>CM070731.1:22320795-23520795 GCA_036346275.1 Otatea glauca | reverse complement strand
ATCTTGGGTAAGTTTTTGTAAACTCAAGACTGCAATAAGATTATTTGATTCAGAGCTTCGCATTCATTTGTCTCTCGAGCTTTTGCATCTGAAAATGGTTTGAGCATGAAAAATCTTAAGTGTGTGATGCTAGTCCAAGCCCCAGGATCTGAGTTAAGATCTAACCTTGGATGTTTGGGGGTAAAGCTAAAAATTAATGGGGTAGAATTCCTAGCGAACTTGATTATTCTAGATGCCCAAGTTTTAGATGTTATCCTCAGTATGGATTGGTTAACCAAGCATAAGACAGTATTGGATTGCGGTCAAAGGATTGTATCCATTGAGAGCCCTAGAGGAGAAAAGGTGGAATTCCGAGCGACATCAGTTCGTAAGGGTCAATTAATTGTTAATAGCGTGAAAGCCGTCATAGAGGACGTGCCAGTGGTCAAGGAATATCCAGATGTATTTCGGAGGATCTACCGAATGCCGCGGACCGTGACATCGAGTTTGTCATTGAGTTAGTACCGTACAGCACCAATAGCAAAAAGACCTTATCGGATGCCTACCGATGAGTTGGTGGAAACGAAGAAGCAGATCGACGAGTTATTAGAGAAGGGTTTTATAAGACCAAGTTCGTCGCCATGGGGAGCGCCGCTTTGTTTGTCGTGAAAAAGATGGAAGCCTTAGAATGTGTATTGATTACCGTGCACTTAATGAAGTGACGATTAAGAATAAGTATCCGTTGCCAAGGATTGATGATCTGTTCGACCAGTTGAGAGGAGCTGGAGTTTTCTCCAAGATAGACCTTCGTTCCGGATATCATCAACTAATGATTCGGGTGGAAGATGTTCCAAAGACCGCATTTTCTTCAAGATACGGACATTATGAGTTCACGGTCATGTCTTTCGGATTGACCAATGCGCCAGCATATTTCATGAACTTGATGAATAAGATTTTCATGGAATACTTGGACAAGTTTGTTGTTGTGTTCATAGATGATATTTTGGTATATTCAAAGACCAAGCGAGCATGCAAATCATCCGAGGCTAGTGTTGGAAAAGCTGCGCGCAATAATGTGTATGCTAAATTCAAGAATGCGACTTTTGGAAGGAAAAGGTGGAATTTCTGGTCATGTTATGACCGCAGAAGGAGTTGCCGTCGACCCAAGCAAAGTGGAGGCAAGTGTTGCATTGGGAACAACCAAAGTCCGTCACTCAAGTCCAAGTTTTAGGAATGGCGAGGATATTATCGCGATTCATAGAAGGATTTTCGACGATTGCGAGACCTCTTACGCAGCTTGTTGAAAAGGAAAAGAAATTTTCATGGGACTTGATTGTGATAAGGGTTTTGAGGAATTAAAGAAGCGTTTGACAACAGCCCAAAGTGTTGGTTTTGCCTAATGTTCGTAACAACTTCGATATATGTGATGCGCCAAGACAGGTCTTGGATGCGATTGATGCAAGAGGGTAAAGTGGTCGATATGCGTCAAGGCGATTAAGACCGCATGAAGGGAATTATCCCGCGATGACTTGGAATTGGCTGCCGTGGTGCATGCCTTGAAATTGTGGCGTCATTATCTCATGGGAAATAGATGTGAGATATATACGGACCACAAGAGTTTGAAATATATCTTCACCCAATGATCTTAACATGAGGCAAAGGAGATGGTTGGAACTGATCAAGAATTATAATATGGGAATCCACTACCATCCGGGAAAGGCTAATGTAGTGGCCGATGCCTTGAGTCGTAAAAACCATGTTACAAACATGATGGTACAGAAGATCAATCGGAGTTGTGTAAGGAGTTTGTGGTTAAAATTGGTAATGGTTCCAAAAGGATTTATAGCTGCTTTGGAAGTAAGGCCGACGCTGAAGATCGATTTGGGAAGGGCAAAGGATGATGAGAAAATCAACGAATCAAAGCTAAAAAGGATGAAGGATTAGCGCAGATTTTACTATGGATGGCCGGGTACCATGTGGTTCAAGGGTCGTATTGTGTGCCAAATGCAGACGAGCTTAAGCAGATTGATTTTAGAAGAGGCTCACGATTCCAAGTATTCAATCCATCCAGAAGTGCCAAGATGTACCAGACTTAAGGGAGAGGTTTTGGTGGCGAATATGAAGCGTGAAGTCACGAGCATGTTGCCTTATGTGATATATGCGAGAGTTAAGGCAATACACCAGAGACCTGCAGGATTATTACAACCGTTAAAAGTTCCAGAATGGAAATGGGAAGAAATCGGTATGGATTTCATCACCGGGTTGCCAAGAACCCAAAGTGGGTATGATTCTATATGGGTTATCGTGGATCGACTGACCAAAGTTGCTCACTTCATTCCAGTCAAGACAACTTACTCAGGAGACCGGTTAGCAGAACTATACATAGCCAGAATTGTGTGTTTGCATGGGGTACCAAAGAAAATAGTGTCGCATGAGGTACCAGCTTCACCTCGAGATTTTGGGATAAATTGCATGAAGCCATGGGAACGCGTTTGAACTTCAGCACGGCATATCACCCGCAGACCGATGGTCAGACAGAAAGAGTAAATCAGATTTTGGAAGATATGTTAAGAGCTTGCGCTTTAGCCTACACCACTTCATGGGACAAATGCTTACCGTATGCACAGTTCAGCTATAACAACAGTTACCAGGCTAGTTTGCAGATGTCGCCATTTGAGGCTTTATATGGTCGTGCTGTCGTACTTAATCGAATTGGAATGAGACAGGAGAACGTATGATATTTGGCCCTGATATTCTCCAGGAAGCTGAAGAGCAAGTTGCTATGATAAGAGAGAGGTTGAAAATCGCGCAGTCAAGGCAAAAGAGTTACGTTGATAATCGACGTCGTGATCTAAGTTTCGAGCCCGATGATTTCGTGTATCTTAGAGTTACCCTCTGAAAGGAGTTAAGAGGTTTCACGCTAAAGGAAAGCTTGCCACAAGATACGTTGGACCGTTCAAAATTTTGAGCCGTCGAGGAGGTTGCTTATCGCTTGAATTGCCGCAGATTGTCGGGCGGCGTGCATGATGTGTTCCATGTGTCACAACTCAAGAAGTGTCTTGGTGCAGCAGAGCGACGCCTATGGAAGAGATTGAGTTGCAGAAGGATTTGACCTACAAGGAACAGCCAATGAAAATTTTGGATGTCATGGACCGCAGAACCAGGAACAAGTCAGTTCTTTTTTGCAGAGTTCAGTGGAGCAACCATTCTGAGAATGAGGCAACCTGGGAGCGTGAAGAGGACCTGAAGATAGAATTTCCAAACCTATTCCCTAGTCAGCCTTGAATCTCGAGGTCGAGATTCTGTTAAGGGGGGAGGTTTGTAACATCCCAAAATTTGGCCTATAATTTCACTTATGTGCATTTTGGTGATTTTCTGAATTTATTGGATTTTTCCAGAAAATATTTGAATTTATTTTAATTAAGTATATTGAACCTTTGGTGAAAACTAAATATATATAGATAAAGTTAATATAAAGTTTTACCAAAAATATTTTATTTGAGCTCAGAATGTCTCAAAGTATTTATGAGAATTTTTTGGGATTTTTCCTGATATTTTAATTACTTAAAATAGATTAATCTAATTTCGGGAATTATTTTAAATCAAAAAGCTTTTGAAAACCTTGAACGAAGATTGGCCAAGCCCAAAGATCGTATGTGCGCCCATCGCGGTCGTGCCGTCGGCCACCGCGCGCCGCCACGCTGCGTGTGACCGTTGGATGAAGATCGGGCAGTCCCCTAGTGCTGTGAGCCGTTGGATCGAGATCAAGTGGTCGGGATCGCTTCGCGTTGTTTTGGTAAGTTTAGATCTCGCCCGTTGGATTTGGAAGGAGCGGATCGGATCGTATCGCTTCGGATCTAATCGTAGCCGTTCATCGCAGATCGGACGGACCGCAGTCATCGTCTCCGATTCGGTTTCCGAATCCGCCGCCGCTTGCCGTCGCCGCCGCGTGATTTTAGGGTTGCCTTTTCTGGGCGTTTGCCGAGGCTATAAAAGGCGTGGGCTGCACCCCGAGGTTCCTCATCGCCTTGCGCTTCCAGTCGCTCTAGTCTTATTTGTCGAGTCGCCGCCGCCCGTGCGAGAGCTCGCCGATTCTCGAAGCGCTGCCGTCGTTTTCTTTTGTTTGCGTCTCGTCAAGCCGCGTTCGCGAATCGGTTCAGATCCGGTCTCGTCGCATCAAGCCGCGATCGGGTAGCCACTTCATCCGCCGAGTCACGCCGAACGCCGTTCGGTGGTCGTCGTCCTCCGCTCGATGCGGACCGCCGCCGAGCTGCCATCTTCGCCGGAAGCTTCATCACCGTTGGATCTTCGTCGGACCACGCGATCGCGCCACGCCTCGGAAGAGCGAGAACGGCTCGTAAGCGTCGCCGTTGGATCAGGTTTGTTCGGTTGAGATCGCGCCGCGTGTGCGTTAGAGCGTTAGCCGTTGGATCGTCGCCCGGATGTGCGCCGCGTGTCGAGCATCGGCACGGGCGGCGTTGCAGCCAGTCGATGCGCGTCGCGTGTCGGGCGCGTGGCGCGAGGTGCCGTGGGCCATGTCCTCGGTGGACCAGAGGCGGTCCCGTGGACCGAGTCCTTGGACCAGGCGACGTGTCAGCGCCTGATTGGTCCGAGTCAGGGCTGACGTCAGCATTGCGCAATAAAGATCTTTTCCGATAGAAAAATAATTCAGAAAAATCGGTTATTCTATTTTCTGTATTTTCAGTATTTATTCAAACTTCAAAAGGCTATATCTTTTGCATTTTAACTCAGATTTGAGTGATTCAAATTTCTAAAAATCTGTAAAATCAAGATCTATTTATTGGTGAATTTTATTTTATTTTTGGAGTTCGGTTGCTCTCTATTTTGGTGTTTATTTTCTATTTTGGCATCGTTTCGCGTAGACGTTGAACTGCTCGGTGATCCGGAGGAAGATTCATCGCTTCAAGACCAAAGCTCAGAGCAAGACCAGCACCTACTCCAAGGCAAGTTGTGCTTTGATCATGTTGCACCTATCTTCACCAAATTGCTATTTTGTCTCTTAAACTTTATTCATGATATTTTATGTGTATAAATGATTTCAATTAATCTGGGAATTAGATAATATGCCTATTTGAATTAAATCATACCTTATCAATTTTATGCCACGATCTATTTGTCACCCTAGGATGTGGAATTATAGTTGGTTAAAATTGATAATCAACCTGGGCTAGTTAGACCGTCATAGATTGCTTAGCCATGCCACGTCATCACATGTGTCCGAATGTTGATACTTAATCTTGACTAATGGAATATGGAACAATGTTTATGAATTGGTGTGTCATGTGTCGTCACACAGTGATATCAAGTTGTCGTGGCAAGGAGGTCACACATCTAGATTGAAAGGTTGGTGGCATGTGGTGCTTGGTAATCAACTGGGGTGGTAATGATTTTAGATTGGGGCAAGTGGCAAGGGGCAGTGTGCCAAGGTGGGCCAGGGTTGGCAGGGGTATGTGGAAGTCTTGCCTTAATCACCTTAAGGACTTAACCTTGCAAGCCTTTGACCTGAGTCCTTGCAACCACATGTCTGGAATGACAGCCTAGCTGAATAATTTGTGAAACCTAGATTTCGGTACTGTTGTGGTGAATAGTGAGTCCTGGGTTACGGTTTAACTCACATGGCGCAAGAGGGGGGCCCTGTTGTGGTGGTTTAACCCTTCAGTGTTGAAACCTTAGCGAGCAGTACTGGGTCTAGGTGTAGCATTGTAAAGGCTTTGTTACGATCACTCGCCTTGGTGGTGTTTGGTTGTATCGTGTGGGTAAAGTGCATAACCTCTGCAGAGTGTACAATCTATTCGAATAGCCTTGCTCACGGTATTGGGCAATGCTAGGAATTACTGATTAAGGGTTAGACTTTTGTTAAACGAAAACCTATTGGGATGGCAAGGTGCCATGGAAGGTGGAAATTGATTTAGGATTAGGAACTTGGTGTATTTCAGAAAGACCGAATTTATTAATTACTGTATTTGTTTTACTGCTTTCCAATCTATTTATTGTATTCTTGTTAAATGCTGCTTTATTGCAAAATACCCTTATTAGCCATTCCTTTGGATTAAGCCAAGCATATAGAATATTAGACTTGCATTATTGTGCACAACTTGTTGAGTGCTTTATGTACTCACCCCAACAACAACAACTTCAGAAGAAGAGGAATCTACGCCATTCATGGAGGAGGATTATTTGGATGCGAATGCTTAGGGTCCGAGCCTCGTCAGTTGCCGTGTGGCTGAATCGAACGCCATCAAGCGCTTATTCTATTTTCACTTTTCATTGATACTTTTTATGTAAGCCCTGTGAGGCATTATTCATGTAAGACAACAGTTATTATTAATCATTGAAGTTTATGCTATATTTCGCTGTGTATGACTATGATAGCATCTATGTTGAGCCTGTGTGCACTAGCGTGATCCTGGACTAGTGCGGTACACACAGAGGGTCCGGGTTTGCAAATTCGGGTCCCGACAGAGGAATTCCATGAGGACACGATTCACTAGGGCCCGAGCCTTGTCAGTTGCCTGTAGTGAACTGATGAGTCATCTACGTCTTTATTTTCTGCTGCCTATGTCTTAGTGTATCTTCCAAAGTCCAGCCCTGCGTGGCTTAATAATGTAAGTTGGTCATAAGATCATACACTTAGTTATATCAATAAATAGATTCTTATTATTATTATCATTGTGTATGATGTGATATTACTTATGTTAAGCTATGTGCACTAGCGTTGATCCTGGGACTAGTGCGGTAAACACAGTGGGTTCGAATTGGTGAATTCGGGTCCCGACACTGATCTCTCACAGTAACACACACGATAACTTGTAAACCAATCTAAAAAGATAGAATTGCAAGGGCTTTCTTTGGCACAATCTGAAAACGACGAGTCTTCAACTTACACAATCGACTCACTCTCACTCTGTCAGCTCAACTCAAACACACACCTCAATCATGGACACCAAACACTATGGAAATTTTTTGGAACTTTATTTAATGCATCAACTCTAATCTCCACAATGGGGTTATGCCCCTAGGCTTTATATTGTTGCACAATGCATGGCCAAAACACATATAACTGACTTAAATTCACCTCCTAAACATATAACTTGGACTCTAAGATGTAGAAAGGGATTACAACTTTAAAACTTAAATTTGGCCTACTATTAGGCTAAACCTTGTTGGCCTGATTAAAAATAGGAGGAAGCAAAATTGAAAGATCTCGCTATAGAGAGATATGAAGGTACTCTCATAAGCTTTCAGGAAAGTACAAGAACGTCAAAAATCCGATGTAGGACATGGAAGTTATGGCCTTATTAATATCAGTTAGTTTTGGCAATCCAAGTTGGACTCATTCCTTCTCCAAATCCAATTCGACTTAATTTATCTCTTTCTTTCCTTACTTGACATGGCCGAATTGATTTGCTTTCCGTTCTCTCCATACCAAGTTGACTACTTGTCCTTCTTCTCTTTCACGTGCTTGCTTCCCTTTTCAGTTTGGCTTTGGCCAATTCTTTCCTTCTATTTCCTTTCCCTTTGTTTCCTTCTCTTTACTTTCCGACCACAAGCCTAGGCTCTTATGGCCCACATGCACCCATGAAACCATGCTTGCACACGCACCATGCACATGGCCCATGTGGCCCATGCCACCATGCATTGCTCCAATTCATTCCATGCGGCCACTATAAAGTATGCTTTTCCCAAACTAGGATTTTGCTCTCTTGGCTGATTTTTCCCTCCTTATTTTTTTGTGGTTGATCATCATATATATGACCCTTTTTTGTTACTAGGGTTCAAGCTTTCTTCCTCTCTTGAAAGGCCACCCTCTCCTCCCTCTTGGCCTTGGTTTCTTGCTTCGGTACTTTGTGCAAATCAGTAACAATTGGATTAATAGCTTTGGTTTGCACTCGAGAATTAGCATCCAAACTTGAAGTAGAAATTTGTCATGTATCATATTGATAGTCAAAGTTTCGAAAGTTTGACTACACCTATGTATAAAATGACAACTATTTGTGACCGGAGGGAGTAGCAGTGTTGAATATAAAAAGTACAGTTTGAAAATTGGACTACATATGAAAATAATTGAGATTTGAAGTTGGGTCCTTGTCCTAAAATCACTCCTTTCCTTCAATTTCCCTAATCAAATCCTTTCTTAAAAAATTAATTACCTATCAATCCACTTATGTAGTTCTCTGCACCAAGCCATTCCATAGGAATATTTCTGAGGCCATCCTCTCACTTCCATGTCACTATCCTACCATCCTCTCCTCCATTCTAGCATTACCAATCCTCGCCTCCCCTTGTTGGCTCCTCCCTTGCCTCCGATGAGGGTGATGACTAGCGGTGGCAAAGCACCACCATAGCTGATAGGGGGGTGTGGCCCGATATTGCGATGAAAAATATGAAAACTCAGACCCGTAAACCCTAATGAATACTGACGCCAACCAACATCTCGATACGGCAACCTGCGACACGTGAATTCGCCCAAGAACATGCTTCGATCCTCGCCTAATTGACCACGCGAAAGTAGACGCACATTTCCTTGCAATCACCCCAAAGAAGTTGCAAGGACAACAGTGATAATTTTAGATTGGAACTCCCTATTCTAATGGGGGCATTGGAGCACAATCCATATCAAGAGTATATCTTTAATCTGAATATTCGTGATTCCCTTTACAATGGAGGGAGTACACATATATACACACATATGAGAGGAGACATGAATAGTATCTGTGATGAACAGTACTCAGATATGAAGTCCGTGAATATTGTATGTGCTACAGTACTTGAACAAAAAGTTACCATATGGAGTGCTTAGTTGAAACAATCTCTTTTCTCCATGTCATGGTGATCTCTTCCTTTATTTGAAGTTGACTGAATTTTCTCTTTCCTTTCTTTCTTCTCCTTCCTTCTTTCTTATTTCTTTCCTTTCTTCTTTGATGGCATATATGGAAGGAGATGGAGGAGAGGCCACATGGACCATGTATGGGCTGTATGGGCCGCATGGAATTGGCTTGGCCCACACCTCCGAGTGCTCCTGTGGGTTTCTCAGTGTTAGCAATGGTCATGTTGTCTCCTTTTGGTGTATGTCCTCCTGCTGGACACTCCATGTTCCAATACCTTCATATCGGAGAACACAAAAAGTAGTTGCACAAGGAAACATCCAATTCTCATTGAAAGTTATGTTATGGTCGGTTAAAATCAAAGCAACATTTTGAGCTAATATCTTTGCACATGATCGTGTTATAGGCCCTTGAAATATGTTTGGAGCCTCATCATGAATGCTAGAAGAAGATGGTGAAGATGATGTCGGTGTAGTTGAAGTAATGCCCACATCAATAGCAAGGTCAGAGTGATGCTGATAGATTGTGGGCGGCAAGGCAGCAGTTGTCCAAGACTCAGCAAAGTACATCATACAACAATATCAACACATGAAATAACCATTGAATAAATACATCATGTCGTGTTACCCATACATATAGGATAACTCGTCAATTTAAATCTCTTCATTCGCCTCATTCATACAACGCATCATACTTTATGCTCAAATGCACCTCCTTTTATCTATGCTTATACCGGTATAGCTGAGTACACACTCATCGACGTCACACTCTCATTCCCTTCCATCCCAATAGAAGGACCTACGAAGTAGGTCTTACTTCCATCCATCCCGTGGAGGGGCCTACGGTAGTAAGACTTTCGTGCCCGCCACAAGTGGGTCATAGAGTCTCACACGGGTCACCTATTCTATCATGAATGCATATATGCAAATGAAATGAATTATATACCATGTTCCGTTCTTTCCATCATTAACATAATCAACACACATGAGAGCAAAACCAATGGCAACAATTTATAATAATCATGAAGGACAACAAGATGTCATTTATCAATTTATCTATCCATTGATATCATCTCATTTTCATTATACGATGTACTTGCTTCTTTATCCATAAGGATTGGGGTGGCGTGAAGTTGAGGCCACTCCCAAAGTCACATCTCCTGCAATAATATACATATATCCATCTAAAAATCATGCACTAGCAGTACAAACATCAAATATAACGACATTACATTTATGCATAGCCCCAATTTAGTCTTCTCACTGGCAAGACTAATCACCCTTTTGCTATCCCGGTAGTAGGAAGACCATAACTCCTAGCTTCAGAGTACAAATAAGAAAAACTATATACTTTTTGAAAACTACAGAAGATTACTCATAACTTTCTAGTTATCTATCTTTTTTATTAAAACATCTAACCTTTCAAATTTAGCCTCGAAAACCATTCTATCATCTCACTGGACAGCAGGCATCACAATCTTGTAACTATTTTTATACAACTCCCAATATAGCAAACCATGAATTTTTTAAATCTACATATAACTTTCTCTAGTTGTGGACATAATTTAATTCAGCCACTAAAGAGCCCTAATCTACAGATTACCACGGCTGCTTATAGCAGCAACAGATTTTGGGATAACGAGCTTCAACAGGCTATAACATTTAAACTGCTAAATCAAATTTTACTTTCTTGTACTCTAATGAAACTTTAGACAATAATCTACATTTTTCACAATGGCTGGACCCTCTGAACTGATCATAGGTGCCCCAAAACTTGATTTGAAGTTTAGATCCAGAACTGCCTAATCTATATCATCCCTAAATCAATCCAGTGATCACCCCATACGAACCCAATCACAGCATGAACACGGGGAAAACTACCATGGCACCACCCAAATACAGTACTCATACCCTAAAAAACAACCTAAAAATTATACCTTCCCCTGTAGAATTGAGGGATCAATGATGATAGTGATTCTCTCCCATCGGATCACACGATCTACGCTCCTCTGTACGTCCCGAATTGTCCCCCAACTCCACTCCACCTCTAGGGCAGCAGCGAAGGCAGCACTAGGGGCGGTTCACTGGGGAGGTATGGGCACAAAGGAGGGGCTGCTCAAGTGCAGGAAGAGAGGAGAGGGTGCGACTGCTGGACGGAGGACTCAAGAGCGGCTGCTAGGAGTAGGGAACAGGGGGAGGCGCAGGGAGAGGGGTTGCTGTGGCTAGGAGGGAGGGTGAATGGGGGTGGCTAGGGTTTGGGGATAAAGCCCCCTCCCTCACGGCCCAAGACATGGCCAGCCCAACATTTGCCCAAGGCAGGAAAACTCCCAGAATTCCCCTTTTGCTCTCCAAATAATCCTAAGATATTACATTGTGTGCCATTGGAAAGTTTGGAATATGATATAGAGGCTATGCCAAGTTTATTCTTATGAAATACTGAAAAGTTATTATTTACTATTATTTGTTTTAATATCATTTCAATCTATTTATTGTATTCATTTGTAAATGTTGCTTTATCGCAAAATAGCCAAATCAACCATTCATTTGGAATAAGCCTTGCATATAGTTGTATTAGACTTGCATTCTGAGCACAACTTGTTGAGTGCTTTATGTACTCACCCTTGCCACAACAAAATCATCAGTTGAAGAGGATTCTACATTAGCATTTGAGGAGTAGTAGGAGGAGGCGAATGTCTAGGGTGCGAGCCTTCTCAGTTGTATGTGGCATACTAAGGAGTCTATCTACGAGTTTATTTAGTTTATGCCATTCATGGCCCAATAATGTAAGTCGACCATAACGTCAATCAACTGTCATATATCTAATAAATGGAATTTTTTATTATGTTTTCACTATGTATGATTGTGATATTCATCTATGTTGACACTCCGTGCACTAGCGTGATCCTGGACTAGAGCAATATACACAGAGGGTCCGGATTTGCATATTCGGGTCCCGATAAATCCTAATAGGATTAGGATTTCTATGAAGGGGAACGGGTAGGCTACTCTAGCGAAAAATCAAAATTTTCTACCGCGAAACCAATGAACACTGCAAGTTATAGATCACAGAATTACCACTAGACGTGTAGACCCGTAGCGAAAGTAGAGTCGATGTAGCGCGGTGGTGCAGATGTAGTCGTACTAGTCTCGCGCCTCCACAACAGCTCCTTGTGACTGTCGTAGGTTACGGATCATCCTAGCGTTGAAGCTTCGCAGCAATGCCTCCAAGGTATTCACACGTACCGGCATGAACACCACATGCCGGAGTGTTAGCGCTGGCTGTGAGGTTTTGGGCGGAGGAGGGGTGGCGGCTAGGGTTTCGAGAATTTTGAATTCCTATTGTGTCTCTTGGTGTGTCTCTCATTTCACAAAGCCACCACCTCCTCCCTTTATATAGACGTCCTATAAAGGGTTTCAACCCTTGAAGCCCATTAGGAACTCTAATCCCATTACAACTCGGATCCCTATCCGAATTGGTTACAGCCCCTTAAGCGTGCGACCCTATAGGTTCACGTGCACTCGGACATGGCTGGAGTACCCCTATCGATCATTGAGTACTCCTACTCGATCATCGAGCATTCGACCAATAGTCGATAGCGGCCCCTAGCAGGACTTACCGACTCCCAAGTACATGTAAAGCTCGGACAAACCTCAATAATGTCCTATATGCATTTGTTTTTGCCTTATGATATCGGTCAAACCCAAGACGAGTTGTTGTCATCCTTGTTGGATGGTTCGACCACTCTTTCTCGATGACGTGACTCAGATTCCCAGAATACATCGAGTTAACTCTTTAACACGATGGCTTGAGTAACTCTTTACTCGAGTAGCATGGCCATGCATTTTCCAAAGTCCAACCACTCGAGAGGCCTAGAGATATCTCTCCCATTGGATGGAGGGGCAATCATATCTTGATCGACCACGCCTCGCAGCATGTTTCAGACAAACCCGAAAGCTATCTTTATAACTACCCAGTTACGGAGTAGCATTTGACGACCCCTAAGTAAGCCATTACGCATCTTGAGAACATGTGACAATAAGTCGAAGGATATAGCATACACATCGTATATGAGACCAACTGATGACATGAAAGAATACAATGTTCTCGCAGTGTCTCATAGTGGGTCGATGTTTAACACCATGTTCTCTAACATGTGTCCATATTATTGGTTTGATATCTCTATATCTATGACCCGTGAAACATGGTCATCGACCAATACATATGCTAGTCTACTCATATGTGTCCTCATATGATTATCGACTAGGGACCCCTTTTTAGAATGAACATCATAAATATGAATACAGAGTTTCACAAACAAGTCACGTACTTGTTAATCAATATCCATCATGTTATTCAAAGAACAATCTCATAGTTTATGAACATTTATGGAAATATAATCATCTCTATGATTGCCTCTAGGGCATATTTTCAATAGTCTCCCACTTGCACTAGAGTCAATCATTCAGGTATCTAATAGCCATAGCTCTTGTATGCGCCTCATGCTTTGGCTGCGAGAGGGGTTTTGTCAACGGATTAGCAATATTTGAATCTATTTGAACATTGCATATCTTTACATCTTCTCTATCCACAATCTCGCGAATAAGATGATATCGCCTGAGTATGTGTTTGGACTTTTGATGGGACCTTGGTTCCTTAGCCTGCGCAATGGTTCCACTATTATCACAACAGGGATTCATTGGATTGGAGGCACTAGGGATCACACCCAATTGAGAAATGAATTTTTTTTTATCCAAACACACTCTTTTGCAACTTCAGAAGCCGCAATGTACTTGGCCTCCGTCGTAGAATCAGCAACCGTGTCTTGTTTGGAACTTTTCCAACTCACTGCCCCTCCATTTAAAATGTATACAAATCCAGATTGCGAACGATAGTCATCCTTGTCAGTTTGGAAGCTTGCATCAGTGTAACCGTTTACAATGAGCCCTTCGTCACCTCCATAAACTAGGAACACATCCTTAGTCCTTCTCAAGTGCTTAAGAATATTTTTAACCGCTGTCTAGTGACCTTCACCTGGATCAGACTGGTATCCGCTCGTAACACTTAGAGCATATGATACATCTGGTCGAGTACATAACATAGCGTCAATGATAGACCCAATAGCTGAAGCATATGGAATTGAAAGACCATGTGGAGGTCTATCCCTGATGGTGATGAGTAATTGACTGTGGTTTAGCCTGTTGTGCTTGAATTTGAGTTTGATCCGAGTGGTCAGGTCTTTGGTTGGTCGGAGACGGTTGTCCGACCAGTGGTCGAGTCTTTGGTTGGTCGGAGACCAGTTGTCTGACCCCGAGTGGTCTGAGTTTTGGCTGGTTGGAGACCAGTCATCCGACCCCGAGTGGTCTGAGCTGTGGCTGGTTGGAAACGATCGTCCGACCCCAGTGGTGGGACGGAGACCGATGGTCGACCCGAGTGGTCGGGACGGAGACCGTGGTCGGACCGAGTGGTCGGACGAAGACCGATGGTCGGACCGAGTGGTCGGGACGAAGACCGATGGTCGGACCTCGAGTGGTCGGAAGAAGACCGATGGTCGGACCCGAGTGGTCGGGGCGAAGACCGGTGGTCGGACCTCGAGTGGTCGGGATGGAGACCGGTGGTCAGTGCGTGGTCGGGATGGAGACCGGTGGTCGGACCATGTGTGGTCGTGGTTTCTTGCCGATGAAGTGTATATCTTCTGTTGAGATGGATATGTGTTGTTGGACATTGCTATGTGATGTGGTTTCCTTGTCTATGATGGTTGCGGGACTTTGGAGCTAGGTCATGGTGAGGCGAAGGGGATCGGGACTAATTTGGGAGAGCCGAGGTCCGGATGATCGTGGTGTCGCCAAAGATGGTCGAGGCTGGAGTAGCCGCAAGCCAAGAAGACAAAGGAATGGATGAGATGCTAACTTGGAGCTGCTCGATCGAGGAGGACCGTTGGATCGCGGTCGGGAAGAGAGAGTAGCGGGTCAAGTTGGTATGCTTTGAGCAGCGTGCAAAACCCGTTGTGTTGTTGGGTTTGGTCACCCATGCATAGCTGTGTGAGTGGGTAAAATCTCACCCTTGATGGAGTGCTCTAGGGTTTAGAGGCTCATCCAAGGGTGGTAGGTGTTCCTAGCTCGCTACTAGGCAGGAGAGGGTGTCTCCCAGGGACGTGGTGAGCGGTGAGGAAAGTCTACGTGAGTAGTTGAGAGTTGTTGAGAGTGATGTGTAAGGATCAAATCCTGGCTCTTGGATGTTGGCTTAGGATTGAAGCAAGATATCCAAGGGTGGGAATTGATCACAGGTCACTATAAATAGAGGGGTAGGGGCAGCCTTCCCTCTCTGAAGGTTCTGAGGTTTTTTGCTCTTTTGAGTTTTGCCCACTTTGTTGTGAGGCTTTGTAAACCTCCCTTCCAGAAATGAAATGTTCTTCATCTATGTTCTTGTTTCATTTCCCTTACGTATTTACATTACGCACTTAAATTCTGTTATCTAAATTCCGCATTTACTTACTTGCAATTTTCTTTACGTAATTTGGATTTGCCTCATCTCCTTCTACATGCTTCTGAGTCTTTGTTGAAATTCATGATTGATGAACTCTTCTCTAGATTCGGTGCTTTCAATCATCTAGGCAATCATTGCGTTCTTGTTGCAAGTTTGTAAACTGTGTTCTTGAAGTGCGTAAACGTGTGACTTGCAGTTCTTTAGTCCTGATTGGCTTCTGGTTCTTGTTGCCAAGGATGAAAGATTGCTGGATGAATCTTCTATAGATCATATCCCAATTATCTAGGCAATCTACAACCTCTTCTATTCAGTTTTGCAAGAAACCAATTTCTGTGAATAGTTTTCGATAGTGTTTCTATTTGTTTGAAGGGTTGTTTCTTCGTGTACTTACTTGCTGTGATTTGTGTAGAGTCATCCAAGGATATTCTGATCATCAACTCTCACCAGCAAGTTAGGGGTGAAGTCTGTGTTCGTGACTCTGTTTTTGGTGTTGCATTTGTTTAAGCGAAAGGGCGGAACCTTGGTATCAATTCCTTCGATTGATGATTGAAATAGGTTCTGACATCCTTAGGGAGGTGCACACCAATTTTCCTGTTTTGGATCGGTCGATCAAAAGTTACATCGATTACATTTTTAAGATCGTGCTGATTTTACTGTTCATCCAACCCAGATCGTTCATCCGACCTCTGTAGGTCGGGCGTCGTTCATCGGTCGGGAACACTATTCGCCGAGTATCGTTCATCCGACCTCTGTAGGTCGGGCGTCTTGTTCATCGATCGGAGTACTGTTCATCGAACACTATTTCACCCGAGTCTCGTTCATCCGACCTCTGCGATCGGAGTCTTGTTTAACCGACCTCCGATCGGGAGTATCGTTCATCCGGTCGAGTATTATTCACCCGAACATCGCTCATCCGACCACTTCCGGTCGGGAGTTACATTCACCCGACCACTTCCGGTCGGGAGTATCTGTTCATCCGGCGAGCTACTCGACGGCGCAGATTTTCTTGTTCACCCTATCTTAACCGGTCGGAGCCTCTGCTTTGAAATTGCTCGATCGATGGTTGATTCTTTCTTTACGGTCTTTTGGTGGATTGAATTCTAGGGGGAGAATTTATTCGAAAATTTTATTTGGCTCCTATTCACCCCCCTCTAGTCGCCTTTTCGATCTTTCAGGAATCTTACTCATACGGTCTCGCTCATTAATAGTCGAAGGACATTGAGTCTTGCTGAGACTTATTCTATGCGACATAGGCAAGAACCCCTTCTTGGCATCGTGCATGTTGAACCGATTCAACACCTTGTCGATGTAAGTACTCTGGCTTAATCCAATTAGCCTTTTCTCTCTATCTCTATAGATCTTTATGCCCAATATATATGCTGCTTCTCCTAAATCCTTCATAGAAAAACTATTTTTCAGTGAGATCTTAACAGATTCCAGCATAGGAATGTCATTCCCAATCAATAATATGTCAACCACATACAAGATTAGAATTACAAGTACGCTCCCACTAACCTTCTTGTAAACAAAAGGTTCTTCTACATTCTTGATAAAGCCAAACCCTTTGACTACCTCATCAAAACGAATATGCCAACTCCGAGATGCTTGTTTCAACCCATAAATGGATTTTTGAAGTTTGCATATTTTACTAGCGTTCTTTGGATCGACAAAACCCTCAGGTTGTGTCACGTACACATCCTCACTTAGGTTTCCATTAAGGAAAGCCGTTTTGACATCCATTTGACATATTTCATAATCAAAATATGCACCAATAGCTAGAATGATCCATACAGATTTAAGCATCGCTACCGACGAGAAAGTCTCATCATAGTCAACTCCTTGAATTTGTCGAAAACCCTTTGCGACAAGTTTAGCTTTATAGATGCGAACATTTCCATCCATATTAATCTTCTTCTTATAGACCCATTTGCATTCAATGGTTTTTACATCATTAGGTGGATCGACCAGGTTCCAAACCTGATTGTCTCCCATGGATTCTATCTCGGATCTCGTGGCTCCAAGCCATTTTTTAGAGTCTAGGCCCATCATCGCTTCTTTATAAGTTGTAGGCTCATCGCTGTCCAACAACAATATACCACGCAAATACCGAGTAGGTATTTTGCGCAGCCTGTCCGACCAATGTGGCATTAGTGCCTCCTCGATCGGGGTTCCTCCAACTAGAGATTTCCTAATCACGGGTTCCTCAACCAGATTTTCCCTGACAGGGGCATCTCCGCCAAGTCCTCCCTGTGTGGACTAACTCGAACTTCTTCGAGTTGCACTGTTCTTCCACTTGCCTTTCGAGAGAGAAACTCTTTCTCTAGAAAGACACCATTCTGAGCGACAAACACTTTGCCCTCTTCTCGGTTGTAGAAGTAATATCCTAACGTCTCCCTGGGATATCCCACGAAAAAGCATTTATCTGATTTGGGTGTGAGTTTGTCAGACGTCTGACGTTTAACATAAACATCACAACCACAAATTTTTTGAAAAGACAAACTGGGACTCTTTCTAATTCACATCTCATACGGTGTCTTATCTACAGATTTAGATGATACCATGTTTAGTGTGAAAGCTGCAGTTTCTAGAGCGTAACCCCAAAAGGATAGTGGTAGATCTAATTGACTCATCATTGACCAAATCATGTCTAGCAAGGTCCGATTACGCCGCTCGGACATCCCATTCCTTTGAGGCATACCGGGAGGCGTAAGTTGTGGAACAATTCCACAACTCTTCAGATGATTATTAAACTCATGACTCAAATATTCGCCTCCACGATCAGATCGTAGAAACTTAATTTTCTTGCCATGTTGATTTTGTACTTCATTCTAGTATTCCTTGAACTTTTCAAAAGTTTCCGACTTGTGCCTCATTAAGTAGACATAACAGTATCTACAATAGTCATCAGTAAAAGTAATGAAGTACTGAAAACCACCACTAGCAATCATGCTCATTGGTCCACATACATCAGTATGTACGAGTTCTAATAAGTCGGATGCCCTCTCACAATGCCTTGTGAAAGGTGTCTTGGTCATCTTACCAAGTAGACAAGACTCACATGTTTCAAATGATTTTAGAAGACCATCTCTATGGAGCTTCATCATGCGTTTCTGACTAATATGACCTAGGCAACAATGCCAAAAGTAAGTGGGATTCAAATCATTTGGCTAAAGCCTCTTAGCATCAATATTATAGATAGGTGCATCATCAAGATTTAAAATAAACAACCCATTCACAACAAGAGCATAGCCATAAAACATCTTATTCAAAATTATAGAACAACCATTGTCCTCAATATTGAATTTATAACCTTCTGCCAACAAACATGAGGCAGAAATAATGTTTCTACTTAATGCTGGAACATAATAACAATTATTTAATTCCATAATAAATCCTAAAGGTAAATGTAGTGGCAAGGTCCCGACGGCCAATGCAGCAACCCTTGCTTTATTCCCAACGCGGAGATCAACCTCACCTCATGCAACGCTCCTACTCCTTATTAACCACTGCATCGAATTGCAAATATGAGCAACCGATCCGGTATCAAATACCCAAGAGTTATTAGGAGAATCAGCAAGAAATACATCTAAAACATTAATACCTGAATTTGATGGCTTAACTCCACCATTCTTTTTCAGATCTGTCAGGTACCTTTTGCAACTCCTCTTCCAATGGCCTGACTCTTTGCAGTAGAAACATTCACTCTCTGAAGTAGGGCCAAACTTGGAATTAGGCTTAGGCTTGCTGCTAGGGATCTTATCCAAAGCTTTAGCCTTACCTTTTCCTTTAGTCTTAGCTTTCTTCGTGAAGCTAGTACTTTTCTGCATCATCATCACATGACTAGTGCTTTTTTAATGTTGTTCTCTACTGTCTTAAGCATCATATGCAATTCGGTGAGATTATTGTCCATGCCATTCATATGAAAAGTCATAATGAATTGCCCGAAGCTCGGAGGGAGCGACGCAAGAATCAAGTCTGTAGCCAACTCTTGGCTGAGTGGGAAACCAAGTTTTTCCAAGCTCTGCGTGTAACCAACCATCTTGATTACATGAGGGCTCACCGAACTGCCCTCTACTAGCTTACATCCAAACAAGGACTTTGAGATCTCATATTTCTCAGTCCTAGCCTGGGTCTCAAACATACCCTTAAGTGCCATGATCACATCGTAGGCCTCTATGTTCTCAAACTGCTTCTGAAGGTCTGAGTTCATAGCAGCAAGCATGAGACAGTTAACATCGAGGGACTCATCAACTGCCTTTTTGTAAGCGGCTTTAACAGCATTTGAAGCATTCTCGTCAGGCACATCTGGAATTGGTTGCTCTAGAACGTGTTCCTTTTTATCTTGCTTAAGAACAATTCTCAGGTTGTGGGATCAATCCGCAAAGTTTGTTCCATTAAGTTTTCCTTTTCAATTATCAAACGCAAAGCATAACTGGAAGTGGGTGCAACAGCAGGTGGTGCCATGATCTAAAATAGAAAATATATGCGAAAACTGAGACAAACATTCGTGAAGAGTAACTTATATTAAACAATTTAATAAAGATACTCCCACTAAATTCTATATCCCTCTTATGGTACTTAATGATTCAAGACCCATAATTAATTAGTCTACTAGTGAGCTTTAGCGTCACTACTAAAAGGCTAATGAATTTGGTAAGCAACCCTTTGCTAATCATATCACTATATGACTCTTGTTGTTGGGTGGCATCTCTATGCCCCGGCCCCAAACCTATGACCCAAGGTCCATAACTGTTATGATGACCTCGTCAAGTATAACCAATGCTATGCGTGTGAGTGTCCGACACAAATCCATCTAATCAAGGAAAGTTAATGGCACCCTACTTTAGCAGACCTACCATTAATTTACATGATATTGGATGGTGCAGCCAATTGGGAGGGCATCAATTTTGCTTAATATTATGTGAGGGGTCTTTACTTCTATCATGTCAAAAGCATTCGGAACAACTATATAACATGCATAGAAATAAATAAACAGGAACATAAAAGCAATCACAGATAATCACATTAACTATGACTTAGTATGGCCCTTCACATGGTGATCTCCATTGCCACGTTTCCTGTTCGTCATACCTCCAAGTGCTTGAGTCCTTCAAGTACTACCACTATGCTATTATCCTAATAGCACTAGTAATAAATTACAAGCAGTGTAGAAACATCACAAGTCAACACGCAGGCCATTTATACAAATATAGATAGCCTTGGGCTACAATCAAGCATGACACGCAGGCTATGAAAATTACACACATGCATCACATACATAAGGGGCCATACTATTCACATCAATCTTGCAAAAATAAGTTATGCATAGAATCGTATTCTACCAAACGATGAAAATATTAACCCTATTTTCAGCCACAGATCCATGTTGATCAATCCTATTGATCTTCGCATGCTGCTCGCGGGTTTACGTTTCACGGTCTACCCCGATGACAGAAACCCGACCGGTAGGGGTAAGTAGTGGCGCGACCACAGCAGTATAATCACAAAGTAATGATCTTGAACCCATCTAGGACCACCGAACAAGAATTAATCTTATTAACCAGTGCCAAAAGCCGATATATCAAATAGAACGACCAACAAAACAGCAATAGATCACATCTATTACTACCCCATATCATCATATGCATCTATTCTAAATCTAAAACTATACATCAAGGCTCTGATACCACTGAAGGGGAACGGGTAGGCTACTCTAGCAAAAAATCAAAATTTTCTACCGTGAAACCAATGAACCACTGCAAGTTATAGATCACAGAATTACCACTAGATGCACAGACCTATAGCGGAAGTAGAGTCGATGTAGCGTGGTAGTGCAGATGTAGTCGTACTAGCTCGCGCCTCCCCAACAGCTCCTTGTGACTATTGTAGGTTGCGGATCGTCCTATCATTGAAGATTTGCAGCAACGCCTCCAAGATATACACACATACGGGGCAGAAACACTACACGCCGGAGTGCTAGCGTCGACTGCGCGATTGTGGGCGAAGAAGGGGTGGCGGCTAGGGCTTCCAGAATTCTGAATTCCTATTGTGTCTCTTCGTGTGTCTCTCTTTTCGCAAAGCCACCACCTCCTCCCTTTATATAGACGTCCCATAACAGGTTTCAACCCTTGAAGCCCATTAGGAACTCTCATCCCATTACAACTCGGATCCCTATCCGAATTGGTTATAACCCTTTAAGCGTGCGACCCTATAGGATCACGTGCATTCGGACATGGCTGGAGTACCCTTATTGATCATTGAGTACTCCTACTTGACCATCGGGTACGCCTACTCGACCATCGAGTACTCCTACTCGATCATTGAGCATTCGACCAATAGTCGATAGCGGCCCCTAGCAGGAATTACTGACTCCTGAGTACATGTAAAGATCGGACGAACCTCAACAATGTCCTATATGCATTTCCTTTTGCCTCACGATATCAGTCAAACCCAAGGCGAGCTGTTGTCATCCTTGTTTGGATGGCTCAACCACTCTTTCTCGATGCCATGACTCGGACTCCCCGAATACATCGAGTTAACTCTTTAACTCGATGACTTGAGTAACTCTTTACTCGAGTAGCATGGCCATGCATTTTCCGGAATCCAACCACTTGAGAGGCCTAGAGTTATCTCTCCCATTGTATGGAGGGGCAAACCCTGTCTTGATCGACCATGCCTCGCAGTATATTTCATGACAAACCCGAAAGCCATCTTTATAACTACCCAGTTACAGAGTAGCTTTTAACGACCCCTAAGTAAGCCATTACGCATCTTGAGAACATATGACAATCTCAAGTGATGCGAAGGTTGTGTCCCGATCTTTCGATGAGAGCGATAACTATCGATTTGGTGGAATCGACTTTGACGATCCGACTACAACGTACGACGACGATGCGCCTTAGCAATCGCTAAACCAACTCCGGAGTGTTATTGATCTTGCCGTGGGCACGATCAACCTGAACACGAGGTTCAATTCCTGCAAGCAACCGAAGAACAAGCAAGAACAATGGTAAAAGCAATCTGAAATTGCAAATAAGAATTGAAGGCCAAAATAAGGTGGGGTTCTATTGAAGGTCTTGACAAGGTGGCTGTCCAGCACAACTCGAAGACGCAAAGTTTGCACTTGGCTAAACTAATCAAACAAAACCCAAGTGTCTAAAGCGACGGCTACTGAGTTTATAAGAGGGATGGACATGAGAGGGACGTGGGGTTGTGTGCAGCCAAGGGGGGGCGCACACAACTTGGGCTTGGGCCCCCACATGTTTACAAGGCCCGAAACAGCCCAAAACAGTATTGTAGTAAATTGTTTTAACAATTCCGGTTTATCTACGATGAATCTGGGCCTGAGATTAGATCCATTCGAAAGATCTCGTTGTAAGCTTTCAATCAAGTCTAAGTTCACCCAAATCGGAGTCCGTATGCAAAAGTTATTCATATTTGAAGTCGGTGTTGTCTCAGGAGGCCGAATTGGATTCCAGAACGTGATGGATTTGATCTCTCTCTTTTCTTGGCCCGTGGATGATGTGTTGGAGTTGGCACAACCAAATGTGGTCATATCCGTAGTAGTGATGTCCTCATCATCCTCTCTTTCTTGAATTTGAGTCGTACTCGACTCATGCTCAGCTTTTAGCTTGTCCTCAACAAAAAAGTATTCTCATGTGAAGATCATCCACAAAGCTCAATATTTCTTTCCAGCATATAAAGGCATGTTAAAAGCTTGCACTCTTGGACGCTTCCTCCCCTCTGTAAAGGAAAGCCATCCTAGTAGATGTAGATGATACAGAGGATGCCGTGAAGTGTCGCCAAATTGATATAGCGTTGATCATATCCAGGACGAGCATGGTCTCATCATTCTCCCTTTCTTGAATTGGAGTCGTCCTCGACTCCATCACATTCTCCTGCAAAATGTTAGTAGCGAGAAAGAGCAAAGCAACATGCATATCTTTTGTGATCAAATCAATGTCTCGTGAATCAAAATCACCCAAACACTCCCTTTCTTGAAAACTATCATATAGATTATAATCGACAGTAGGGGTACTTGATATGATATTAGAATTATCAAATTGATCACATTGTTGCATAGGATGTGGAGGTCTCAGATCTGAACAAATGTATAATCTATGCACTTTGTATTCTACTTTATCATTATGTTTGCCAACAATATGGAAAATATTTCGTGATAACCATGGCAAATCAGAATGTACAAAAATCTTCTCCTTGAAACTATCCAGATCACACAGAACATCAAATTCAATGTGACCTAAAGTATCTAAAGAAGACATCAATTTAAGCTCATCTTCTTCACTAGCAATTTGAATAACATGTCTATGTTCAGCGCAAGTGTTTAGTTCAAATATAAATATTTCATGTTCATTCACTAATTGTGGCGTGGATATAAGTGAAGCATTATGACACAACTCTTCTTTATCACTAGGAATAGCAACCAAATCAGCAATGGGTTCCATTAATAGTTGCTCTACGATAGCATGATTCATGGACAGTTTTGTCTCTTCAAAATTATTTTCACCATGTATACAGTCCATACCTTTTACATTACCTTCTAAATCATTCTCAGTGGTTGAAGGTGCAACTTCAATTTTCAACTCTTCACATACGTATGGAGAAGCAAATATCTCCTCTTTCTGCACATTTTCTTCATCATCTTTCTCATGATGTTGTTCACTTTTCTGCAAAATGTTAGCTACAATAGAAGGTGCAACAATGGGCACCTCAAATGAAGCTAAAGGCTCTTTCAAAGATTCAGCAAGCATGTTTTCAGCTCTACAAGCACATTTAATCAATTCTGAAAGACAGCTATATGTTTCATCAACAAGAACATCCTGAATTTCATGATTAAGTCCATGTATGAACTTAAGCTCAGTAACTTCTTCACATTCTTGTAAACCACAACGCAACAAACAATTTTGCAAATCATGAAAGTATTCTATAACAGTTTTATAACCTTGTTTTAAGCATTGAAGTTTAGTAAGCAAATATTCATCAACATATTCAGGAACATAATCATTTCTCATAAGTCTTTTCATGGCATTCCAAGTTTTAGGTTCTTTATCATGTCTAGATATATGCTTCCACCAATATATTACATCTGATGTTAACACTTTAACTGCGGCACTAATCTTTTGGTTTTCAGATAAGTCATAGTTTGCAAATTCTTTGTCTACCGCTATCTCCCAATTAACATATGCATTAGGATCGAACTTTCCACCAAAATTAGGCAATTCAAACTTGATTTTACCTTGTTCATCATCAGTTGATGAACCCGTGACGATGTGTGGTGCGGCGACCGAGGCAGCGGGTCCATGCTGGGAAGCCGGGGCAGCAATGGGAACCCGTTGTGCACGTAGTAAATCATTGTTGTTGCTTAGGAGACGAGGCGGAGGACTGCAAGTTCAGGGCAAAGAACTGCAAGCATATCATCAAGTCTAGACAAAATAGTAGTAAGGGTAGTGTTAGCAACTCCCTGAGCAGTCTCGATGGACCGGAGACGGTCTTCTTGCAGCGACATTCGCTCATTAGTGAGTCGTACATTGCCCTTCATGCATGGAGAATGATGCAGTGAACTCTTGTCACCTGACATGGTTAGTAGCAAAAAGGGAAACACAAAGGTTTATGTAATTCCCTATCAACTACTAGGAAATGGAGAAAAGTCGCTCAACTCTTAAGCCTTAACCAAAGCTCTTACAAGTTCTTACCGTGCTGCAGGAGTTGTCGGCCGTTGGAGGTGTCAAAAGTTCTCCCAAGCTTGGATAAAGCGATTGCCAAGGGACCGAACAAACGTACGAGCGTAGAATATGTGGAGCTGGGTAGGCTATACTTTTTCCTGTACAATCTGATGATTCTAGTTATTGTAATGATAAGTAATGACCCAAACTAGAATTCACAAGTCCTAGTTGTCGATCTCAAAGATATAAGCGAATTTCAAGGCAACTCACGCGCAAAAATGATGGTACTTATGCAATCAAGAAATAAGCTATAAAAAATAAGTGAGGCACCAAAAGCTCTATTGCACAAGTCGTAGAGAGACGCTAGCTTATTGCTTCAAGAATGTAAAAAGGGCACAAGATTGCTCAACAATTAATACAATTGCACAATCTAAAATAATGAACACAAGTTAGGGTTTTGCTCAATGTAGTGCGACCAGCCACTATTTTCTTTTTCTTTTTCTTTTTCTCTTTTTTTTCCTTTTGGCTCTTTCTTTCTCTTTTCTTTCTTTGAGTGACTTTCGGCCAACACTACTATGAACAAATTTTTGGGAATCCCTAACTCGATGTCACAAGATAGTATGATATGATAATTCAAGATTATGCAATGTATCAATATGAACAGCCCTAAGCAATATCAAATAGCTAGTCTCAATTGAGATCAAAGTATTCGCAAAGGATGAATTGGTTCCCAAAGGTATGTACACTGATATTTTTTGGGTTTTATGGATTGTGGATGCTACTGGACTCAACCAACTCAAAGGAACAAAGATAGAACACGAATTGAAGCAAGATACCCAAATTCAATGTTTCTAGGGCAGCAGATTTGTCGCATAGATTAAAGCTTCAAAACGACCAAATTTAGAAGGTTCACTATGGAAAGAATTGAAGATTATGTCCTCAGCTTTCAAAAGAGTACAAGAATATGCAATTTGGAGCTCGGGTGTGAAAGTTATGGCTCAAAAACCGAACAGCACAGAATACCCCCAATTTCAGCCCGCGGGACTGATTCCGAATCCGAATCAAATTCGGTTTGAAGGATTCCGAATCACGAAGGACACCCAAAAACGTTTTTGTAGAGGACTCTTCAAGGATTCAGGAAAGTATAAAAACTTCCCAATCGGAGTTCGGACGTGAGAATTATGACTAAAATACCGAACCGATCTGGATTGGACGTACAACTTGCTTAAACAAATTTGATATCCAGATTTAAGAGATTTCGCTCAAGAGTTAGAGTCCATGCCCAACTAGGTTTTTGTTGAGATTGTTCCAAGGTTTTAGGAAAGTGCAAAAACACTAGAATCCGAGCTCGTATGCGGAAGTTATAAACAAAACAAAGTACTGGACAGATTGAAAGAAAAGCTATGCGAAGGAAAAAACGATCAGCAACAAAAACAAGGACTCTAATGGATCAAAACCTAACAAAACTCACTAAAATACCAGATTGAATCTAAAGGTTGAATTTTTGTGGAGTAATTTTCAATTTAGGACAGAAAACAAAAACTAATCTACGGTACAGAATCTCTCACCGAGAAACTTGAAGCTCTGATACCGCCTGATGCGAAGGTTGTGTCCCGATCTTTCGATGAGAGCGATAACTATCGATTTGGTGGAATCGACTTTGACGATCCGACTACAACGTACGACGACGATGCGCCTTAGCAATCGCTAAACCAACTCCGGAGTGTTATTGATCTTGCCGTGGGCACGATCAACCTGAACACGAGGTTCAATTCCTGCAAGCAACGGAAGAACAAGCAAGAACAATGGTAAAAGCAATCTGAAATTGCAAATAAGAATTGAAGGCCAAAATAAGGTGGGGTTCTATTGAAGGTCTTGACAAGGTGGCTGTCCAGCACAACTCGAAGACGCAAAGTTTGCACTTGGCTAAACTAATCAAACAAAACCCAAGTGTCTAAAGCGACGGCTACTGAGTTTATAAGAGGGATGGACATGAGAGGGATGTCCTAGGGTTGTGTGCAGCCAAGGGGGGGCGCACACAACTTGGGCTTGGGCCCCCACACATTTACAAGGCCCGAAACAGCCCAAAACAGTATTATAGTAAATTATTTTAATGATTCCAGTTAATCTACGATGAATCTGGGCCTGAGATTAGATCCATTCGAAAGATCTCGTTGTAAGCTTTCAATCAAGTCCAAGTTCACCCAAATCGGAGTCCGTATGCAAACGTTATTCATATTTGAAGTCGGTGCTGTCTCAGGAGGCCAAATTGAATTCCAGAACGTGATGGATTTGATCTCTCTCTCTTCTTGGCCCGTGGATGATGTGTTGGAGTTGGCACAACCAAATGTGGTCATATCCGTAGTAGTGATGTCCTCATCATCCTCCCTTTCTTGAATTTGAGTCGTCCTCGACTCATGCTCAGCTTTTAACTTGTCCTCAACAAAAAGTATTCTCATGTGAAGATCATCCACAAAGCTCAATATTTCTTTCCAGCATATAAAGGCATGTTGAAAGCTTGCACTCTTTGACGCTTCCTCCCCTCTATGAAGGAAAGCCATCCTAGTAGATGTAGATGATACAGAGGATGCCGTGAAGTGTCGCCAAATTGATATAGCGTTAATCATATCCAGGACTAGCATGGTCTCATCATCAAGTCAAAGGATATAGAATACACATCATATATGAGACCAACTGATGACATGAAAGAATACAACGTTCTCGCGGTGTCTTATAGTGGGTCGATGTCCAACTTGTTAATCAATATCCATGATGTTATTCAAAGAACAATCTCATAGTTTATGAACATTTATGGAAATATAACCATCTCTATGATTGCCTCTAGGGCATATTTCCAACATTCTGATCCTAATAGGAGAGGGATTCCTAATTCTAATAGGAATAGGATTCCAATTTGCTTTGGAGGAGAACTAAGTAGGCTATATAAACCTAGGGGAGGTTGTGGAGAACCCAAGCAACCAAGAAGCCCCAAGCTAACTCATCCAGAGCAAAGAGTGCACGAGAGGATTAGAGACTAGGTTATTCTTTATCACTAGATTATTATATATGGTAAGGATCCGAGGGCCCTAAAAGTTTTGAGAGGTTGTGAGATAGAAAACAATCCCTTGTACACTTTTGAGTTTTTGCTTAAAGAATTTGGGTTTGACTTCATCAAATCATTCTCTCTCGTTGTGGTTGCTTCAACATCGTTATTTTAGTTCTCTCTACAAGATTCATCTACTTCGTTCTTAAGATCATGTATGCTCACGCCTTATCTCACAAAACTCTTATCTGATTCGGGGGCTGCTGTGCATAAGAAAGGGTATTAGAGTATACAAGTGGTATCAAAGCCAAGGCCAAATTAAGCAAATTTGTGAGAAGTTCAGTAAAGCATCAGGTGGCATAAAATTGAGATTGATGTCGACAATGAGGAATCAAGTAGAGAAATTTGACTGCAAAGAAAATTTTAGCGTGTGGCAATGTGTGTTAAAGGATGTCCTTGTCCAGCAAGAGTTAATCGCTGCTCTTGAAGGGGACAAACTAGAAAAGACATCCGATGAAGACTGAAAGGTGATGGAGCAGAAGGCTATTAGTACAATCCGTTCATGTCTATCCAATGAGGTAAAGTACTCAGTGATCAAGAAGAATTTACTAAAGAAATTATGGAAGGACTTAGAATAATTGAATATAGCAAAGTCACTAACAAACCAGTGGGTGCTAAAGCAACAACTGTAAAGGTTGTGCATGGAGGTAGGTAAACTATTCATTGACCATCTCAATATCTTCAACAAGCTTATCACACAACTGATTAGTGTGAATGAGAAAATTGAGGAGAACGATAAAGTCGTCATACTGATATCATCTCTACAACCATCATGGGTGCAATTGGTGATGAATATTCTCATTGGGAAAAATGATCTCAACTTCAATGAGGCAGTTGCATATCTACTGGAGGCAGAGTCCTTGAAAAAGCAATTTGAATCTTCATCCTTGGGTGATCAAACATTAGCTGCAGTAGGTGTTGCAGGTAAAAGTAAGAGTTATAGGAAGAAGAATGGCGAGAGTAAGGACACACATGTATGCTATCTATGTGATGAGGAATGTCATATGATAAAGGATTGTCCGAGTTTGAAGCAAATAAAGGGTGCATGCTCAATGGCGATAGTAAATGATGATTCAGACATACTTGTCATCAGTCAACCAGGTACTTCTCATGGATGGATATTAAACTCAGGTTGTTGGTTCCATATATGTTCGGCAAGGGAGGTGTTTGACGAATAATCTCTATGCCTGGCGTATAGAATTGTTCACTTGATTGATTGCAAGGAATATTCAATTACTGAGGTGGGAACAATTACATTGGAGATATATGATGGAGCAAATCCCATATTGATAAGAGTTCGATATGTTCCCGGTATAAAGAAGAATCTAATATCTGTGATGTCACTTGAACTCAAAGGTTGTGAGGTATTACTTTCAGGTGGAGTCATGCAAGTTACTCACAAAGGACAGGTAATCATGAAAAATATTTGGAGAAATAGAGGATACCGATTGACGGGTAAACCTAAAAGAAGGGCAATCAATGGGAGGTCAGAAAAAAATCCTAATCAGGAGAAGGAAACCATGTCGTCAACGGTTGGTAATTAGATCTTAACTGCAGTTATGTGCAGAACTGCAAAGATGGTTGCAAAATCTAACAGACGTAAAGACGAAGATGCGAGCTATTGAATAAAGAAAAATGTGGTAGGACCAACCATGTAGTACCATCCTGAAGGTAGAGCTCGAAGGTGGTACAAACCTATGACATGGAGGTCTATAGGAACAGAAAGTGTGGTTAACCAAACTATAGAAAGAAAGGGATCTCAGGTGGAGAGTTCAGGCTAAGTCTGAACACCAACATGCACATTGCGGTGATATACATAAGTCCCTGTGGTGGGGGCACTCCCAAAGGTGGGAAGAAAAAGGAAAAAATATAGAGCTGACTTGGAGCAAGTTCTTGCATAGTAACTTTAATGGATAAAAGTCAAACTGGACATTATTAAATATGGTGACTCACAACTAGCCTCTTAGGATTTGGACATGTGTACTAGGTGAATTCTAATAGGATTAGGATTTCTAATCATAATAGGAGAGGGATTCTTAATCCGAATAGGAGTAGGATTCCTATTTGCTTTGGAAGAGAACTAGGGAGGCTATATAAACCTAGGGGGTGGTCATGGAGAATCCAAGTAATAGAGAGCCATAATCCAACTTATCCAGAGCAAATGGTACACAAAAGAATTAGAGGCTAGGTTATTCTTTAGCACTAGATTCTTGTATAGGGCAAGAATCCAAGGGTCTCAAAAGGATCGAGAGGTTGTGAGAGAGCAACAATCTCTTGTACTATTTTGAGGTTGTGCTTAAAGAATATGTGGTTGGTTTCATCAAATCGTTCTCTCTCGTTGTGGTTACTTCAATGTCATTATTTCAGTTCTCTCTACGAGATTCATCTGCTTTGTTCTTGAGACCATGCACGCTCATGCCTTATCTCACAATACTCTAATTCGATTCGGGGGCTATTGCGCATAAGAAAGGATATCAGAGTATAATAAGTGATATTAGGGCCGAACATGATCTGAATGGCGGCGTCTCATAGGCTGGTCCACGGCAGTGCGTCACACCTGTCATCGGAGGTGGTCACGACGGAGCGCTGGAGGTGGCATTGACGACAGCGATAACAAAATAATGTGGGAAGCGGTGATGTGGCCTAGCGTAGCCACGCAAATCAACTAACGAAGCTATCACCAATTCCTGATGAAAAGACATCACAGAGCAATTTCTGTTGTGTTTTAGGTTCATTTTCAACTCCCACTATATTCTTCTAACGGAATTGCTCTACCGCTATATATCATTCAATATTTTGGAACGAATCATTTGCCTTTTTTATTTGAGGAGTAACTTGTATGGCTCAGGAACTGTGGGAGTACTGACGTTACTTTTTCCCTATAGGTGTTTGGACAAAACGCTGCTTAATCAACTTGTTATCTGAAAGTGGATTTGTCTTGCAAGAAATTCGGTGGGAGGCTTATACAGTTTAGTTATTAGCTTTTTTGTTTTGAAAGAAAATGGTCATTAGCTTAGTTGCTCTCCACTTATCTTAACTTTCAAGGCAAAGATGGATATGCGACAACCAATTTTTGCTCAAGACATTGATTCTTATCCCTTTACTGAAAAACACTAAATTTTGGTGGCTCTTTGATGGTGAACACTCTAACTATTAAAATATAATATCCGGTAGAGGGAAGGGAGAGAGAGAAGGTGAGTGAAAAGTCTATTTTTCCCCTGATGCTACCACTCGGGGCCGTGACCTGAGGATGGTAGGGTGAGTGCTCATGGCATCAATTTCAGCAAGCAATTTAGGGCAGTTGTCACAAGGACTATTATGTGCATGAAGACCATGTGGAGGTGTATCCTTGTTGGTGATGAGTTATTGACTGTGTTTAAGCATGAGGTGCTTAGGTTTGAGTTTGATGTGAGTTCTATTTTCAAATTTGAGGCATTTTGATCTCTGTCTGGAATTTGCGGTGCTACCGGCCATGTGGGAGAGGTAGCACCGAACCTAGGAGTGGTAGCACCAGGCTGGCGGTAGCACCGGACTGTCGGTAGCACTGGCCCTAGGGGTGGTGTGATTTTTCCAGAGAGCGTCTGTGAGGGATTTTCTAATGTGTGGTGCTACCGGCCATGTGGGAGCTGTAACACCAGATGAGCGGTGCTACCAGCCCCATGTGGCGGTAGCACCGACCTTAATGAGCGAGGATGAATTTAATTTGTGATTTTGTGATGATTATTGCATAGCATTTTGGTCATTGCTATGTGATGGGTTCTTCTTGTATTTGATGGTTGCAGGACGACGGTGCTAGGTCATGGGGAGGCGGAGGATGATCGGGACTAGGCAAGGTGCGTTGGAGGTCCAGATGGTCAAAGATCTCCGGAAGATAATCGAAGACGGAGTCACTACAAACCTAGAAGACAAGGAATGGATGAGATGCTAACTTAGAGCTACTCGGATTAAGGAGGACCGTTGGATTGCGGTCTAGATATAGAGTAGCGGGTCAAGTTAGTGTGCTTTGAAAAATATGCAAAAACCCGGTATGGTTGTTGGGTTTCGGGTTAGCCCATGTATGGCTGAGTGAGTGAGTCAACCATAGCCCTTGATGGTGTTCCATAAGGTTGAAGGAACTCATCCAAGGGTGGAGGATGGCTCAAGAGTAGTATAAATAGAGGGGTAAGGGTAGCTCTACCCTTTTGAAGGTTTTAAGGTTTGTGTGCTCCTTAGAGCTTTGCCTATTTTGTTGTGAGGCTTTGTAAACCTCCCTTCTTGAAATGAAATATTTGTTTCCTCAAGTCTGAATTTAGTTTACGCATTTACATTATGTCTTAAATTCAACATTTACATTCCACACTTACTTTATTACAATTTACCCGCACATTTGGATTTGCCTCCCCTCCTTTTACTTGCTAGTGCTACTTATGCCAAGGATGTATGATTGATGGATGAATCTTCTTCAGATCATATCCTAATCATCTAGGCAAATCTTGTGTTTTTCTTTGCAAGAAACTGATCTTTTGCTCTTAAGAGAATCATTCTTGGAAGATCGTGTGTGCATGGACCTTGTCTTGTGTTCTTGCTTGCTTTGACGTGTAGGAGGTTATCCAAGATAATCTTGACCATCAAAACCCCATGAGCAAGCCCAAGATCAACTTTTTGGTTGTTGCTTTTACTTGGTGCACTCTTCCTTCAATTTGAAAAAGGTCAAAACTTTGATGTCAATCCCTTGGATTGAAGGTTGCAATAGGTTTATGACCTCCATACGAAGGTGCATACAAAGTTTTATGAGTTTTGGACCAGCCGATCAGAAGTTTAATCAATTTTGCTTTTGAGTTCGTGACTGTTCCTGCTCTAATCATCCAGGCCTGGTACTACTGCCCATTGGAGAGGTAGCACCGCCCCTCCGGTGCTACCGGTCTTGCAGTGGTAGCACCGACCAGTCTGATCACCTCCTGTTTACTTTGGGCTGACTCGTGTGAGTTCTTGTTTAGAGTGTTTTAAGAGGGGAAAATTTTATTTTGGGATCATTCATTCCTCTCTGATCGTTATTTTGGTCCTTCAATGCATAAAGAAAGTTAGCATCAACAGGAATAGCATCAGTAGTACTGCAGCTAGCATTCTTCACCCAAGGACCTCTACTTCAAAACGCACACTATCATGCATAGTCCTTAGGTTCTCAAGCTTCACCAGCACGACATCACAGAGCACACAATCATCATCATAGGAGGAAGAAAATCTAAGTGAAGCTATCTCCCTAACATGTCATCTATCTTCTTCTCTAGCTCCGAACACCTAGCCTAGTTCTAGCATAGAATCTTCCTAGTTTACATAATGCATCATTAAGCTCGTCATAGGAAGGTACCTCATCTGACTTGCTATAGAGCTCGGTGTCGCTGATGCCATTCTCGTCAGCCATTAAGCACATGCCGGTGAAGACATCGCCGCCCATGGTCTTCTCTTGCGGATTATCCTCTCCATCATCATTGCTCTATGTCTCAGTGTTGGAGAGGGAGATGTTGCCAAGAGCAGTGAGGATGTGGTGGAAGAGTTTCTTGCTCTTGGTGAAGTTTTATACTTCTTCTCACACGTGGGATCCCGAGCTAGAGTCTTCTTGTTGCGGTTCTTGTCGGTGTAGTCGATCTTCTCGAAACTGTTGTGGTAGTTCTTGCCCTTCTTCAGCTTATGGTAGTTTGTCCAAATGTGGTTGGGGCCACCACACTCGAAGTAGGTGATGGATCCACCTCTCCTCTCTCACCCTCTTGTATGCTTTGGAGAACTTTCTAGCAAAGAGGGTGATCTCATTTTTTTGGAAACTTCGTTAGATGTTCATCGCTCATCTCACAAAGAGTGGAGAAGGAAAACCAGAAGGACACTCAGAAGTGGGATCAGGGACCAAGGCCATCGACTGTGAATTCGTCTTGTGAAAGACGACATCAATCTCATGAGTCTTGAATCGGGGATAAATCCCATCAAGAGTCAAGGTCGATAGGTTTGTGGTGTCCTTGATGGAGGTCACCTTCATCTCCCAAACTCAAAGATCAAGTACCGTTAGAAGATACCGAGTATTATCTAAATCTTGGTATGTGGTACCAACAGCTTAGAGACTGCTCATGATCTTCGTGAAACAACCAAAGAACTCATCTAAGGACTCCCCAGTGTACTGCTCAAACTTGTTGTAGTTACGCTTGTACTGATCTTGCCTCACAGTTTTATATGGGTGATGCCCACATGGTAAGCATCGAGGGTCACCCAAATATGATGTGTGGATCATAAATGGGAGATCCTGCCATACTTACTGCAGCTAAGCCCTTGTATTAGGATGTTCCTTGCCTTAGCATTTGCCTCAACGTCAGCCATATTCTCGGCATTAATGTTTTCATCAGTAGAAACAATATATTGGAGCTTCAGCTTCTGCCAGATCATAAAGCCCAGAGCAGTGATGTATGACTCCATCCTGAATTTCCAAAAATGGGTAATACACCCTAGAAAAGACTGGAGACTTGGTGGAATACAAGTTAGTCACCATGGCTCTTGAGAATGGTCAAAATCTAGAAAGAGCAGAACCGTCTCTGATACCAATTGAAGGACCAAAAAGGTGATTAGAGGGGGTGAATAGAAGCGAAATAAAAAAAAATTCCCCTCCAATAATATTCAAGCCTTTTTTCTAAAAGAGATAACTGAATGGCTCAACCAGGCCAGCACTGGACAAAAGTGCATTCAAGCTATTTTTCTAAAAGAGTCAACTAAAGGGCTCAACTAGACCAGCACTATGTAAACATCTAGTGCTCTCGAGTGGACAGTAAAATTGAGATGAACCCAAAAATCAGCATGATTTTAAAAACAAGAATCTAGACAACTTTTGATTGGCCGATTCAAATCCCATGAAACTTTGCATGCACCTTCCTATGGATGTCAGGAACCTATTCTAACCATCAATCACAAGGGTTGATGTCAAAGTTCTAAACTTTTTCAGTTTGAAGGGACGATGCACCAAGATGAGGATAAAACCCACCAACTTCACCATGTGCTTGCTCTTGGGGATTTTGATGATCAAGATGATCTTAGATGATCTCCCATATGTCACAGCAAGCAAGAACACCAAAGGCACACCCTTCAAATGAGCATGAAAAGATCTACTGGTTTCTTGAGAGGAATCTTAGAGATCTTATTTAAAGATTGCCTACATGATTGGGATATGATATGTAGAAGATTCATCCATCAATCATTCATCCTTGGCAAAACAAGATCAAGAGAAAAAGAACCCAAAGAGAGATCAAGGACTCAAAAAGAAAGAAGACCAAAAACATGAGCAAAGGTAAGTTCTAGTGGATCTTGATGGGTTGGAACATGTTCTTGATGAACTTCTCAACCTCTTATGTGTTCTAGATACAACGAAAATAGATCAAGTAGAAGGAGGTGAAACACAGCTTAAGTTGCAAGAAAAAACCAAGCAAAATGCAAGAATAGAAATAGATTTCAGAACATAGATGAACTTGTATCTTGTATTGCTTAAAGAGGAATGGTTACAAAGCCACACTTCTAGATAGGCAGAGCTCAACAGAGCATAAAGAAACCAAAGAACCCTTCTCTAAGGTTTGGTTCCAACCAAGGTTGATTCAAAACTAGGGTGCTGGAGACATACCTCCAATGCTCCATTTCTAGCACAGCTGAGTCAATCTCCACCCTTGAATGACTTCCTTCTCCCATAAGGAACCTCATCAAGGGTTGGGATTAACTCACTCACTCATACATGGACTGACATGAAACCCAACAACATCACAAAATTAGACCATACCCTTTAACACTAACTTAGCCTCTACTCAACCCGCGAACACTTGATCCAACGATCCTCCTTCGCTTGAATAGAGCTCAAGTTAGCATCTCATCCAACCACTTGAAGCATCTTCCTTGCTTCGTCAACTTCCATGTGGCCCCAATGACTTGCCGCTAAGCCTCTCACGCGTTCAGACTTGCCTGAATCATCCTCGCTTGCAAACGGGCCCACTTGGCACGTCACATGTCCTTGAACACTTAACCATGACAGCTTCAGCTTCCTTAACCGTTATGGACCACAAGTCCTCCCTAAGCCTAGTCCTGGTTCACATTGCCATTGCCCGCCATGTTCATCACCAATGCTTCACGCTTAGACTCCTTGTCTTCCCGGCTTGCAACCACTTCCTGGCCTCATATTATCTTTCGGTGTCCCTTAACCTTTCAGGACCTCATCTCTCCTAGCCTAGTCCCAGTCTCACCTTCGCCTCACTATGACCTAGCCCCAGAGTCCTGCAACCAACATATTACAAGCAAACCATCAAATAGCATTGTTCAAGATAACATGCATCGGAAGCCAGACAAGTATCACTGACTCACACATCAAAAGATCCCACTTGGGATCAATCAGACCATGACCACCTTGGTCTACGATCACTCTTCAAGTCACGGCCTCCCCAAGCCGTGACCCTTCAAAGCCAAAGATCACTCTTAGCTGTGACCACTTTAGTCCATGATAACTCTGGTCCATGGCCACTCTTGTTCATGACCACAACCACTCTTGGCTGTGATCTTCCAAAGCCAAAGACCACTCTTGGCTACCACTCAAACCCACTCTTAGCTATGACCACTCTTACAAAGGTCATGACCACTCCCTTAGTGGTTAGGATCACTTTCCAAGAGGTCCTTAGAGGTCAAGACCACTCCTATAGTGGTCTAGATCATTCTATCAGAGGTCATGACCACTTCCCAAGTGGTCCTTAGAGGTCTAGACAACTCCCACAATGATCTAGACCACTCCATCAGAGGTTACAACCACTTTCCAAGTGGTCCTTAGAGGTCTAGACTACTCCATCAAAGATCATGACCACTTCTTAAGTGATTCTTAGAGGTCTGGACCACTTCATCAGATGTCATGACCACTTCCCAAGTGGTTCTTAGATGTCTAGATCACTCACACAGTAGTCTCGATTACTCCTACAAAGGTTCTTAGAGGTCTAGACCACTCCTACAATGGTTTAGACCACTCTTACAGTGGTTACGACCACTCTTACAAAGGTCCTTAGAGGTCAAGACCACTCTCACAGTGGTTACGACCATTCTCACAGAGGTCATTAGAGATCTAGACCACTCTCATAGGGGTTCTTAAAGGTCTAGAACACTCCAACATTGGTCACGACCACTTCCCTAGTGGTCCTTGGAGGTCTAGACCACTCTTACAGAGATCCTTAGAGGTCTATACCACTCATACAGTGGTTTAGTCCACTTCAATAAGGTCACGACCACTTCCCTAGTGGTCCTTGATGGTCTAAACTACTCCTACAGTGGTCTAGATCACTTCAACAGAGGTCATGACCACTTGTCAAGTGGTCCTTAGAGGTTTATACCACTCCAATAGAGGTCACGACCACTTCCTATATGGTTCTTAGGGTCTAGACCACTCCCACCACTGCAACAGAGTTCACGACTACTTCCCATGTGGTCCTTAGGGGGTCTCGATCACTCTAACAGAGGCACGACCACTTCTGAAGTGGTCCTTAGAGGTCTAGATCACTCCCATGGAGGTCCCAAGTGGTCACGACCACTCCCTAAGTGATCATAACCACTCCCTTAGAGGTCACGACCACTTTAGGGAACGACCACTCTAGAGGTCACAAAGGCCACGACCACTCTAGGAAATGACCACCCTAGAGGTTATAGAGCTTATGACCATTCTAGAGGTCACAAAGGCTACGACCATTCTAGGAAACGACCAACCTAGACGTTAGAAAGTCCACGACCACTCTAGAGGTCATAAAGGCCACGACCGCTCTAAGAAATGACTACCCTAGAGGTCACAAAGGCCATGACCACTCTAGAAAGCACCAATCTAGGGAATGACCTTTCTATGTACACGACCTCTCTAGGAGCATCATGACGTCTTAGTGGTGAAGCCATGACCACTCAAGACAAGGTCATGTCCACTTTGGACAAGATCATGACCACTCAGGACAAAGCCAAGAGCTCATATCAAACTCAAACCCAAGTACACAGGCTCAAACGCAGTCAATTACTCATCGCAAATACGGATAAACCACCATATAGTCTCTCACAAAGAGCCACCTATCGAATATCTAAACATGGGGTATGCGTACATACAGGGTATGCGAAGGATATGTCCTAACGACATATAGAAGCTCCGGATATCATAGGCCCGATTCTACAGGATAAGATATACACGGAGGGAATATTTCCGTACTAGGAAGGACTTGATCGTTTCCCGTTACGAGGAAACCGACTTGAGTACGCCTAGTATCCAGGGATGTTTGGATATGCTATAAAGATCATGCGACGATGGACTCCTCATCGGCTACGATCTGGGATCCCAGATCGACTACAACTCAACGTGAGGTCGGGCTACCCCGACTATATAAGGCCAGGGATAGGGATCCTTAGGACAAGGACTTTCAGACTAGAAGAAGAGAAGACTTTTTAGAGCTTTTGCAAGAGGCAGAGCAACCAGGAGCCAACGAACCACGCTTCGTCAACCTCCAGCCATAGTTTAGCCATTGCCTAGATCCAATCTTCATTGTAACTAGGGCTAGACATCTTGCTCTGTACTTGATATACCAATCTCATACATCATCCGCACAGGAAGCAGGGTATTACTCCGTTCGGGGGCCTGAACCTCTATACATCGTGTACCGCTATCTTCGTGCTTGACTTTGCTAACCCGAAGGTACCCGTGACTATAAATTTATTGTCGAATTGTAACCTTCGATAGTTGGCGCGCCAAGTAGGGGCCTTCAACCGTTTTTTGCAAATCAAGCATGTCTTCAGTGCGCGCTCATGTCGGATTCTCCAACGACAACTCTTGTGATAATTCCCGCTCGATCACCGCCATCGACCAAGCACCCGCGGTTGGATCTGAGATCGCCTTCAAAACCATGCTCTATCGATGGGGACCGGGCGGAGATCTATTGCACATCGGCTTCACTGAGCTGCTCTTGGGATCCACGCCGAGAGATGTGCTTCATTGACTTCGACCCTATGGTGCCCAACATTCTTAGATACGTCAAGACTGAGAACGATAGCAAAAGCGACGGCCACAACAGCCAGCGCAGCAGCCGAACAGATCGATGCGTGTTCATGGTAGGAGCCAACAACGGTGCTACTGTTAAAAGTTCCCAAGAAAGGAACCGAGGGGAAGACACCTTAGGGGGTCAGGGAAACTAGATCCCTCCATACACGCCTCAAGATTCTACAGCGGTGATGGCTACAGCATGGGTGGTTGCAAACACTGTTGCTCCTAATACTACAGATCATCGGCGAGATCTAGCAGCCACGGCCACAACTAGAATTGTGGCCAACCTATTGAAGCAACTTGATCTCGATGATCCAATGACGCCCCATCCGTGAGTGTGGGATCTTCAGGGACAGAAAATCCCTTGATTACTTGAGCACAATGGCATGCTCGGCCGCATCCTAGGAGCAGCGTCTCACCAGAGCCACAACAGCGATATCTTCAGCACCCCTGAGGCAAATGTCCAGTGCACTCACATGCTGTTGAAATCCCTTCCACCAGTTGATCCAGGCAACCCGATGACTCCGGTGTTTGATCAGATGAAAACGCTGCTCGATGCAGCACATGCTCAGACCACTCGAGCAGTCAATTCGAGGTTTGGACACTCTAGCCAGCAGGGCGCCAGGAGCCAGCTGCTAGGACCATCCCACGATCGTCATCGAGCAGCAAAATTGACGGTGGCTAGCTCTAACCACCGCTCTTCCAAGATAGTTCTTTCCAACCCCCACCGAAGACGTCCCGAGGATCTTCGAGATCATATTCCTCACGATCGACGAGATCTGTGTGACGTCCTTCACGATCGAAGGGAGGAACATGAGCCACAGGAAAACGAGTCCCCATCTTCAAGGGACCAATCTCCTGCACGTCGGGCCCGATGGGGTGAATCTCCACATTCGAGGGGCCACTCGTCGGCACGGCGCAGGTTCCCTCCTCGACAGGGAAAACAATAAGGTTTGAGATAGGCGACCCCCTAGGACATCGATGAAGGGTGCAAAGCTTTCACCCCTGAGTTACGCGTAGTTAGATGGCCGAAGAGTTCAAGCCAGGCCCCGTCGAGAAGTACTCAGGTAAGATCAACCCCATCGAGTGGTTGCAGATTTATACTATAATCATGAGGATTGTCGGAGGAAGTGAGAAGGTAATGGGGGCAGCGAGATCTTGGTTGCTCAACCTCCCACCTCAATCGATACGGCCAAGTTTATGCCAACTTTCAAGGTACGTATGAACGCCCCAGAACACGCAGCGACCTGCATCGGGTAATACAAAAGCTAGGGGAGTCGTTGCGCAGCTTCATCCGACGCTTGGCAAAAAGCGCAACTCGATCCCTGACATCTCGGATAAGGCGGTCATAGTCGCCTTCGAGAACGGCATCAAGGACAGGGAGTTGAAGGAAAAACTCGCCACTCGAAAGATCAAAACCATTAAGGAATTTTTTGAGTTGGCGGATAAGTACGCCATACGTGCAAAGCCCGGAACCATATAGACGAACTCAAGTTTAGCGACAGCAAGCCCGAGTCGTCCAAGCAAGGGTCGAAGAACAAAAACCGCGAAGAGAAACGCAAAGGTGACTCCACCGTAGCTGCGGTCGAAAGGAGCAAGGCGCGCAATACTGGCAACAACAAGAGTTGAAGCTGTGGAGGAGGCAAATACTGCCCAGTCCATCACACGGACAAACATGACTTTGATAAATGCTAGGTGATCAGCAAGAAGGTCCGAGAGAAGCTCAAGGCTGCCCTCGCCGAGCGCGGAGTCGAGCAAGCTAAAGAGAAGCCCCAGGACGATGAACCTGAATACCGTGGGGCTAATCACAAGCTAGCGCACATCTTCGGGGGATCTGCCACGTATGAGTACAAAAGGCAGTATAAGGAAGTCGAAAGGGACGTCAACCTGGCCACACCAACTCCCCCCAGATTCCTTAAGTGGTCGGAAGTGCTGGTCACCTTCGACTAGTCGGATCACCCAGTTGTGGTCTCACATCCGGGTCGATACCCCATAGTGGTCGAGCTCACCATCGTCAATGTTATGGTCGCCCGAACCTTGATCGATCGAGGTAGCTCGTTGAACCTTGTCTTCGCGAAAACGCTGGGGAACATGGGGATTCCCGGACAATGATCAAAGCCGGAGCCGAGCCATTCCATGGTATAACTCCGCAATCATCTTCGATGCCCGTCGGCCAGATCGAGCTGCCTATCACGTTTGGCACACTGGAAAATTTCTGCACTGAAAAGAGCCTTTTCGACGTGGCGAACTTCGAGACTGCCTACAATGTGATCTTAGGATGCCCAATGCTAGCCAAGTTCATGGCAGTGGTGCACTACGTGTACCAGACCATCAAGATGTCGGCACCAAAAGGAGTCCTTACAATCAAAGGGAACTAGCACGCGACGGTCAGGTGCGATAAGAAGAGCCTGGAGATGGTCGAGCATCTCTGCAGATCGGCAACCAGTGCCGATGGCGAGGGAGCTAAGAGCCAAAAATCCAAGAGCATCGACAAGGCTCCTGTATCTAATAGCCTTCTAAGATAGTCAAGGTAGGTGTCGACCTTGACCCCAAATAGGAACTCGAGCTCGTCACCTTTCTTTGGGCAAACCGCGATGTTTTTGCGTGGCAACCGTCCGACATGCCCGGGGTCCCCAAGGAGGTGATCGAGCATCGACTAGCTATGGAACCGAGCACCAGACCTATGGTGCAGAAGCAGCGTAGATTCGTGGAAGACAGGAAGCAGGCCATACAGGAGGAGGTCGGCAAACTCCTAAAAACTGGCTTCATCCGAGAAGTCCGTCACCCGACGTGGCTGGCGAATCCTGTCCTCGTCAAGAAACCCAATGGCAAGTGGAGGATGTGCGTCGACTACACCGACCTCAATAAGGCTTGCCCCAAAGATCCTTTTCCTCTTTTCCGCATCGACCAAATAGTGGACTCTACAGCGGGATGTGAATTGCTAATTTTTCTAGATGCCTACTCGGGGTATCACCACATTAGCATGTTCGCAAAGGATGAGGAAAAAACTGCTTTTACTACTCCCTTCGGTGTATTCTATTATATTAAGATGCCTTTTGGTTTGAAGTGTGCTGGTGTTGCGTATCAACGTTGTATCAAAAATTGCTTGAAATCCCAAATCGGGCGCAACGTGGAAGCGTATGTCGATGATATCCTAGTCAAGTCAAAAACCGGGAGCACCTTAATCAGCGACCTCGAGGAGACATTCGACAACCTCAGGAAGTATCGAATGATGCTTAACCCCGAGAAGTGCACGTTCGGTGTTCCGTCCGACAAGCTTCTCGGTTTCTTAGTGTCCAATCGAGGCATCGAGGCCAACCCGCATAAAATTGAAGCCATCGACCAGATGCGTTCTTCACAGATGCTGAGGGAAGTACAAAAGCTCACAGGTTGCATCGCAGCCCTTAGTCGATTCATCTCTTGGATGGGTGAACGAGGGCTACCCTTCTTCAAATTACTCAAGAAGCAGGATACTTTTGAGTGGACCAAGGAGGCAGAAGAAGCTTTTCGGGATTTAAAAAGGTACTTATCATCTCCGTTAGTTTTAACCTCGCCTAACAAAAAAGAAGAGCTCTTTTTGTACATTACAGCTACCCCTCAAGTAGTAAGCACAGTCCTGGTGGTCGAGTAGGATTGCCCCGAGAAAAAGGCCAAATTCCATAAGCCGGTATACTACATGAGCGAAGTCTTGCATGATGCTAAACTACGATATCCTCAAGTGCAGAAGATGTTGTACGTCGTCCTAATGACTTCTTGAAAGCTGTGACACTACTTCCAAGCGCGCAAGATTATGGTCATGATGACGTATCAGCTCAAGGAGGTGACACGCAACCGAGAGGCGATAGGGTGAATTGCATAGTGGGCGGTCGATCTCAATGATTTTGAGCTCGATTTCGCGCCACGAACTAGCATCAAGTCAGGAGTCATAGCAGACTTCATCACAGAATGGACGCACGTTGAAGAAAAAGAGCACAAGATGGTCAATGACCACTAGACTATGTTCTTCAATGGGTCGCTCACGCTTCAGGGCTCGGGGTCCGGCATCGTGTTGAAATTCCCGACAGGTGAGGAGCTTAAATATGTTATCGATTTTCAAGCTTCAAACAATGTTGCAGAATACGAGGGACTAGTTAATGGACTTCGCATAGCGTGTCACTTGGGATCAGATAACTACTAGTGAGAGGGGATTCACAGCTAGTCGTAAACCAAGTGCAGAAGGAGTAACAGTGCTTGGATGACAACATGGCGGCGTATCTGAACGAGGTTTGTAGGCTATAGCACAAGTTCGAAGGGCTCGAGATAAGGCACATTAGGCGATGTGACAATTCCGCCGCCGATGAACTTGCCAGGCTTGCTTCATCCCGTTCGCCCATGCCCACAAGAGTCTTCGTCGAGAAACTCTTTAAACCATCTATCTCCCCTATACAAAAGGTAGATGCTGCCCAACTCGACCAGCAGTCTGGTTGGGTCAGTGAGGCAGAATTCACAGACATGGAAGCTGCACTACTCGAACGCCAGCCGACTTGGATGACTCCATTCCAAGCCTCTCTCGAAGGTTGAGAGCTCCCTGACAATGATGCAACAGCTGAGAAAATTGCATGTAAGTCCAAGCTATACGCATTGGTAGACGGCAAGCTCTACCGAAAGGGGAGTGACGGAATCTTGATGAAGTGCATCACTAAGGAAGAGGGCAATAAGATATTGCTCGATGTCCATGGAGGCATCTGCGGTAACCATGCGTCCTATCGCACCTTGGTCGGAAAGGTTTTTCGACAAGGGTTCTATTGACCGACTACCCTCCAGGATGCTTGCGAGTTGGTGAAGAAGTGCGAGAGCTGCCAATTTTACGGCAAGCAAACCACCCGACCAGCCCAAGCCCTACAAACTATTCCCCTGTCTTGGCCTTTCTCCGTCTAGGGCTTGGATATCTTGGGATTGTTCCCAAGAGCCCAAGGAGGTTACAAGTTCTTGTTCGTGGCAATCGACACGTTCACCAAGTGGATCGAAGCCGAACCCGTCAGGAACATCACCTCATAAGCGGATAAGAAGTTCATAAGAAGCATTGTTACTTGATTCGGCATCCCTAATTGAGTAATCACAGGCAATGGTAGCCAGTTCAAAAGTAATGCTTTCATAGTCTTTTGCGAAGAATTGGGTATCAAACTTTGCTTCGCTTCCGTAGCTCACCCTTAGAGTAACGGTCAGGTCGAATGGGCCAACGGCATAATCGTGCAGGGGATCAAGACCTGCTTGTTCGATAGGCTCAAGGCTTACTCAACTCAGTGGGCAAAAGAACTCCCCTCGGTGCTGTGGGCTGCTCATACATCGACTAGTCGAGCTACTGGTAAAACACCATTTTTCTTGGTCTATGGAGCAGAAGCAGTGCTTCCGACCGAGTTAACTTTCAGGTCACCTCGTGTGGACAACTACTCAGAAGAGGAACAGGAGTAAGTGCGAACAGATGATGTAAATCTACTCGAGAAATACAGGGATCGAGCATCCATTCGAGTAGCCAAGTATCAACAAGCCTTGCGTCGATACCAAGCCAAACAATTCAAGCAAGAGCACTCGTCGCTAGGGACTTGGTGCTACAAAAGGTGCAGAAGCAAGGTAACAGTAATAAGCTGTCACCTAAATGGGAAGGTCCCTATGTAGTGGTCGAGGTGACTCGACCAGGATCAGTACGGCTATCGACGTTGGAAGGAACGATGCTTGACAACTCATGGAACATCGATCAACTGAGAAGATTTCATACATGAATAAAAAATTCTACACGTGAACGACAAAGCCAATGCATCACAACCAGAATTTAGGTAAGTACGAGTTCATTAAAATTTACTAACAACAGTTGTCTATTACATTTGAGGTAGGTACCCTACTGCTACTTGTCCTCGGAGGCATCACGCCGCCTCCCCTACATCCACGGGGACTGGAAGAGGATGGTCCCCGGGATGGGCCTTCGCCCCCGGCACGGGTCGAAAGAGGACGCGAAGACCAGGTCACTTGTCAATGGAGAAGGCGACCTCCCCGTCCTTGAGGGCGGTGGTACGCTGGTAGAGCGTGGAGCGTGAGCGGGCCCTGGGCTGATGAAGTTGTTTTGAGCTTAACCTTCTTCTCCGCTAGCGACAGCTTCACCTTCTTCTCCTCTGGCGATGGCGGCGACATCTTCTCTCATCGGGGTATCGGAGGCGGCATCGTCTTCTTCGATGGTGACCTTTAGTTTACTGGTGACCTCATCTTCCTCCTCCGGCCAGACCTCCCTCTCAATGGCCTCCTAGTCAATCTCCTCCTCTTCATCAGAGGAGATGATGATCCGTCACGGAGTGACTACGGCCAGCGGTGTAGGGGGAGGGGACTCTCCAAGGATCTCCACGGATGGGGACGATGGTGGAGTAGAGGCCATGGGTGCGGTTGAAGAACTAAAGCGCTACGAGCAGAAGGCAAGAAATAAAACGGATTGTGGCAGATGACTACAAGTCCCATCTACTTATAGCTCTGGGAACAGGTCATACTATAGCAACGGCTCCGTCAAGATTCGCGTTGGTCCCAATCCATGAGACGTCTGTTGCACTTCTACATAAGTGCGGAGACTGAAGAGACGTCAAGTTATGACGTTGACTGGACGACGCACCTTGTGGAAGCCGTAGGAGCACAAAGGTTGCAACAGTACTCAACTGTTGGAACGGGTTTTTACTTCGACCGTCCTGAGCGTATGGTCGGGGGCTACCATTTATGATGCTCATTATCTACTTCTTTCTCGATACAATTATCGAGCAGGGAGTCGGGGGCTACATTATGCATTGTCGATGCATATGCTCTACCAACTACTCGATGCACTCATCGAGTAGAAGGTCGGGGGCTACGTCGCTCAATTTTTCCTGGCTAAACTAACCTTCTACCTCGCTCCACTCTCGGCTATCGAGCAAAGAGTTGGGGGCTACATCACAACGTTGTGCTTACGTCACTCTACTCCCTACTCGATGATATCAAGTAAGGAGTCGGGGGCTATAGGTAACTCTATACCTTGCTATATTTTTTGGTCGATACTGTTATCGAGCGGGGTGCTGTAGGCACAATCTCTTAAATTTAATCTCTTAATTTCTTTATTTCTTTTACTTGCAATTTTTTGCACGCATTTATTCAATCGCGTACCTAGCATGTCAGCGAGCAAAACCAAAGGGTGGCCATGCCTGAACCCGACATTGAGCAATTCTATCCTACATGCATACAAGCACTAGATTGTCAAATATCTAAAGCTCAGCGGACGGCAGGAGACGAGGCCTCTAGTCGATTCTACATGCGCTATTCAGCAAGTTCATGTTTGCTACAAAGTCTAAGTTATATGGTCAATGAAGACTTGCAAAAATCATGTAGTTTCATTCCAGCTTATATAGCATTTACGTTATATACGGCCTCTCCGAGTATACGCTCGGGGGCAATTCATTTAATGAAAGTTTCTCTAGCCTTGTGTGCAGATACAATCAGGCATACGCTTGCTTTCTGAGGGTCTATGAGTGCTAAACCGGATTTGCACCTAATTGTGCTACTCTATTTCATCGACAAGGAAATAGCAGGCAAAGCACGAAGGACAAGCAGATTAATTAGCATTATCATTAAAGACCGCAGTAGCAAGAAAGGTTCAAACATTACATCAGCATGGTTTGGCCTAAGGATTCTAACTGGCGTCGTCGTCATCGCCGGTGAGAGACAGATCCAACTGGGCCACAAACTTCTCAGCAAGGTCTTTGAAGGACTTGATTTAGTCGGCATCCTCGCTCACCTCACACGTGAATCCTTCGTCCAGAATCGAGAAGTCCAGGTCTGGATGGTGGCTCTTCACCATGCCAAGTGTAATACCAGTTCTGCAATTAAACATTTATTTTGATGTCCTTGGTTTATTTGGAAAATTTTCATTTTGTTAACTAATTAAGTGTAATATCTTAAGTCGGAATTCTTGATTCGGGGTGTTGGTGGACTCACCTGTGATCTGAAAAGATGGAAAAAATGCAAAGCGAGTGCGAATCCTCGATTTTTTCCTCCTTTCTTTCCCACCACCTACCCCTTTCCTTCTCCCCTCTCCTTTTCTTTTCCTCTTCCTGGCTCTCCTTCCAGCGCCTCTTCCATGGCTCTCCCACCAGCGCCTCTTCTCCTGGTCCTCCTCCTCCTAGTGGCGCCTCCCCTCCCTCTTGGTCAGCAAGGGCAGCAGCAGCAAGGGCAGCAAGCTCAAGCAGCAGTTTTCCCCCTTTCTTTCTCCCTTTGGGGTGAGTGGATTCAACTTTTTTTTTATTCCTTGCTGTGCTAAAGGAGGTCCTAGCAGGTGGGTATGGTTCTAGGGTTCTTGGATTTGGGGATTTTGGAGGGAAAATGGATCTAGGGTTGGAGGGAACTCTGTTCAGATTTCGAGTTGTGCACAGACCAATGTTACGACTGTGTTTTGGGCAAGAACGAATTATTTCCTGAGACGTTGGCTGTAGACAAAGTTGTAGATCGTGTTCTTAGGTTTCATTAGAGTTCAAGAACGCAAGATTCCATTCAGCCAATTGCAAGTTATGACCTTTTTAGTGCGGGCTGCTCTGATTTAGTTCATGTTGGTGTCTGAGATTTTGAACTGCTGTTTAGGGCTATTTTCATGTCGAATTAGAATCTTTGGCTGCCTGGAGAAAGTTAGAAATTTTCCTGTAGATCACGAAAATGTCCTTGTTTGCTTGATTTGGGTTCAGAAATCAAAAGTTATGCTATTTTGAAGTTGCTACCCTAAAACTGCAATCTGCTGAAAAATTCAGAATCTGAACTGAAACTAAAAATGCAAGTTGAGGACTTTAGGCTCAGTTTCTGAATAAATGGATAGGGGTTAATTGTAGGCTATCCTCTTGTGGTCATTTGGAATCTAAGAACTCAATTTTTAACTTATCCAATTAAAAGTTATGCCCATTTTAGTATAGACTGTCCTGAGTTAGGTTTAAAATGTACAGTCTCTGTTCATCTGTAATCTGGGAATTTTTGGCACATCTTCTGAATGAATGGATATGGGGAAATGGTAGGTTATCCTTTTATGGTCAATTAGAGCACAAGAATACTCACTTTGGTTAAACCAATCAAAAGATATGCTTGTTTTAGTAACTGCTGTCCAGAACTAGTGTAGTTGCATGTAATATCTGTTCCTTGCTGTTCTGAGAAATATTGAAGCATTTCCTGAATGTCGGCTGTAGAAGAAGTTGAAGATTATCCTCTTGTGGTTAATTAGAGCTCAAGAACTGAATTTTTGGATCATCCATTTAAAAGTTATAGTTGTTTTAGTGTTTGCCGTCCTGGTGGTAACAGATTTGGTTTCAGATTAGGTGTGAAAGGTTAATAGGTCTTTTGAGGAAGTTTAAAAGTGGGGTTAAGGAAGGAGCAAAGATGATATTTATTTATTTTGTCGCTTGAACCGTGATTGCATTGTTTTGATATGAATACAGTTAAATGTTTATTACAGAAGTGTTATCTCGGGAGTAGCCTCAACCTCATGTCACTCCCTTCCTCGTGGGTAAAGAAGCAAGTGCATCATCAGGGTGGTTTGTGCATTGCATGATGAACTGCTACTCAGTTGCCTTAAGCACTTGATATGCCTTGCAAGAGAATAATTTTTGTGTTGTGAATGTTAAATTTATGGATGTGAGAAAATGTTAATGCTCATGAATATGATTATTCGCAATTTGAGAATTGTTCATTTCATTGCATACGTGCATTCATAATGGAAGAGGTGACCCATTCTGATGCGGGCCTCTGTGTTCACACGTAGTGAACACGAAAGTCCTACCTCGTGGTCCCATTTATCGAAGTGAATGGGAGCGAGACAGTAAGAGTAGGCACCTTCCACGGGATGGAAGGGACGTGAGGGTGCACACCGACGGGTGCGCACTCGGCAGCATACCAAGACATGCAAAGAAAAGAGCATTCATAAGCATGCATGTCGCATTGCATCCTAACGATGATTTTGAGTTCAATAGAAATGTGTAGAGTTCGGATCGAGTCGTGGACTCATCCAAAGAGATTTAAAGAGGTACGTGTAGGAAGTAAGTAATGAAGTGAAAAGAGGTAAATCTTGTTGATATTATTGTTTATAAATTCATGGATTTGGATAAGAAGTATGCTCTTACTATTGATTTAATTTTGTAAATTGGTTTGTGATGCACTTTGTTTGAGTCTTCAACGATGCTTGTTTGTTTAATGTTTTTTTAGGTACCCGAGAGCGACTTGCGGGATGGGACTTAGCTGCACCTCCACTCATGCTCATGACATGTTAAAAGATTAGTTGGGTTAATCAGTTCACTGAAAACTAGTTGAATTTATTATGTAATCGTGTTGTAGTTAAGTTTAATTGATGATTGATGATATTATGTTTAGTTGTGTGCTTAGTTGGTCATGATGGTTGATTGATTCCATGTCATGTTGTAGATGGTATCTGAATGATTATTGTCTTTTGTCTGCAGAGTGTATGTCCAAGTTTTAGGGAAGGTGCTGTCGAAATTTTTAGGGGATTTCGGAGTACAATTAGAGTTGATCTTCCTTATCTAGTTTTATTTCCTGTTTTGGTGACACTCAGGGCACTGTAGGTGCCGGGGTGTTACACCAAGCATGTAGGAAGCTGCAAGACGAGCCGATGAGGTCATGTGCTCGAGTGTCTTCGACTGCAGAGTGGAAAGTGCCGCATCCACTGCAGCCTTTTCGACCTCGACCACTTTCTTGCTAGCCTCTGCCTTGTCTTGGCTGACCTTGGCCTTGAGCAACGCAGCATCAGAAGTAGCCTTTGCCGCCTTCAGCTTCTTTGCCTCTACTTCTGCAGCTTTCAAATTGGCCCTGAGTGCCTCTAGTTCGGCGTCTTTCATCTTGAGCACTTGTTGATTGGCAGCCATGAGCCGCTCTGTTTGTTGATAGGCTTGCTCGCAAAAAGCTTCGGCTTCGAGCAAGATATCTACAGCACGCTATGGAAAGAAGCCAAGAGGCATCAAAAAGCGAAGCGAAAGAATGGAACAAAGCACAGGGCTAAGTTGTTCATGGTCACGTACCCGAATATGGGGCTTCATGATGGACCAGTACTTCAGAGGCGCCTGAGAAGTCGGAGGAGCTGGAGCTGTTGTCGTAGCAGGACACCGGTATGCTCAACAGGGGCTGCTGGAAAAGGAGTTGCGACGACGGCAACTGTGCCAAGGGACGACAAGGCAGCAGGGGCGATGTTATCAACAGCACTGCTGGGCACACCCTTCCTGCAGGAGATTCTCTACCTGACACCTCCGACACAAGAAGAAGAAATCATGAAAACAAAGGAGAGGTAACTTACTTCGCCAGATGAACCTTTGCCCACACATTCTTCTTCTACGCAGTTGTCTTCGTCTGAACTGGTTTGGTCCTGGCAGTTGGCTTCTTGACTGGTGCGACCGGTGGAGGAGATGGTGTCGGTGGGTTGGTAGCCAATGATGAAACCTGCAAACAAGCAGTTACTATGAACAAAAGTTCAACAAAAATGAACTCAACAGGTATTGCTCGATAGTGGTGTTACCTGCTTGATCGTCCTGGTCGATGGAGAGCCCATTCGAGGAGACGTCTGTGGGGGGAGCCGCCGACTTCAGCACATCGGCCCCCTAGGCAGCCTGCTGGTCATACAGTATCTGTTGGATCACGTCAGAAGGAACTTCATAACATCCAAGCGAGTGATTGAAGCTCACTTGGTTGGCTGGTCTCGACGATGAGGTACGAGTCCATTTGGTTGGTCAAAGGGCACCGAAGACACAGACCTCCTTGCTCGAGGGGATCTGACCACCACTCGCTCCGGGGTCGCTTGACCACCACTTGGGACAATGGTAGGCGTTGGATCATCCAGGGGAAAGCCAGCATCGGCGGAGACAGGGCCCGATGCTTGATCATCATTTCGGGTCAGCTCATTGTTCTCCAGGTCGATAGATCCCGCGATCACCCCGCCTTCTATGTAGAACTTGGCTTCCTGAGGAGATACTGGGTCAAAGTAGATGGCAGATGCACGAACGATGCATTACAAACCATGATGCAGTACTCACCTTTGGCCGAGGATTGGCAAGTGAGTACGCCTCAATGCCACAAGCACCAGGTTCTGAGCCCTGGAATATCTTGCTTAGCCTGGAGGAAACATCCGAGTCTGACAGATCTGGCAAACAATGAGTCAGTTCACCATTCATCGACTAAAGCAAGGAGAACAAGAATGTTACAAGTGCATACTTCCAAGATTGTCCCTGTTGGCATCATCGACTCCGAAGTAGTCCCAGGCCAAGTGATCCCAGCACTTCAGCGGACTTGATCGGCGCATGATGAAATCTCTGACTACGTGCCACCCAGTCAACCCGATCTCCCTCAACTCCTCGATCTTTGGGATGTAATGAGCATTGCAGGTGGTCGAAGGAGGGACTTTCATCCAACGGTCAATCGGAATGGGGAGGAGTGGTTGATAAGCCAGAGGGAGTTCACGATGTCTGAAGAAGTGACGTAGAACCACTGTTTCTTCTAGTCCGACTGCCAGGAAGAGGCAACAGGGACAGGAATATATGCATTCGACACTCCACTGCGGAGGTGGAAACCAGCACCCCCAACAGCCTCGTTCTTCGTCGCCCATTTTAGGTTATAAAAATGGCATAATAGATTGAGGTTGGGCTCGATGCCCATATAAGCCTCACAAAGATGGACAAACACGCTGAGCATCATGATCGAATTAGGTCTCAGGTGGAAAAGCTGGATCTTATAGAAGTCAAGAACTGAAAGCAAGAAAAGAGAAGAGGGAAAGTTGAGTCTGCAACGGAAAATGGCCTCAAATACGACGGTCTCATCCTCATTTTCAGGGGTGGGGTATAGCTCACCTTATGACGGCCTCAATGGAAGAATTCCCAAGGAGGAATGAAGCCATCCTTCGCCAATTCGGCAAGACGCTTCTCCGTCATCATCGACTTTTGTCACACCCTTTGGAGGCCCTCGTCCTCAAAGATCGCTTCACCGCTACGGAAAGTGGGTGCAGTCGTCTCAGGTTTCATCTCCGACGACGGGACAACTCTGCCACTGGCTGAAGGACTGGACGCCATTGAAAGATGGGGGATGAATTCTTCGAAGTTGGCGGCGCTAGGGTTTAAGGAGCGCGACGGAGGCTTCGAGAATAAGACTAGAGGCAAAAAGGAGGGGAATGGCTATAGTTCTGAATCTGGAAATTTATAGGCTAAAATCTTCTCTCTAGACGAACGGTTCATTCTCTGCGGCATGGCGCCTTGATCAGCGCAAAAGCCTGAATGATGGCACTGCACTAATCTTGACATTGCAGACGAGAACAATAAATGCTCAACTGCCCAACGTTTAGATTTTCTAGATTTTTCTAACTCTGCTCAGAATCGAGTCGATATCGAGTAACTTGTGGCTAACCTAAGGACTCGAGTTGGGCTGATGGCAGGGCGCTCGACCCGGCAACATCCTTACTCGATCCTTAGTTATTCCCATTCTGCTCGAATCATTCGACCGTAGGTCGGTGGGACGTTACTCGACCAAGTCAGAATTTAGCAATAATCGACCAAGCGCTTAAACGGACCCTCCGCTGGGCAGAGTTCGGGGGCTACTGTCGAATATCTAAACATGGGGTATTCGTACATGCAGGATACATGAAGGATATGTCCTAACGACATATAGAAGCTCCGAATATCACGGGCCTGATTCTACAGGATAAGATATGCGTGGAGGGAATATTTTCATACTAGGAAGGACTTGATCGCTTTCCCGTTACGAGGAAACAAACTCGAGTACGCCTAGTATCAAGGGAAGTTTGAATATGCTGCGAAGATCATGCGATGATGGACTCCTCATCGGTTACGATCTGGTATCCTAGACCGACTACAACTCAACCTGAGGCCGGGCTACCCCGACTATATAAGGCCGGGGGGGTAGGGATCCTCAGTGCAAGGAATTCCAGACCAGAAGAAGAGAAGACTTTTTAGAGCTTTTGCAAGAGGCAGAGCAACCAGGAGCCAACGAACCATGCTTCGTCAACCTCCAGCCATAGTTTAGCCATTGTCTAGACCCAATATTCATTGTAACTAGAGCTAGACACGTTGCTCTGGACATATACCAATCTCATACATCATCAGCACAAGAAGTAGGGTATTACTCCGTCTGGGGGCCTGAACCTGTATACATCGTGTGCCGCTGTCTTCGTGCTTGACTTTGCTAACCCGAAGGTACCCGTGACTACAAGTTTATTATCGAAATCTAACCCTCGACACCACCAAAGTTTAGTGTCTTTCAGTAAAGACTAAAAAATCAGCGTCTTGAAGCAAAAATTTGTGTCCCATAGCCAATTTTGCCTTGAAAGTTAAAATAAGTGGAAGGCAAATAAGCTAATGACCATTTCTTTCAGCAAGGACAAAAAAAGCATGTGCCTTAAAGCAAATGCCACAAAAGTTCAATGCTCTGTAGCCAATTTTGCCTACTTTCAATGTGTTGTGCAGTTGGCAACCGGCCTCTAGGTTGGCCATTGCTATCAACTATCTTGATGCACATAAAGAACGTAAATGTTGTTAATGAATTTTCTCTCCTACTGCATTCTCTATAGTTTTAGATCTTCCTATTGTGATTGATCAAAAGCACATACACTGCATTGCATACAATTCGAACCATCCTTCTTCCTTGCTGCCAGGAGAACTTTTTGGATATATGCATAACTAAGAGTTCAGCAAGATTATTGGGAATCAAAGGTCTGTGTCTCCGTACAGCCCTGACTTCTGCTAAATTCTTATTTGTTGGTTTAAGCTACACTGCTTCTATCTTTTTTAGCGGAAGAACTGAGCATCATGTTCAAGAGAAGTACGTTCTCTTGCTTGAAAATAGAAGGTCATTTCTGTGCTCAATGGATGCATTCTTATTGTATGATATATTAGTGCGGTGTCTCTCAGCCTGCCTTCTGAACCAGAGGTAAGGAATGTGGCCAGTGGCCATAATTTGCTAAGTTGTGATCCATCATCGAAAATCCAAACTGATTCTACACTATATGTTCAGTATAGATGTATTTTAGCCCTTTTTGGCTTTGTCACTGGTTTTGGTTTCTTCGCTTGTTTGACTGAATCCCCAGGGTTAGATGAGAGAGATGCTCCTGTACTTTCCTTCCATACACATTTTTTTCACTTGGACAAAAGTAACAGATTTGGTACCTTCTATCCCCTGCTCTCTATTTTGTGATATTTGCTGCCATGTACTCCCTCCGATCACAAATTGTTGTTGTTTTGGACATTGACACAGTCTTCAAAATATAGCTTTGACCACTAAGTTCTATTATAATATATTTATAAAACCCAATAAAATTATAATATTATGAAAGTATTTTTCAAGATAAATCTATACATATGATTTTCATGAATCCAATTTAAATTTTTAAAAAGATATTGGTAGTCAAAGTTTCAAAAGTCTGACTGTACCTATATCCAAAATAACAACTATTTATGACCGAAGGGAGTAGATTATTTCTGTTTGTGTAGAGGAAGATAGCACACCAAGATATAACAACTATTGAGATTCAGGTAGAGCAAAGAGAAGTGTATTTTTCTCACACAAAAAATGATGAACTTTGTATATGGTTAATTAGTTATATATTTGGCTGAAATATCTCTCATGTAAGAGAAAAAGTTAGTTTTTTTAGATAATGAAATATTACATCTCCCGACCTCTACGTCGTAAGATGAACACAGCTAAACATTTATTAAAACGTTCCAACAACAACCTGTAACAAGAGCTCCTTATCAAAAAGTTTCAACAAGCCAAGACAAGACAAAGAAAAGACATAAAGAAACAGTTAGTTTAGTCATTGAATTTGTTTTCACTTATATTATGCTAAATTTCTGTTGGGCCTTTACGCGTTTAGTACTTCAAATTATCCTTGAAATACCTGATGGCGAGGCTCCAAGAGTCCGGATGAATAGCAATTGGTAAGGTACTTTCGGCTAAATTTAAGCCCCTGATTTTTTTTTCTATTTAAGATGGGGGATATAGTTTTTGGACTTGCACAACATTGATAAAGGGTGAAAGTTCAATTAATCTGAATGTGTAAGCATGGCCTCATGAATATTTGTCTTCATGCAATGGTATTGAGATTCTTTCTTAGATATTGCAATGGTGTTTAAAGCTCATATTAGGTTGATCTATAGTTGATGTATCTACCGGTCATGGTGCATGACCAATCTCACGCCGCATCACCATAAATTCAAAACATTTCAAAGCAGCCAGAGCTAACAAAGGTAGGTGACGAACTTTACTCTGTTTATCATCGATACTGTGTTTTGTTGCATAAATACCATTCCCCAATTGTCTTACGATGCCTTTTGAAAGCACGCAAAGCTTCCGAAGGAGGGTCCTTTTGTACTCTTTAAATTTGACAAGAGAGTAGGTAATGATGAGATTAAGAACCTCGATGACAAACAAGCTGAAGAAATGATGATACTCCTTTCATATTTTTGCTTTAATTTGGTATCGCCTATAGAGAAAAAAATATTTCATGGCATATGTAGGGAGAAAGTATTCACATCTATGTAGATAATCTATCGAGAAATTTTCTCCGATGGAAAATCTCATCGTCTGTAAGATCCAAGTGCCAGGCCATTTATTTTGGACTAAAGGTTCAAAAATTTTCCATGCATGTAGCTTCTTTATGTTTAGAATGAGATGCAATTTCTGTGATATATGCCCATGATGCTTCTCAATTGCAAAAATGGTTTGAAGTTGACTCCAGATTAGGTACACCAACATATCTCAAATCGCTGGAATTTTGTCATCCTGAGATTGGTCTATTAATTAGTGAACATCCTACTTGAAAAGTTGTTTGTACTTCTGCACTTGATGTTAATTACATTTAATATTGCTTTCTACATTTCTACTTTCTTTGACGTGAATTTCACGTGCAAACTGACTAGTATTAGCCAATGTGCTGCGAAGAACGGGCGATTAGCAGCCCGGCCGCAGTGTGCGGGTGGTGTAAGTTGAGCGTGTGCATTTGCCTGCACCCTCTAAAAAAGTCGACGGTGGATAAAATGTCACGTATAATACAAGTGTGTGTACGTGGAGTACACATGTGTTGCCGTCTTGCTGACACAACATAACATGTACCACCCCTTTTGTAAATCAGCATCACAGATTGTCCGGCTTCAAGGGGACAGACACATGAACTGCTGTGAGTTTGATTCCTCATGGAGCTGGCAACAAGACAAACAGTACATACAAAACACTTCGCTGGCCTTCACTAGAAAGTATAAGGCGCATGATATTTTACAAAAGAGGACTGTAACATGATAACATCCCAGAAAACATACATAGTCCATAAGCAAAAGATTCACCAGTTTGGGCCGTGGCTCGCTCCAGGACAGCACTAGAAAACTATTTACACTACATCTGGGTGTTCTCCACCTACCATTAGTAGCTTAGTACATGCATGCTTTCTGATTAGTTTGCGTGAAGCTCACCATGGTGCAGCTGCAGCACTACTAAAGTGCTGCTCGGCAGACAGATATGATCGCTCAAGCTCGCTGGCTTCCGTTCTGAGTCTTGATATCTCGATAGCATTGTTCATCTTCTGCGAAATAGCATACTGCTTTATGTGACGGAAGATGTAGGCATGAAGTTCGAGCTGACGGACAGCCATATTTAGCACGCCAATTTGTGTGCCAAGCTGTCGGTCATCAATTTCTTTGTGAGCAATCTTCTCAGCCAACATCTTCATGGCATCCTGTTGTTCAATGCGACCATTCTTTATGTGGAGTAAAGTTTCCAAGCGTGATCGCATGTCCTTCACATCGAAACCATCTGCTTCCAACAAAGAAAGACCCTTCATCTTCTCTTCAAATAGTGCACTCCCATCCTGAATATTCAGCATCTTTATACTTTCTGCTAAATTGGCGAAAGAGAACATCAAACCTAATGCCATTCCTTCATGGAGCTCTGGAACATGCTGCTGGAACTGATGAAAATTTGGCCGTTGTGGCACCTTAGTGAATATTTCCATTGCATCAAGCTGTGCCCACATTGGTGAGGTTTTCATGAATGGAAGCTTCTCAACAGCCAAGGAATCTGAAGGTCGATCAGCCATGATAGTCTCATGCACAACCAGAGATCTCCGTAACAAGGGGCAGCAGGAGTCGTGTGTTCTGTTTGCAATGTACATGGATATTGGTGTACCATCAACATCTTTTGGCATAGTCAAGCTATTACCAAGTTCTGCTTCAGTAGAATTGCTCATATGAACAGAAGGCAGCTGAATTATTGCTGACTTCTCGATGGCTTGGCTAAGTTCAGCTTCACATTCTACCATAGTTGAACTGCAATCCTGTTGTGACACTCGATGTTGTTCATTAGCTGCAAACTTCTTGGTTGAACTTTGTGCACCAATATACTTGGATGTGTCTGCGAATGGAGTCAATGGACAGACGATGCTGGCATGCTGAGTTTGAGGCCTATTATTGGCTAAACCCACCCCATTTTCTTGATGATCCACCTTGTGCATGTCATCCTTCTTGTTAACCTCACAATTCTCACTGGATGGTAATGTGTTCAGCACAACACCATCGAACATAACTGGAGACATAATAGACAAGTTCACAGTTGGAACGGCACAACTCGTCATGCACTCAACCGCACCTGCCATGTTGTCCTTACAGAGCTCGTGGTCATGTCCAGCAGCTTCACAACTCTTTGCCAAAGGCAAATCATGAACTTTAGAATCATTAGCCATAACCAGAAACATCTCATAAATTTCTTCACCAGTGTCTTGCTCCACACTTACTGCACACTTGTCAGCTTTAGTTGCTTTGATTCCATATGGAGTTGAAGAATCAGAACAGAACACATTAACTTCACCAGGATTATGATTATCCAACGTTGAAGTGATAGATAGCACCGAATTCTCAATCAGAACTCTAGCTTTGATTGCACCAGGTTCTAGTGTCGCAATATAGGCCCCTTTGTGAAGATCATCTATTCCACTTGATTTGATCATAGCAACAACACTACTTTCTTGTGAACCTGAAAAAACGGAAGGCATCGTGGTCTAAGCATTAATAATACAGTGAAGATGTTGCTGACTTTTCTGTAATCAGTATTCAGTACACACATCACACACCTTCATTGTTCTTTAGTGGTCTTGAGTCAATAAAACTCACTGTACTTATTTCTGAAAGTATTCCAGAGCTAGAAATTACATCATTTGGTAGTTCTTCATCATTACCATTCTTCAGTTTGGTCACTACAAAATTTTACTATTTAGCAATTTGTAGAATTTTCTTTTTCAAAATAAATTAGTTTTACAAAACTCACGCTCTTCAGACATGGCTGCATTATTGATGGCTCCCTCAATTGTTTTATCAGCTATCCTTTCCTTTGTCTGTATTTACAAATGTAAGAGGCAATCAAGAACAAACTATATGTTGAATGTTCATCAGTACAAGGTTCAAAAGAGTTAAAGAGGATGTGCTAAAGAGAAACACTCACAATTTCAGGGTTCTCCCCTAGTCCCTCTGGAGGTTGAAAAGAAACACACTCCTTTCTTTTTCTGGACAGATTAGTTCCAACAAATGATTCAACATTGAAGTTATTTTGTTTAGCACTTGTCATCAGATAACAGCCTTCATCAGTTGATTGCATTTCCTCATCAGTTAATGCTTTTTTTGATCCTTCAATGCTGCCAAAATCTGGGTTATGTGATTGCATTCGTAAAACTGGGCCCCGTGGGAGAGGTCTTAGTTGTCCAAACACTCCAAACAACGAAGCCTGCAACTGTCCACTTTGTGGCGCAGAGGGCATGGAAATCATCTGAGAAGATGATATTTCAAGATGCCTACTTGGAGAAAGTGAAGAATCAAATTTCAAATGGCCAAATCCTGTCATTGATGTTGAAGGAAGCGCCAACTGAGACTCTAATGCCAATTCTGCATGTTGTTGCTTCACCGTTTCTTCTGGATAGGACCTAGGCTTATGCTTGATTTCATTGTTTTCATTACATACCGACAAGAGAGGAGAAATTGGTCCAGATACTACATCTGCATTCTTTAATGTTTTGTCAAGATAAGAGCCAGGTTTATCTCTGATTTCTTCGCTGTCATTACATGATGCCAAGGCAGCAGAAATTGGCCTTTTCCGAGAGGTTAATAGAGGCCCTTTATTAGCAGGTTTCTGAAATGGAAAAGGTATCACATCATGATGGAGATAATCTTGATTAAAAAAAGATAGGGGAAAAAACACATCAGTGCACCATAGCACTGAGAAATTGAGAGTCTATAATTTATATTGGACTGCAATCTTCAGGAGAGATTTGAGGTAACATTGTGTAAGATCTTTGTTGTGTAAATGGAATAAAAAGAGAGAAATTCGAAGCACTACTTAAAGAAGTCTTACAAATTACTAATACATTTCCAGGTGTTTGTGCTTTTCTGTGCTGATGTTTTCATAAACATATAACTAACAATGCAGACATCGAATAACAGGATTATGTCTATCAGTTATTTGGGACAGCAGGATTCAGAAAGATAGATGGAAGGTATCATAAGTTCAAAAACAGTGCACAACAAACTAGAGTTTGATTGAAGCTTTCTGCTCCTTGATCACATAAACACTCGAAATTGTTATATAAATCATGCTATGGCAGAACTTTAGAGCATTCTATCATCCATCAAAGAAAATGACACCACAAAAGTATGACATAATACAAACACAGAATATGCACTATGTGTACCTCTGTCAAGCAGCGCACCCATTTTTTACCATCCCAGTCAAACCGTGGCCTTAGTCGAGTATTTTCAACTGTCAACACACCTACACATTCCACATCGTCCATGTCTGTTTCGTGACTCTTCAATTTAACAACATACTTCTTGCTAAAGCCACTACCGAAAACCTCCAAAATAACACCAGGCCACCAGCTACATTCATGGAAGACCTCTACATGAGAAGATGGAGAAAATCTGTACTTTGAGTCCATACGGATGATCATGCGTGCTGGCCGAATATATTGAGAATCAAGAATCTCAGTGAACAGTTCCCCGTCCTCTCCAACGTGTCTATATTGTACCAAGAAATTTGTAGCACCAATCACTTTCAAAACAGTAGCTGGATTCCAGGACTCGCCGAAGCTTTCTGCACACCCACTCACTTCAACTTGGCTTCCCTCTCGGAACAGTGGACTTCTATTGTCCTGCACGTAAAAAAAAGGTTACTTATCATTCCTTTTTTGTGATTACAAGTACTTTCTGTTAGCAATAATTCAAATCTTTCACATACTATCCACGGTTTTCAGTTAACAAGTAAAAATTTTCCACAATATGCATATTTCAGTAGCCTTTAGTTACTTTCCATTCCTTCTTTGTGATTAAAAAGTGTTATGAGTTAGCTATAATTCAGCTCTTTCACACACCTTCCAGAGTTTTCAGTTAACAAGTAAATACACCACAATATGCATATTTCAAAAGCCTTGGGTTCTTCAAACATGCCAGTACAACCTATTCTACAGATTGATCTTACCAATGCTTTACCTTCTCTTGAGAAAAAAGCAAGCCTCCACAATCTAATGTGCTCCCAAAGAACATACATGTTCTACAATAAAATGGCTCGATAAAATTGTGAAGATTTTGCCATTTTGTGTTTAGAGTGCATTATTGAATTCGTTTCTAATATCACTTACCAGAAAAGTCTAAAAAATCACTTATCAAAAGATATTTATCATATAGTAGTGATGCTGATACTTCAAAACAGGCCCACTTTTTTGTAACTTGGTATAATCACTGATGGCAGAAATAAAAAAGAAATCTGATAAATCATAGGTCAACCTCTTGTTCATTTTAAAATCATTCGCTTGCATCCTTTTACTTAAAGTTGACAACACAAGTAAATATACTTTTGGAAACTATTTATTGATGTCCCAGGAGGCCAGGACCCCCAAATTTTCATTGAATACCTGTACTAAGCTGTTTAGTCATCTAATCAGTAAAGTCAAAAGTAAAACCATGAAATGGTAATCATTAATTTTAAATAAATGTCTAGGAGCAGTGCGACTTTTAAAATTTATTATCACTAACACCCAAAGGGTTGGATGCTTCTTCAGCAGCCTTCTTTGCCGAGCCAATGTTGTATCTGGTCGGGTTGAAACACCTAATACAACTTCTCTGCATTCGGCCAAAAAGTTATTGTAACCTTTGTAATAATGTTCACTTCCCCCACTCCTTTTCCCACCTGTCCATATATGTAACCCTCTCTAAAGGTATGTAACTTTCTCATCTCAATTTTAATTAAATTTTCTGCAGTAGGAGCCTCTCCTACTGTTTACAAGTAAAAAAAATGGTTTGGATTGACTAAAGAAATGTGTACAGAGAGCTTGCATAGCCAAAATTGCCAATATATGGACTCAAATTAGTAGTTTTAAGAAGTACCCGAATTCAGATGTCGAAATAGGGAGCAGAAAATCTCAAATGAGAAATTGTATAATGACAAAAGCGACTTTATTTTTTTCTATGAAACAGAACATAAATATGAAAAACACACAAACAAGTTAAATTTTATTGCATCTCGACAAACTTATATAGTGAATTTGGCAGGTTTTGAAACTTAAGTCATTTTAGGTGCATGTAACAAAATAGTCATGTGGTAAGCCAGCATGGTGACCAAGCTGACATGGCATGCTAAATTGGATTTTTTTAAATAATAATACTTTTAAAATTAATTACAGATATATTATGCCGAAACAAAGAATGATAGGAATACCCATCTGTCGGCATTTCAAACGGCGATAGTGTCTCTGTCACCATTTAAAATGGCGACAGGAAGCTGTTGCCAATTGAAATGTGACAGAGAGATCTATCGCCAAGACTGGCCCTTCTGTCGCCATTCGTGGCACCTCTGTCACCAATTGAAATAGCGACAGAGGGGAGAACTTAAAGCCATGCACGGCTGGGGCAGACCAGATCGACCGGCAGGCCAAAAAAACAGAAAAAAGAGAGGGGAAGAGAAGAGAGAAGTGGGGAAAGAGGAGGGGAGGTGGAAGAGGACGGGGAAGGGGAGGAGGAAGGGAAGAAGAAGTTGCCGCAAATTTTGGAGGTACGATTCTTGATCGCTTTAATTATGTATTGAAGACATGGTAGGTTAGCAACCAAAGTAATTAGATTTGTAACTATTTAGTTGTGTAGATATATATGTATTTTTAGATATGCAGTGGTGTATGTATGGTTTAGGATGGATTGGATTCGATATGAAAATTGTGAAAATAATGTCGGGTAGTATGCAGTTGAAAAATAAAATTTATGGATATTTGCAGCATTTGTTTGATGTAGTGTAGAGTAGCTCGTCGTGATTCATAGGCGTAGCGGTCTAGTTAGGTCTAGAATTCATGAGGTGTAGTACGTATTGGTTGGCATAATGGTGTAATGTTGCGTATGTAATAACAATTTGATGAAATGCTCGATAGCTATGGATGACCGAGTACAATTTAAAACACACTATAGAGAAGGGATTTCACACATGGATGCACAAGGGGTGGAACTAGGTCATTTACCAAGTGTGATGGCTAGACTGTCACATGCAGGGGAGTGTCTACAGGGCATGGTTACTAGATGGTTGTACCAACTGTTCTCGTTGGACCGTGAGTTGCATGATCTGAAGTTGCACAGGGTAGGCTATCGTACACAGGAGTGCAAGTACTAGGAGAACAGATTGGAGGATTGGTCGAAGTAATGGAGGCCGAGAACCGTGACTATGAGGCTTCATCTGATGATGAAGGTGGTGATGATGGGGAGCTTGGAGGTGAAGATGCTTTCCTTGCGGAGTGAAAGGAGTACCAGTTCAATAGGCTGGTAGTCAACGAGGGTGAAGGCGTTGCATGGAAGTATGATCAAATGAGGTGAGAAAAGAGGGATTGGATTTACAAGAGTAAATGGGAGGTGCAGAAGCAGTGATAGCATAGGTAGTGTCACTGCAGAGAACATTTAAGGTAATGAAGTTAGATCCGCGAGTGTATGATGTGAGATGGAGGGTTTCCTATGGCGTGTCCATACATACCAGCCTAAGTGGGACACCATTTGGAAGTGTTCTATAGTCATTTCACACACGTGCTGGCGGAGCCCATGCAATCGCATAGAAACATCTGCACAGTCCATGCAATCGCATAGAAACATCTCTTCAGAGTTTGTTGCAAATACAATAGAGCAGATGTTCCAGTATACAATAAGCTATGCCTAGGCCTTAAGGGCGAAGTAGAAGGCACTCGAAGCTAGGTTTGGTACGTATAAAGACTCATACCAGAACCTGCCAGATATGCTTCAAGTGATTCAAGAAATGAATGCTAGGACATATATCGATATTTGTGAGCAGCATTCACAACGCTTCCTTAGGAAGATGGTAGTGAAGTGAGCATTCTTTTGTTTTGGTGCCTGCATCAACGTGTTCAAACATTGTCGTCCGTTGCTTTGTGTGGATGTGACATTTCTAACTAGGAAGATGTTGGCCCTGAAAAAGAGTCAATTGGCTTCAACACACACGAACACCGGGTTCAAAAGGATCTAAGGCATGCCAACCGATTTAATCTTGTAATCAGCAAGAAGAATAACCTAAACATCTTATTACAGTCGATTAGATGATAAAGATCTATTAGTCCCAAAAAAGGCGATACGCAACAAGATCGGTATAAAACAAACCTGGGATAACTGACGTAAATCGATGATGATCAAAATCGGTGATGCAAAACTTTATTGATCAAAACAAATTACAAAGAGATCCAAAAGCTAATCCTAGTTGACAGAAAGTAAATAAAAGTAGGCGCGAGTTGATTGATTGGCTGATGATCTTCGTCTTGCTTGTCGACCCCTTTTTGTAGTGCCCTAGCTGATCATATCCTTCTCTAATTCTTTAACTAATCGTATGCTTCTCCGATTCCTAAAAATCCATGATTTGTATCGGCCTCAACTTCTGGAAGACAAATCGCACTTTGAACCTATATCGGTTAAGGTTATCTATACTTGAATTTTACTTCCTAAATCGCCTACTCCTGCCAAATTCTTATGTCAACATATGCCCCCCATTTTTGGGAGATCTACCAAAAATCAACATAATCGACTGCACCATGAATTTTCATTTTCACGCTCCTCGCCGCTATTCTCAGTAACTTCCCCATTTCTCATGCCGTAAAATCTCGTAACGTGCAATTTCTCACCATTTTTGCCCTTGAAACTTCAATGAAATTACTTGCCAAATGCCACTGGTCCCCTCTATAAATACCGCACTTCACCCCTGTCATTTTCACACCTTCTTGCTTTCAACTCAAACACCGTCGGCTTCAATCGCATTTTCTTCCAACTTCAACATCTCCCAGTGTTCGTCCTCATCGGCTCAACACCAATGGTCCCAAACAGGTATTCATCCCTGTGCCCGACTATGAAGATCATCTACTACTTAGGCCCATTAGGAAACTTAGATACATCGGTCATTATAGAACAAGATATCCCTAAACTCCCTCTTCACGCTCCTAAGTATAATATTAATGGATGGAGCAAAAACTTTAAGGCTTGATCGATGGCGTTGAAGTACTGGAGGGACTGGTATAATCGGGTAGCAACCGAAAAAATGCCGTTGTGGGAGCAGATGGGCATAGTAGAGTGCCTTCCTCTTTTCTTAGCCAATCTAGAAACCAATGAACTTGATGGCCACGACATGTTATTTCTGGTCGGACACCCTGAACGCCTTTATATTCAGGTCGGGACCCATCGGCCCAACCCTTTTAGATGTGGCATAACTTTGCTTCCTGAGGCCAGATGGAGATCAGATATCGGCTTTCAGTGCCAAGCCCCGGTATGAACTAGTTTCTACTAAGGGAGAAGGCTGTAGCCAGTACCTCAGCGAGAACAGTGGAATCGGCCCAGTATCAAACCGGGAATACGTCATTTTTCTAAACATGAGGCTTGGCCGAAACATTTTCTACGACGTATAGATCAGATATCGGCTTTCAGTGCCAAGCCCCAGTACAAACTAGTTCCTACTAAGGGAAAAGGCTATAGCCAGTACCTCAGCGAGAACAGTGGAATCGGCCCAGTATCAGATCGGGAATACGTCATTTTTCTAAACATGTGGCTTGACCGATACGTTTTCTGCGACTCATCTCTAGGTCCAACCCAAGTGTACCATGTCTTGGCCGAGAAGTTAGTAGAGGGCCATCGGCTAGCAATGGGAAAAATGTTCTTGAGAGCTGTCTATCAGATGATGCACATTATACGTAGTCAGCTTTTCACCGGAGCAGGTTCTTATTCAATCGGCAATGTGGGTGGCCCCCTTTGGTTCATCCAAATTTGGCTATATTATGTTTTAAGCCGACTGTTTGATATTGATACAGCTGTGATGACTCCTTTCCCTCGTGAAGAAGTCGCAGAAAACCAAAACAGGAAATTTAGAGATAGCCAATCTTTTGGGGAGAGACTTATCCTTTGCTCCTCTAATACCAAGATTACCCCATCCTGAGCAAGGACATATTTATCTTTCTTTCCGACTGAACAATGAAGACATTCCTCATGGTGAATTTTTCCGATACAGAGATGCCAACGTTTATTCTTTCCCATCCTTTCTTGATTTAACAACCGACAGCGAAGATATGCCTCAAGAAACATTGGATTTGTATAAGATTTTTATCTCTCCGAACATACTTTCTGTCGGCTACATTCTAAGGGTCGGACATTCCAACCATCATATGAGTTTTACGATCCAACAATTTATGCAAGCACTTAGGATTCGGACAAATTCCTCTAAGCTTTTGCCTCTTCGATCGGCTACGCCCAAGGGATAGGGCGCGCCTTGCCTTAGGAGCCGCAATTGATCAAAATCGGCTATGCGCAACTTTATTGATCAAAACGAAGTACAAAGAGATCTAAAAGCTAATCCTAGTCTCAACAGAAAGTAAATAAAAGTAGATGCGTGTTGATTGATTGGCTGATGATCTTTGTCTTGCTCATCGACCCTTTGTTATAGTGCCCTAGCCGATCATATCCTTCTCTGATTCTTGAACCAATCGTATCCTTCTCCGATTCTTGAAAATCAATGATTCATATCAGCTCAACTTCTGGAAGACAAATCGCACTTTGAACCGATATCGGTTAAGGTTCTTTATCCATACTTGAATTTTATCTTCCTAAATCGGCTACTCCTGCCAAATTCTGGTATCAACAGAAGTACAAGGTCTAGATATTAACTACCATAGGAGTAGATGGCAACAACTAGGTTCTTCTCGTAGCACTAGCATTTGTGGAGAGTGAGAACACTGATAGCTGGCTCTAGTTTCTGAGGAACGCGAAAGCCAGTGTTGTCGGCCAATAGTCTGGAGTTTGAGTCATACATGATCGACATCCCGGGTTGTTGAAAGCGATCGTGCAGCTGCAGCAAGGGCTAGATGAGCCCAATCCATGGCCTGATTTGCAGAGTAGGTAGTGTAAGCACTACATGGGTGCAAACTTCTACAAGCAATTTAGGAACAAAGATCTTACGAAGCTTTTCGAGAGGTTGTGCTATCAAAACCAGCAGAGGAAGTTCGATGCACTCTGAAGGAACTTGGACAAACTTACATGAAGCATACAGCGAAGGCAACGAAGGAGAGGTCCCTGTAGCGCTTGATAAGTTACCTATGGACCCTCCGCAGTTGGTTAGGAGGAATGGAAGTGGCACGAAATGCTTCTCTGAATGGATTAAGCATGAGCCTAGGGAGAAGTGGGCTTTGCTTTATGACACAGATAGTGCTAGGTACGGTGTCATGACGACAAACCTGGCTGAGGTGTACAATTGAGTCATGCAAGGTATCAGGCCTCTTCCTCTGGTAGCTATAGTAGAGGGAGTTCTTCGTGGCATCACGAAATACTTTGTGGATCGTCATGCCAAGGTGTTGGTCAGCATGAATGATCTTGCTGTGAAATACTCCAATATGATCAACACATACATGGAAGAAAAAGGTAAGAAGGAGGATATGCATAGAGCATTCAAGATGGGCACGAGGCAGCTCCGTTTCGAGATATTGTGTAGAGATAAAGGCGGTCGTGGGACGAGCCGTCGAAAAGTTTTTCAGGAGTGCACCCTTCGGAGGCAAACTTGAGACTGCACATGCAACAAGCTTTGTCCGTTACATAGGCCATGCGCACATGTCATGGCTGCTTGTTCGATAATTCATATGGATCCAGGCATATTTTTGTCTGAATTTTTCATGAAGGGCGCGCTGAAGGCAACTTGGAGAGGAGAAATGTATGATTTCAGTGTGGTCAGTTCCTTCACAGAGAATTGAAGCTAGGAGCATACATGGTGGGTTCCCGACATGGACAAGCCAAAGAGAGTTGAGCGTCGTCAGACAAGGCGTATCAGGAATGACATGGACGTAGCGGAATGTGGGCGTCATGTCAAGAAATGTTCTGTCTGCAAGGAGACGAGCCACACTTTCAAGTATTGCCCAACGTTGCAGAAAACATGAAATGCCATATCATGATGTGGAACTGGAACTACACTTCATCGGTTTCATTATGTAATAATTGCAGAGACGTGCAAACTATGTCGAAATTGTTGTAGTGTTGTTTCTATGTCATTCTTGATGTGTATTGATGCAAATAATGTTATCATGTAATTTTTATGTCGAATTATTGTATGGCAAGAAATACTTAGTACATTTGTAATATGTGACATCTTCATATTTATCTTTGAACTTACTTTTCGTTGAAATAACAGTAAATACTTCAATTGCAGGTATGGAGGGTGACCCTGCACGATCTAGGCCGCATTACGAGCTGCTAGACCCAGCATTAAATGTGTCGCACCAAAGCCAGTTAGCCACCTTGCCCCGACAGAAGGTAAGGCCCCGATGAGCTTGGCTCCCACTAGTTGCGCACCCTGTGAGGGCATAGAGGATCAACGAGCGATGGATTCCGAGGAGTGGACTCATTTAATGGTTGCGTTCGGCTGTTGCTAAAATGTGAGATATACATACTATGTCGTCATGTAGGTTGAGGGCATCAGGATTGCTTCCTTTAGCGAGGATGGTGGAGGCCACGGGTGCCAACGCGTCGGACAGGCGTGGTGCCTCCCAGAGGTTTCCGTATGATAGGAGCTTACTGATGGCTCTTGTTAATCGCTAGCAACCAGAGATGCACATTTTGACCTCCCGTGTGGGGGGATGATGCCGACACTTGAGAACGTGAGTTACCTCACGTGTCTTCCGTGTACCAAGGACACAGTTGTGCTTCATGACATCGACCCATTACACACCCTTTTCTAGTGCGCATGGACCGTCTCAGAAGTGGCTCACGCAGTTCTACATAAGTGGTTATTCATTTCCATATTTCCATTTGTTTTTGCATTTGTGTTATCCAATAGTTCTTCCTGTTTTGCAGCCAAAGAAGATGGCTAACGGTACAGGGGAGTACGTCGTGCATCGCCACTTCAAATTGTACCTGCTTTGGTTCTTCGGCTTGGTCATGTTCTGCTTGTCCCAAGGGGACAGCGTGGACAAACACATGATCCAGTACGCGAGGATGATAGCGTATGCAGACGTGGAGGACATCCCACAACTAGCTTGGGGCCCAGCTGTACTGTCCGCCACATACCGTGCCCTTTTCGACCAGTGTCATGTGGGGGACAATTCTACTCTCACCGGATGCCTTCTTCTCTAGCTCACGAATGATTGCGTCATCTGGAGGCCATACATCCCTTGAGGTTGTCACCGTGCGAGCACATCTAGGCATGTCCCTGCAGTGCACCTGTGAAAACGCCTTTTGGCTCACTCGTTGTCATCTGGTCTACGACGTGTTCGTCAAGACGTACGCCGTTCATCGTGTGATGCGGCAATTCGGACTCCGGCAGCTAGTCTTGGTCCCCAGTGGTGAGTCGTCCCGCCAACCGTCCACACGTAAGCTCTCCTTTACTCCATTGTCAATTGCAGCATATGTTGTATGTCTTTATTAATGGGTTGACTTGTTAATACTTTTTGCAGGCACACGAATGGGTGTCACCGGATGTGGGAACTGGGCAGCACGCATGCTGCCTTACGCTTAGCAGTGGGTGCATGCGTTGTAGGATGTCCACGATGGGGCTGCCCCATACGACCATGGGACGTACGACGATTACATCCACTGGTACAGCACACGCACACCCGTTCGTGTCGTGCATGTCGTCGACGATCCTCCGAGGCACGTTCCCGCCATGACGACACGTACCCTACCCAGCCGAACTCCACTTTTCATCGCCCGGTCAGTACAACAGCTAACATGTCTTCCAATGTAACATTCATACAATGTTTATGGCTCCTTTTAGTACATCTTTCTATTTATATGCAGAGCGACCTTGCCTAGGAGGCTTGACAATGACTATAGGTTCACATGTGTTCCTCCTCCGTGCATGGTAGACATGTGCCAAACACCGCAGTTGGGACATCGCACGTGCACAGCACACCTCCTCCCAACGTGCCCGGGGCTCTAGTTGGCAACGTACGGCACCGTATGCCCACATGTTTCCATGTAAACCTTTGTGTTACCATTTCATGTATTAAATTGTCTACATTCTTCTGTGTATTAATACAAAACGTATCATGTATTTCTTCAGCAGCAGACTATCCACCCCACGACGATGCTGTGACACACTAGGGTGACCCGGGCTTCAGCGACGACGCCCTGGTCGACGACTGGATCATCAACCTCCCCACCACTCGACGGGTGTAGTACTTAGTTCCTTGCAGCTCTCCAATGCGCCGGGACCCACCCAATCAGCCGACGTAACCTTCATTACTCCACTGGCACGGTACTTCCGACGAGGACCACTCAGGGAGTCCCACCCGACCAACTGACATACCTATCTAGACATGTACAACAACATCGTAGGCCTGGGATGACATGAGGTGTTGCACCGCGGAAGAATCGCGGCTAGTGTTTGTACTATCTTCATTACTCTACTCTTGTGTGGACGACTATACTCGCATGCTCGTGTTGTATACATATCCTCCTCTTTAATCATTTCGTTTTGTCCTGTTACCGATGTCATGCGATTAATTGCAACAATTCGTGTTACTAACAACAAAATGCAACCCGTTCCATCGGGCCAAAGTGACAACACACTGCCAACAACTTTATGACACATAAATGACACCACGCTGCAACCTGCTTTGCCAGACGAAATTGACAACACACTTCTATGTTCTACATGATACCGAAGTGATGACACACTACCCCCCTACTTTGTCAGATCAAAGTGACAACACGCTGCCATTACAATGACAGATAGAGCAAGTAGCTCAAGGGGTACGAGGGGTAGACGGGGACAAACATGGTTTCGACGCCGCGACCCTAACCTCCAAGACACGGACATCCACACCATCATAATACGCCTTCAAGAAGTTCACCAGTAGCTACAAGAGGAGAGGAACAACAACACAGAGCTCCGGAGGCAGAACATCGAGTTTCAGAGGCAAAACGACGACCACCGAAGTCAAAGGATCAAGGAGAGGAATAGCGAAGAGGTGGTCCACCTCGGCAGCGACTACCACACTTACTACTGCTGCAGGAATTCGAGCTGCAATTGTGCTTGCTACTACCGTGACAGCCAGCCACGTTCAAGCTGCCCAGATGACCAGCACTCCATGTGGATGCCATACAATTAGACATTTGAGCCTTAACGGCCTCTGCCTGGAGCGCGGCACCATGCACCCCTGTTTCCAATTCCAGAAGGCCCACAAGTATCTTACGTGTAGTTTACATTCATGGTTCCTCTGTGTTGCCATTTGTACCGTACAACTAGTAAGGCGAACATCAGCACCGATCTGAACCATATGAGCCATGTACTCCTCGCCTTTATTACGAAATGCTATGTCCTCCTTCGTTCCGTTTCTTCTAATAGTAAATGTCACTTCACGTTATTATATATGTGCACAATGAGTTCCACTATCAAGCAACAAAACTTCTCCAAATTTTTCCAACCTTGGCCATGTCCTTTTCTGTTGCATCCTATGTAATTTCTCTCCCGGCAGATTATTTCTGTAATTTTATTCTAGCGTACTACACAACCAAAAAACCGCGATGGCCATGTCCTTTTCTGTTGCATCCTGTGTAATTTCTCTCCCAGCAGATTATTTCTGTAATTTTATTCTAGCGTACTACACAACCAAAAAAACCGCGATGTCCATCCATACTAGCAAATCCTACTTCCTGTAAATATTTTCTTACTAATTAGTATTTCAAAAAAATCATTAAGCTGCCTCTATCACTAGTTGGAGTGGCAACAGAGAGCTGTCGCCATTTTGACTGGCGACACAAGCTGTCCCATTAGTGATAGAGACATTTTGCTATTTCAAATGGCAACAGAGACATTGTCGCCATTTCAAACGGCGATAGGAGTGTATTCCTGTCATTTTTAGTTTTGACATAATATTTGTGTAATTATTTTTAAAAATATTATTATTTAAAAAAATCTGCTAAATTGGATGCCATATTACCTTCCTAGTTTGATTTTTGCGGCACACCCATTGCCATGTCAACTGGATTTTATGGCATGCTGAAATGTCTTCTTTGAACAAAATAATTAAAATTGAAATATAAATGAAAAGTTAATCTTTTCTTTTTTAAAAAGGAACAGTTACAAAGCACAAACAGAAGAAATTCAATAGAAAGATTTGTTCCTTTTAAGTATGATGTGCATCCCACCATGGAAGTCCCTGTATTTAGTTCCATGTAATTTTAATTTCAAAAAGTTGAGGAAATTAGCTACAGTTATTCATCCAACTAATACTGCATCGATAATTGAAAAACTGAATAAAGAAAACGGTACATAGAACTATCCATTTTTTAAGACACGTTGCACAGCAAGCACCTGCAAAGGCTAAAGAGAAATGTTGTATCACAATTATCAGGATGGACCCTAAACCCAGTATAATATGTGCATTCCCAAGTTTTTCTCGAACAAAAGGAGCTTACCACGTCCGCAGCCGGGACCCAACGCCCGCCTTCGAACACAAGGTGCGGCCGCAGCGCCATCTCCTCGAACCCGAGCACCTCCCGCGACGTTGGAAACGTCACCCTGTACCTCCGCCGGTGATCACCGGCCACCGGCGGAGGTGGCGGCACGGCGGAGATCACGCCGGACCACCACCCCTCGTTGTGGAACGCCTCCACCATCTCGTGCATCGCGAACTCTCTCCCCGGCGCCGGCGCTGTGGGCCGCGGACGCACGTCGGCGGCGGCAGCAGACTCCCTGAGAGGCAACCCGCCGTCATCCCCCTCGAGCGTGGAGTACACCACCACGTAGCCGCCGCCGCCGCCGGAGAGGTGAAAGGCGACGGTGGCCTCGTAGAAGGAGCCGATGAAGCCAGGGTCATCGTTTCGCACCTCCACCTCCGTGCCGACCGGGAACAAGAGAGTCTCCTCCCCCGCCTCATCCTCCTCCTCATCAGGGACCCGAGGGCGCTTCTTGGGGCGGCCGCGCCCCATGTGAGCTAAGGCGATCGCTGCTACTTTGACGTTCGTGCGGTTCCTGGGTGCACGAGTAGGAGTGCAAGTGAGAGGGTGGCGGAGGCAACGAGGAGGCCGAGGGTTTTTTTGGCTGGATGGTGCGGTGGTGGGAAGGACTCGACTTCCCAGGCGTGTGTGGGGATGGACGGTCAGGATGGTGTCCAATGGACGCGTGGCGAGTTGGGAGAGAGTATGAGGTGTGGGTGGTGGGCTCGCCGGGCGACGCGAGAAGGGGTAATGTACTGGCGGACGGGGCTGTCGAGAGCGGTGTGTAGATAGAGGACGAAGGATCCGTCCACGCGTACGCCGTTCTGCCATTGCTTACTCGCCACCGTTGGATCAAAAAGCAGGTGGTGCTGCACTGGCTTCGCCAAATTGACTAGGATAAATGCAGTCTTAAGCTGGCGTGGCTCGACTTCTAAAACCACTCTTAATTCAAAAAAAAATTCGAAAATTTGAATAAATTTATGCGACATAAATCAGTCAAAAATTGCTCTTTTTCAAAGAAAATCGCTCAAAAAAATCGACCGTAAAAAAAGTTCAATTAGTTCGTTGATTTTCCATGGAAATCAGCCGATTTCCCATGAAAATGGTCAATTTTTTTTTTTTTTTGAAAATTTTGATTTTGAAACTCTACGATTTTTGACAAATCTCAATCATTTTTCGGCTTGATATTTCCGATTTTCGAATTTCGAACGATTTTTTCCAAGCCGATATTGTTAATCCTGGTCTTAAGCCCGGTGAAAACACAGCAATTTTACTAGGTGCATTGAGACTTTCAAAGGAATTGGTAACATGAGGTTAGAGTCAGGGTTCATAATATCCATATCAAGATTTTCGAAAATAGGAAAAAATCGGTAGAGAATCGAAGGGTTTCAAAATCAAACTTGTTAGTGAAAAAATTCAAAAAGAAAGCGATTTTCATCGATAATCGCTCGATATACCTCGATATTCCTCGCTAATCGACCCAAGTCATTTTGTAAACTTGTGTTCTTTGATGGTCGATTTTGTGAGCGATTTTCGCTCAATTTTCGATATTCACCGATTATCGCGATATTTACATCACATAATTTTTTTTTGAATTTAACCGGTTTATCGACCGGTATTATATACCATACCGGCTCAATATGGTCGATAATCACGATATTTGAGTGATTATCGATGATATTACAAACCCTGGTTAGAACTCATGCTAGAATTCCTTCATAACTTTTTTAAAAAATTCCTATTGTATGAAATACCTTTATCATTTGGGTCCCAAGAACTGAGCATGAATTATAGAATTAGAATTTAATTCTAAATACATGGTTGTATGCAGGATTTCACTTTTCATCGAAAATCGCTCGAATTTCGCTCGTACTATGCCAGTTCGGAAAAGCTTTTCGTTCGGTTTACCGCTCAAGTTCAAATTCAAATTAAAAAATCTAGAAAATTTGAAAAACAAATATTCAAAAGTTCCCTAAAATTAGTATTAATAGCTTTATGACCTGTGATGTGATATTTTTTTTGAAAAAAAATGAAGTTCGAAATTTTACAACATTTTTTTGCAATTTTTCATGATTTTTTACCTTTTTCCAATTTTTCAACGTGTCACCAATTTTCGAGAAAACCGCTCGAAATTCACTGCTTTTCGAGCTGTTTTTGACCTTTTCGTTCGAATTTCGCTTCGCTGTTTGATCAAATTTCAAATTCGTTTGACTTTCGAAACTATTTAATTTTTCACGAATTTCAGTATTGGCGGCTCATCAAAAACCAAGATCAAAACGACATTGTTAACCCTTATTGAATGGCCGCATAGAATTGGATTCAACGATTCCATTCCAATTCCACGGAAAAACTATACAATAGGATCCGTATCTTACCTCTATTCGTCATTTGTCAACAATCGTGCGTAGAGCTGTCCCTTGACACTCGCGACCTCGCATCCTCGATGCCCCGACCACCACTTCCAACTTCCAAATGGATTCTTACCTCTATTCGTCATTTGTGTTGAATCGTGCGTAGAGCTGTCCTTGACACTGGCGACCTCGCATCCTCGATGCCCCGACCCGACCAGCACTACCAACCTCCAAACGGAAGTTGGGTATGTTACAATTTGAAGTGGTAGTGGTGGTGCCGTAGGATCCACAAGGAGAGGGATTAGGTGAGTTGGGCATGTTAGAATATACTATTTCTTGTGTTGCATTTTTGTAATTGAATTCCAACTCCAAATGGTAGCGAAAAAATTCAATTTGAAATAGACCGAATCAAATTCAATTCCTATTAAAATTGGTTTTGTAATCCAATTGATTTAATCAAATTCAATTTAGTATGATAACCAGGGTGTTAAAGCAATCCTACAAACCAAACACCCTTATTGAAAATTTCCCTTAGGATTGAATTTCTCTTTTTTCCCCTTGAAATTCCTTTGAATCAAAGAGACCCTAAATGGGACCTTAAACTTTGTGGGCAACGCGAGGATATTTCTACTCCCGTGAAAATTAACCGTTTCATGTGTACCGAATCTGTCTTAATGGGTTATACAAAACTGTTAAGGAACCTCGCTATCGAATAGTCCGGGGTTCCCGAACAGATCTGAAATTGGAGAACAGAAAGAGAGAGACACAGGTATATGAGGAGAGCGACGACGAATTCTTTATTGCTAATGATTTCTTGTACATAGGGGGAGACCCCCCTCCTCCTTTTATAGCGCTCTCTAGGGTTTCGGCATAAGAGACCACATGGGCCTTCAATGGGCTTTTAGGGTTTCTCAACACTCCCCCTTAGGCCCTTTGCCGCGAGATGCATATGCCTCGTTAAAACTCCAGAAAAACCCAGTGGGAAAAATACTTGGAGAAAGAGTACATAGCATACGCTTACTATGTTGCACGAATTGCCTCGTTAAAACCTTATGCAAGAAAACTTCATGAAAAACTTGCTAAGGAAAAAGAGTACAATTCTCCCAACTTCAAATGCTAATCTTCGAGATTCATGTTGGGTATTCATAATTCATGCTCGAGATTCATGTGGGAGTATGTGAAATATCTCCCCCTGAAATCTGCACTTCTCTAAGTCTCATCATCCCAATTCCTTTCACGCACCTTTCAAAGGTAGATCTTTGGGAGTGATTTAGTGAACAAATGCAAGATTTTCACATGACTTAGTATGCAATATCTTGATCTCGCTCATCTTATGCAATTCATGAGCATAGAAGAACTTGGGGTTGATATGCTTCGTGAGATTGCTCTTCACATAACCTATTTGTGCTTGGGCAACACAAGCTGCAATATCTTCATAAATTATCGTGGGAGTTTGCTCAATGTTCAAACCACATGACTTACGGATGTGGTGAACCATTCTTCCGAGCCATGCACATTCACGAGATGCTTCATACAAAGCGATGATTTCCGAGTGGTTTGTCGACGCCGAGACAAGAGTGCGCTTAGACGACTTCCAAGAAATTGCTGTTCCTCCACATAGGAAAACATAGCCGATTTGGGACTTGCCAAGATGCTGGTCCGATAAATACCAAAGATCGGCATAGCCAACCAAATTCAATTCATTATTTCTTCTAAAGAAACATCGAGGTCTTTGCTTCCTTGGAGGTAGCGGAAGATGTCCTTGATCCCTTTCTAATGCCTTTTGGTGGGTTCTCAGATCAGATCAGTGCTAGCAAATTCACAATAACGCAATGTCCGGTCTAGTGCTATTTGCAAGGTACATGAGCGCTCCAACTGCACTCAAATATGGGAATTCTGCTCCCGTGACTTCCTCCCCTCTTCTCTAGGTCTCAGATGGGTCTAGGTCGCTTGGAGTGACCTTCCACCATTGGAGTCTTTGCGGGATATACTATTTCAAAGCTAAATCTTTCCAACATTTTCTGCGTGTAGGTTGATTGATGTACCAAGGTTCCTCCTTGGACATGTTCAAGCCGCAAGCCTAAACAAAACTTGGTTTTACCCAAATCTTTCATTTCAAACTCGGACTTCAAGTATGAGCATGCCACTTCAATTTCTTCATCCGTCCCAATGATGTTCAAGTCATCTACATAGACGGAGATTATACTGAGAATCTATTCGGGATCACAGATAAACACACATGGACAATCTTATTGTTTGTGTAGCCTTTCTTGCGAGAAAGTCACTCAAGCGATTGTACCACATTCTTCCTAATCGCTTGATCCATACGGTGATTTCTCCAATTTCACACTGCATGGTTTCTATTTGCTCCGTCTTGGTTCGGGATAGGAATTCCTTCCGGTACTTTCATGTATATCTCCGAATCCAAGTTTTCATACAAATATGCTGTGACAACATCCATTAGCTTCATTCTCAACTTCAAGTTGACTGCCATTGAGATCAAATATCTAAAGGTAATTCCTCCCATGACCGGAGAATAGGTTTCTTCATAATCAACTCCAGAACGTTGAGTGAAACCTTGAGCTACAAGCCTTGCTTTGTACCTTACAACTTCGTTGTTTTCATTTCTCTTCCGAACAAAGACCCATTTGTGACCTACGGGGTTTACATGGGGAGGTGTGCGGCATACGGGCCCAAACACCTCTCTCTTGTTCAGAGAGACTAACTCTGCCGTGATTGCCTTTTTTCATTCTTCCCAATCTAGCCTTTTCTTGCACTCTGCGAGAGATGCAGGCTCGGGATCATGATCAATGATCGAGGCGATCTTCTTTGCAGAGTATGCATCAACGTTGGCTGTTGCTCTATTCAGGGATTCTCCTGTTATTACAAAGTTTATGGCCATTTCTTCATGGGGTGCTTCATGCACTTCTACTTGCTCTTCGCTGCTTTTCCCTATCGCAGGAGCAAGTTCCTTTAGCTTTTCATCGCCTATGTGTGCGCACACATTATTTCCGGCGGCTTCCTTCAGTGGGAGATTCAAGTCTGGAATTGCCTTTCCTGTTGGCTTCTTTCCAGTGCCAGGTCTCAACTGGCTCCCCTTCTTTCCTTGGGGCATTTTCGTGATTGGTTGTGGTAAGTCCTCTCGCTTGATTTTCTCAGACGCCTCCGGTACTTTGGGTTTGAGGAGCCGATTGCTCGCTCTTTTCTTTGAGGCCTCTGAACAGGTTGAGGGATACCTTCTATTTTCTTTGGTATTTCCACCTCTCTCGGTGCATTTCTTCTGGTACATGCGACTTAACCACGCCTTGAGATCACAAAATGATCAGCGGTTCATTTGCTAAATTCGCAAATCGATTATCTTCTAGACTTCTTGATTTGCTTCATTAGTTCGGGGGTCATGTGCGGGGATCCCAGTGGAATGCCATATGATTTTCCGGCATTTTTCATCCAAAGGTTGATTTCCTCCCCCTAATGACGGGAAACGATCCTCGTCAAAGATGCAATCAGCGAATCGGGCTGTATGCAAGTCTCAATATGGGTTCCAAATACGATTATGGATGCACTCCCATAACCAACGATATCCGGACTTGCGGAGAGGGCCCATTTCAGTCCGCTGAAGGGGTGGTATAGGTACATATACCATACACCCAAATTTTCTAAGATGGGAGATCTTCGGGATGATCCCGTGCACAAGCTGCATAGGAGAATGGGTGTTGTAGGCCGATGGTCTGAAATTGATAAGTCTTTGCTGCGTGCAGATCGCGTGTCCCCAACAAGTGTTGGGCAAGTTACAACTCTGCAAAAGCGGTCTCGCAATGAACTTAATCCTCTTTATTAGTGCTTCTGCTAGTCCATTCTGCGTATGGACGTGCGGTACGGAGTGCTCAACTGCTATCCCTGTTGATGAGGACATCACTTCTATGGATATAGCCACACCTGCAAATCCATCACCTACGCATCAATCGGTCCCCGTTGCTGTAATACATGGACCGATTACTCGAGCTCGCGCACGTCAACTCAATTACCAGGTGAATTCGTTCCTCGGGCTTCATACGAATATTTTAATGGATGGAATGCTATTTAATTCTTGTGATGATGTCCTTTGCCTCAGGAACTTGGGTGAGGAACCAACCAAGATGAAGGATAGAAGAGAAGTGCACGAGTTCGGTTCAGATTCGACTCAGGACAGGGCTGACTTGTTTCGCCGCCACGGCTACATCCGGACTCCGTTTTGGGCGTTCTTGTACTTCACTGAAAGCTTATCAAGTCTACTTTCCAACGGATCTAGAATCACATCCAAACTCCTTCTGAGTTGACGGGAATCGTTCAATCAAGCAGTGTCACTTTTTCAGTCCAAGTCAAAAGTGGGCCTTTGGCCTTGTAACAAGGAAAGCCCACTTAAGGCTGCACCCTAGGGTTCCTAGACGCTCTCCACAATAAAAACAGCCAGCCGCTGCCATTAGATGGTGGGTTTTTTTAGATCAAAGATAGCAGTTGCTACTTCTTGTAATCGCGCGTGTTGGCTAAACCGCCCAATTACTTGTCATCGAAATCCCTCTTTGTGATTCGAATGAACTCGTGGTTTCAATTATAATTTCAGTGCTTGTTCATCTTGTTCTTGCGTGTTCTTCGATTGCTTGCGAGGACAAAGGCCTTCGTGGTCGAGTTGATCGTGCACCGGCAAGATCAATAACAACTTCGAAGTCGGTGTAACGATTGCTAAGGCGCATCGTGCTGGGACGGTGTAGTCGGATCGCCAACGCCTTCTTCCACCCAATCGAATCTATCCTCTCTCATCGAAAGGTCGGGACCTATCCTCCTATCACGTGGTATCGAGCTCAAGGTTGATCGGTGAGAGATTTTTTTCCCATCCATTATTTTACCTACTGATCCGTAAAACCATAAAAAACAAATAGGCGATTAGATCTCCTTGTCCAAAACAGTTTGTGCCCTTGCTTTTGCTACTTTAGTTCTCGGCTTGTTGAATTTACTGTTGCTTGACGAGTCAAGTTGCTGGTCTTTAGTTTCATCCTTTAGAGTTTGAGTTCAGTCATGTTTTTGTCACGATATGCGTTCATAATTTGAGTCGATTCGTTAGTAGATCGATCGGAGTTGAGTTTGTTTCTGTCTAGTGTGGGAGATCAAATTGGGTTGCCGATTTCCTTGCTTTGTTTACTAATCCGCTTGATTCTCTGTGTTTACCAAAATAAATATCAGTTTCCAAATATATATATATAAAAAAAAGAGGCCGGTGCAGATACAAGAGCCGCACCAAATCAAGGAGTTAAAAAAAAAAGGCAAGTGCATATAGAAAAGCCGCACCAAATCGAGAAGAAAAGGCAAGTGCGAGATAGAAAAGCCGCACCAAATCGAGAGAAGAAAAGGCAAGTGCAGATTTCAAAAGCCGCACTAGATCAATTGCAAATCAAAGTTCGAGAGAGAGAGAGAGAGTATCTTTTAATTACCTTTATACCCTGGTTTTGCCAAAAGTCCTTTGTGCAAATTTTGTTTTTAGGGTCTCTGAGTTCATCTAAGAGAGTTTTGTGACCCTCCCAAAAAAAAAAAAAAAAAAAAACTTCTTGTTTTGGGCGTTTGGTGACGACGTTTGTGTCTTGGCTCGCGTCTCTAGTATGGTTCGGGACTAGGACCAGCATGGTACCGTCAGAGAACGCTTATTTAGCTTGCTGTGACTAACGTGGTGAAGGTTACTCCTTGTGCTATTTCAGCCACCTATAGCTCCACAGATTGTCTCCTACTCTGAAGTTGTTTGTCTTGTTGGTTGCCAACACCTCCTTGCTAAAGCTTGGTAAGAACAGTAAGAACTTGTTTGAACAGGTTGAGAGTGAGCGATTTGACACTAGCACACCACTTGTAGATAGGGATAATCTTGTTACTTGGTGTTAGCCTTTTTTTTCTTTGTTTTCTAACCATGGCAGGATCGGAAGCCGATAAAGGGGACAACATTCACCTCGCACACGGGATCGTCTGACAAAGACTTCGAGCGCCAAATGAGGCTTCACACCGATGCGCTTGATGAGGACGTTCGTGTTACCAATGACCGCCTTGGTCAATTGGAGGCGATTCAAATTGACACCAACACCAAAATCACGCGTTGGAAGTTTCGTGGCGCAATCAACACCTCCTTGCAAGCATTCTTGCGGCGACTTGAGGAGAGGGATCGTGGACGCCCGATGGACATGTGAGCAGCGTTGCAGGAGACAATGAACAGGACTATGCAATGGACACGAAGTTGAGGAAGAGGAGGATGATAGGCCACAACGACAGCTACACCGCAACCGCCATGGTATGGGTTTGCGACCACCACGACGAGCAGTACGTGAACATGATGACTCCTAGGATCAATCAAATTCAAAGATGCCACCTTTTGATGGGAAATATGACCACGATGCATACCTCACTTGGGAACTAGTGTAGATCGTAAATTTGCTTGCTATGATTTTCCGAACACAAGAGGGTTAGGGCTGCAACTAGTGAGTTTATCGATTTTGCCTCCGCTTGGTGGCGCGAGTATCGTAATAAGACCCCAAACAATGTGCCACAAACTTGGGATGCTTTGAAAAGGATCATGCGAGCTAGATTTGTTCCTTCGTATCATGCACGAGATTTATTACATAAGCTGCAAGAATTGAGACAAGGTAGCAAATCAGAGAAGAATATTATCGGGAACTACAAAGCAGGCATGTTGCGTTGTGGGTTAGTGGAAGAAGAGGAAGCTGCTATGGCTAGATTTATGGGAGGGTGACCGTGAAATTCGTGACATATTAGCTTACAAGGAATACAATTCTATCACTCGCTTATTCCATCTTGCTTGTAAAGTCGAAAGGGAAGTGCAGGGCGTCGCGCAGGACTAATGTTTCGCAGGTCGGACTACATCATGGCATCCACGCACTTCAAAGAATGCCCCAAACCGTGCATCTTCACAAGGTACCACTAGCACCGCCACACACGCCCAACAAAACCAATGCCGCAGCATCCGGAAACAACAAGGGTCAAGACCAACACCCGCCAAGAGCGCCGTCCGCTGCATCCACGGGAAGAACGAGGATATTCGGTGCCTACAATGCAAGGGATTTGGGCATGTGAGGAAAGATTGCCCAAGCAAACGTGTCCGATTGTGCGGGATCTTGGTGAGTATTCTTACGCTAGTGATTTGGATGATGAGACATATGCTATGCTTGCCATTGACCATGCAGAAGTGGACATGAGAAGGAAGAAGAACATATTGGTGCTTGAAAATGCGAGAACATTATGAGAGCCTTGTTGTTCGGCGTGTTGAGTGCCCAAATGGGGAAGGTGAATGAACCAGCGACATAATTTGTTTCAAACCAAGTGTGTGGTCATGGAGCGCTCATGCGCGTCATCATTGATGGGGTAGTTGCAATAACTTAGCAAGTTACGAGATGGTTCAAAAGCTAGAGTGAAAACAAGCCCACATCCACGGTAGTATTCACATCCAATGGTTTAACGACAGCCGTAAGATAAAGGTAACACGATTGGTAAGAGTGCACTTTGCCATTGGTTCAGTATCATGACTATATTGACTGCGATGTTGTGCCTATGCAAGCATGTTCTATGTTGTTCGGTAGACCATGGCGAGACGATAAAGACACCTTGCATCATGGTAGAACTAATCAAGTACTCTTTTGTGCATAAAGAGAAGAAAATTGTATTACATCCTATGTCTCTGAAGCCATTTTGAGGGATGAAGTTGCTAGAGCCAACAAAGAAAAAATCGAAAACATGAGAAGAGTGAAAATCAGATTGTAGCAAAGGAATTTGTACAACATAAAGAGGGCAAGTCTAAATCTGTTCATGACAGTAAAAGATGAGATTAAATGAAGGGTGCTTGTTTACTTGCTTCCAAATCTGATTTAAATGATTTGAATGATGGCTCAAGTTTGCTATGCTTTGGTTTGCAAAGAAGCTTTATTTTCATTTGAAGATACATCCTCTTCTTTGCCTCCTCATTGTCATTAATCTTTTGCAGAAAACATAGACATTTTTCCAAAGGAGGTGCCACCGGATCGCCACCAATCCGTGGAATTGAGCATCAAATTGACCTCATTCCGGGCCTCCTTACCAAACCGTGCACCATCTGTAACCAATCCGGAAGAAACCAAGGAGATACAACGACAGTGCAAGAATTGCTTGAGAAAGGGTATGTGCGCGAATCTCTTAGTCCATGTCTGTCCCAAGACTTTTAGTTCCTAAGAAAGATGGATCATGGCGCATGTGTGTGGATTGTAGAGCGATTAACAACATTACAATTAGATATCGTCATCCTATTCCTAGGTTAGATGATATGCTAGATGAATTGAGTGGCTCTCTTGTGTTCTCTAAGATCGACTTGCGAGCGGATACCACCAGATTCGCATGAAATTGGGCGATGAATGGAAAACAGCTTTTAAAACAAAATTTGGATTGTATGAGTGGTTAGTAATGCCTTTTGGACTCACTAATGCACCCAGCACTTTTATGAGATTAATGAATGAGGTTCTGCGCCATTTCATTGGAAAATTTGTGGTGGTGTACTTTGATGATATTCGATTTATAGCGTAACTCTAGAACAACATCTTGATCATTTGCGTCTTGTTTTTCATGCCTTACGTGATGCTCGTTTGTTTGGTAACCTTGAGAAGTGCACCTTTTGCACGGATCGAGTCTCTTTTCTTGGCTATGTTGTTACTCCGCAGGATTGAAGTTGATCAAGCCAAGGTTGAAGCAATACACAGTGGCGGTTCCAACAACGGTCACACAAGTGCGAAGTTTCTTAGGACTTGCTGGATTCTATCGTCGCTTTGTGAAGGATTTCAGCACCATCGCCGCACCATTGCACGAGCTCACTAAGAAGGAGTGCCATTTGCTTGGGGCAAAGCACAAGAGAACGCCTTCAACATGTTGAAAGATAAGTTGACACATGCACCACTTCTCCAACCGCGATTTCATAAAACCTTTGAACTCGAATGTGATGCTAGTGGAATTGGGTTGGGAGGTGTGTTGTTGCAAGAAGGAAAACCTGTTGCTTATTTTAGTGAGAAATTGAGTGGGCCTAGTTTGAACTATTCCACTTATGATAAGGAGTTATATCGCTAGTTCGAACTTTGGAAACATGGCAACATTATTTATGGCCCAAGGAATTTGTAATACATTCGATCATGAGTCATTAAAACATATTGAAGTCAAGGAAAACTAAACCGTAGGCATGCTAAGTGGGTTGAATTCATCGAATCTTTTCCTTATGTCATTAAACACAAAAGGGAAAGGAGAATGTTATAGCTGATGCATTGTCTAGGCGATACGCTATGCTTTCCCAACTTGACTTCAAAATTTTGGTGGAAGCGATTAAAGGGCAATATGAGCATGATCTGAATTTAAAGATGTGTTGCTCAATTGTAAAGAGGAAAAATGTGGAATAAATTTGTCCTCAATAATGGGTTTGTGTTTAGAGCTAACAAGCTATGCATTCCGGCTAGCTCCGTTCGTTTGTTGTTATTCTGAAGCGCATGGAGGTGGGTGATGGGACATTTGGTGTGAAAAGACAGAGGACATACTTGCTAGCCATTTCTTACGGCCAAAGATGAGGCGAGATGTGGAGCGTTTAGTCGCTCGCTGCACAACATGTCAAAAAGCTAAGTCACGACATAACCCACATGGTTTGTACTTGCCCCTCCTGTTCCTAGTGTGCCTTGGGAGGATATTTCTATGGACTTTGTTTTAGGGTTGCCTAGAACAAAGAAGGGAGGATAGTATCTTTGTTGTGGTGGATAGATTTTCTAAGATGGCACACTTCATACCTTGTCATAAGAGTGATGATGCTACCCATGTTCTTGATTTGTTTTTCCGTGAGATTGTTCGATTGCATGGTGTGCCAAACACAATAGTTTCAGATCGTGATGCTAAATTTCTTAGCCACTTTTGGAGAACTTTATGGGCTAAATTGGGGACTAAGCTACTGTTTTCTACTACTTGTCACCCACAAACCGATGGGCAAACCAAGTCGTCAATAGAACTTTGTCTACCATGCTTAGGGCTGTTTTAAAACAAAACATTAAGATGTGGGAAGAATGCTTGCCTCACATTGAGTTTGCGTATAACCGTCATTGCATTCTACTACTAAGTTGTGCCCTTTTGAGATTGTGTATGGTTTTGTTCCTCGTGCTCCCATTGATTTATTACCTATTCCGCCTCGGAGAAACTGAATTTTGATGCTACACAACGTCTTTGAATGATGTTAAAATTGCATGAGACAACGAAGCGAACATTGAGTCTATGAATGAGAAATATAAACTTCTTTGGTAGTAAAGGAAGGAAACATGTAACTTTTGAACACGGAGATCTTGTTTGGTTGCATTTACGGAAGGACCGCTTTCCTCAATTAAGAAAGTCTAAGTTGATGCCTCGCGCTGATGGCCCTTTTAAAGTATTGGAAAAAGTTAACGATAATGCATATAAGCTTGAGTTGCCTGCAGATTTTGGGGTCTCTCCCACATTTAACATTGCAGATTTAAAGCCATACTTTGGAGAAGAGGACGAGCTTGAGTCGAGGGCGACTCCAATACAAGAAGGGAGGATGATGAGGACATCACTTCTATGGATATAGCCACACCGCAAATCCATCACCTACGCATCAATCGGTCCCGTTGCTGTAATACATGGACCGATTACTCGAGCTCGCGCACGTCAACTCAATTACTGTGAATTCGTTCCTCGGGCTTCATACGAATATTTTAATGGATGGAATGCTATTTAATTCTTGTGATGATGTCCTTTGCCTCAGGAACTTGGGTGAGGAACCAACCAAGATGAAGGATAGAAGAGAAGTGCACGAGTTCGGTTCAGATTCGACTCCAGGACAGGGCTGACTTGTTTCGCCGCCACGGCTACATCCGGACTCCGTTTTGGGCGTTCTTGTACTTCACTGAAAGCTTATCAAGTCTACTTTCCAACGGATCTAGAATCACATCCAAACTCCTTCTGAGTTGACGGGAATCGTTCAATCAAGCAGTGTCACTTTTTCAGTCCAAGTCAAAAGTGGGCCTTTGGCCTTGTAACAAGGAAAGCCCACTTAAGGCTGCACCCTAGGGTTCCTAGACGCCTCTCCACAATAAAAACAGCCAGCCGCTGCCATTAGATGGTGGGTTTTTTTTTAGATCAAAGATAGCAGTTGCTACTTCTTGTAATCGCGTGTTGGCTAAACCGCCGAATTACTTGTCATCGAAATCCTCTTTGTGATTTCGAATGAACTCGTGGTTTCAATTATAATTTGAGTGCTTGTTCATCTTGTTCTTGCGTGTTCTTCGATTGCTTGCAGGACAAAGGCCTTCGTGGTCGTTGATCGTGCACGGCAAGATCAATAACAACTTCGAAGTCGGTGTAACGATTGCTAAGGCGCATCGTGCTGGGACGGTGTAGTCGGATCGCCAACGTCTTCTTCCACCCAATCGAATCTATCCTCTCTCATCGAAAGGTGGGACCTATCCTCCTATCACTGTTGTCGTGCAATAATCATCAAATGCCTTTGAAGTAAATTCTCGGCATTGTCCATTCTAATGGACTTCACGCGATGATCGGGAAAGCATTCTTAATTCTTATGATCTGCGAGATCGCTTTGCAAAAGCATGGTTTCTTGTTGACAACAAGCATACATGCGACCATTTCGAGGAAGCATCGATGAGCACCATAAAGTATCGAAACGGCCCGACGGGCTGAATCGGACCGCAAATATCCCCTGGATGCGTTCCAGAATGCAGGATTTCACTTTGCACTTTCATGACAGAGGTCTAGTTATTAATTTCCGGTGGCACATGCAGGCACACAAAATCTTCATGATTCGGGAAATTCTTAACGTTAATGCCATGACCTTGTGAGTTGTTCACTATATTTCTCATCATTCTAAGACCGGGATGACCTAATCTACCATGCCATTAAGAAAATAACTCTGAGCTTCTAAAAGCAGTCTTCAAGGAAGTATACACTTGAGTGCATGAATATTCGTGTAGTACAACCCGATTCATATGAGGACATTTTTCTAATACCATTTTTCCACATACTGCGTGCTTCACAATGCACAAATATTCTTTGCCATTTTCTTCATTGGTTTCTACGTGAAAACCATTGGCGCGGATGTCTTTAAAGCTTAAGAGAGTGCGAGTTGATTCGAGGTACAAAAGGGCTTCTTCAATTACCAAAGTTGTACCCATAGGCAATATAATAGTGGCTCTTCCGAGCCGATTACATATAGTCGCTTCTGCGATCGTAGTAATCTTTCCAGCGTTCTTCGTGATCGACTGAAAGTATTTAGACTCTCTTAAGATGGTATTTGTTATGCTACTATAATTCCAATAAAACAGAGGCAAAATAATTCAAAAATTGCTTGTAAAGGAAAGAATACTGGAATAAAGAATAAATTGCGTATTTATTCATGAAAGAAGTATGCTCTTCTAGAGCTTACAATTCATTATTCAAAGAAAATGCTAACAACCATAATCTAAAAGAAGATGCGATTCATGCATTTAAACGGCGATGCAAGACTTGATTGTTACGCTTGATGGTAGGTTTTGCGTCCTGCGAGGACCCTAGACCAATCGCAGCATGGAGCTTCTTGCCCCCAAGAACGATCTTCACGTCCGATGCCCAAGTGAAGTACTTCTGACCGTGCGGGGCCAGTTCTTCAAACTCACGATTCACGATTCATGATTTCAAAATTCCGACATTAGATTACTGCGTGTAATCTAATAGAAAATGGTTGCAAAAAGCATAAATTGCACAAAATAAATTGCTATGCATTGCAGTATATAAAATAAAGCAATGAATTCAAAATTCATAAAACAGAGAAATAGAGCAAGAAAAATTAAAAACAGAGCCAAATAAATCTTCTTGATTTTCTGGCAATTTTTTAAAAAAATTTCTGCAATTTTTCTCTCTTTTTTTTCTTTTTCTTTCTTTTTCTTTCTTCTTTCTTCTTTTCTTTTTTTCTCTCCTACGAACGGCCTCTGGGCCGTTTTTTTTCTTTTTCCCGCTAGCCTCTTGGGCCTTCAGGCCCACGCGCTGCGCACAAAACCCGGCGGCTAGGTTTCCCTGCCCGCGCCGTCTTCCCACGCGCGACTGTGCCGTCTTCCCGCGCCGCTTCCCCTTCCGCACCTCGCGCTGCCCGTCTTCTACTTCCCCGGCCCGACCCGCCGCTCATCTTCTTCGGGTGATGGCCCGGCGGCGACGGCGGAAGACAAGCCCGGAGGCCAAGCGGCGGCTGCTAAGCGCGCTGCAAAAACCGAGCGGCGACCGTGGCGTGGCGGCGGCCTCGGCCGTCGGCCGAGACGGAGGTGCCTCGAGACGAGACGGAGGCTGCGAGCGGGCGGAGGCGAGGAGGTGCCTCGGGCCGTGCAGCGGCGCGGAGGCGAGGAGGAGCCGGAGGCACGCGCGGCGGCGGGCGGCGTTGACCGGCCGAGCCGGCGGAGGCACATATGTCGGCGTCGGCGCGGGGCTGGCCGACGGGCGGGCGCTTCTTCGCGGAGGCGTCGCGGTGGGAGCGGCGCTTCTGGGCGCGAGGCCGAGCCGCCGGGCGGCGCAGCGCAAGGCAGCGGGCGCATGCGGCAAGGCGGCGCCGTCGGCGGGCGGCGAGAGGCCTAGGCGGCGCCGTCGGCGGCCGAAGCGAGGCAGCGAGGCGGCATCACGGCTTTGGCGCGAGCGCAGCAGCGAGTGGTGGCGGCGCTTTCTTCGGCGGCGGCGCTTTCTTCCTGCGGCGGCGAGCGTCGGCCGGACTTAGCCGAGCGAGGCGCGGGCGCGGTCGAGCACGGCGGCGAGGGCGGGCCGAGGCGGGCGTGCGGCGCGCGGCTACGCGGCCGAGCCGGTCGACGGGCGGGCCGTGTGCAGCGTGAGGCCGAGCCGGCGCTTCATGCGACGGCGTGGAAACCGAGCCCGTCGCTTCGTGCGGCGGCGATGATGCGCTGCGTGCGCGGGGCGACACAGGCCAAGACAACGTCGGCAGGGCGACGCACTGCGGGCGTGTGACTTCTGCGATCGAATCGATGGCTGCGGCGGTGGTGGGTCGGCCGGGCTTCAAGCCGGCGAGCACGGGAACCGAGGCATGGAGTCGGCTCTTCAGGCGCGTATAGCGGTTTCGAGCGCGCAAAAACGGCAACGATCGGTGCTTCAAGCGATCTTCAAGCACGCAAACCGAGATCTTGCGGCGATCGCAGCGCGGCGCTGCGATTTTTCTTTGTGTGCGATGATGAGTTGTAAAATCTGCAGATCCATGTCGTTGTAGCCGTGCCACGCAATGAACACAAAACCGAATCGAGGTTAGAAGCATGCATTGTAGCTTCTTGCCACGTAGCTGAAGCGATCGTCGTGTGGCCGTGCCACATGACGAAAACGATACAAGATCGAGGATAGGGTATGCATAGAAGCGACAAGCGTTTAGTTTCAATCGTTGAAAACCCCACCTTTCTCACCTTTCAATTCGATCTCGGTAGAGCTTCGGCGCGATAGCGTGTTAAGGAACCTCGCTATCGAATAGTCAGGGGTTCGAACAGATCTGAAATTGGAGAACAGAAGAGAGAGACACGGTATATGAGGAGAGCGGCAGACGAATTCTTTATTGCTAATGATTTCTTGTACATAGGGGGAGACCCCCCTCCTCCTTTTATAGCGCTCTCTAGGGTTTCGGCATAAGGGACCACATGGGCCTTCAATGGGCTTTTAGGGTTTCTCAACAAAAACATCTCAAACTCGATCGTTAGCTCGCGCCGTCTCGTGCCCTGAGAAATTGCACAGAGGTCTCCGCAGTAGGGTTCTAAATCTCGCCGAATTTTAAACTTCTTTTTTTGTTGTTAAAGCAAATCTATGTATTTATCATCAGACTTTTATCAGGATGTAGTACTATCTGAATTTTTAAAAATTATTTAAGAATGATCATTATCTAAAAATTTTAAATAAACATTAATGTTACATCAGGATCATCCACAAAAAATTTCAAATTGTTCTAACATGGTTTAGATAATTTTTCATTTTGTTCAAGTTTGCTGGTAAGCCTTTTAACAGGACAGTAGTACTGTTCGAATTTTTAAAAATTCATGAAGTTTAATCATCATCAGAAAATTTTATGAGAACATTAGAGATACATCGTGACCATGCAAAAAAAAATTTCAAAATTTTATAACGTGGTTTGAACCATTTTGCATTCGGTTCAAAATTGTCAGTCAGCATTTTATCAGGGCAGTAGCAATATTTGAATTTTTAAAAATTCCACAGACTTCAGAATTATCTGAAAGTTTTATGTAAATATAAGATACGTGTCAGGACTCTCCAAAAAAAAGTTTCAAAATTTTTTGATATTGTTTGAACCACTTTTCTGCCGTTGCAAAAATGTCAAAATTTCGGGCATTTCGCCTGAAATATCGGGATTTCTCGGTAGCAAAAAAAAACCGGATTTGAATTTTGGTTTTTGAATTTTGGACGAGATTTCATCGAAATTTTATCATCCGGTCCCAGCCGATATTTTATCCGAAAACGAAATTTAAATCCTTACACCACACGAGCTTTCCTCTATAACACCAGCATCTTCTCAACAACACCAAGAGTCAAGGATTTGATGGCGCACATTCTCGGGACATCCTCAGTCACAATATAATCCTTATATTCGACCTGGAGGATTCCAGCAGCGCGCGTGAGCCATATCGATTTTCACTGACGCGTTCGCTCCGCGCATGACCACGTCGCCCGTTTTTCCCACACTTTGCTCTCGGTCACGACAGCCCATGCAGGCGCAGTAGGAGCGGCGCTCGCCGCGATGCCGCAGGCATGTGTTCGAGCCCCCTCACACGCACGCTCGCCCAGCCGATTTTTCCCCCACGCAACACATGTCGCGTCCGCACGGCTCCTACGTGACGAGCTTTTTCCTAAGGAAAGGCCTTCGGAAATTTTGAAAATTACGCACAGGCCTTTTTTTTTTGCCGAAAGGCTCACAAAACATCTTAAATTCATCTTTTTCGCATAAGCCCTCGGAAAATTCTTAAATTACGTCCGGCCCCTTTTTTCAAACAAACCCCCATCGAAAAATTTTCAAATAGCATTTAAGTCCATTTTAGAGCCGTTTTTTTAGAAAGTCCCCCAAAAAATACATCCGGTCCTTTCCCCCCGAAGGCCCCAAACAACTTAAATTCATCTTGATGAGGACATAACTTCTATGGATACGATCACACCTAGTTGGATCAACTCTAACATGTCATCGATAGGTAAATAAGAGAGAGATATCAAATACATCACGTTTTGGAATCCAATTCGGCCTTCAGATACCAATCTGATGTAAAACGAGCATAACTTTTGCATTTGGTGTTCGATTGGAGAATTCTTGCACTTGATTAAAAGATTACTTCGAGATCTTTCCAATAGATTTGATCCCACCTAAAAATTCCTTCGGAGCACTTCGCAATCATCAAAACAAGTCGGATCAACTTTCCAGTCCGAGTCAAACTTAGGCCTGATTGCTTATCATTACATTTCAGAAACTTTTCTTTGTAAGTGTTTACTTGAATAACTTCATGTATCTTTTGATACATTCTGGTAAAATAGAGTTATGTCTGATATTTTTGGCTACACGGGAACTCTGATCCACTTGTTGATTATGATCGGAGGCCAAACATCTTTACAGTTGGTTAGATCTTGTGGGCATATTACTATACTAGCATAGTTCTGTACAAAATTGCGGAACCTATTAACTTAGCTATTTCCTTTTTACATTTGACAGGGGAACAATTAGATATGCTGATGTCCATGCCCATTTAGGTTTGTACAGGTAGCAGGAGGGATGATTTGGAGTCAGTAGCATACACCCTTATCTTTTTAATCAGAGGAAGATTACCTTGGTAGGTCTATCAGGTGACCTTAATTTGCTCAAAGAGTTTGACTAATATTTTCTATTGCTTTTGAACCTATTTTAGTTTAATGGATTAATAATGAAGGGAGGTAACAAAAACTTTCTTGTTTGTAAGAAGAAAATGGTTACTTCTGCAGAAATGGTGGGTTGCTTCTGTCCAGCTCCATTCAGACATTTTCTTGAAATGGTCACTAGCATGTAGTTTCAATATTGTGTACGTACATGAATCGTATCTAGATTTATGACATGATAAAGTCCCAAAATCATTCTATTGGTTGCATTTTTTAATGGACTAGCACCATTTTACGATTTCCTGTACAACCAGATCAATTTTTAAATAAGGTAATGTATTGATAATGTTTATATTCTGCACAGTATTTGCCTCGAGTGTTGTATTTTGCAAACACTTTTTTTGATCGGTTTGCTATTTTTTTCACCGTTTTGATGATGAATATATGATGATACGTCTACTCGCTGTCACCGATCCTATTCACAGCGGCGTGGCATGGCGCGCTACTATGCCTAGTATGTATTAATACGTGCATGAAGCTCTTGATGCATGTAGTTCATACGTGGACGATTTGTTGGTACACAGACCAAGGTGGGTCTGTATGCCAGTAGTAATAGCTTGTCCATGTTCACATTTCTTCGGTATTTGGTTCGGTTGGTATCTTTATCACATGAGCTTCGAATACAGCAAATAATATAATATCAGTTTCGACTGGTTCGATGAAATATTTACAGTGGCACCATTTGTTTTGATATGCAACACTTCTTGCTTCGCAGCCTTCCAAATACATTTTTATTTTAGGTTTATACAAATCAAATATGGGCCTACATTCAGTTACATAAAATAGTAGTAGCTCTATATCTCTAATTTAAATAATTAAATGCCTAATAAAATTAGAGTTTGTTTGACAATATTTAATACGGCTCAATAATTTTTTCCAATCAAGTAAAATATTTGATCGAAAAGTGTTCAGCGCAAATATATATCCGCATCACATTCTTTATTCAGATGAAGTATATTTGTTGTTCAGAAAAAGAGGTACTAGAATGTGTACTGCGGTAGCCGGAGTCCTTCGTGTTAGCTCCCATGATTAACACCACACCACACACAGCTTGGAGTGGTACCTTTGACTCCAAAATTATCAATAAAATGGTACGCAAAGCAAAAGGGCTAATTTCAATGGATTTAAGGTTAGTCGTGTACTTATGTAGGACCAGCATTCTAAATCTCGGCCGGGGACAAGATTGAAAATCCCGGCCGAATAGAGAAAAATTCAAAATTTTCAAAATGCAACAGTGATTTCGGTAATTTGACCAGATTTCATGTTTCATGGACCGGTTTGCATTATTTTTTACTGGATTTGGGACTAATTTTTGTGTGGAGAATTATAATGCCATTTATGAGGAATACATGTAAAAAATTTGCAAAACATATAAACATACAATATATATATATATATATATATATATATATATATATATATATATATATATATATATATATATATATATATATATATATATGTATGTGATGCATATTGTGTTTGGCAAAAAATATATATGCATCTACGTGGGGGTGTAAGCGAGGATTCAAATTTTGGGCCCCACAGATCTAAATTACCTATCGGAATTTTTTTTTGAAATGCTACAATATTTTCATTCTTTTCGGTGAAATTTTGCCCAAACTGGATGAAATTTCATAAAAAAAATCCGAATTTGCTTTTTTATTGCCGGATTTGACTTCAATTACATTAATAACCCATAAGAAAGTGATCTTTGATGATAATTTGTTGAAAAACTTATTTTTTGGAATATTTTAAAATTTTGGCAGAAACACTTTTAGAATTTTATAAAATTATACAAGCTTGATAATGATCTGAACAATTTACGGTACTATCTTTAGTAGTTTATGATCATACATAAAAATTTGAAAATAATTTAACTTCATTTGCTATCTCTAAAAAATCAAAAATAGAATGAACATAATTGGGACAATTACCTTGTCAGAATTTTATAAACTTTTTCGTATGGGATAATCATCTAAAAATTTTATAGAAACATTAAAGATACATCAGGACCATCCAAAAAAAGTTTCAAAATTTTCTAACTTGGTTTGAACTATTTTTCATTTTGTTCAAGTTTGCCGGTAAGGCTTTCAACAGAACAGTAGCACTATCTGAATTTTCAAAAATTCATAATGCTTGATCATCATCTAAAAATTTTATGGGAAGATTATTATTGCATTAGAATCATGCAAAAAAATTTATATATTTCTAACATGGTTTGTCCCATTTTTCATTCACTTCAAAATTACCGGTCAGCATTTTATCAGGACAGTACCAATATTTGAATTTTTAGAAATTCCACAGACTTCATAATTATATGAAATTGTTATGGAAATATTAAAAATATGTCAGGACTCTTCAGAAAAATTTCAAAATTTTTCGTCATCGTTTGGCCCACTTTTCAGCCAGTACAAAACCACCAAAATTTCAGATATTTCGGCCGAATTTCGGGAAAACCGACCGAATTTCGGATTTTTCCGGTTTAAAACGGACCGGATTTGAATTTTGATTTTTGAATTTCGATCGAGATTTGTCTGTAATACTGAGCTTTCGGCGAAATTTTGGATTTCGATTCCAGACGAAATTTAATCCGAAAACCAAATTTTTGGTTGTAAGTAGTAGTACGCAACATAAAATAAATAAACGCCCTTCTACTGTCGTTGGGCCAGGTAGATTAGAGCGGTAGAGGTATACTTTTTTTTTTGTAGTCTTGACAGTGAGCGTAGTATGGTACAGTTGCAATTAGATAATCTATTTTACATGCACTTACTATTCAAGGGTGGCAATGGCGTAAATTAAACCATATTTTCAACTTTTTATACTCCCACCCTTTTCCGACTTGGACCTTAGCCCAAGCAATAGTGAGCCAGTGTCAATAGTTTACCCAAGGCTTTGGAGTTTTGACAGCCGACAGCAACCAAGCTTACAGAATTTTTATTTTAAATAATATATTTTTTATTTAAATTGCAAAAATATACGTCGATCTCAAAAAATTACAAAAATATACTTTTGTCGCCCGAACATGGGGCGATCGCCCGTATATGGGGCGATCGGTGCGGTTTTCAACCCGCGATATTTCATCTGTCTGCGGTCAGTTCCTAAAGAAAATCATAACTTTTTCATATGATGTCGGATGGAGATGAACTTTATATGAAAATTATAGCTCTCGACTGGATCTACAACTTTTGTATACAATTTTTTTTATTTGAATCCATTTAGATAGCCAAAAACAGGATAGAAGTTTCAGATCTAAAAACATATCTGTTTTTAGATCTGAACATTCTATCCCATTTTTGACCATCTAAATAGATTAAAATTGAAAAAGTTTATATACAAAAGTTGTAGATACCGTCGAGAGCTACAATTTTCATATAAAGTTTATCTCCATCCGACATCATATGAAAAAGTTATGATTTTTTTAGGAACTGAGCGCAGACAGAGGAAATATCGCTGCGTTAAGCGGCACGATCGCAGATATGGGCGATCGCCTATATACGGGCGATCGCCCGTATACTGAGGCGACAAAGTATATTTTTGTAATTTTTTGAGATGGACGTATATTTTTGCAATTTGAATAAAATATTATATTATTTAAAATAAAAATTCAAGCTTACACAGCCGACACAAAACCTTTGGAGCTTCGACAGCCCATGTCCCTTGAGTAAACTTCCCCACAAACCCCCTTCTGGAGCTCTCCGTCAAGCCAGCGAGCCAGATCTGACCCACCTCCGGGTCTTCTCCGGCAACGACCACCTAGCTCCGGTCAGTGGCAATAGAAATCTTTGCGAGAATTACTGAGATTTTATCCAGATCAACCGAGATTTCACCTGGCCTAAGGTAAACGAGGTTTGCACAATTTGGTCCGGAATTTTGTCGTTTTTGTCTGAGATTTCATCATCTTAGGCCGGAGTAATCATCTATGCGGCAAATTTGTTTGCTTCATGTAAAAACCTACCCAAAACTAAAATTCCTAAACCATACTTTTATTTTAGTGTATCCTCTTAAACCCTCATATTTTAAATCATAGACAATTTACAACATGTATTCCTTTTATGAGAACACTCTCATAAATAGGTATTTATATTCAGATGTTTACATACACACATATATGTAGGTAATTTTGTTAAGAGGGGAGGTTTGTAATATCTTAATCTTGGCATTTCTTAAATTTAATATGCATTTTATATTTTTGGTGAATTTTTTGGAATTTATTTAATTTATTTTGGATTTATTTGAATATACCCTTTGTGAAATTTTATTTAAAAATCTGAAAATTTTATATAAATTTTTGCTATAAATATTTTATTTGAGTTACAAATGCCCTAAAATATTTTTCAAATCTTTTCTAGATTTTTTCAGGTATTCTTGCTATTTATTTTGGCTTTATCTAATTTCTGGAATTAAATTTATTCAAAAATGCTTTTAATATGCGTGTGAGCAATGTTAGGCCCATTCGGGCCTAGCCCATTTCTCACACTGCAGCCCTCACCGGCCTGCCCCATCGAAACCCTAGTTTTCCAGCCGTTGGATTTCAATCCGCCGATCGTCGTTCTTCCGCGTCATCCTTGCTTTGGTGCTGTTGGATCTCTGCCATTTGGATGAGCGGGATGCTGCCATGTCACCTCACTGTATCTACGTCGGATTCCTCTGCCTTTGCGCCGTAGCCGCTGCAGAATCCATGCCTGACACGCCTCCCTAGAGCCCTATTTAAGCCGTCGCCAACCGCATCGTGTTCAGCCCTTCTCGCCGCATAGTTCGCCCTTAGCACGTCGCCCGAGTCGCCACCATCTTCTTGAGTGAGCTCACTGGAGTTTATTCTCGCTGCGCCATAGATTTTTTGCCATTTGCTTGCTATCCATCGAGTCCTCGCCATCGTCGAGGTCACCTTCATGTCGCTCGCACCAAGACGCATCGACCCCGCCTGATAACGTCACCGGAACTGCTCTGTTGCGCCGCCGACTTGGTCGTCGTCCCCCACTCCAGTAAGACATCGCTGTCGTGCCATGGATGCCGTCATCGAGCTCGGTGACCATCGGATTAATCATCAACGCCTTAGATCGGTCCACGTCTGTCGTGCCGTTTCACCTGTCATTGTCAGCCTTGGCGGATGGATCTAGATCGAGTGGTTAGGATCATGCCACGCATTAGGCCCGCAGTAACCCAGCGTTGTCACACCTTAGCCATCAGATCCACAGCGTTCGCCTCGGATCCTGCCGCATGTCGCACACCGGGCCAGCCACGTGTGCGTTACTTAGTTTTCTGCTCGCAGTCACCGCCGTTCGATCTGGTGCGGACAACCGGGATGGTGCCAGGTGTCGCCATCGTGGCATTCATGCGTCATAACCCATCTTCAAACCTATGCCATCGATCAAATCGTGCGGTTGTGGAGTAGCCACGTCATTGTGGGCCTTAGCCGTAGATATCAGCCATCAGATCAGGAATAGACGATCTAGATCGCACTGCGTAAGGAACCAACCCGTGTGTTCCGCGTGTCGCTTTGTGGTTGCGCAGTGTGTGCTGCTTGCGCCAGAGCTTGAGTCAGCTGGCGCATGGGCACAGTGTCACCGGTCCACCGTGGACTCGGTGCGGCCGTGGATAGGGTGTATGCACCATTGCCACGTATCAGCATGTGGTGAAGCCACATGTTTGCTGATGTCACAGTGATGTCATAAAGCCATTTTTCAGTAGAAAATAATTCAATAAATTTGGATTTTTCTAATTTTCTGATTTATCTTTTATTTCAAACTTTGCTTAGCTCATTCTCCCTCATACAAACTCCGATTGAGGTGATTCTAGTTTATAAAAATTTGTAAAATTGAGCTCTATTTAATAATGAATTTTATTTAATTTTTGTAGTTGATTTTGCTCTCTATTTTTGGTACTTATTTCTTTATCGCTCGTTTCACGTAGACGTTGAAGTACTTGAGGCATTCGTAAGCGAGGAGCCAACCCAAGAACCAGGTCTAGAACTCTTTGAAGGCAAGTTGTGATTTGATCATGTTGAACCTATGTTTCCAAAGCTATATTGCTTTTAAACTATTGCATGCTAACTCAATTAATACTTGTTTCAATTAATTTGGGATTAGCTATTCATCCAATTGAGTTATGTCTACCTTGCCATTTGTATGTCATATTTCATTTGTCACCCTAGTATGGTTCTTTATTAATTGTAGCTATTAATTGCCAATGTGGATAGCTAGAACGCGAATAGTTTGCTTAGCCATGCAACGAGTTATTGATATCATTTTATGTGAAAAGGTTAAACTTGCTTAATGAAATATAGAACATGTTTATGAATCTGTGTGTCATGAGTTGTCACACAATGTTGTCGATGTGGTTAATGGCACGTGATGCATGGTAATCAACTGGGGTGGTAAAATGATTTAGACTGAGGTAAGTGACAAGAGTTGTGGTTTATGGTGGGCCAATGTCGCATCTCGGTAATCGCATTGTTTGTGATAATGGTAATTGATGGTAATGGTGAATTTTTGGTTAGTCTTGTCTTAATAAATTAAGGATTTAACTTTGCAAGCATTTGAACTGAGTCATTCATACAACCATATGTCTAGTATGGGGCAGACCTAACTGATTAATTTGTTATGTCTAGGCTTTGGTATTGTCGTGGTAGTGTGGGATCCGGGTGTACGAGTAGACTCAACATAACGCAAGAGGGGGGATCTGGATGTGGTAGCCAGTCCCACCAGTGTTGAAACCTCAGCGAGCAGTACTAGATTTAGACAGAGCATTATTGGAAAGGCTTTGTTATGATCATTCGCCTTTGTGGTGTATGATTATATTTTGTGGGTAAAGTGTATAACCTCTGCAGAGTGTAAAATATATTTGAATAGCCGTGCTCGTGGTATTGAGCAATGCTCGGTGATTACAATGAAGGTTTTGTTTTTATTGAAATAAATGTGGGGATGGAGGCTGTATGCCTATAGAAGTATGGAATTTGGTTAAGGTTGTGAGTCAGGTTATTTGGAAAATAACTGAGGAATTTATTATTATTATTGTTTTTTTATTGTCTTTTCAATCTATTTATGCTATTCTTATATAAATGCTGCTTTATTACAAAATAACCATATTAGCCATTCATTTGGAATAAACCATGCATATAGTATATTAGACTTGCATTCTGTGCACAATTTGTTGAGTGTTTTATGTATTCACCCCTTGCAACAACACATCACCGGTTAGAGAGGAGGCTACGCTTGCATACGAAGAGGAGTTTCAGGAGGAAGCAGACAACTAGGGTGCGAACCTTGTTAGTTGCCTGTGGCAAAGTGAAGGGTTTCTATGAATAAATTATTTTCGTTGTTGTTTCATTTATTTTTCAGTCTTAGCCCTGTGTAGCGTACTCATGTAAGGTGGACCATAAGGTCGTTTCATAGTTATATTCAACTTGATGAAGTCTTATTTATGTTATCGTTGAGTATGATTGAGATATTCATCTCTGTTGAGACTGTGTGCACTAGTGTGACTCTGGACTAGTGTAGAATATACAGAGGGTCTAGATTTACATAATCGGGTCCCGACACCCGATATAAATTAGTCTAGAAAGTACCCTTTTGTTAAGTTTGGAGTTTTCCTCCTTACCAGACTCATCATTCCTTCAAATTTGTCAATGTAATCTTCAATAATCCCACTTGTGTCAACCCTCTGAAACTATTTGTGACTTCTATTCTTGTTTCAAGAGCAAATCTCTTGCAGATCAGGTTACAAAATTGCGGCCAAGTTAAAAAACCAGTGTCAATTCTATTGTTACTGATCCATTGATCAGCCCTTCCAGTTAAATACAACATTGCTATGGCCACCTTTTGTCCTTCACGGTTTTGCCATGTTCAAAACGCTTCTCAGCTTTTCTGATCCAAGCCTATGAGTTTTCCCCATGAAAATTTTGAAATTCTACCTTGGATCCTTTGCTAAATTTGCTATTATGTTGATTTCTGTCACTGTTTGGATGTACTGGCCAGTCAAGTGTCCTAGGCCAGGAGTATCCCCGTGGAAATTCAGATCTGGTACAGGTAAGTAAGCATGATGTGGATATGGGTGACTGTAAGGTGGTCGATACTCGATACTAGGGTACATATGGGGGATTGGATGCTGTAAACTAAGGTGCAAAAGTCCCATGTGTCATCATTGATGGATATACACTAACCCCAATTGTTCCACAGGCTATATTTTCACTACCATCTACATGCACCGGTGGCAGTGTAGAAAAATTGGAGACTGCATAGAGTATACTGAATGGTATAGGATGTATGTCATGAGTAATGTTACCATCGAAAGATTTGGTGCACATGAATGACCACTTCCTAGAGTAATATAAAATTTGGCTCCCGATATTGGCTATCTGCTTGCCTAGTCAGCTCTCTGTCACCATCCATCATAACCAAATTGCTGGCTACTTCTCCTTACCTAGATTTATCAATCAGTGATTTAAGCATATCCATTACTTGATCTATCTTGGCGGAATTCCCCTTCAGTTGCCTTTTGAATTGCTCCATTTGTTCCTGTACCACAATAGAGCCCTCACCCATCCGTTGATGCAGACCAGCCATATCTTTCTTCAACTCTTCCACATCCCCTACCAGTGCTGAACAACTATCATCGTCAGGAATTCTTCCCTCCTTCGGCATATCCGCAACTCAATCAAACCCCTCTCTAGCAGATCCGGAATTTTATAGGAAGATACCTCAGTCCTTCCAAACCCTCTCTACTAGATAACTTTTATATTTGAAAGAGAAGATAATTCAATGCAATGATTATTCCATTGATCGATTGTCTCTTATATAGAGATACAGGAGAGGATATACATGGAATACAAAGCATATATGGAACGTATCGCTACATGCAAGGAAAGGGATGCTAGACGAGAGAATATCCTCACGTAGATGCTAGACGGGAGAATATTCTCACGTATATTCAGCTAACACTCCCCTGCAATGGAAACGGGAGGATGGCGGATGTTGAGACTGGTCCGAAAATCCTTGAAGACAGAGGTCGGCAGTCCCTTCGTGAAGATGTCCGCGAACTGAGAAGTTGTCGGCACATGAAGAACACGAAACTCTCCAAGGGCAACACTTTCACGAACAAAATGGAGATCGGTCTCCACGTGTTTGGTGCGCTGATGTTGGACTAGGTTGGTGGAGAGATACACGGTGCTGACGTTGTCACAAAAAACCAACGTGGCCCAATGAAGAGGAGTATGAAGCTCGGCGAGGAGCTGTCGCTGCCAGGTTCCTTCAGCAACACCATGAGCAACAGCCCGATATTCTGCCTCTGCACTAGACCGAGAAACAGTATGCTGCCGCTTGGATGACCAGGAGATGAGATTGTCACCGAGAAACACAGCATAGCCTGAGGTAGATTTTCAGGTATCTGGACAGCCCACCCAATCAGCGTCGGTGTATATAGTCAGCTCGACCGGGGAGGTGTGATGCAGGAGTAAGCGATAGTCAGTAGTTCCACGAAGGTAGCGAAGAATGCGTTTGATCAACGCAAGATGAGGCTCGCGAGGATCATGCACGAATAAGCAAGCCCGTTGAATTGCATAGGCAATATCTGGACGAGTAAAAGTCAAATATTGCAGGGCACCGGCCAAGCTACGGTAGTGAGTAGCATCATGAACCGGAGGGCCGTCACCAGAAAGTTTTGACTGGGTGTCCACAGGAGTGCGCATGGTTTGCAGTTCGTCATACCGGCACGCTCAAGAATCTCTAGAACATAGTGACTCTGAGACAAATGTAAAGTGTCACGATGCCTGGTCACTGATAATCCCAGAAAATGTTGTAGCAGTCCCAGATCCTTCATGGAAAACTCCTGCTGCAATGCTGAAATGATCTGACGAAGAAGACCATCTGAGGAGGCTGTAAGCACGATGTCATCCACATAGAGGAGCAGGTATGCAGTGTCATCACCATGACGAAAAATAAACAGGGAAGTATCCGTCTTTGCTTCAACAAAACCCAAAGACAAAAGGTGTGAAGCAAAGCAGCATACCGCCCGAGGAGCTTGCTTCAGACCATAGAGAGATTTATTGAGGCGGCACACATGATCAGGACGTGCTGAATCAACAAACCCAGAAGGCTAAACACAGTAGACTGTCTCAGAGAGAGTGCCATGTAGAAAAGCATTCTTCACATCGAGCTGATGAAGGCGCCAGTCACGAGATAACGCTAGGGTCCGAACAGTGCGAATGGCAGCTGGCTTCACCACTAGACTGAAAGTCTCATCAAAATCAATACCTGGGCGCTAAGTGAAGCCGCGAAGAACCCAACGAGCCATATAGCGATCAAGAGATCCATCTGGATGAAGTTTGTGCCGAAAAATCCATTTGCTAGTCACAACGTTGACACCCGGAGGACGAAGGACGAGGTCCCAAGTGGCATTGGCAAGCAAAACATTAAATTCCTCAGTCATTGCATCTCGCCAGTGAGGATCAGCAAGAGCACCCTGATATGTCTTCAGCAGTGGAGATAGGGCAGACACATGAAGATTCAGGCGATCCGTCAGGAGGTGAAAGCCCGTCTTCCCTCGCGTGGTCATGCGATGAGCGTTCACCACAGGAGATACTGGAGTGACCCGAGGTGGCGCACCGGATCGACTGGTGGCAGCTGGTGCCAGCGTGGGGTCTGGCGGGACCGTCAAAGAAGGGGCGGCGCCGAACGTGGGTGCCCTGGGAGCTACCCCAGCGGCGGACATGTCCGGGAGTGACGCTGGCAAGAGTCTGGGCGTCGCGCCTGACGTAGAGATGCGCACAGATGTGGGGCTAGGTGCAGGAGCGGATGAGCCCGGGAAGGAGTCATCGATGCGTGCAGTGCTCGGGGACGATTCGGTGATGCGAGCAGCCGTGGCATCTTTCGGTGCGCTTATACGCGCGGGCCCAATCATCGTAGGAGGCACCACGTGCGCTGGAGGCGCAGGCTCCCACAAGGAGGTGTCGTGACCGGGCGACGCAGGGACAGACGTGGCACCAGAGGTCGCACCGGCCGCAGAAGAAGCAGTCGAAGGACTGGCCCTACAGACAACATCCTGACGAGTGGGGGCAGCAGGGCCGTACACTGTAGCTGCAGTGAGCCACGACCCTATGGGTAGCGGAGAGGTGTCCATGTCGAATAAAAACTCAAAATCATTAGTAGTTGGAGCTTCGAAACCAGCAAAAGAAAAAACATCCTCGTCAAATGTCACATGCTGAGATATAATAATCCGGCGAGTATCCAAATCAAGACACCGATAACCTTTGTGCTCGGAAGAATAGCCAAGAAAGACACACAAACTGGAACGTGGAGCGAGTTTGTGAGCAGTCGTGGCAGAAAGGTTAGGATAGCACCGACATCCAAAAACGCGAAGATGATCGTAGGATGGGGGTGCGGTGAAGGGCTTGATAAGGTGTGGAAAAGGCTAATGTTTTGGTGGGATGACGATTGAGGAGGTATGTGGCAGTATGGAGGGCCTCAACCCCGTGACGAGGAGGCAAGCTGGCCTGCAACAACAACGTGCGAATGATGTTGTTAATGCTACGAATAGCACGCTCGGCTTTCCCATTTTGTTGAGATGTATAGGAACAGGACATATGCAACTGGATGCCATGGGTGAGAAAGAACGAACGGGCGGAGGAGTTATCAAACTCGCGACCATTATCACATTGGACACTTTTAACGGTGGATCCGAACTGGTTGTGAACATACGCAAGAAAGTGGGATAGAGTGGAAAACGTATCCGACTTTAAGCGTAACGGGAAGGTCCAAAAATAGTGAGAACAGTCATCAAGGACAACTAAGTAATACTTGTAACCGGTGACGCTAGCAACAGGGGAGGTCCAAAGGTCACAATGTATTAAATCAAAATTTGCATTGGCACGCGAATTAGAAGTAGAAAAAGATAGGCGGATGTGTCGACCCAGTTGACATGCATGACAGAGGGGAGTAGTAGTACCATTATTACATGAAATAGCGGAGGAGCTAGCTAAGTGATGAAGGGCTTCACCACCGAGGTGACCTAGACGTCGATGCCAAAGAACAGGGGTGGTGGCGATCATGGCAGAGCTGGTGGTGGTGGTGGCTGGAAATATGGGGTAGAGGTCTCCAGAGCTATTGTACCTGGCGATCACGTTCCTGGTCTGAAGGTCCTTCACAGAGAGGCCATATGGATCAAACTCAACGGAACAATTATTATCAGTTGTAAAACGACGAATTGAAACAAGATTTTTGATAATCTGTGGAGTGACTAAAACGTTCTGAAGAAAAAAAGAACGGTTTGTGGCCGGAATGTGAGTGGACCCAGTGGAGTGAATAGGAAGAATGGAGCCATTACCAACAACGATAGATGAAGGAGAAGTGGATGATGGTGCATGAGCAATGAAAGGTTACCAGCGCCTGAAGTCATGTGATTACTTGCGCCGGAGTCCATAATCCAGTCGTTTGTCGGGGGGGGGGGCATGAGCGACACGGTGCTGAAAGCATTGGCGAGGGCCGCCTGATCCCAAACACTGTGTCCTCCTGGCGCAAGAGGCATTCTTTGGATCGGCGTCGGGTGCAGTCTTGTATTGTGGTTTGGGTACTCCGTCTGACAGAGGTTGATGGCGCCAGTCTTTGTGAGCGGCCACGGAGGTGTCGGCGCCTGCTGCTGCACACTGCCACCTGCAGGTACGTGTGTACGTGCGGTTGGCCAGACCTGGACCATCCCGGTCTAGGGGTTGAAGAAGGAAGGCAGCCAGCCGCCGCCCTGTGAGGGCCCGCCCCGGGAGCCTTGAGCGCCGGTCTGCCTGTCACCGTCGCCGCCGCTATTCGATTTGTTTGAATGACGACGGCGATTGTTCTGGCGATTGCCACCTTGGGTGTAGCCGCCGGTGTTGCCTCTATTTGGCGGGACGTGCCCTTTGGTCGCACGATAGCCTCAGAGGTGCATACGACCGCCGTCGGACGGGCTGGAGAAGACCCTAGTTCTTTGCGAGCCACCTCGCACGGTGGAGAAGAGGGCAGTCGAGGGCGTCGAAGCTTTGTCGATGATGGTGATCTCTTCAAGGAGAAGATCGTTGCGGACTTCGTCGAAAGACGGGAACGGCTTCTGACGCTTGAGGAGGGCCGCCATATGGGTGAATCGCTCGTTCAGGCCACGAAGGGTGGCAAGGACGAGGGTGTGATCGAGCACGGGTTCCCCCAAGTTTGCGAGCTGATTTGCCATGGTTTTTAATTTGCGACAATAATCGAAAATATTAAGGTCACCTTGAACGAAAGTACGAAACTCCGTGTCGAGGATCATGGCGCGGGTTTCTTTGTTGCTGACGGACATGTCTTCGAGAGCGAGCCAGACGCGTCGATTCGTGGTGCTGGGGGTCATGACGCTCTCGAGCAGATTGGCAGAGATGGAGCCAAAAAGCCAAGAGATCACGACATAGTCCATGCGATACCAGGGTGCGTCGTTGGGGAAAACAGCATCAGAGAGGACATGGTAGGTGAGGGCATACCTGCCGAGGGTGATGAGATGAAGGCCGCGCCACTTCGAGTAGGTTGTGGAGCCGAGCTCAAGAACGATAGGGACCAAGGTCCGTATGTTCATGACCGCGACGGCCTGGACGTGAAGGTTGGTGACGAGGAGAGCGTCAGACTCGGCAGCCTGGCGGCGGCGGTCTTCTTCTTTGCGAGCAGCTTCTTCGCGGCGCCGATCGGCACCAGCTAGTTCAGCAGCGCGTCGTTGTTCATCCTCGGTGCGTCGCCATTCCTCTTGGACACGCTGGTCAGTTTCATGGCGGAGAGCGGCTATCTCTTGGCGAAGACGCTCGATCTCCGTCGCATCGTCGGCCATGGCTGTGCGTGAGGAGGCGACTGGGGTTGGGTGGACGGCGACGTATGTCTACGCCGCCGAGTAGATGCGGAAGCGAGAGAGGGTCACGCAGGAGCGACACGCTCTGATACCATGAAAGCGAAGATAATTCAACGCAATGATTATTCCATTGATCGAGTGTCTCTTATAGATACAGGAGAGGATATACATGGAATACAAAGCATATATGGAACGTATCGCTACATGCAAGGAAAGAGATGCTAGAGGGAGAATATCCTCATGTAGATGCTAGACAGGAGAATATTCTCACGTATATTCAGCTAACAATATCTATCTCCTTTTGCAGTAGATCGAAGCTTTCTCGAGTTAGTTCTGAAATTTTACCAAGGAAACTCGTTCCTCAACCTTGGCCACTCAAGAACAGTGTCAAATCTACTTGTGGCCGTGGATTGCCTAGCTCTCATACCACTCTGTCAGGTTCCGAAAATCGCTGGATGAAATCGAGCCTGAATGCTCACAAAAATCACAAAAATGGAAAGGCATCATATGCGAAAATAAGTGGGGAAAGTAGAAAGCATAACATTGGATTAGGTTTTCGATGCCAAATCCCGATACAAGCGCTCTCAGCCTCAATTACCTAAAGACAAAAAGCAAAATAGCTGATGGTAAACAGTAACAGAAAAAGGGTAAATGGTAAATATTAACTACTACGAATGTTCTTAGCCTTGGATCTGACTGAAACGCCATTGTCCAATTTAGATCGTCGGATCTTCATAATGCTCTTTGATGACTTCTTGCCCCCAGGATTGAACTAAACAAAGAGGTATTGGTCAATCTTGGCCGTCTGTTAACTGAAATGTTTCTTTCCCTCAGATTTGAGTTTCATAGCTTCAGAAATCTGACACCACTGCCACCTCCTGGACCGCCGTCGCCGCACTTGATCTATTGATGATCTACTTCAACTTCGGCCGCCTCCACCTCGAGATGGCCGAGATCCACCGCCGCCAATATCTGCTTGGCCGCACGCCGCCACCGTGGATCTGCTCGGCCTTCATCTTCTCTATCTTCCTCGAGTCTCCTCTATCATGAGCCATAGTGGATCTACTCAGCCGCCTTCCTTCCACTCTGTCGCCGGTCAACAATGGCCATGAGGAGGGAGAGGTGGTGGCCGTCGAGGCTAGGAAAGGTGTGGAAGAGGCGGCGGTTCAGGTCGCTGTCGTTGGGACCCGTCGCCGGCCACCATCCAAAAATTAGAAGAATACAAACAAATTTCAATTCAGCACAAAATCGAAGTAGAGCTCTAGTTCCATTGACTCGATTCAATTCCACAAATAAAACCGACCCTAAAGAACCCCCTCATCTATACACCGTCTAATTTAAAGGTATCGACAAAGCATAGTTTCTTTACACGTTTAAGCAGTTCAACGTTCTATCATAGATAAATATAAACGTTGTAAATTCGTAATAAACTCAAATGAAGTAAAATTTTAAACTCAGAAACCTACTTCTCTAACTCTACTTTAGCTTAAGCATCAATACAAGTCTTTTCTTAGTCCCCATTGAGGTTACGGGAGCTGAATGAATTTCTGTGTAAAACAACTCTCACAAACATACCAGTACAAGCTCAACAAGAAGATACTTCTATTACTTGGCTGCAGGTGCCACTCCACTTGCAGGACTGTTGAGGAAAGTTCTGCTCGTGCCCTTTTTCTCGGTGGCCTCTTTCCCCAGTAGACCTTAACCATGTATATGTTCATGTTGTTTGTTATCCTTGTCTAGTCATGGCTCTGTAGTCTTATGATCTACACAAATACAAGAAATGATCACTTTTCTCGTCCCGTTGTGTAACTTTTCTTTTGCAAATTTGGTCTTGTGTCGAACATAATTACAAAAATAGCTCATCCCTAACAACAGAAACGCACGTGTTACCTTCCATACTTCCTTACACACGTAACTAGAAAATTTATGATTTCAATTGTGAGCTCGATTTATTTGCTCCCCAACATGCTCAACAATATATGATACTTGTAGAAGGCGCGCGGGATTAATAATGATTACTCAAATTTAACGAATGAGCGTGCATCGACTTTTGGGTGTAAAAATATTTTTTCAGGTGAAATTATTTTGGTTAAAAGAACAGCTGAGTGATGTGTATTTGCAGACAAAAATACTTCAAAAGTCAAAACAAAATGTTATCATTCTCTATTGAAATTATGAGAAGCACCATTTTCTAAAAAAGTGTTAAATCTTGCAGTTTCTTGATTGAGATGCCTTATGCCAGAATGAAATCGTGAGGGAACAAGAAACAGCCGCTCAGTCTCCCACAAGTATCACTAAATAGCTGCTCATCATTTGCCATGAACACAATATCAAGGAGTTAAAGACACGGAGGTGATAACTATCATTCAACTGGACCGCCATCATCATCACAACCAACAGATGATTACAGAACTAGATCATTTCAAATGATGGGCAATCTAGGTTTTTCTTCTGTTTCCGCAGGACTACAACAGGGGAGTTCTAATTGTTTGGTAGGGCCACAGCCCAAGGGGGCATTGTTAGCATTCCTGCACAACTGATGGAAGCAGGAACACAGATGTTCACACCCTATCTCCTCTGTACTGATTTGTAAAGCACAACTGTCACGAACTTTGCCCTGAAACGATGCGTAATCCCCAGAGCAACAACGGATCTTGAGTTCTCCTTTTCTATGTAGAGGTGGTTGAGCACCACGTTTTGGGGTGGAGGAAGGCTGCTCGAGTCATCTTGGCTTGGTGGGAAGCTCAATAATGTATGCTGTAGATGAGGAGGAACCAATGGGGGTTCTCGAGCTTCATCTTCATTTCCAGGAACAGGGTTATTGTAGCTTGAATCTGGTGATGCTGGGACTTCAAACCCAACAACATTGACCCCTTCCTGCACCGTTATTATACATCATAACTACAAAAGTAATTAAGATAACACTTTAGGAAAGATCACTAGGAGTATATTCCAATATATCTTACATGGTCGTCCCTGCCTTGTCGGTCCATATTGCAGCAAAGACACTGTTGCCTATCCTGGTAAATGAGCACAAGAAAAATACTCGTGAGTAAAGAATTTGAATGATGTGTGTGCAGGTTATTTTGAAAATAAAATTCAAGAACTAACATAGAATGCAGAAAAGAATTATAAATTGCGTATAAGAATCGTTGCATTAAATTTGCATATTGTGTATTCGTATGATCGTATCATTCACTCTACCTGAAAGACACTATGGAAGTTTGGGTGAACCCTTGTTTAAGAAAAATCAGATGAACCAAACTAGATGTAAGCTTTGTAGCAAGGATAAAAAGTATGAATCAATTCATCTTGCTGTTTCTTAAAAACAAAAAGAGGGTATGAATCAATAGTGATGACTAATATTAAAATCTGGAGTTAATGAAATGAGCTGCAAAAGTTTTAGAACATTTGGTGTTTAAGACAAGACAGACGTAAGTAAAATTGAACAGTATTTCCCCAAGAAAATTTTGACCCTCCGCCGCTCCAACAGGGCATGATCATCATAGGTAAAATATTTCAATTAAACACATGGAATCAAATGGTATTTTCCTAGTGAGCAGTTTTGGCCCCGAACTACCCCTACAGAGAGGCATGACCTTATGCATAAATATTTCAATTAAACACATGAATTCAAATAGTATTCCCCCAACGACAAATTTTGGACTCTGAAGTGCTCCTACAGAATAGGGCATGATTAATTATACTAGCTAAAATATTTCAATTAAACACATCAATGCAAACTGGGTAACTCTGAACACAATAAATGGTAGTAGCTTTAACTGAATTAAAGCAAATCAAAAGAAAGTGAAACAAGACAAAATAGAAGAAAACTTTATTGTTTCTGTAAAAAAATAGCATTATTAATAATTAACAGAAGAAAACCCTTCACTCGAAATCTACAATTTAGAAAGAAAGAAAAACAAATGTTACACACTGTTATGGTTTTGCTTTCATGGAGGGTAAACACCACTGAGAGGATGGCCGGGTGGCGTCGGCGTGGTTGGGAAGGGAGGCAGACTAGAGATGAGAGTGAATTCTTTATTTCTATGCTTGCCTAACAAGGACCACATGGCTGGCTTAATTGCTGCCACCACTAACAACCCAACAACCAAATCTTGGATAATAAGTTATTAGATAAGCTAACACCAATGACTAGATAATCTAACAACGAAATTGTGCCATCTCTTAATTACGTGGGATGTGGCTGCCGTCCCTCCATGCATGGGCCTATATGTCCAAAACATTTCACCCCTCCAGGACGAGCAGCTTGTCCTCGAGCTGCAGGGTGGCAGCCATCGCTGCAACCCGAGGTCTCCCCACGTCAACGAAATGCTGTGGCATGGAAGATGGTCAACATTGCTCCAATAAGAACAGTAATGAGTGTTAGTGTTATGCCCTTGAGGCAATCATTTAGATGATTATAACATGACTATGTTTATGAATAATAATATGATTATTTGTCCAATGAATGTATATCATTGTATTGATCAGCAAGTATGTGACTTGCTTATGAAGCTCTTTACTTAATGATGTAATTCGATAAATATCTCTGATCGGATATCATCGTATAGGACAACGATGAATAGATCAGCACATGTAGTGATCGATGATCATGCTTCATAGATCATGGGATATGGAGATATCATCTATACATTGTGGACGCATGTTGAAGAACATGGGTTAGATAGACCATAATGGGACAACTGCGAGAATGTTTCATTCTTATGTGTCATCGATGTATCTCATACCTAGTAGATGTATGATCCTTAGACACGAGATTGTCATATTCCCTACATGTGTAATAGTTTTCCTTGGGGCTATCAAACACTACTTCCTAACCGGATAGTTATAAAGGTAGCTTTCATGTTTACTATGAAGCGTCAGAGGGAGGAAATGTGATCAAGATAGAATTTGCCACTCCAATGAAGCGGAGATATATGACAAGGCCACTCGTGTGATATGATTAAGGAAGTGCATGGCCATGCCGTGATTGAGAGTCAATCACAACTTATTAATATATCACGGATACGAGAGATGGATTGAATCATCAAAGGATGACATGCTTCTGCCTTGAGATCAATCTTCATATACTTGGCAAAGGATTATTACATGAGTACTTTTGATAGGTTACTGTCCGATTTGATCATAGTATGTTTGGGAGTTGGCATACTTTGCAAGAAGCCACTACCAACTATTGGATTGAAAAGGAGTTTTCGAATCCATGTCCAAGCGTATGTGAACTGCAGGTCACACACTTAATGGTGGGACGCATTAATTTGGATTGGATCCGTAATTAATGAACCTCGTGGGCTTAGCATGATGGGCCCTAGTTTAGGGTTTCATCTCGTGGCTATATAAGGAGGGAGGAGGGAGGGTGCGGTGTGTTTTCCCACGGTTTAGGAGTGATTCACCGAAACCCTAGCCTACTCCTCTGCCCCGCCGAAGCGACGGTGCTTGCACGCGCGCGCGGCGTTCCATCTCGGGCGTGTGGACTACTACGGTGACGGCTGCTGCGGCTGCGGCGTGGGAGGGCGATCCACGGCAAGGCGAGGGCGATCCACTACATCGGCGCAACGGCTGCGGCGAGCGATCCACTACATCGACGGCGAAGGATTCCGCAATCGCGTCTAGTGGTAATCTTATCTATGATCCCTTCTTGCGAGTAGCTTTACGGTTTCGCGGTAGAATTTTTTTTGTGCTAGCGTAGCATACCGCGTTCCTCATCGATGGTATCGAGCCATCTCGTATAGTTTTGTGATCCGGATGTTGCACATATGATGTGTAAGGTTAGTAGATTGGATCTATTACATGTTGGCCGGTTCATGTGATGAATTGGTGGCGGCGACCATCGATGAGATCGATCGGTTTAGGGTTTGAGAAAGTGCAAACCGACTCAATCTTGATTTGGGTGAGTCCGTTCATGATGCGAGCGTTACCCTTACCGGTCGGGTTACCGCCATCGTGGTTTCAAGCGTATCCATATGGGACCAAGCCAATCAGTTGAGTTGGATTGGGTCAATCTGGTTGATCCATGGTAGCGCAAGCAGATTCAATATTGATTTGGGTGAGTCCGTTCATGATGAGCGTTACCCTTACCGGTCGATTCTGCCATCGTGGTTTCAAGCGTATCCATATGGGACCAAGCCAATCATATTAGATCGGATTAGGTCAATCTGGTTGATCCGTGGAAATTTTGAGGCGTTTTCAATGTCGAAGACATGCCTCTAAAAAAATTTCAAAGCGGCGCCTTGGACCCCATGGTATTGCCCTCGGACCCCCGTGGCCGACCGCCGGTAGGACCGCCCTTGTATTGCGCCTCGGACCCAGTCGTAGAGTTGCTTTTGTTTAACTCGTTTTGCGAGGAATTATGTGAAATGGTATGGCCTATGTGTATGTGATGCATGTAATTTCCACATGGCACGTGTGTCTAGTGTCAAGCCATAAGGCTATTTAAATTGTATAACGACTGCGTGTCGACTTGTGATGCTTCAAACCCTCATGTAAAATTCATTATCAAAAGTTGTAAGGAGTTGCATCCATAATGATGAAGACGATGGTATCAAGCAAGATGGCTAGGTGAACAAATCAAGCAAGGTGGCTAGGTGAACAACACAAGCATGATGATGGAGATCTTAACGCTAAGGGCCATGCTATTTCACAGCTTATTTTGATTTTCTGTGGATGTGTGTTTAATCCTTGCTATTTTCTTTATGCTCATTGCATGTGATGCCATGTTCATAGTAATCTTTGTTCATCCCTATAGTTAAAAATTTTAAATCAAATTGTTTATCCAATTGTTGCACCTATCAAGAATTTAGATCGTTATTGATATGATTGCCAAAGTGGTATATCAATGGCTATCTCAATAGATGATAGGGATGTGTTGGACACATCACGCATAACAATGGTAGATTTAATCAAGCTATCAAACGGTTTTGGGCTTGAGGACATAAGTGGTTGGGATTTGATTTGATAATGAAGGAACCTATACAAGACAAGTGGTGTCTAGGAAAACACACATGAGGCGGGTTTCTTAATTGGCACCCGTATATGGGAAGTGCTCCTCCTCATGTGAGCCCTTGGGGCGAGTTGACTGGCCATGAGTCAAGTTGATGGAGGCATTTATTACTTGTTTTCATACTCAACAAACAAGAGTTACATATGATGTAATTAGCAAAGGTGTTGCTTACCTATGTCATTAAATTTCTAGCATGATGCCAAAGCTCACTAGTGTTTGATGAATATGGATCTTGAATACTCACTATGTGTCTATAAAGGGACATAAAATAGAAGTGTCTTTAATTAAAAGTTTAATAAAAGTTTTACATAAACATAGTGCTTAGAATCTTTGCATGTTTTTGTTGTAGTTCAATGGCACCTTCTCCTACTCTGCTACACTGGTTTTGCTTTGAGATCGGTTTTGGAAAGGAAAAACTGAATGGAACTAATTTTGTTGATTGGTATCGCAACTTGAGAATTGTTCTCAAGCATGAAAAGAAGGACTATGTTCTAGAGAATCAATTCTGATGAACCGGTAGAAAATCTTTCTCGCAATTTGAAGGTTGAATATGAAAAGCATGTTAATGTACATGAGGTCAACTGTCTCATGCTAGTCACCATGGACTCGAGCTCCAAAAGCAATATGAGGACGGGATGCTTACAATATGATTGTAGGCTTGAAGGGCATGTTTGGGAATCAAGCAAGAGTGAGAGGTATGGTATCTCAAAGCTTTTATTTGCTTGTAAGGTGGTGAAAGCGATCAGTCGATCCTCGTGTGATCAAGATGATTGGTTACATTGGGAGATTGGAAAAACTTGAGTTTCCTTAGCCTCGGTTTGGCCACGATGTTATTCTCGGTCTACGCCTCGAGCTTTGAGCCATTCATTATGAATTTTCATATGAATAGCATGGAGAAGAGCCTAGCAGAGCTACATGGGATGCTCAAGGCTCGAGAAAGCATTAAGAAAAACCCAATCATGTGATGATGGTTGAAAACAAGCGCTTTCAAAAGAGGAAGGCTAAAGTGGGGGGCAGGGAAAGAGCAAGGGCAAGGGCAAGGCTCAAGATGAGATCGCAAGCCTCAAAACTAAGCTTGAAGCTTAAAGTTGGCCTCAACACGATACCCAATGCTTCTATTACAAGAAATCGGGGCATTGGAAGCGGGCTCGCGAAAAGTACTGGCAGATAAGAAGAATGGAAATGTGGTTTCCACTTCGGTATTAATGTTATAGAAATTAATCTTGCTACTTCTTCACTCACTCATGGGTATATGATCTGGGTTCGGTTGCTCGCATTTGCAATTCGTTCTGAGGTGATAAAGTAGAGACTTGGCAAAAGGAGAAGTGGATCTTCGTGTGGGAATAAAGCAAGAGTTCTTTGGTCTTGCTGTTGGCACATATCCATTGCATTTGCCTTGAGATTAGTTTTAGAACTTAATAATTGTTATTTTGTTCCATCTTTGAGTAGAAACATTATTTCATCTTCTTGTTTGGAACATGAAGGTTATGATTTGAATAAAGAACTTTGTTTGTTCGATATTTTTGAATGATATGTATTATGGTCGTTGCCCATGGTGGATGGGTTGTACGTCCTTGAACTCGAAGAAAACACATCTATAATATTAATGTAAAAGGCATCGGCCTAATGATTTGAACCCTACCTTTTTGTGGCATTGTCGCTTAGGTCATATAAATGAGAAGCGCATGAAGAAGCTCCATGGTGATGGACTTAACCTCATTTGATTTTGAATCATTTGAAACATGTGAATCTTGTTTACTTGGCAAGATGACAAAAGCCCTTTCATAGGTTTTAGTGAGAGAGCAAGTGAATTATTGGCCCTAGTACATACGGATGTATGTGGACCAATGAGCTCATTGCTAGGGGTGGGTTTGATGCTTTGTAACTTTTACCGATGACTTGATGAGATATGGATATATCTATTTAATGAGACATAAATCTGAAACTTTTGAAAGGTTCAAAGAGTTTGAGCGAAGTACAAAATCAACTTGGCAAAACAATAAAACACTTACGATCCGATCGTGGTGGCGAATACTTGAGCCAAGAGTTTGGTGATCATCTAAAGCAATGTGGAATCGTTCGCAACTTACTCCGAGAACGCCTCAATGGAATGGCGTGTCCGAACGAGCGTAATCGAACTTTATTAGATATGGTTCGGTCAATAATCGACCAAACAGATCCGCCATTATCCTACGGGGTTTCGCTCAGAGGCAATTGCGTTCACTTTGAATAGGGTCCCATCAAAATCCGTTGAGAAGACGCCATATGAGATATGGGTGGGAGAAGACCCATGTTGTCATTTCTCAAGATATGGGGATGTGAGGCTTATGTAAAGCGTTTACAATCGGATAAACTCGCACCTAAATGAGAAAAATGCTTTTTGTGGGGTATCCTAAAGAAACAAAAGGATATTACTTTTACAAAGAAAGCGAGAACAAAGCTTTTGTTGCTCGAAATGGTGTCTTTTGGAGAAAGAGTTTCTTTCAAAAGAAATCGATAGGAGTGATGTGTATCTTGATAAAGTTCGAGAATCACATGAATATGTTCAAGCTACCATGAACCTTCACAAGATGTACAAAGTGTTGTACAACTTTGTGGAAGAGACTCGACCCACGTGGATCGGGAGGCCACGTCATGTACCTATAAGATATGGGAGTGATATATTATTGTTGGACAATGATGAGCCCACGACTTATGAAGAAGCAATGATGGACCCAAACTCAGAAAAATGGCTTGAAGCCATGAGATCGAAATTCAATCCATGCATGACAATCAAGTTTGGAACTTGGTCGACTCTCTCGATGGTGTAAAACCATTGAGTGCAAATGGATTTTCAAGAAAAGATAGACGTAGATGGAAATGTTCGGATCTATAAGGCACGGTTGGTGGCAAAGGGTTTCAAACAAGTTCAAGGAGTTGACTATGATGAAACTTTCTCACCGGTAGCCATGCTCAAGTCTGTCAGGATCATTTTAGCTATTCTTGCATATTTTGATTATGAAATATGGCGGATGGATGTCAAAACAAGCATTCCTTAATGGGAATCTTTACGAGGATGTATACATGATACAACTTTGAAGGTTTTGTTGATCCTAAATATGCTAAAAGGGTATGCAAGCTTCAAAGATCCATTTATGGGTTAAAGCAAGCATCTCGGAGTTGGAACATTCGTTTTGATGAAGTAGTCAAAGGTTTTGACTTTATCAAAAATGAAGAAGAGCCTTGTGTTTACAAGAAGGCTAGTGGGAGCGCACTTGTATTTACGATTTTGTATGTGGATGACATATTATTGATCGGGAATGACATTCCTATGCTTGAAGATGTTAAGACTTCATTGAAAAGGGGTTTCTCAATGAAGGACTTGGGAGAAGCATGCTATATCTTGGGCATAAAAATCTATAGAGATAGATCAAAAGGTTAATTGGATTAAGTCAGAAGCGTACATTGACAAGATATTGAAAAGGTTCAATATGCATGAATCCAGAGAGGTTTCATGCCAATGTCACATGGCATCGATCTCTGCAAGAATCGGTGTCCTTCGACATCGATGGCGAGACAGGATGAGCAAGATTCCATATGCTTCACTATTGGGTCTATTATGTATGCCATGATCATACACGCCGGATGTCTCATATGCTCTAAGTGTCACGGCGGATACCAAGCGGATCTGGTGATGGTCATTGGATAGCCGTAAAAATATCACGAAGTACTTGAGAAGAACTAAGGGTGTGTTCCTTGTTTTTGGAGGTAAGGAAGATCTGGTTGCAGCGGGTTACACCGATGCAAGCTTCCAAACCGACAAAGATGATTTCGATCGCAATCCGGGTTTGTGTTTACACTTAATGGAGGAAGCGATGGTGGAAGAGTTCCAAGCAAAACACGGTGGCGACTCTACGATGAGCGGAGTACATTGCGGCCGGATGCGCAAAGGAAGGCTGTGTGGATTAAGAAGTTTATCACGAGCTTGGTGTGGTCGCTAGTGCCTCTAGTCCAATGGACATCTATTGTGATAATAGTGGTGCCATTGCACAAGCTAAAGAGCCTAGATCACATCAAGTCTAAACACATACTCGTCGCTTTCACCTTATTCGCGAGATTGTGGATAGAGGTGGCGTGAGAATATGCAAAGTACATACGGAAGCCAATGTGGCCGATCCGTTGACAAAGCCAACGCCACTGACCTAAGCATGAGGCGCGCACAAGGTCTATTGGTATTAGATACTTAATTGATTGACTCAAGTGCAAGTGGGAGATTGTTAGTGTTATGCCCTTGAGGCAATCATTTAGATGATTGTAACATGACTATGTTTATGAATAATAATATGATTATTTGTCCAATGAATGTATATCATTGTATTGATCAACAAGTATGTGACTTGCTTATGAAGCTCTTTACTTAATGATGTAATTCGATAAATATCTCTGATCGGATATCATCGTATAGGACAACGATGAATAGATCAGCACATGTAGTGATCGATGATCATGCTTCATAGATCATGGGATATGGAGATATCATCTATACATTGTGGGCGCATGTTGAAGAACATGGGTTAGATAGACCCATGATGGGACAACTGCGAGAATGTTTCATTCTTATGTGTCATCGATGTATCTCATACCTAGTAGATGTATGATCCTTAGACACGAGATTGTCATATTCCCTACATGTGTAATAGTTTTCCTTGGGGCTATCAAACACTACTTCCTAACAGGATAGTTATAAAGGTAGCTTTCATGTTTACTATGAAGCGTGCGGAGGAAATAAGCGATCAAGATAGAATTTGCCACTCCAATGAAACGGAGATATATGACAAGGCCACTCGTGTGATATGATTAAGGAAGTGCATGGCCATGCCGTGATTGAGAGTCAATCACAACTTATTAATATATCACGGATACGAGAGATGGATTGAATCATCAAAGGATGACATGCTTCTCGCCTTGAGATCAATCTTCATATACTTGGCAAAGGGATTATTACATGAGTACTTTTGATAGGTTACATCAGATTTGATCATAGTATGTTTGGGAGTTGGCATACTTTGCAGAAGCCACTACCAACTATTGGATTGAAAAGGAGTTTTCGAATCCATGTCCAAGCGTATGTGAACTGCGCAGGTCACACACTTAATGGTGGGACGCATTAATTTGGATTGGATCGTAATTAATGAACCTCGTGGGCTTAGCACGATGGGCCCTAGTTTAGGGTTTCATCTCGTGGCTATATAAGGAGGAGGAGGAGGTGCGGTGTGTTTTCCACGGTTTAGGAGTGATTCACTCAAAACCTAGCCTACTCCTCCGCTGCCCGCCGAAGCGACGGTGGTGCTTGCACACGCGCGCGGCGTTCCATCTACGGGCGTGTGGACTCTGCGGTGGCTGCTGCTGCGGCGGCGTGGGAGGGCGATCCACGGCAAGGCGAGGGCGATCCACTACATCGACGCAGCGGCTGCGGCAAGAACGATCCACTACATCGGCGCGAAGGATTCGCGGCTGCGGCGTCTAGTGGTAATCTTATCTATGATCCCCTTCTTGCGAGTAGCTTTCTGGTTTCGCGGTAGAATTTTTTTTTTGTGCTAGCGTAGCATACCGCGTTCCTCATCAATGAGTGCAGTCCGTTGGCGTGGCTTGACATTGCAGTTGTTATGGTCTTGCTTTCATGGAGGGTAAACACGCGAAGAGGATGGCTGAGCAGCATCGTTCTGGTTGGGGAGGAAGGCAGACTAGTTATGAGAGTGAATTCTTTATTTCTTTGCTTGCCTAACAATGATCACACGGCTGGCTTATATGCTGCCGCCACTAACAACCCAGCACCCAAATCTTAGATAATAAGTTATTAACTAATGACTAGATAAGCTAACAACCAAATCGTGCCATCCCCTACTTAAGTGGGATGTTGCTACCATCCCTCCATGCGTGTTTACCCTCCATGAAAGTACTTCTGAGCATTGATGTAATTTGTGTGTGTTATGGCCATATAGACCCACGCATGGAGGGATGGTAGCAACATCCCACTTAACTAGGGGATGGCACGATTTGGTTGTTAGCTTATCTAGTCATTACACCAGCAAATTATATCAAAATTTAACGGATAAACAGAAGAAAAAGTAGTTTATTTTGAGCCGAAAATATAGCTCCAATTCTAATTCGGTCAACGAAATGGATGATACCTAGGTTAAACCAAAAAAAGAAAATTCAACTCCGGTTCCATTTTTTATTTCTCAGCTCCCCAGCCCATTCCACACACACCATCTCTAACCATAAAATACATCCCCACCACAGGTCAAACCCTCAATATTTGTGACAGCGCCGAACGGCCTCCTAACTTGCTTTTATTCATTTCTCTTTGATCTGGTTTTGTTGCAAGGAATAAAATCAAAATCTTCCTGGGAAGCTGCTCCATCCAATTGTTTGAAATGTGACGACCGTGGCAGCTCAGACAGAGCAGCTTTAAAAACAACCAAAGGTTCAGCCCTAAGTGTATCAATTATCTCTTGGCTTAGTTTGAGGTGAAGTCAAGAATGCTTTTTGCTGAGTTGGGGGACAAATGCGGGAAGAAGCCAGTAAATAGCAAATGGTCATTTAGTTTGCTGATTATGGGTATATATTTCAGCGGGATTATTGCATGGAATTCATTTATTCTGATGTTGTATGTGGGACTGGATGCTTGATTTGTTGCATGTGAGAATGAAGGTGAATATAAGGAAATCCGTATATACTTACAAATATGTATTGATCTAATTAGTCGTTGCAGCTAGTTATCATTATTATTGTTTCTAATTTGGAAAATGCAGGAATTGGGGTTTGAGAGGTACCATAGCTTTGATTTTAATCATATACTCCACAAATGGTTACCATAACATTATTGCAAAGAAGAGGTCAAACTTCTCTTTTTTTTTTGACACAGCAGAAAAGAAGCTAACCTAAAAAGAGAAGTTCCCCCCTCTTCTGAGCATATTATCCAAGCTAATACCGTTCAATTTCACTTATGTCACATATTTTATGAGCCATTGTTTAGCCTAATCACACGGTGAGAAAACCTTGGTGGCTCCACCCAACTGTCCATATGACAGGCGAATCCAAGCATTGGTGGCTGTTGATTTTTGGTCTCAGACGGTTCAGATACATCTGGCAACCTCACTCCGGAAGTTTCCCACTTCCAAAACTGCAACATTGGGCCCACCAAAGTATCAGTGTCCTCTCGCATAAATAAAGGGAAAAGCTTCCTGGTCACACCTTCCTTTCATTTTCCTAATTTATTGTTATCTCAACCAGTCACAAAATGTGAGGGCTGCCAAAAAAACTCGTTAAGGCTCGAATCAAAATCGATTCGATTGTAGCAGTTAATGAGTTCAAAGTTGAAACGAGTCCATTTTGAGTGAAAAATGTTAATGAGGATCGGCTCGATAGTAGCTCGTTAGCTCGATTTTGAAATAACCACTTAAATGATAAATAAAACGATTTTATGTTGAATTATGTCAATTTTGAAAGAAGCTCGATAGCAGCTCGCTAAGCTCGATAGCCAGCTGAGCCATACAGAACATTGCCCCACATGTAGGTTGCATAAAAGATTTGCAACCATCTGAGGGTGTAGCATTTTTCATCCAAGAACCGCAGTACGAACATTTTGTAAACACTGAAGCATGAATACCTCAAAACTATTTGTATATTTATGCACAGATATTGAATAACATTTTATAATGCATATAGCTAAATATATGTTTAACTATATGTTAAAAAAAACAATGCCTCATTCCAATAGCCAAACTATACTAGCCACCAGAATGGTATTGACACTATGTTATTGCAATCACATTTATGCATGTATGCCACAGCTGCCACATCCTAAGTATGCTCCTCCAGTGGCATATCATCATCGGCCATGGATAATACGGTCAGAAATTAATGCATCAGCCATATCATGTTAAAGGATCGGAAATCAAATGAATATGCCATATATCAGAAATCATCACATATCAGAAGCTATAAGCAATATGCAAAGAATCTTGAATGTATAAAAAGTATGAGAGAACAACAAATCAAGGATGCATTCACATGCTAGGCAACCACAGCATAACTTTCCCAAGAAATTGAACAGCGTCAGCTTCAAAGTAGGCGAGAAGCTTAACATGAGATAAAGATAGCAACATCAACTAGCATCTGGTACATACTAGCATTACTTGGACACGGACATGGGAGTCGGAATCCGATTTGGATTCGGGGTGTCTGATTCGGCAAAAAAAATTTGGACACAGGAAATACTACATGGAATCGGACACCGGTGTCGGAATCCGACTCATATTCAAGGTGTCCGATTCGGCAAGATTTTTTGGACACGTGTGTCCGAGTAACACTGGTGCATACATGTGATAATTAATATGGAAGGTTGGAGTAACAAAGAATCATGCTATTTGTTTTCCTAACAACCAAACTTACATTTCAATAGGTAGCAGTCAAATGAACTTAGGTCATAAACACATACATCAACTAGAAATTATGTAAAGATGGACTAGTTCTAGTTGATATAACCCTATCATCAAGAAAAAGTACGATGTATGCACCAGATCTAGGTGATCTAAAACTAACAGCAAGCAAAAAATTAGTACAGGTACCAGATCTAGATGACTTTGAACTAACGACCAGTAAAATAATTAGTACAGGAACAAGATATATATGACTCCAAACTAACAGCAAGCACAAAATTAGTGGAGGTACAAGATCTAGACGATTCTGAACTAATAACAAGAAAACATGGACCGTATCAATGTCTTTTCAACACAAACAGAAAACAGAAGGTAAAAATTGCACACAAAGACCAGATCTGTTCGGCTGAACACTCGCTAAAATCAAGTAAAAATTGCTAGAGCATGACCTTAAAGAGCTAATTTCCAACGGGGAGAAGCAAGATGGGGAGAGCGAAAACCTAACGCGCAGCGCATGGGAACCCGCCGAAGCAACAGGGAATAACCATGAATAGCAATGCTCGCGTGCAAGAGCCAGATCTACCAACAGATCAACTATATAATATAGTAATTTCAGCGATTTGGGTTCCTTACCTTCACGTTTGGGCAAGACACAACCAAGGTGAGCGAGAGGAAGAAATCCGGGATGGAAGTGAGATGCAGGAGCGGAAGCAGAGATCACGTCGCTGTTGCCGTCGGCCGGCCTCCCGTCGCGGCCCTCTTAGCCCGGTTCACCAGTCTCGCCCGTCGCGGCTGGGCGCCATCGCCTGGATGAGAGGGCTCGAGGAGACGAAAGGGAGATGGGAGTAATATGGTGTGCTGACCGAATCCAATAACCAATGTCACGTCACGTGCGCTCACGTGACAATCCCGCGAGAGCCTGGACGAGCTTGTCCGCCAGATAAACTTGTATCGCGCCATCCACGTGGATCGTGCAGGATGCCGTCCCGGACGAGTTTTACCGTCCAACGACGCAAACGCACGAACTATTCATAGAGTACGAACCACCCTTAAGCTATGTTCAATTTCATACTGTGAGGGTAACCGTCTCTTCTCCGCATGCCATGTACCTTCCGTGAAAAGGAAGACGGACAGCAATAGTAGGCATGGGCCATCTCGCATGCATCAACTGTGTGGGCTATTTGATGAGCAATGCTTCGATGTTTTTCCTCTTAATACAAGTTGCACAAATCTTAAAGCAAGTGAAGGAGTAAGTAATCTCTATCTACCTTTCATTAATGCTTTAATATTTGTGCAACTGTAGAAAAGAAAAGCATTGAAGCACCTCTCCTATTTGATTCAAACACATGTTGTTCGTGAAATGTGACACTAAGTATATTTTTTTCTTCTTTTTACTTTTTGTTTCTACTATACGGATTTACTAGTTATACTTAATTTGTTGTCTTTTTTTTTTGTTTCATTTCATGCAAGCCACATCCTTTTTTTTATGCTAGTCTTGATTTTTGCGGGAAAGAGGAAAGATAAGGGGAATGGAACAGGTGGGTGGCAGATATTGCATTTGAGTAAACATATTGATCCATGAATTTGATCCGAATGTTTCAATGGTTATCGACATTGTTTCATAATATTTGTTTTTATTTTGGAAAGTGGAAAGACAGGGGAATGACGTGGGTAGAAGCCAAATATTCCATAAGACAAAACATAATGTTCCAACCATTTGATCAGAATGTTCAAATATTGTTCCATAATTGTTTCTTCTTTTTTTCAGGAAAGTGGAAAGTTAGGAGGATGAAATGGGTGGATGCCAGATGTTCCGTACGAAGAAACCAAATATTCCCCACCTTTTTTTTCCAAATGTTCTGACAGTTCATCGACATGTTCCTTCGTTTCTTTTGTGGGAAAATGAACAACATAGGGAATGAAACGGGTGGGCACAAGATGTTCCATAGGAGATAAGGTAAAGTTTTTCCAAATTGTTTGCAATGTTCGATCAGTTTGATTGTTCCATTGTTAAGGACGAGTAGAATTCATCAAGTTGTGGCCAAAAGTTCCAGTAAGCAAACCAAGTAGTTCAGACCAGGGTTTCACTTTTCGTCGAAAACTGCTCGAATTTTGCAAATTTCGCTCGTACCGTGGTTCGGAAAAGCTTTTCATTTGGTTTATAGCTCAAGTTCAAATTCAAAATAAAAAAATATGGGAAATTTAAAAAAAAATCCAAAAATTCCTTAAAATTAGTATTAATAGCTTTATGAAAAAAGTTTGGAATTAATATTTTCTTGAAAAAACGAAGTTTGGAATTTTTACAATATTTTTTGCAATTTTTCCCGATTTTTTATTATTTTTTTCAATTTTTCAACCTATCGTCGATTTTCAAGAAAACGGCTCGAAATTCGCCGCTTTTCGAGCAATTTTCGTTCGAATTTCACTACGCTGTTTGACAAGATTTCAAATTCGTTTGACTTTCGAAACCATTCGGTTTTTCGTGAATTTTGTTCGGTTTTTCGCAAATTTCGATACCGCCGGCTCGTCGAAAACCGAGATCGAAACGGTATTGTTAACCCTGGTTCATACATTTGGTTTGAATATTCCACCTGTTTATCAACTGTGTCCCACCTAAAAATTTCGTGTGGGTAAAAAATGTTCAACATATAAGTTGTAATGTTCCACACAATAATGGTAGATATTCAGGTAAACTGTAACATCCCGATTTTTGAACTTTTGGAAAGTTTTAAAATTTAAAAAAAATCATTTGCATTTTTTTCTCTAATTAAATAAAGTTTAATTGGAAATTTTCTACAATGAAAAGATTTAATTTGATTAATCATTTGGGTTCCTTGTGATGTAAGAATTTTTTTTTGTATTTTTTGAGATTTTTCTAAATTTATTTGCTATTTATTTGAATTTATGGTGTTTCATTAATTCAAAAAATAATTTCTTTTTCTAAAAATCCCTCGGGCCGAATTCGCCCAGCCCATTTCCTTTTCCTCGGGTCACCGGCCTACCGGCCCAATTCTCTAGCCCGTTCCTTTTCCCGGCCTAGTCACCTCAGCCCACCTTCTTTCCTTCCTACCCCGCGCGTGTCCCGACCCAGCCCAGCCACCCCGCACCACAAAACCCTAGCTGTGTCGCTCTCGGAGTCCTGCCTCTGTACGCCACAGTCGATCTCGAAGTCCGAGTCAAGTACTCCTCCCAAGGCTATGTAAATCCCTGGGTGAGCTTAGATTTGAGGTCCCTGTCTTGAGCCGACCTCGAAGCCCTCTGCGCCAAAGCCTGGGACGTTGTCATCTTCCGTTGCGAGCTCACCGGAGTTACCTTCCACAACGTCATGCCATTGGAGTCTTCCCCATGCCTAATCTCCCTCTCTAGTGAGTTCCAATCGTCGCTGAACACATCTTCGAGTTTGTCGTTTCATCCACGTTTGGATCCGTGTGTTCCCGAGCCCAATCTCCTTTGCACAGTCACCAACGTCGTCTTCCTTGTTACGGCCAGCTCGAGTCACCGGAGGATGAAGCCGAGCTGACGTAGTCGTCCACGTGGTAGCCACCGCACATTCACGTTTCTTAACGACCAAGTTTGATATTTTTGCTCATACAAGTTGCTGAAATTCTTTGCCCCATTCATTCTGTTTTTCGTGTTCTTCAACCTAGTGTTTGCACCATAGTACTAGTGTCATAGAAGAGATTTTTGAGGGATAAATTTTATTTGGCTTCTATTCTCCCCCCCTCTAGTCGCCAGTTTCGGTCCTTCAATTTCCTTATGACTTGCTGAGTACTTTATGAACTCACGGCTTTACGTCTTTGTTGATCATTTACCAAGGAAGGACCATGGAATACATAGTTCTATAAGGAGTACTATGAATACTTCATGAACTAGGAGTGTGTTTCCCTAGATAATTTCCTGTGATATGTTGAATGACCCAAGTTATTTTATTTCCTCTACAAGAGTTTACTTGTTTTCTTAAACTCAGTGAGGCATAGTTGTGTAAACCTTGACCATAAGGTAATTTGGTACTATTTGGTAATAATTTGCTACTTTCTTAGTTAATTCACTGTATGGAATAGTATTTCATCTATATTGCTACCGTGTGCACTATCGTGATCCTAGACTACTGTAGTATACATAGAGAGTTTCAGATTTGGTAATCTGGGTCTCGACACCAGTCGAGCGGAATGTGCAATTCAGGATTGATCTGGTTCCAATCACCCACCTTACTTATCTCCTTGTCTCCTTGCCACTTGGCTCATCCCTTCCAAGATGAATTGAAAAAGCAGTTGGATGTTGGACTATCCAAAGGGTTGATATGGTTATGTGTCACCACGGGTAGTGCTTGTTTTATTCACAGAATAGGAAGGTGGGAGTTGACGCATATGTGTCGATTATCGCACTGTTAATTAGGTGACCATCAATAACAAATATTTGTTACCTCATACTAAAGACTTGTTTGTTCAATTCAAGGGGTGCATAGGTGTTCTCTAAAATTGATTTGCAGCCTGGATATCCACGTGAGGGAACAAGATATTTAAAACATGGCATTATCCACCAGGTATGGGCATTATGAATATAAAGTTCTCTTTTGGACTAACCAATGCCCCTGCTATTTATATGAAGACAATGAACAGTATGCTACAAATATCTTAATGATTTTATGGTAGTGTTCATCAACGATATACTGATTTATTCTAAGATAGGGGAAGAGAATAAGCATCATCCAAGACTTGTGGTTGATACTGTGAGGGAGAATTAGTTCTATACCAAGCTAAAAGAAGTGCGAATTCTAGATTTCCGAAGTGGGTTTCCTAGGTCATGTGATAAATTAGGAAAGTATTTCTGTTGATCCAAGCAAAATCTCTATAGTTGTGGATTGGAAGAGGCCTTCTAATGTCAAGGAGGTGCAGAGTTTCCATAGTTTAGCTGGTTATTACTAGCACCTTGTACAAGATTTCTCCATTATTGCAAAGCTAATGTCTTAGCTAACGCAGAAAGACATGAAATTCCAATGGATTGTTGACTGTGAGAACAATTTCTACACCTTCAAGGAGAAGCTAGTGACTACTCCTATTCTCACCCTCACTGAGCCAGGGAAGCGCTTCATAGTCTATTCTTATACATCTTGAGTGGATCTTGGTTGTATGCTCACGTAAGATAGCAAAGTAATTGCTTATTCGCCGAGATAGTTAAAGAAGCATGAACAAAATTATCTCACTCATGATTTAGAGCTAGCGACAGTGGTCTTTGCTTTAAAGATTTGTAGGCATTATTTGTCTAGATAATCTTTGTTACGAGGTGCCCTATCTTCACGACGTAGGATCAAGGATAACTTTGGATCTGTGAACTCTGACGAACACGATGGCATCAACCAATATCTCAATATAAAAATCTGTGACAAATGAATTCACCAAGAACACACATGTGACCCACGTCTACTCAACCACACAACAAGTAGACACACAGTTCCTGCAATCACATGAAGAAATGGCAAGAACAATGGAGGTATTCCTAAGAAAATTGCCCAATTCCCAAAAGGAAGCATGTAGCATAAACCCGAGAATAAGTAATATTAGCTATCTTGAAAATAACGTGGTCACTTTACATGGACATGCCTATTGGCTTATATAGCCATCCTAAGATATCTAAAGATAAAGTTGGACACAAGAGATAGGAAGAGATTACAACTTTAGACTACATTCAGCCAATCTGGAAGCTGATACTTGTTCACCAATTTACAGATAGAAGGAGGCCGATTTTGACCGTTTCGTAATGGAGTCAAATGGAGTCAAATAGAGATGATGCTCCAAACTTTCAAACAAGTACGAGAATTATGGCATTTTTAAGTCCGACTAATCTGGTATTCCGAATTGGGCTCTTTTTCTCTCCAAATCCAATACGACCTTATCTCTTCCTTTCCTTTCTTCTTTTATCTGAATTGGGCTATGGCCTTGCCTCCTTATACCTTAGTAAAGTGGCCTTACTTCCCAGTTGGGCCCATGAGCCCCCCTCTTAGCCCAGTGGGCTTGGCCCATTGGGTGGCCCATGTTGCCTTGTAGTCCTTCCATATGGCCTCAACCTTGTCCTCCCTCTTCTCCCACTGGGTTCCACCATGGTACAATGATGCAATTTGATTACAAATTGACATTTGACCATTCTTTGTACCTAACAACAAACAATGACCCGCTATTAGGTACTATACTATTCACATATAATAAACAAATTGTCTAAGGAACAAATTTTCCTGTTGATATTTGATGCGGCTTAGTAATTCTTATCAGTTAATTAAGATATTGAACCAGACAGTACTGTACATATGCATATGTTCATCAATTTTGTGGTATTCTCACTGATCACAAGAGCCTCAAGTACATCTTTACTCATAAAGATCAGAATCTAAAGAAAAGAAGGTTGCTGTAATTGAAAAAACATTATGATCTTACAATTCAGTATCATCCTAGCAAGTGATGAGGCTATTGGATGGCCCGACCGTTCGGTGAGATGGATAACTATCGATTAGTGGAGACTACCCTCACGATCTAGGCTATCGACCGGAACACGACCGATGCCAAGCAATCGCTGAACCAAACTCTGAATTGTTCTCAACCGTGCCAAAACCCGGTTGACCTGATCACGAAGATCAATTCCTGCAAGCAATTGAAGAACAAGCAAACACAAAGCGAAAGCAATATGAAAATGCAAATATAATTGAAGTATTGATGTGAGATTCTGAAGCATGGTATTGATGTTGATTTAGTCGAACAAGAGAATACCAAATAGTTTCACCAAGGAAAACCACAACTAAAATAAATCCAAGTAATTTTGTGGGACTCCCTAGCTATATATAGGTAAAAGAGAAAAGGGATTTGGCTAGCACAAAAGGGTAGCCGAATAGGACTCTTACAAGGCCCAATGCCCAAGTTTGACATGGACTGAAAAGTTGACCCAACTTATTTTGATAATTATGGAGTGCTCCGAAGGAATTTTTAGGTGGTATCAAATTTATTGGGAAGATCTCGAAGTAAACTTGTAATCAAGTATAAGAACTCTCCAATCGGACACTACATGCAAAAGTTATGCTCATTTTACTTCAGACTGGTATCCGGAGGCCGAATTGGATTCTAGAATGTGATGGATTTGATATCTCTCTTCTTGGCCTATGGATGATGTGTTGGAGTTGGTCCAAACAGGTGTGGTCATATCTGTAGTAGTGATGTCCTTATCATCCTCCTCTTCTTGAATTTGAGTCGTCCTCGACTCAAGCTCACCTTTTAACTCGTCCTCAACACAAAATATCCTCATATAGGTCCTGCATTTAATTAAATAAAATAGTAGCTACGCCTTTTTATATATTTTAAAGACAAGAAAAACATTCAGAGGATTCACCTCAAAATTATCAACATAGCTTAACACTTCTTTCCAACAAATAAATGCATGATGAATGCTAGCACTCTTAGATGCTTCCTCCCATCCTTGAAGGAAAACCATCCTCGGTTTTGGACAAGCTAGAAAAGAAACAAGCAACAAAAAGAACAACGTGTACGCAACATATATGTATTATCCCATATTTTATTGTTCTTTTGGTTTCGCGTAATGCTATTTACATAACAGCAAATGAGGAAATCAGATTTAAGAAAAGCACATTTCCTCACAATTTTGCAACTCAATTTGTGATTATAAGTGAAGCATATAACATAAATATTAACATGATTTAGTTTGCAACTTAATTTGCAAATATAAGTAAAGCACATATCTATCCTTGTCCTTGTATAAAGAATACTCATGTTTTGTAAGTCTCGTTCAATAACATATGGGCAAAACTACAAGTTTTGGAAACAAGCATTGCTCATTCATATGATAAGATTGTAAACAAGTAATATCAATCCATTCCAACAATGGTGACACAATTTTAATGGGCTTCCACTCATCAACTACGACATGCTGATTTGTAATACAAGTCAATATACTAAAATTCGAACAATGAGGTAGCAAGTTATGGGTATCACACATATCAGAAAAATTTGATGGTGCCTTACATGAAACAAGTTCTTGCATATAACTAGAATTGCCCAAAATAGCAAGCTTCAATTTAGCAAGTTTATCACAAGTTATGCATATTCTATAAATAAGAAACTTGCCATCTATGCCATAATCCCCAAATAAATTGAATTTGCAACAGTAGGCATAGGTGCTAGATAAAGACTTAAGAGATGAAATTTCGAAAATCTTATCCATAGCACAAATCAATCTAATAGGCCCATTCAACATGATATAGCACAAAACAGTGGCAGGGAATATTCTAACTACCACTTCTTTATGCATAATTAGCACCACATGATCAAAATTATAAGCATACAATTCATCACATGGTTCTACAATTGTGGCACAAGGTGGTAACTCACTATAATTAAGTACAGCAAGAATATAATCACAAATTTGCTCCCTTTCTTGTTGTAAAATCAAATCTGTATCATGGTCATTAGCATCCTCCTCAGAAGAAGTAGGTACCTCAAAATTTTCACTTGATCACATAGATTTTTCAGCTTGTAGCTCCCCTTCTTTAGAAGTAACCTGCTTATCATATGGAACAGCAACAACAGAAATAACAGAAGTAGATTGGATTACGTTAGTAGAATCATTCTCACATGTTCTATCCTCTACTTCACTCGAATTTTCTGGTATTTCTTTCGCATGCTCGGGGTGTATGCTCTCATAATGGTTTGGTACAGTGCATGCAACAGGAGTAGCATTTAACTCTGTAGGAACTTGAACTGCGGTTGATTGTCTTCTCTGTATTTTTCTTTCAGCTTTACGTGAAAGATTAAGCAATCATGACATAGAATTGTATTCTTTACAAGATATCATTATCTGAATTTCAAAATCTAGTCCACAATAAAAGTTGTTCATCCGAGTCTTTTCGGTCTCTTCTAACCCACAACGCAAAGATGTACTCTGAAATTCTTGTAGTACTCATCCACAGTTTTGCTACCTTATTTTAGTTGTTGTAATTCATTTTGTAATTGGTGAGCAACATATGAAGGAAAAAATCTAGCTCTCATAATTTTCTTCAATTTAATCCATGTGCTAGGGATGTCCTGATTTTTACACATATAATCATTCCACCAAAGAGCAGCAAAATTAGTAAATCCACTTGTCAGGGATCGGTCATCCTGACACGTGTCCAGGCCCCCCCGGGGTTTTAGGCCGTCCTCCCTCGAGCTTAGAGGACTGTTCCCGAGCTCGGATGAGGGTGGTCCCGAGCTCGAAAGACTATTCCCGAGCTCGGGCAAGAGCTTCTCCAAACTACTGCAAACCTCGACAACCTCCTCGACCTCGACACCCCCGGTCCAGACTTCAATGTAATAGATCTCCTCTTTTATGTATGGATGACCTCTATCCCCTGCGTGGGAACTAGGGTCAATCACTCTTGTCAGTCCCCCCGCATGGGGACTTGAGGCTATCTGCCCCTGTCAGAAACCCCTGCGTGGGAACTAGGGTCAATCACTCCCCAACAGCTCCTGTCAGTCCTCCTGCGTGGGAACTAGGGTTAACTGCTCCCGTCAACTCACGAGCGGCCACCTGACGTCAGCCTCGGGAGCCTATAAAGCGCCCGACCGCCACGGTCGGAAGGGAGATCCATGATCCCAAAGAACCGCAACGGTAACAAGATCGCACAAGGCAACACACCAAGAAACTTAAGGGGAACGCGCAGATACGTCTGCGGCAACACTTGTACATTCCACCGTTCACCGGGCCCCCTCGATCGTTGCCTCCCAGCGACCCCGAGGCCGGGCTCCCCCTGTAGTTCTCTCCCGAAGAGCTCCTAGACATCTTTCGCCTACGGGCAAGACTGGAGTAGAGCTGTTACCCCACCTAGGGGGCTCGAACCAGTATAAACTTTGTGTCCCCTATTTGCTCGTTCTTCTTCCCTGTGCTGCACGTCTCCTAACCCCTATTCTCGGACGAACGTGACTCTGGGCCTCGCCCCTTCATGCGATCCTTCCCCCCTTTTTTTGCAATCGACGGTCCCGATCGTCGACAGCTGACGCCCACCGTGGGGCCCGAAGTTTTGTTTGTCCAAAGTTCATTGCCTCAGCGGCATCAGCACCTTCAGCTTCGCCATCGGCATGTCACGATCAGCAAGCCTAGGCTCGGACGCTGTCGCTGAGTGCCAAGGCTCCACCTCCATGCTCTCGCCCTCGTTACCGCCTCACGAACGTCGGGTCTTTATGGCCGGCAGCCACGAGGCGACTCCTGGGGCAGATGACGGCGGCCCAGAGACTCCGTGGAAGGCGCATCGACTCGCCCAGGTCGCCATCGACCAAGCCATCACCGCCATTCAGCGAGAAGAGCGTGGTATGGCCCGCTCTCCGTCCGGACAGCTCAGTCCTTCCCATTCGGACGAGCCTGCCCGAGAGCGCTTGCGGGCCATCGCCCAGGTCATGGCTGACCCTGCGCGGACCGGCTCGGCCCTCTTCCGACGGTCCCTAGCCGAAGAACTCAACAGGGCAACCGACGACGTCGCGGACCGGCTCGGCCCTCTTCCGACGGTCCCTAGCCGAAGAACTCAACAGGGCAACCGACGACGTTGCACCTCCGTGGCAAAGGGACCCCAGGCTCGAAGTCTCGCCCTTGGCGGCAAAGAAGACCTGCGCACGATCGTGGCCGTTCGCCTTGTGAGTAATGATTATGCTCGCTCGAGCAGTGATGCTTCCGGAGGACTCTCCCCGGACATTCCGCCCAGGCGCCAAAAGGTCCGCGACCGCCTGCGCCACCGCCCTAACGACACTCCTGCCGATCGTCGTGGCCGGCGCGGGGTGCACCGCCGGCTCGAGTTTCCCCTGTCGACGGACGGTGACTCCGACGCCAGCAGCGGCGGCAGCAGCCTCCCGGCCTACGGCTGCCCGGTGTACTCAGACGACCACCGTCTAGTACGCTGGCTGGCTCGGTTCAAGCCGGCAATAATGGAGCGGTTCGACGGGACCAAAAACCCCACGGAATTCCTCTCCATATACTCCACCGCCATCTTGGCGGCCGGTGGGGACGAGGCCGCGATGGCCAACTATCTCCCCACCGTTCTAGATGGGGCCGCCCGCACCTAGCTCTTCAACCAGGCGCCCGGCGCCTTCCGGTCATGGCGCCAGTTGCGGAGCGCCCTCCACTCCAACTTCCGAGCTGCACGAGCGGCTGGGCGAAAGGACCAGACCGTGTTATCCAGGGAAAGGGTGAGCCCCTTCGAGACTTCGTGCGCCGGTTTACCCACGCACGGAACTCGATCCCCAACGTATCTGATGAGACCGTGATCAAGGCCTTCAAATTCGGTGTCCGCGACAGACGCCTCACGGAGGACCTCAAGATCGCTACAAAGCTCACCGTCAACAAACTGTTACGCATGGTGGAATGATATGCAAACGCGGATGATGCCGTCCGCTGGAAGCACGAGTACGACTGAGGCAAGCTCGGCCTCTCCTTCGGCGAGGCGGGGCCATCTGGCGCTAAGGAAGGAGGTCCGGCCCCACGCGACAAGAAGCGGGGGAAAGACCGCGGCGCTGGAGGTGGCCAGCTTCGCGTGGTCGCCGCGATCGACAACATGCGCGAAGGGATGGAAGCGCGCCAGCCTGACCGTCGAGGGCCTCAGCCTCAGCAGAACCGCCCTCGGCCTCAGCAAGCGTCGCCGGCCCAGCGAGGGAGTGGTCGGTCGGGCCCTCGGCGGACACTGCGTCCACGGGTAACGAGCACCGGCTTCGACGCCAACAAATTCTGCCTGTTCCACAAGATCCACGGCCACGATCTGCGAAGTTGCAGGACGTGGCTGTTCAAGCTGGACGCCTTTTATAGGGGGGATGGAGAAATGCCCACGCTCCCAAAAGGCGACGAGCGGCCCGGCGGGGTCGACGCCGGCCAGGCCCACGCGGGCCTCGACCTGGAGTTCCAGCAGGGCGACCGCCGTGTGGACATGATCTTCGGTGGCTCTTCAGCATACCGGTCCTGGCGCGAGCTGAAGGACGCCGCGCGCATTGTGTACCAAGCCACAGTCGGGAAGCCCACCGACCAACCCTGTAGGTGGGATGGCATTCCCATCACCTTCTCTCAGGATGATGCTCCCCCAGGGATGTCTCGAGACTTCAAGACCACCCTGGTCATCGCCCCGACCATAAGCAACACCGTCGTTGGCCGAGTCATGATTGACGAGGGCAGTTCCCTCAACCTGCTCTTGGCGAGCGTGTTGGACCGGATGCAGATACCCCGGTCAAAAATCAAGAACATAGCGGTCCCCTTCTTCGGCATTGTACCAGGGAGCTCGACCACCCCGCTCGGGCAAGTGGTTCTCCCTGTCACCTTCGGCGACTCGGCGAACTTCCACACCGAGCTGATCACCTTCGAGGTCGTGGACGGCGATCTCCCCTACAACGCCATCCTCGGGCGGCCGGCCCTGATCAAGTTCATGGCCACAAGTCATTACGGACACCGGTGCATGAAGCTCCCGGGGCCCGGCGGCGTCATAATGGTCCGCGGCGACCTCAAGGCGGTGCACGGTTGTGAGGAAAAGGCCCTGGTGCTGGCCGACATGCTGCCCCAGCCGGGTCTTGAGACCGCCCAAGAACGCCCACCGGAAGGTGGCCATCCAGCTAGGTGGCCCAACCAAGGCCGTGTAGCTCGAAGAGGGGAGCTCGGGCAAATGCGTCTGCGTTTCCGCCCAGCTCGACCCAAAATAGGAAGACGAGCTCGTCACCTTCCTCCGAATTAATAAAGGTATTTTTGCATGGGAACCGGCAGACATGCCAGGGGTCCCACGGGAGGTGATCGAGCACAAACTACAAACAAAGCTCGGTCAGAGGCCGTGCGCGCTAAGCCGCCGCACTTCTCCCCCGAGAAAGCGGCGATAATCAGGGAGCACCTCGACAAGCTCCTCAAGGCTGGCTTCATTCGCGAGGTCAACTACTCCGAATGGCTGGCCAACCCTGTAATTGTACAAAAGAAAGGCGGGAAATGGCGAATGTGTGTTGATCACACAGGCTTAAACGCCGCGTGCCCCAAAGATAACTTCCCCCTTTCATGCATAGATCGGATTGTGGATTCCACCGCCAACGTTGAAATGTTGAGTTTTCTCGACGCCTACTCCGGCTACCACTAGATCAAGCTCGTCGTGGGAGACGAGGACAAATCTGCCTTCATCACGCCGTTCGGAACTTTCTGCTACACGACCATGTCGTTTGGTCTCCGCAATGCGGGCGCAACGTTCCAGCGGCTGATGGTCAAGACCTTTGGCCCGCAGATCGGCTGGAACCTCGAAGTCTACGTCGATGACATCATCGTCAAGAGTTCCTCTTAAGCCAACCACGTCAACAATTTGGCCGAGACCTTCGCCAATATGAACAAGTTCAGCATCAAACTCAACCCCGAGAAGTGTGTCTTCGGCACGACCTTCGGAAAGGTGCTCGGCTACATGATCTGGGGCTCGGGCATGGGCCCGAACCCGAAAAAGATCAAGGCAATCGAGCAGATGGCTGCTCCGACCTCGGTAAAACAGGTCCAGAGCCTCACCGATCGCATCATTGCCCTCAGCCGTTTCGTCTCCCAGCTCGGCGAGCGAGGGCTACCCTTCTTCAAGATCCTGCGTAGGCACGGTGGCTTTGAGTGGACCCCCGAAGCCCAGCGATCTTTCGACGAGCTCAAGGCATACCTCTCGCGTCCTCCTCTGTTGACAACTCCGCAGCAGGGCGAGGTGCTGTTGCTCTACCTCGCGGCCACGACCTAGGCCGTCAGCACGGTCCTAGCAGTCGAGCGGGCAGGGCGACAGCACCCGATCTACTACGTCAGTGAAGTGCTCCACGGGCCGATGGAGCGCTACCCCTTGGTCCAGAAGCTCCTCTACGCCCTCTTCATGGCCTCGCGGAAACTTCGGCACTACTTCCAAGCACACGCGGTGGTTATCCCGAGCGGGCTCCCACTTGGAGAGATTCTCAAGAACCCAGAGGCCGGAGGTCGTGTCGCCAAGTGGGCCATGGAGCTGGCCGAGTTCGACCTCCGCTTCATGGCTCGCTCCGCCATCAAATCGCAGGCGCTGGTCGACTTCGTGGTCGAGCAGACAACGGAACTTGCCACGAGCCCGAGGTCGAAGTCGAAGACCCTTGGACCAGTTCTTCGATGGGTCAAGGTCGTTCGAACGCTCGGGGGCTTGCGTTCTCATCATCACCCCTCAGGGTGACCACCTGAGGTATGTGGTCCGCTTCAGCTTCCCCGCTACCAACAACGCGGCGGAATACGAGGCCCTCTTGGCTGGCCTACGAGCTTGCAAGTCCCTGGGCATCTGCCGTTTAATTGTCAAAGGGAACTCCCAGCTCGTCGTCAATCAGTAAAACAAAGACTACCAGTGCTCGAACCCACTGATGGCCAAGTACCTCACCGAGGTGCGCAAGATGTAGAGATGGTTCCAAAACCTGAAGATCCAGCACGTACCAAGGAAGGACAATTCCACCGCTGACCTCCTGTCCAGGCTCGGATCGTCCGACGATGAGCTCCCGCCGGACGTTATCCTCGAGACCTTGGCCGCGCCGTCCGTCGTCGATCAGGAAGACCCGGTGGCCCTCCTCGAAAGTGTTCTCTCGTGGATGGACCCAATCGTCAAGTTCCTCGACCAACGGGAGCTCCCCGCCGCTCCGGCCGAGAGGAGCAGGCTCCGACGCCGCGCGAGCTCGTACAGGCTCGTCGGCGGACAGCTTTACCGTCGTGGAGCCCTGGGCGTTCTATCAAAGTGCATCACTCCTGAGGAGGGTAAGTACCTACTCAATGACATACATTCCGGCCTATGCGGCGCTCACTCTTCTTTCAGGACCATGGCCGGGAAGGCGTTCCGGATGGGCTTTTACTGGCCGACGGCGCTCGAAGATGCTCGGGGCATTGTCCGCGCCTGCCAGGCCTGCCAGTTTCATGCCCGGAAGGCCCGGCAGCCGGCCTACGCCCTGCAGACCATTCCCCTCGCCTGGCCATTCTCGACGTGGGGCCTCGACATCCTTGGTCCCTTCCTAAGGTCGGTCGGGGGGAAGAAGTTCCTGTTTGTCGCCATCGACACCTTTTCGAAGTGGATCGGGCGGAGCCGGTCTCCGCTATCACAGTCAAGGCTGCGGTAAGGTTCTTCCGTTCCTTCGTGGTCACGAGGTATGGATTCCCTTGCAGGATCATCATCGACAATGGGACGCAGTTCACCAGTGAGCTATTCCAAGAGTTTTGCGCAGACATGGGGACCAAAATCTGCTATGCCTCAGTGGGCCACCCTGAGAGCAACGGAGTGGCCGAGCGTGCCAACAGACAGCTCGTCCAAGGCATCAAGAAGCGGGTTTTCACTGAGCTCGGTCAGCGCGGTCGGGCCTGGGTGGACGAACTTCCCACCGTCCTTTGGTCCGTCCGCACCTCGTCCAGCCGGGCAACGGGGACGAGCCCTTTCCAGCTCGTCTTAGGGGCTGAGGCTGTCCTGCCACCCGAGGTCGCGCTCGGCTCCATCAGGGCAAGCTCGGCCGACCAGGTCGACCTCGAGCAAGAACGATCCCTCGACCTTGCCCTGGCGGAGGAAGTAAGGTGCCACGCACTGCTGCACTCGGTGCGATACCTGCAAGATCTCCGCAGGCATGCTGCCCGAGCTATTCGACCCAGGGGCTTCCAAGTTGGGGACCTGGTCCTAAGGCGAATCCAGGACTGTTCCAACACCAACAAGCTGTCCTCGCTATGGGAAGGCCCCTACAGAGTCGTCTCAGCAAGTCGCGCGGGAGCTTACCGCTTAGCGACCCCCGATGGCAGGGAGCTCACGAACTCGTGGAATGTAGACCAGCTTCGAAGGTTTTATGTCTAATGCTCCTCCTTCATCTGTTTTGGGATAGAATGATTCCCCTTACCATTATGCTTGTCTCTTGTATCTCGAGCAAACGCGACCTGGGCCGTGACCCGGACACTTCTCTCCGGGGGTCGAACACGCAGTAAGCCGATCCTCATCGCAGAAGCCGCCTATCCCCGTCGCAGGTCCGCCCCGCTTGGCCACGCCGTGGGCTCGCCAAACTCGAGACACTCGAGTTTCGGCCCTCGGGCCCCCTACTCAAGCCGCCGTGACAGTCCCGTGGTTCACCTCTGGGGGTCGGATACGCGGTAAGCCAATTCTCATCGCAGTAAGCCGACCATTCCCCCCGTCACGGGGCACGGGCCCAGGACCATCACCTGTAAGGGCTCCGAGCTAAGGGGCTCAGCCTAGTTTTCTTTTCTAACAATAAAACTATGCTGCTTTGTCATCTCTTATTTCCTCTTATGCTATCTCGTGTCTTGAGTAAGCACGTCCAAAGGTCTTCATGCGAGGATTGACACCAGGGGGTCCCGGCCTAATAGCTCACCTCCGGGGGTCGATTGCGTGGAGCGCCTGGATTTCTTAACCCCTATTCGCCACACTCTGGTCCGGTCCAGGTATGTGCCCGTGATAAAGATCTCCTTTGCTTCCGACACTAACCTCCTTCGGTCTCCGGGGGGGCGTGACGTCCAGTCACGGTCCCAATTTGCAGGTTCTTCTGCGGAAGGTCACGCTATCTTAAAGACCTCGGGCCCGAGGCCCCGTTGGCTTTCTTTCGGTCGAAAGTCCTCTTTTTTATCATAGAACGCCTCGAGCAACGCGACCTCGCGGCATGGCCATAAGGGCAACCATAAGGTCACGCGGTGAGCTCGGCCTCGAGGCGTCCATGCGTGTTCTGTTTTGCAGCGCCCAGGGTCACGTTCTCTAGGTTCGCCTCGGGGATGACCACCCGAGCTTGGGCATTCCCAGGATCAGGGGCCACAATAAGGCGATCGTTATCGGGATAAGCCGGCCATTCCCCCGTGCTGCCAACCATTGAACATTCTCAGAGGGCGCCCCGAGCCCGATGACATTTCCCGGGCTTGGAGGTCGCAGTTTTGAATTCACCACCGGGGATGACTCGGTCGCGATAAGCCGGCCTACGCACTAAGCCGACCTTTCCCCCGGGGCCAAGTGGCCAGGTTCGAATTTCTAAACCGCCCTCTGAGGGAGCCCCGCTGAGCTTGAAGCATTTCTGAGCTCGCCGGGCTGGACCCGAGGCCCAAACCTGGTCCGAAGCCTGAGTAATCTCAAGCCGGCTAGTCCGAGTCGTGCCCGAGCCTGAGTACTTCCAGGCGAGGCCTTAGTTAAATTGAGGCCGCATTCTCTAGGTTCGCCTCAGGGATGTCCGTGTCCCGACTAATTCCCCCGTAACCAGGTTTTCAAGCCGACCAATCCGAGTCGTGCCCGAGCCCGAGTACTTCCGGGCGAGGCCTCGGTCGATATAACCTCAATATGTTCCCAAGGGCAACTGGCTCAACCTAAGAGGCACAGGTAAGGCCTGCCTTCTTTTTCCGTTTGGTATTTGTGCCTCGAGCAACGCAATCCCACGGCGTGACCATAAGGACTGCCTCCGGGAGGTCGATGCTACTGGTGTAAGCCGATTCTCATCGCTTCAGAGCTCCCTCCCGTCGTAGGTCTGGACCAGAGGTCACGCGGAGTGAAACTCGAGATGCCTATGCGTATTTTTTTGCGTGTTCCTTTTTGCAGCGCCAGAGGTCGTGTTCTCTAGGTTCGCCTCGGGGATGACCACCCGAGCCTGGGCATTCCCAGGATCGGAGGCCGCAATAAGGCGATCGTTATCGGGATAAGCCGGCCATTCCCCCGTGCTGCCAACCAATGAACGTTCTCAGAGGGCGCCTCGAGCCCGATGACATTTCCTGGGCTCGGAGGTTGCAGTTTTAAATTCACCACTAGGGATGACTCCGATCGCGATAAGCCGCTCTGTCGCACTAAGCCGGCCTTACCCCCGGGGCCAGGTGGCCAGGATTCAAATTTTTAAACCACCCTCTGGGAGAGCCTCGCCGAGCTTGAAGCATTTTCGAGCTCGCCGGGCTGGACCCGAGGCCCAAATCTGGTCCGGCTTTGAGTGATCTCGAGGCCGCCCGAAGTCGTGCTCGAGCACAGGTGCCCTGCAAGGCCTTGGTTACATCTGACCTCGAGCATCCTTAGCTCGGTCAGTCTCCATTCCGAGTCGTGCCTGAGCCTAGGTGACCCCAGACGAGGCCTCGGTTACATCCGACCTCGAGCATCCTTAGCTCGGTCAGTCTCCAACCTGAGTCGTGCCCGAGCCTGGGTGACCCCAAGCGAGGCCTCGGTTACATCTGACCTTGAGCATCCTTAGCTCGGTCAGTCTCCAGCCCGAGTTGTGCCCGAACCTGGATGACCCCAGGCGAGGCCTCGGTTACATCTGACCTCAAGCATCCTTAGTTCGGTCAGTCTCCAGCCCGAGTCATGCCCGATCTTGAGTGATTTCAGGCGAGGCCTCGGTCAAACCTGACCTCATTACAACTAAACAAAACCCAAGTAATTTTGGGGGACTCCCTAGCTATATATAGGTAAAAGAGAAGGGGGATTCAACCAACACAAAGGAGTGGCCGAATAGGACTCTTAAAAGGCCCAAGGCCCAAGTTTGACTTGGATTGAAAAGTTGACCCAATTTGTTTTGATGATTGCATAGTGCTCCGAAGGAATTTTTAGGTGGTGTCAAATTCATTGGAAAGATCTCGAAGTAAGCTTTTAATCAAGTGTAAGAACTCTTCAATTGGATGCTGTATGCAAAAGTTATGCTCGTTTTACTTCAGGCTAGTATCCGGAGGCCGAATTGGATTCCAAAACATGATGGATTTGATATCTCTCTCTTCTTGGCCTATGGATGATGTATTCGAGTTGTTCCAACCAGGTGTGGTTATATCCGTAGTAGTAATGTCCTCATCAGCAAGGCTAATGGCAGATGCTCTTAGTCCTAAGGCGACACCCTTGTACTCTTGATTGCCTCATTGCTGATTTTGATCGTATGGGAGTCTCTTATTGCTTTGCGGGTATTGTGTAGGCTGAAACTCAGTAGATTACGGAATTGGCGATTCCAAAATGTGTGAGAGAGGCACAATAGCATGATCGGCTGCTTCAGAAAGTGAGAAAATGCATTGATGAGGGCAAGTCTGGGGATTTCATCAATGATGAGTTAGGTGCGTTGCTTTTTACGGGCCGCATTAGTTACCCCAGAAGTCCCAAGTAAAGAATGATATTTTGAAAAAGCTCATCGCATCCCATATAAAGTTCATCCTAGTGAGACCAAAATGTATCGAAATCTGAAAAAAGTGCCTAAGGTGGAAAAGGATGAAGGTTGATACTGCTCAAATCGTCTTGCGGGATTTGATAGCAGGTGAAGGTTGAACATAAACATCTGAAAGGGTTGCAACCTTTGGAGGCTGTTGTGTGGCTATGTGATGATATATCCAAGGATTTTGTGGTTTTCCTATCTTGTACTCAGTGAGGAAAGTATGCTATATGGGTAGTGGTGGACCATCTCAGCAAGTCTGCCCATTATATTCCCATTCGCACAATAAATTCAGCGAGCGAGTTGGCTCCTATTTATGTGCAAAGGATTGTGTGGCTGGATGGTGATGGAGACGCCAAGTTTGTCTCCAAATTTTGAGAGTGCTTTGGGCACGTACTTTCATGTTAGCACCACTTTTCATCATCAAACGGATGGCTAGTCTAAGCGAACCATTATGACCCTAGAGGATATGCTTAGATCTTATTTTTTCTGGAGTTGATTTTTCATTTTGGAAATCACGGATGGAGTCATACATCACTACCCAGGGCTTCCTGATATGGCAGAAGGTGAAACTCCCGTATGAGGTTCCTGCTGAAAAAAACGTCACGGTCGGCAATATGGCTGACGTTGAGGCAAACGCTAAGGCAAGGAACATCCTCATAGAGGGTGTTAGCTGCAGTGAGTATGATAGGATTTCTCACCTCTTGTTCTGCTCACCAGATTTGGGTGACTCTCGATGCTTATCATGAGGGCACTACCCAAATCAAGACGGTGAGACAAGACCAATTCTAGTGTGATTACAACAAGTTTGAACAACACGCTGGTGAGAGTCTTGATGAGTGCTTTGGTCAATTTACAAAGATTTTAAGTGACCTCCGAGCAGTCGGTTGCATATACCCTGACTCGGATAATGCTCAATATTTCTTGACTGCACTCAATCTTAGAGTTTGGGAGATGAAGGTGACCACCATCAAGGATACTACAAATCTATCGACTCTAACTCTTGATAGGCTTTATTCTCGACTTAAGACTCATGAGATCGATGTCGTCTCTCGCAAGGTGAAATCTCGGTCGATGGCGTTGTTCACCGATCCCACTAGATCCACTTCAGATTCTTTTGCTGGTCTTTCCCTCTCCACCCTTTGCGAGCTAAGCGATGACCAACTAGAAAAATTTCCAAAATTTGAGCTTACTCTTCTAGCTCGCAAATTCTCTCATGCATACAAGAGGGTGACAGAGAGGAAGAGAGGTGGCACGATCACCTGCTTCGAGTGTGGTGGCCTACACCACATTCGAGCGAACTGCCCCAAGATGGAGAAGGGTAAGATCGACTCTGGCGGTTCAGAAAAGAACGACTACATCGACAAGAACCGCACCAAGAAGTCTCCAACTCGTGACCTGGTGTGTGAGAAGAAGTACCGCAACTTTTCGAAGAACAAGAAGCTCTTCCATCGCGTCCTCGCCGCACTCGATGATATCAATATCTCCGACTCGGAGACCTAGAGCAATGAGGGCGAGGATGATCCACAAGAGAAGAAAGGCGGCGACAACTTCACTAGGATGTGCTTCATGGCAGACGCCAACAGCATCAGCGACTCTGAGCTCTATAGCGACTCAGACGAGGTACCCTCTTATGACCAGCTCAATGAAGCTTTCTGCAAATTAGGAAAATTTTATGCTTCAGCTAGAGCTAGGTGTCTAGAGCTAGAGAAGGAAGTAGGTACCTTGACTCGGGAGTTAGCTTCTCTTATATCTTCTCCCTCTCGAGTCACTAATGACTGTATTCTTTGCGATGCTTTGCTTGTAGAGCTTGAGAACCTAAGGACTATGCATGATAATGTGCTGTCTGAGCTTGATAGTCTTAGGTCGAACAAATGCTAGCACTAGTTCTGTTGATGCTATTCGTGTCGATGCTAGCTTTCCTCATGCTCACACTAGTGCATCGTGTGAAAATTGCCCTAAATTGCTTGCTGAAATTAATGCCATGAGCGATCACCTTAGGAAGCTATCTTCTAGAAACAATGAACTCAAATTGCATGCTTCTAAGGACTAGTCAGCTCATGTGAGGGCTGTAAGCAACTAAACTTGACAATGAATCCCTAAATGCCAAGTGTGCTAAACTTGCTAAGGACTTACTAGATAAGTCACAAGGAAGTTGCTTGCGATGTACTGAGATTGAGGGGGACTTGGATAAAATCCAAGTAGAACTTAGGAAGAGGCTAGAAGATCAAGCCTTTAGGATTAGAAGCGCCCCTTGTGTTTCTTGTGAGGCCCTCAAGATTGAGGCAGCCGTGTTGAGGGAGAAAAATGCATGTGCTGGTAGTTCTTCTCTGTCTGGTTCTTCTTCCTCTTCTCTTCCCTGTTCTTCATGTGCCTCTTTCTTCTAGGAGTGTGAGTATCTTATGAGCACTCTCGAGAAGTTTGTTGGAGGCAAGAAGAAGCTCAATCTCATTGTAGATCAATCCAAGATTAGCCGATTCAATGAGGGTCTAGGATTTGATTACTTGGAGCACGCTCGGTCGCATCTTCTGTAACATCCCAAAATTTGAGTTTTGGAATGTTGAATTCAAAAATAAACCATTTGCATTTTTCTTGAATTATTTCCAGCTAAATTTGAATTTTTCCATTAAGGAAGGATTTAATTTGACTAAACTATTCATCAAACTAAAGATTTTTAGTTTTAGTTGGGTTCATTGGGCCCCAAGGATTTTTTCTGTATTTCTGGGGATTTTTTTGAAATTATTTGCTATTTATTTGAATTTATTTACACTTATTTGAATTCCTGGATTTTTTTTCTTAAATCAGAAACTGTTTTTAAATTTCAAAAAGCCTTTCGGGCCTAATCTTCACCAGCCCGCCGCCTTGGCCCATCGGCCCGCTTCGCTTCTCCCGCTTTGGGCTCCGCTCGGCCCGGCCCACTGTTCGCCACGGCCGACCCGATCACTTGTCAAGACCGCCATGAACCCTAGCGCCGCCTCCACGTTTGAGCCGTGTCCGCCGCCGCCTTGGAGTCCGGGTCGGACACGACCTCCAAGACCCCTACTTAAGGCGATGCAATCCCTTCGAGTATCACCGTTTTGCGCCGCGCACCTTGTCCCTTTGCCATCGGCCGAAACCTCGCTGGCTGTCGCTGCGTCCTCGCCGAAGTTTGTTGCCTCGCTCGAGACCTTCCACCGTCTCGATCTCCTCCGTTGGGCCCTCTCCGTCGCCGCCGTTCGTCCCTGTGCGTCGAGCTCTTCAAGAACCCTAGGGTTTTGCGACCGGTCCGTCGCTCTTTCGCCGCCTCCCATGTCGTCTTCGTTGGCTCCGGTGGAATAGCGCCGTCGCTCGCCGTTGAACCTCTTCGCTGATCCATGGCCGTCCGATCGGCAACGAGAGCCCCGATCGTGCCACGTCGTCGCCGCCTGCAGCCGCGTATCCTCGCCATCCGATCTTGCCGCGTCGTTGGATGCGCGACGCGCGGCCAGTCAGCGTGGTCGCCACCTCAGCCGAGTCCTCCCAGTCAGCGCACCATCAGCCGCTGCGTCATCGCCGCGTCAGCCGCCCTGTTCCGCAGACCCGGTCTATCGTGGACCTTGAGCTTCTCGAGGACTCGGTCCATGCACCGAGAGTCCCACCTGTCAGCCCAATAGGATTTTCTGATTTATTTTTATTTGGGAAACTGGTTGCTGATGACAGCATTGCGCAGTAAATCGATTTTCCAATAGAAAAATAAATCGGGAAATTCGGATTTTCTGATTTCCAGCATTTTCTCTAAATTTAATCTTTCAGAGGCCCGTTCTCTCTCATACGAACACCGATTGAGACGATTCAAGTTTCTAATTTTTTCTAAAATCAAGATCTATCTTCTAGAGCCATTTATTTTTAGTTTTCAGCTTGTTTGAGCCTCTGTTTGGTATTTATTTGTATTTGTTGCTTTCTTTTCCGGTAGACACTAATTCCGAGGGAGCGAACGAAGACTTCGAAGACCAAGACTCAGCATTAGATCAGCAAGGCAACTCGTAACCTTTGATCATATTGATCCTATATTTGCAAAGTAATTTGTTTTATACAATTGCATGCTATTTTGTGTATCAATGTTTATTACATGGGAGTAGATATATACCTAGTTGTCATTATGCCACCTTGACTATTGGGATGCCATGTGTCCATTGTTAAACCTAGGTTGGGACATTACTAGTTGGACATAATCATTATACCAACATTGGGTTATCGTAGTTATGCTTAGACATGCTTAGATATACGTTGGGATTCATGTCACATGTTGAATAATGTTAATCTTGACCTAATGAGATATTGAATCGTGGCCGTTAGCCGCTGTTGTAAAATTTTGTAGTACCATGGCGGGGTTTGCCATTGGTCTTGGTTGAACGAATTGTTTTCCCTCGGGCAAGTGATTGTGCAGTAAAGGGGGTGCATTCTAGCACATTGGGATGTGGATGTCTTGCCTGAGACAACTTAAGGACTTAATCTTGTGCGCCATTGAACTGGGCCTAACCGTACTACCACATGTCTGGTATAGGACAGACCTAGCTGATTAATTTGCAATGTCTAGCCTTGAGTACTGCTAATTGGTGGTGTGGGTTTTGGGATGGACGGGTAGATTCGCAAGGCGCAAGAGGGGGCCCTAAGGGGCGAAACCTTAGCGGGCAGTACCGAGTTTAGACAGTGCGTTGTAAAGGCTTTGTCATGATTCTCCGCCGACACACCAAAGGAAGTGTGTTTATCGCGTGGCAATATGAGAAATCATGTCTTGTGGGTAAAGAAGTACAACCTCTGCAGAGTGTAAAACTATTCGAATAGCCGCGTCCGCAGTCATGGACATGCCCGGGAATTTCACACGGGGTATAGAGTGTTTTATGAAGTGTGGAATGTGGAATTGTTGGGATGTGAACGGGGAATTCACTATTGTTTTGTTGCCTAAAGTAATACTGTTGAATTTATTGGTTGATACTTGTTTTAGATGGTGTAGGGTGATGCCTCGCCATTCTGTTCATGTTGTCTACCATTGATCTACCAGTTATTTATTTATCTTTTCATAAATATGCTTTCAATCTATTTATTGTATTTCCATTCAAGTTATTGCTTTCTGCAAAAGAACCATATGGATATCCTTTGTCAAGCCGTGCATGAATATATTGCATCGATTCCCACGGCTTCTCGAGTACTTTTGTACTCACGGCTATACGCCTTTGTTGATCAGTTGCTGAGGAAGGATCAGGAAATGCTGAGTATCATGAGGAGGAATTCTATGAAGACTACGTGGATTAGGACGGCGTTCCCCAGACGATTGCCTGTGGCATGTCGAATGGCTCAAGTTATCTTTTCCGCTGCAATAGTTATTTGTTTCTTAAAGCCCTTAAGGCATATTGGTGTAAACTTTGACCATAAGGTCGTTTGCTTTATTCAATAATAATTTGCTTCTTCTTGGTTAACTCGTTGTATGGAATGATATTTCATCTATGTTTTCACTGTGTGCACTAGCGTGATCCTGGACTAGTGCAGTATACACAGAGGGTTTCGGATTTGCAAATTTGGGTCCCAACAGAGATGGTATCAGAGCCATATCGACTATAGGTTGCTATCCTAGTTAGCATGGTCTTCAAAATTATTTTCTAAATCAAACCAGCAAATTGGTACTTAATAGTTTTTGTCTCCTCTCGTCTCATTCTTAGGTTCTTATTCCTCTCCTTTGCTGAAATATTGATTTGAAATTTAAATTGATCTTATCTCATGAAACTTCTCAAAGCCTCGAGTCTTCTGCAAGGGATCAATCAAGGAAGATGATGATCAAGCCATCAAAGACATATCCGAGAAGACTACCATATAAGATAGGTTTTTGGTGCTCAGCGGTGTTTGAGCATATTTTCCCTTTCAGTTTAATTACGTTTAGTCTGCGTATACTAAGATTTTCTTTGCTTGTGTGCTGGTATGTTGTACACTTTCCCCAAGCACGGTGTTGCAACCATGCCTTTAGTTGAAAGCTTTATTTGCCTCTTTAATTTGTAGCCTTTTCGGCTGTGTCCTTTTGTCCCTGGGTATTACCTTCTCCCCTAGATGTCCTTACCACTTATCTATTTCTTTTCCCTCTTACCTATCAAACCCATGGATCTACTCCGGAGTGAGTATCAACCAGCTTGCTGTTGTTCTGGAGTCGGTCGTAGTTCGCCGTGAATTGGAAGAATCCCGTAAGAGAAAGATGATGTAGCATGGAGCCCATCAGAATCACCAACAGAGAGTCAGAACCAATGCTCAACAGCCTGCTCGTTTCACTCCTCCGAATGCATTTAGGACACCTGCACCAGCACCCCGCCCAGCTCCTTCGGATAATCACAACTTCAACAACAACAGTAACCCACCTCAGAAGACCAATAATCCAGCTGCAGGAGTTATTTGTTTTAACAGCCTTGAAGTGGGGCATTATGTCAATAATTGCCTAAGGAAGCAAACTTTGACCCCAGTCCGTTTTAATTTGGGATCTATGCCAGTCCAAATGGAGCTAAGTTAAAATTTCCAGTTGTAGAGAAGTCAGAAGGAATAAAAGTTTGCAGTGCCAAGGGAATAAGTTGGAAGATGTGTCCGTTGTTAGAGAATTTCCTGATGTGTTTACAGATGAGTTGCCTGGGATGCCACCAGATAGGGAGATAGAGTTTTTGATAGAACTAGTTCCTGGAACACCACCCATTTCCAAGAGATCTTATAGGATGCCTGCTAATGAATTAGCTGAGATAAAGAGACAGATTAAAGAGCTACAAGATCAAGGTTTTGTTCGACTAAGTTCTTCGGCATGGGGAGCGCTAGCTCCTTTAGTTGAAAAGAAAGATGAGACTCAGAGAATGTGTGTAGATTATCGCTCACTCAATGAGGTCACCATCAAGAACAAGTACCCTCTGCCAAGAATCGATGATTGTTTGACCAGCTTCAAGGAGCCGGAGTGTTCTCGAAGATTGACTTAAGATCAGGTTACCACCAGTTGAAGATTCGTCAAGAGGATATACCCAAAACAGCTTTTGTTACTTGGTATGGACAGTATGAGTATACCATGATGTCCTTTGGACTGACCAATGCCCCTGCCTACTTCATGACCTTGATGAATAAAGTATTCATGGAATATTTGGATAAGATTGTTGTTGTTTTCATTGATGACACTCTGATCTACTCCAAAAAGTGAGGAAGAACATGAGAATCATTTGCGCCAAGTTTTAACGAGGCTAAGAAAAAAACCAGCTTTATGCAAAGTTCGGTAGATGTGAGTTTTGGATGAAAGAAGTTGCTTTCCTAGGACATGTCATATCAGCAGAAGGAGTCGTTGTTGACCCTGGTAAGGTACGAGATGTGCTAAGTTGGGAGTCACTCAAGACGGTACCCCAAATCCGAAGTTTTCTTGGAATGGCGGGATATTATCACCGTTTCATAAGAGGGTTTTCTAGAAAAGCTAGACCGCTCACTCAACTCTTAAAGAAGGAGAAGAAATTTGTTTGGACACCAGAGTGTGAGCAAAGTTTTCAAGAGTTAAAGAAGTGTTTGACAACTGCCCCAGTGCTTAACCTACCAGATAATAGGAAGGATTTTTGAGATATTCTGCGATGCATCCCGATAAGGACTCGGTCGTGTGCTAATGCAAGATAAGAAGGTTGCAGCATATTCTTCGTGACAACTAAGGCCTCATGAAGTTAACTATCCTACCCATGATTTGGAATTGGCAGCCGTAGTGCATGCTTTAAAGATTTGGCGTCACTATCTCATTGGAAATCGTTGTGAGATTTATACCGATCATAAGAGTTTGAAATACATCTTTACCCAAGCCGACCTCAATATGAGACAAAGAAGATGGTTAGAATTGATCGAGGACTATGACATTGGGATTCTTTATCATCTAGGCAAAGCCAATGTCGTCGCTAATGCTTTGGGTAGAAAGAGCTACTGCAATACTCTGATGATTAAGGAAAGTCAGCCAGCCCTTTATAAGGAATTTTAGAAGCTTAGTTTGGAATTGGTTCAGGAAGGGTATTTAGCTACTTTGGAAGTACGCCCTACATTGGAAGATCAGATTCGGGGAGCACAGGTTGATGATACCGATATCAAGGAGATTAAGAGCAATATGAAGAAAGGAAAAGCCCCAGGTTTCACTGAAGATGAACAAGGTACTATTTGGTATGAGAAGCGTATTTGCATACCAGATCAGAAAAAGCTTAAGGAGTTGATACTCAAAGAAGTGCATGAGACTTTATACTCCATTCATCCTGGAAGTACCAAGATGTATCAAGACCTCAAGGAAAGGTATTGTTGGCCTAGCATGAAGCGTGAGATTGCAGAGTATGTTGCACTTTGTGATGTCTGCCAAAAGGTCAAGGCAGGGCATCAGAGGCTAGCAGGTTTGCGCAGCCATTGAAGATTCCAGAGTGGAAGTGGGAAGAAATTAGTATGGATTTCATTACCAGATTTCCTAAGACCCAAGCAGGTTATGACTCGATTTGGGTAATAGTGGATGGATTGACTAAGGTAGCTCACTTCATTCCAGTTAAGACTACCTATGCAGGAGATAAACTAGCAGAATTATATGTGTCAAGGATCGTCAGTCTTCACGGAGTGCCTAAGAAGATAGTGTCTAATAGAGGAACCAAGTTTACCTCTCGTTTTTGGCAGAGTCTGCATGAAGCCATGGGAACTCATCTCAGGTTCAGTACTGCCTATCATCCTCAAACCGATGGACAGACTGAGCGTGTAAATCAGATTCTTGAGGATATGTTAAGAGCTTGTGCCTTAACTTATGGTGCCAAGGGGGACAAATGTTTGCCCTATGCCGAGTTTTCGTACAACAATAGTTATCAAGCAGTCTACAAATGTCGCCATTTGAAGCCTTATATGGAAGAAAGTGCAGAACCCCTCTCAACTGGAAGGAGTCTCGAGAAAGACAATTGTTTGGTCCTGCAATACTGCAAGAAGCTGAAGAGCAAGTCCAGTTAATTTGAGACCGTTTAAAGATCGCTCAAAGCAGATAGAAGAGTTATGCAGATAATCGTTGCAGAGATTTAAGTTTCGAACCCAATGATTATGTTTATCTCAGAGTCACCCCTCTCAAAGGAGTTAAGAGATTTCAAGTAAAAGGAAAGCTTTCCCCTAGATATGTGGGACCGTTCAAAATCTTGGAACGAAGAGGAGAGGTTGCCTACAAGTTAGAATTGCCACAGCCTTTTGCCGGAATCCATGATGTGTTCCATGTATCACAGTTGAAAAATGCCTGCGGGTGCCAGAGGAACAGATGCCATTGGAAGCCATTGATTTGCAAGAGGATCTTATTTACAAGGAGCAACTAGTGAAAATTTTGGATATAGCAGAGCGTATCACGAGGAGCAAGATCATCCATTTTTGCAAGGTCCAGTGGAGCAATCATTCAGAAGAGAAAGCAACTTGGGAGCGAGAAGAGGATCTGAAGTCTGAGTTTCCCCACCTATTCTCTAGCCAGCTTGAATCTCGAGGTCAAGATTCCATTTAAGGGGGAGGTTTGTAACAACCCAAAATTTGAGTTTTGGAATGTTGAATTCAAAAATAAACCATTTGCATTTTTCTTGAATTAATTCTAACTTAATTTGAATTTTTCCATTAAGGAAAGGATTTAATTTGACTAAACTATTCATCAAACTAAAGTTTTTTAGTTTTAGTTGGGTTCATTGGGCCCCAAGGATTTTTTCTGTATTTTTGGGGATTTTTCTGAAATTATTTGCTATTTATTTGAATTTATTTACACTTATTTGAATTCTTGGATTTTTTTTCTTAAATCGGAAAATGTTTTTAAATTTCAAAAAGCCCTTCGGGCCGAATCTTCACTAGCCCTCCGCCTTGGCCCATCGGGCTTCGCTTCGCCCGCCCCCGGCCCGTTCGCCGCGCGCCCACCGCCTAATCACAGATCAAGATCGCCAAGAACCCTAGCGCCGCCTCCACGTTCGAGCCGCGTCCGCCGCCGCCTTGGAGTCCGGGTCGGACACGACTTCCAAGACCCCTACTTAAGGCGATGCAATCCCTCCGAGTATCACCGTTTTGCGCCGCGCACCTTGCCCCTTTGCTGTCGACCGAAACCTCGCCGGCCGTCGCTGCGTCCTCGCCGAAGTTTGTCGCCTCGCCCGAGACCTTCCGCCGTCTCGATCTCCTCCGTTGGGCCCTCTCTGCCGCTGTCATTTGTCCCTGTGGATTCCTCGCGTCGAGCTCTTCAAGAACCCTAGGGTTTTGCGACGGGTCCGTCGCACTTTCGCCGCGTCGCATGTCGTCTTCCTCGGCTCAGGTGGAATAGCGTCATCGCTCGCCGTTGAACCTCTTCGCTGATCCGTGGCCATCCTATCGGCAACGAGAGCCCCGATCGTGCCACGTCGTCGCCGCCTGCAGCCGCGTATGCCCGCTATCCGATCTTGTCGCGTCGTTGGATGCGCGACGCGCGGCCAGTCAGCGTGGCCGCCACCTCAGCCGAGTCCTCCCAGTCAGTGCGCCATCATCCGCCGCGTCATCGCCGTGTCAGCCGCCCTGTTTCGCAGACCTGGTCTATCGTGGACCTTGAGCTTCCCGCGGACTCAGTCCATGCAACGAGGGTCCCACCTGTCAGCCCAATAGGATTTTCTGATTTATTTTTATTCGGGAAATTGGTTGCTGACGTCAGCGTTGCACAGTAAATCGATTTTCCAATAGAAAAATAAATCGGGAAATTCGGATTTTCTGATTTTCAGCATTTTCTCTGAATTTAATCTTTCGGAGGCCCGTTCTCTCTCATACGAACTCCGATTGAGGCGACTCAAGTTTCTAATTTTTTCTAAAATCAAGATTTATCTTCCAGAGCCATTTATTTTCAGTTTGGAGCTTGTTTGAGCCTTTGTTTGGTATTTATTTGTATTCATTGCTTTCTTTTCCGCTAGACGCTAATTCCGAGGGAGCGAACGAAGACTTCGAAGACCAAGACTCTGCATTAGATCAGCAAGGCAAGTCGTAACCTTTGATCATATTGATCCTATATTTGCAAAGTAATTTGTTTTATACAGTTGCATGCTATTTTGGGTATCAATGTTTATTTCATGGGAGTAGATATATACCTAGTTGTCATTATGCCACCTTGACTATTGGGATGCCATGTGTCCATTGTTAAACCTAGGTTGGGACATTACTAGTTGGACATAATCATTATACCAACATTGGGTTATCGTAGTTATGCTTAGACATGCTTAGATATACGTTGGGATTCATGTCACATGTTGAATAATGTTAATCTTGACCTAATGAGATATTGAATCGTGGCCGTTAGCCGCTGTTGTAAAATTTTGTAGTACCATGGCGGGGTTTGCCATTGGTTTTGGTTGAACGAATTGTTTTCAATCGGGCAAGTGATCGTGCAGTAAAGGGGGTGCATTCTAGCACATTGGGATGTGGATGTCTTGCCTGAGACAACTTAAGGACTTAATCTTGTGCGCCATTGAACTGGCCTAACTGCATTTACCACATGTCCGTATAGGATGACCTAGTGATTAATTTGCAATGTCTAGCCTTGAGTCTCGCTAATTGGTGGTGTGGGTTTTGGGATGGACGGGTAGATTCGCAAGGCGCAAGAGGGGGCCCTAAGGGGCGAAACCTTAGCGGGCAGTACCGAGTTTAGACAGTGCGTTGTAAAGGCTTTGTCATGATTCTCCGCCGACACACCAAAGGATGTGTGTTTATCGCGTGGCAATATGAGAAATCATGTCTTGTGGGTAAAGAAGTACAACCTCTGCAGAGTGTAAAACTATTCGAATAGCCGCGTCCGCAGTCATGGACATGCCCGGGAATTTCACACGGGGTATAGAGTGTTTTATGAAGTGTGGAATGTGGAATTGTTGGGATGTGAACGGGGAATTCACTTTTGTTTTGTTGCCTAAAGTAATACTGTTGAATTTATTGGTTGATACTTGTTTTAGATGGTGTAGGGTGATGCCTCGCCATTCTGTTCATGTTGTCTACCATTGATCTACCAGTTATTTATTTATCTTTTCATAAATATGCTTTCAATCTATTTATTGTATTTCCATTCAAGTTATTGCTTTCTGCAAAAGAACCATATGGCTATCCTTTGTCAAGCCGTGCATGAATATATTGCATCGATTCCCTACGGCTTGCTGAGTACTTTTGTACTCACGGCTATACGCCTTTGTTGATCAGTTGCTGAGGAAGGATCAGGAAATGCTGAGTATCATGAGGAGGAATTCTATGAAGACTACGTGGATTAGGACGGCGTTCCCCAGACGATTGCCTGTGGCATGTCGAATGGCTTAAGTTATCTTTTCCGCTGCAATAGTTATTTGTTTCTTAAAGCCTTTAAGGCATATTGGTGTAAACTTTGACCATAAGGTCGTTTGCTTTATTCAATAATAATTCGCTTCTTCTTGGTTAACTCGTTGTATGGAATGATATTTCATCTATGTTTTCACTGTGTGCACTAGCGTGATCCTGGACTAGTGCAGTATACACAGAGGGTTTCGGATTTGCAAATTCGGGTCCTGACATCCTCCTACCATTGTGCGTGTCTCTAAGAGTTGTGGGATCGTGGTAACTCCCAGGGTGAGTACAACTATCTTTAGGTCTGTTGGGGTTGCCCATGGGATCTCTAACAAGAATGTTGCTCTTCCTGCTGCTTCTGCCTCTAGCAAGGCGAAGTATACATGCACCTTCTGTTAGAAGGATTGGCACCTAGTAGATTTCTGTTTTAGGCATGCCAAGATCACAAGGCATGAGCGTGTGGCTACTCTGAGGGGTATTCAGGGTCATCCCCAGAATCTGAGGGCTCCTAAGGCACACACTGCTTCTAGACAGGTTAGAGAGTCGCCTGTTTTTGGACAGCGTCCAGGACTCAGTTTTCATGTTGTTTCTTTGAGGTCTAGTCCTGGAGCTACTCGTGGTCAGTCTACCCACCGTCCTCTTGATATTACTCGTTCTTCCCATCGAAGTAGATATTAGTGGCATGATGTGTTTTCTGGTAGGAGATTCAAGCAGCCTAACTAGGATGGTTTTGTCTTTGCACCACGGCGGGCCAACCTAGTGTCAGCTCCTCGATCTTCTGCTATTACTAGTTCCGATCTTGTGAGAGTTGAGCGTCAGAGAGACACTTGAGTCCAATCTTCATTTGTGACTGGTGCTCAGTGATGTCGTGTGGTTCAGTATTGGGTTCCCAGGTCTTCACTTTATCCCAGTACTGAGTCATCTCTTTCTCTTTTGGCTTGATCATGATCGTTGGATGGGGAAGGGAGAGGTTTGGACTGTTGACTCCGGTTGTTCTCGTCATATGACCGGACACTCTCGTTGGTTCTCTTCCCTAGTCCAAGCTCCCGGTGATGAGTTAATCACCTTTGGGGATACTTCATCAGGTAGAGTCATTGCTAAAGGTACCGTCTGCATTAGTAATAATTTCATTCTTAAGGACGTTGCCTTAGTGAGTAAGCTATAGTATAACTTGCTTTCTGTTTCTCAGCTTATCAATGACTCTTTCGAGGTAATTTTTAAGAGTAGTGCCTATAGGATCCTCGAATCATCAGGAGAGTTAGTTTGCGGGATTTCTAGATTTGGGAGAGTCTTCCGTGCTGATTTTTCTGTTTCTTCTGGAGACTCTCTTCGGTGTTTGATTGCTTCTGAGTCCCGTGATCTCTCCTTCTGGCATAGGAGACTTGGTCACATCGGCTTCGACCATTTGACTCGAGTTAGCAATCATGATCTCATTCGTGGTTTGCCTAAACTCAAGATGGTCAAATACTTAGTTTGCTCTCCTTGCCAACATGACAAGATGGTTTCTGCTTCTCATCCTCCAATCACTATTGTGATGACTGATGCACCAGGACAGCTTTTACATATGGACACGGTTGGTCCAACTCTAGTGCAGTTATCGGGTGGGAAGTGGTTTGTCCTTGTCATTATCGATGATTTTTCAAGGTTTTCTTAGGTGTTTTTCATGACCTCGAAGGATGAGTCTTTTACTCATTTCAGTGGTTTGGTTAGTAGGTTGTTGATGAGGATATCACTTCTTTGGGTACGCCCACATTACTTACTGCCACAACTCCTTAGCCTATACAAGGACCAATCACTCGAGCTCGTGCATGTAAACTAAATTATCAGGTACTTTCGTTTCTTGGTACATCTAATGACTTCAAGAACTATATAATGCTGCTTGAAACAGATTGTTTTATTGTTTTAAAGAATGAAGGTCCAAACTCGATGATGGTGAAGGGACACGATGATAGTGAAGGAGTTTTCCAGTTGACCACAAGACCCTGAAGTCTCCATGATTTCGGCAGTAAGGAGAGGAGGTGCTGCGTCACCTATAGAGTGGCCCTTACCATGTAATAAAGTCTTTCAATTAGAGATAAGAATAATAGGCAGGAGGTCTAGCTAAAGATAGAAAGGAATAGGAGGGAGAAGGTCTGATTTTCGGCCACAGATCAAGGCTTGCCGAACAGCCCTCTCGCCCCCACTTCTTTTTATATCAAGGCTGGCCTCCAAAGTACTCGGATTTCATTGAGTTTAGGTTTAGCCCTTGTGCAAACTTCTGTTCTTCAGTTGTGTCGGTCAACCACCTGTAAAGATAGCTTAATAGGAATCGCACCTTTGCTATTCAGATTGCTTTTCATCTTATTCTTGCTAGTTCTTTGATTGCTCGCAGGGATTGAACTTCGTGTTCAGGTTGACCGCGCCTTCGGCAAAGTCAATAACCATTTGGAGTTGGTTCAGCGATTGCTAAGGCGCAAATGGTGTCCTGCAGTTGTAGTCAGATCGTGAAGGTTAATTCCACCAAATCGATATTTATCTACCTCATCGAAAGATTGGGCACCCTTCTTTACATCAGTTGTCTATCAAGGTCTCAAGTGCCTTACGAGCTATACGCAGTGACAATAGCACGAAGTTCAAGAATTTCTACTTTGAGAGTTTCTGTGTGGAGTCTGGCTTAGAGCATCAGTTCTCCTCTCCCTACGTCGCTCAGCAAAATGGCGTAGTGGAAAGGAAGAATAGAACCCTGGTTGAGATGGTCAGGACGATGCTAGACGAGTACAGTACTCGGAAGTTTTGGGCTGAGGCTATAGCTACTGCATGCCATGTTTCTAATCGAGTATTCTTGAGAGCACATTTGCAACGCACTTCTTACGAGTTGAGGTATGGGCGAAATCCCAGTGTTTCTCATTTTCTTGTATTTGGTTGCAAGTGTTTCATTTTGAAGTCTGGTAACCTAGATAAGTTTGAGTCTCGCTCTTCTGATGGTATTTTTCTGGGTTACTCGACATTTTCTCGTAGCTATAGGGTCTGGAGTTGTGAGTCGAATAGGATCATAGAGACCTATGAAGTGACCTTTGATGAGGCTAGCCTAGGAGCTAGATTTGACATTTCAGGCTCTTCTTCCACCTCTGAGACCATTTTTGTAGAGGATGAGGATGATAGAGATGATGGTGTTTTACCTAATCTAGTCCCCTCTACACCTAAGGTGCCTCCTATTTCCATTTCTGCACCTCAGGGAGACCAGCCCTTGCCTTCTGATTCTCATGTAGCTAGTGGCTCTGATCCTATCTCTTCTATGCATGAGGTAGAGGCCACTTCTGCTTCTGGACCTCCCTGTCTTATTCAGCGTTCTCATCCACCTGATCAGATCATTGGCGATCTGTTTGAGCGGGTCACTCGCTCAAAATCAGGGTTGTCCAGTTTTTGCCTCCACTCTGCCTTTGTTGTCTCATTTGAGCCGAAGGGTGTTTGTAATGCATTATCCGATGAATCATGGATTAATGCTATGCATTAGGAACTTGAAAACTTTGAGAGGAACAAGGTATGATAGTTTGTCGAGCCCCCATCTGGTCATAATGTCATTGGGACCAAGTGAGTGTTCAAGAACAAGCAGAGTGAGGATGGGGTTGTCATAAGAAACAAAGCTAGGCTAGTTGCACAAAGCTTTTCTTAGTTCGAGGGTCTTGACTTCGAGGAAACCTTTGCCCCTGTAGCTAGACTAGAGGCTATTAGAATCCTGCTTGCATTCTCTGCATCCAAGGGCTTCAAGCTTTATCAAATGGATGTCAAGAGTGCATTCCTCAATGGATATATTGAGGAAGAGGTCTATGTTAGGCAGCCTCTAAGATTCGAGAACCTCAAGTTTTCGAGTCATGTATACAAACTTTTCAAAGCTTTGTATGGACTCAAGCAGGCCCCCAGAGCATGGGGTGGGAGGCTCAAGTCTTATCTTTTCAGCCATGGCTTCAAGATGGGCATAGTAGACAAGACTCTGTTCATCAGACACTATGAGTCTCATTTTCTCCTCGTCTAGATTTATGTGGACGATATCATTTTTGGTGGCTCGTGTCATTCTATTGTGTCTCAGTTTTCTGACGTGATGAGCACAGAGTTTGAGATGAGTATGATGGGTGAGTTGAGCTACTTTCTTGGCTTCCAAGTCATACAAAATCGGGAGGAGACCTTCTTGCATCAAGGCAAGTACACTCGAGACCTCTTGAGGCGATTTGATGTCGGGACCCGAATCAGCAAATCTGGACCCTCTGCATATTCTGTGCTAGTCCAGGATCACGCTAGCACACACAGTCTTACAGGGTTGCACATCATAGACATTCACGGCGATATAAGAATAAATAGTGCAAACATTTATATAAACTGAGTTGTACGACCTCATGGTCTCCTTAAATAAAATCAGCCACGCAGGGCTTACATTATTCAGAGTAAAAGAAATAGCAGCGGAATAATAAATGTCGTGGAAGCCTTCATCTTGCCACAGGCAACCGACTGGGCTTGCCCCCTAATTGCCCGGATCCTCAATGTACTCATCCTCCCACGCTGGTGAAGACTCCTCCACTGATGTTGGGGTTGATAAGCAAGGAGGGGTGAGTACACAAGGCACTCAACAAGTAATGCACAGAATGCAGCGCTATTACTATATGCAAAGCTTATTCCAAAGGATTGGCTTAATTGGTTCTTTTGCATCAAACAACATTTTTAAACCAGTATCTTATTTAGATTAAAGTAGTGAAACAGTTATAAATAATACTAATTTCTTCAAATGGTTTTTCTTCGAAGATTCTCGGCACACAGCGATAACAGTTCATTTTTAACACTAGCTCACAGCCTTCCATTCCACTTTTTTATTTTTGAAGATCTAACCCTTGACTGTAATCTCCGAGCAATGTCCAATACCGCGGACAAGGCTATTCGAATAGATTTGACACTCTGCCGAGGTTGTACACTTTACCCACAAGATACAACCATTCACCACACAGGTGATCGTCCGTAACAAAGTCTTTCAGGAACCACTACCTTAACCAAAGCACCTCTCTGGTTTTGCCTTCACTATCACTTCCTTCACACAGAGCCGAGGTATAGGATAGGTCAATCACCGTTGGATGGGCACCGAGCCGTAGCACAGGTACGCTCCCCCGTACAGATAAACCCCTGTGTACTGTCACCCTGAGGTATCAGAGGAAAGAAATAAGAACCCTAATCAACTAGGTCCGCCCCATTCCAGACATGTGGTTGTACGGGTCACTCAGATCAAAGGCTTGCAAGGTGAAGTCCTTAACTGACCAAGGCAAGACTTTCAACACTCAACAGTGGCACACAGCCCAATGTAGCACACAGGCTCACATCACTCATCAACCCATTGCCACACAGGCCCACCTGGCACACAGCCTCTTGCCACTTGCCTCAGTCTAAATCATTTCCCACCCCGTTGATTATTGTGCAACACATGCCAACAATAACTCAACATCGGTGCAGAACCACACAGGTCTCTGAACCTCAATCTCATCATATGGCATCATCATACCACTTTCAAAATACATTCAGTATTTCATTAATCAATATTGTAGTATTTCCGAAAGACCATTAATGATTCGATGCAAGGCTAAGCATCTATTCACGGTCTAGCCTCCCGTGTTGGCATCATATTAACATCCAACAGATATGAATAACCTTAGGGTGGACAATGATTTAAAGGCATACAAATAGTAATCTCAAGGTGACATTAACAGTATGGGTTGATTAGCTAAATTACCCAAATTCATTCAAATATATTTTAATTAATTTAGCATGCATAGTTTTAAAGCAAAATATATGTTCAAAAGAAACTGGGATCAAAATGGTCAAAGCATCACTTGCCTTCAAAGAGTTGCTGGTCGTGTTCCGAAGCTTGGTCTTGAGTGATGAACTCTTCCTCGAAACCTTAGAAGCAAATTTGCGCTCACGCTGCATAAACAATATATGCAATAAATAACTAATACAGTAGACTAAATGACCTCGCAAATTCAAATAAAATTCTCCATTAAATAGATCACAATTCTATGAATTTTTAGAAATTTGAATCACCCAAATCCGAGTTAAAATACAAAAGTTATAGCCGTTTGAAGTTTGAATAAAATCTGAAAATACAGAAATTAGAAGATCCGATTTTTCCGAATTATTTTTATACGGAAAATCGCATTTATGACGTCAGCATCGCATCATGATGATGTCAGCACAGAAAAGAATTTTGGCCGAAATATTTTTCTCGAGAAATGACGTCAGCATGACATCATCTGACACGTGGCATGCTCTAGGGCTGCCACGTCACCTCGGTCTCTGGACCCAGTCCACGGCTCGGGTCGATCCACCGTGGATTCGGTCCACGTAGCGCTGTGCCCGCCCCCACCGATGACGCCAAGATCGACGCCGCCGCCGACGCCACCGATTGCTTCGAGATTCGAGCGTGGACACGTGGCATCATCGCAGCGGTCCTTAACCAACGGTCGGATCCCTTCCACGTGGTGCAATCATGGCCGTCAAAAGATCAACGGCCAGATCTCACGAGTTGCGCCGAAATCCGCGTGACACGTGTCGGCCATCGAACGGGCCGACTTATCCAACGGCCAGCGCACGGGCGGCTCAACGACGCCTCGCACTCCGCACCCCCACGCGTCACGCATTCGACGGTGCACCCGAATCCAACGGTCCAATCCTGCGCACGTCTGGCGACGCCTCGGCTCTGCAGCGACACGCGGCGTAATCGCGACGGTCCGCGAAAATCGACGGTCGAGACTCGGTCACTTTTCGGTCAAAGGGGACACACGGCCGCACGTGATTTGACAAAGGCGCGGCGCAATCACCGCCACTTGTTCAAAAATGAACGGCGTGGATCCACCCGACTCAACCCAAGCCCACTGGCACCGCACAGATCTAATCCGACGGTCCCCATACCCGAGCGGTTTACTATGCAAATAGCGACGTGGCGCAATCTCACTCATCCATCAGCAAAACCACGGCCAGGATCTACCCTAGTTAAATCTATACAGACGCATCCGAGACGCACATCTATAGATCTAACAGTACAGATTAAAACCAATTAAAGAACTGAGATGACTACGCGACCTCACCTGAACGGTCAGATGAAGATCGGACGGCCGATGAAGCTCGCGAAGGTCGACGACACGCCAGAGCGAATAGAAGTGGTCGGAGCTGTGGAAGACGACGCGGTCGACGGACTCGGTGGTTCTCCGACGTGAAGAAGTGGTCCACTGACGCGCTTGCTTCGTGAACTCGGACGGGCCTGAGCACGGCGGAGCAGCTCGGACGACGACGAGAGGAAGCAAAAACAACGGCAGCGAGAGAAAGCAACTACGGCGAGCAACAGCGGGCGCTAGAGAGGGTCTCGGCGTGCGTGCAAGGAATCAAAAGATGCGGCGTTGAGTCCTCTGCAGAACGCGCTCACCAACGCGGCTTAAAGGGCCTCGACGTGCGTGAAATTGCCAACGGTAATCACGACCATCAAAGCCCACGTCCCTCCGGTGATCTCGCGGGGACGAAGCGACGTGGCGAAATCTCTAGCGTCCGCGCGCAGCGATCCAACGGCGCACGTGTTCGGGCGACGTGGCGCAACGGCAGCCTCTGGATCTCAATCGGACGGTTTGGGTGCGTGGCGGTTAGGGTTTGCGGCGAACTGGGCCGGGCTAAGCACAGTGCTCGGCCGGCCCTGTACTATTCACCCGATTTATAAAACATTTCTGATTAAAAATAAATCATATAAATATACAAAGCCGAAATAAATAGTAAAAATACCCAGAAAAATTCTAGAAAATACTTTGAGACATTTGGAACTCAAATAAAATATTTTCAATAAAACTTTGCATAAACTTTTGCATGAATTTAATTGAATTCAAGAAAGGTCAGAAATGAATAAATCCAATTTTAATTCTAATAAATTCTCAAAAATAAAAAATACTCCAAAATTTAAATTGGAGCAAATTTTAGGTGTTACAAACCTCCCTTAATGTAATCTCGCCCCGAGATTCGTGGTCGCTCTACGTAAATAGGTTAGGAACTATTTCAGATCTTCTTCACGCTCCTGTGTTGCTTCACTTTCCGAGTGGTTGCCGACCGACTCGCAAAGCGTAGACTTGTTCCTCATTTTTCTCATCCATCGATCTAGAATCTTCACCGGATGCTCTTTATAGGTTAAATCTTCTTGCACTGATTGCTTCTAAAGGTGTTTGTTCTTCCGTACTTGAGACACTTCTTCAATTGAGACACATGGAATACATCATGCACTCGCCAAGGATCGTGGCAACCTAACTGCACGCAACTTCACCTCTCATGCTCAAGATCTTGAATGGTCCGACATATCCGGGTGCATGCTTCCTTTGCATGAAACCTCCGACTCTTTGAGTGGTGTAACTCTAAGGTATACATAATCTTCAGGTTCAAAGCTCAATTCTCTGCGACGATTGTTGGCATAACTCTTCTGCCTTGGTTGTGCAATCTTTAATCTTTCTCTGATCATAGCGAGCTATTCTTCCGCTTGTTGAAGAATATCCGGTCCAAAAACATGCCATTCCCCAATCTCATTCCAATTCAAGGGTGTTCGACAGGATCGACCATACAGAGCTTCAAATGGATACATCTGTAAACTCGTTTGATAACTGTTATTGTAGCTGAACTCAACATAAGGCAAACACTTGTCCCATGAAGTAGAATATGCTAAAGCACATGCTCTCAAAGATATCTTCCAAAGATCTCGTTAACTCTCTCGGCTTGTCCATCCGCTCATGGATGGTATGTCAGATCAAGTTCGCATTTAGTTCCCATGGCTTCATGCAGCTTTCCCCAAAACCTTGAGGTAAATTGGGTACCTCTATCTGATACTATCTTCTTCGGCACTCCATGCAAGCAAACAATTCTTGACATGTAGAGTTCTGCTAACTTATCGCCCGAGTAAGTGGTCTTCACAGGTACAAAATGTGCAACCTTGGTCAAACGATCCACTATAACCCATATAGAGTCATATCCATTTCGAGTCCTGGGTAAACCGGTTATGAAATCCATACCGATCTCTTCCCATTTCCATTAAGGTATCTTTAGGGGCTGCAATAATCCTGCTGGCCTCTGATGCATAGCTTTGACTCTTTGGCATATGTCACATAATGCAACATATTCGGCAACTTCCCGCTTCATGCTTGGCCACCAAAATCTTTCTTTTAAATCCTGATACATTTTTGCACTTCCTGGATGAATTGAGTACTTGGAGTCATGGGCTTCCTCCAAAATTAGCTGCTTTAGCTCTTTCTTATTCGGCACACAAATGTGCCCTTTAAACCACATAGTACCCTGCTCATCCAGTTTGAAATCCTTTGCCTTGCCTGCATCCATCTTGTCCTTAATTCTCTTGATTTTGTCGTCATCTTTCTGCCCTTCCCTGATCTGATCTCTCAGGGTAGGTTTTACTTCCAAGGTAGCCAAAAATCCTTCTGGTACCACTTCCAATCCTAGCTTCTGGAAATCCTTACACAACTCTAACAACATATTTACGCTGTGGCTCTTCCGGCTCAAGGCATCAGCCACAACATTGGCTTTACCTGAGTGGTAATGAATTCCAACATTGTAGTCCTTGATTAGTTCTAGCCATCTTCTTTGCCTCATATTTAGGTCAGCTTGCGTGAAGATATACTTAAGATTTTTATGATCAGTATACACTTTACATCTGTTTCCAAGGAGATAGTGACGCCATATTTTTAGGGCATGCACTACTAAGGCTAATTCCAAATCATGAGTCTGATAGTTCTCCTCATGCGCCTCAATTGCCTTGATGCATATGCGATTACCTTTCGGTTTTGCATCAATACACATCCCAATCCTTGACGCGATGCATCACAATAGATGTCGAAGCCTTGATGAACGTCAGGTAAAACTAATACAGGTGCTGATGTTAATCTTTTCTTCAACTCCTGAAAACTCTTCTCACACTCAGGTGTCCATAAGAATTTCTTTTCCTTTTTCAACAATTGCGTAAGAGGTCTCGCAATCGTGGAGAATCCTTCGATGAAACAACGGTAATATCCCGCCATTCCAAGGAAACTACGGATTTGGGTTACCGTCTTCGGTGGTTCCCAATGTAATACTGCCTCCACTTTCTTTGGATCTACCGCAATTCCTTCCGCAGTCATTATATGTCCAAGAAATTCCACCTTATTCTTCTAGAAATCACACTTGCTAAATTTAGCATACAACTGTTGTTCCCTCAACTTCTCAAGGACTAAATGTAAATGTTCGGCGTGCTCTTCCTTTGTCTTGGAGTAGACAAGGATGTCATTTATAAACACAACGACAAACTTATCCAAGTATTCCATGAAAACCTTATTCATTAAGTTCATGAAATATGCTGGTGCATTTGTCAAACCAAAAGACATCACTGTAAACTCGTAATGTCTATATCTTGACGAAAATGCAGTTTTTGGAATATCCTCTGATCGAATCTTCAGTTGATGGTATCCCGATCGAAGATCAATCTTGGAGAAGACTCCTGCTCCTCTCAACTGATCGAATAGATCATCGATCCTGGGTAGCAGATACTTATTCTTTATCGTCACATCATTGAGTGCACGATAGTCTATATACATCCTAAAACTCCCATCCTTCTTCTTGACGAACAAGACAGGTGCTCCCCATGGCGATGAACTAGGTCTTATAAATCCTTTTTCTAGTAGCTCTTCAATTTGCTTCTTCATTTCCACTAATTCCTCCGTGGACATCCTGTAAGGTCTCTTAGCTATTGGAGCTGTCCCTGGAACAAGCTCTATCACGAACTCGATATCTCTTCCAATGCAGATTCCGTAGATCCTCCGGGAAAACATCCGGATATTCATTGACTATGAAAACTTCCTCCAAGCTGACAGTCTTCATGCTTTTGACCATTAATTGTCCATCTCGTACTGCTTTTGCTTCAAACTCAACCCTTCTCCCTTCTGGGCTCTCGATTGATATAACTCTTTTTCCGATCAAAGATTGCCTTGTGTTTGGTTAACTAATCCATTCCTGTGATAACATCCAGGTTTGGGTATTCAATATAATTAAGTTCGCTAGAACTCTATTCCATTAATTATTAGTCTCACCCCGTAACATCCTACATTGGATCGGAGTTCGATCCAGGATTGACTACAAGTACACACTTAAGTTCCATTAATATCCAAATTGTTGCAAACAACAAAATCTTGAGACACAAATGAATGTGATGCTGAGTCAAATAAAACAAAGAGATGGTATCGAGTTTACTAGGAACTTACCTAGTACAACGCTGCGCGCGCTCGACTTCATCCGTAATGTGGTTGACTCGGCCTCGTGCGCTTCCTTGAGATGGAGTTGTTGGCGTCGATGCTCCGCGTTCACATTTGGTGCCGAGTCCTTGTAGGCATATTCCCGTGTTAAATCGGACCGGGTGACACCTCCTTGTTCGGGCAATTGTTGGCGGTGCCCACTTCGCTGCGTTGATAACAACGCCTTCCCATCGCTCGTGAGGTTCCTCCACCGCACTACGCTTCGGGCCGAGTCCGCATTCTCGCCCATCGACGATTTGCCGGCAGTGGTGCCCTGTCACTGCCTCTGGGTTGGAACCAGATGATCTGTTGGGGTGCCGTCCTCTGCCTCTGCTGGCACGGACGTCCTCCTTGTTGCGCCATTCTGCGCTTCTGATTGTCATCCAATTCTCGACACTTGTCCTCCAGAATAAGAGCCTTGTTAACCATCTCTTAGAAGTCGGGAAATGTGTGGGTGATCAGTCCCACTTGTAACCCTGCATTCAATCCCTTCATGAAGCGGGATTGTCTGGCCTTGTCCGTGGCTACATCCTCTGGTGCGTAGCGTGCTAGCTGGGTAAACTTATTCAAATAGTCGACCACTGACTGGCCACCCTGCATGAGATTCCGGAATTCCTCCTTCTTGAGATCCATGATACCCTTCGGTACATGGTATTGGCGGAAAGCTAAGGTGAATTCCTCCCACATAATACTCTGTGGGTCTTCATGAGCTGCGCAGAAGTTTTCCCACCACTCTGCGGCAGTTCCTTCCAGTTGATGAGAGGCATAGAGCACGCTCTCATGTCCTACACATTGGGTAATGTGCAGCTTCCTTTCAATTGTCCTTAGCCAATCGTCTACTTCCAACGGATTGGCGTTGCCTGAGAAGGTGGGTGGACGAGTTCGCATAAACTCTGACAACCTTGAATAGGGGTGTGGTCCATGGTTACCCCCAGGTTGAACATTCGCAGCAGCTTGATTGGAGATCTGCTGCATGGTCTGCACCATTGTGTTCATGAGTTGAGTTTGGGCATTCAGAAAGGCTCCCAGATTTTGCATATCAACTTGCGGTGGTTGAGGAATTGGCTCCTCATTCTGGTTGTCAGCCTGATTAGCTCCACTTCCGCTGGCTCCAGCGTTTCCGCGAGTCCTCACCATCTGTTGCAAACTTCCAAGGTTATAAAGAAGAAAGCATAGACAAATAAAAGAACTTATGCGGGGGAAACAGGTGTAACTTAAATTATTTAGCAACTTTATTAGTATAAAATAGTATGGTTGCTCACAAGTGCCTAAGGGTAATGCAACACATACAAGACACTCACAAACAGAAACAAGTAAACAAACATAGGACTCCACAACGACTCACACCTAATGGTGACTCTGAAACAAAAGACGCGACTCAAACACTCGAGTCTCGACACTACACCCGACTAGACTCTATTACTCATCGAGCCAACCCGGCTGCGGCTCCCCCGGAGCATACACCGGCGGGTGCTCTGGCATCGGGGCGAACTGATCCTGATGACCTACTGTAGCTGGTGCAAACGACCCCATCGACTCTGCTGGTCCTAGGGCTGCCTGCTCCTGTGCCGACGGCCTCGTGACCGTGCCTCTCGCCTGCTCCTCCGGACTGGATCGTGCAGCTCTGTGGATCGCTCAGCTCAGTCCATACAGGCCATCTCCAGCCTCGGATCCTCTCGCATGGAGTGAGCTAAGCCTCCCGCAGTTGAGTCCTCGCCTCCGTGACCTCGTCACGGGTCCTCTGCAGCTCCTGAACTGTCTCATCCATGGCGTCCACCTAGGCGATGACATACCTCGCCAGGTGAGTGATCGTGGCGTCCTCCTCCATGAGCTCCACCCTGTTATAGCGATTATCTCGGCGCGGGTGTTGACGAAAAACAGTGCCCTCCAACTCGACAGAGTAAGTGCGGGCAATCTGCTGCATCGCAAGACACGCCGTCTCCTGAATCCCGGCCTCAAAAGAAGTCCTCCTGGTGGTGATGTAGATAGGACGGCTCGCCCTTGTCCTCTCTCAGGCATAGACAGTGATCTTGACATCCCAGGCGATATCAAGTCCTGCCCGCACCACAGTGGTCCCCTGATAAAACGGCCTGTCGAAACCTCCGAGCAGCTGCATCATACGCCATAACTCAGCGGCGAATCCTCCAGTACGCTCTCCATAGGTGTGGATCATCCTCATCTGCCAAAACAAACCTCGTTTAAATTAAACATATAATAATAATAAGATTTCAGCATAGATATGAAGCAAGAGAGAAAGTATAAGTTGAGATTTCATTGATATTCTTGCTCAAGTTGTTAAATTCTTAGAAAATAGTTTTATCCTCCAGACAGAACTAACCTAGCTAGGGTCAAGACCTACAGTCAGCCTGGCTCTGATACCACCTCTGTCGGGACCCGAATCTGCAAATCCAGACCCTCTGCGTATTCTCTGCTAGTCCAGGATCACGCTAGCACACACAGTCTTACAGGGTTGCACATCACAGACATTCAGAGCGATATAAGAATAAATAGTGCAAATATTTATATAAACTGAGTTGTACGACCTTATGGTCTCCTTACATAAAATCAGCCACGCAGGGCTTACATTATTCAGAGTAAAAGAAATAGCAGCGGAATAAAATAAATGTCATGGAAGCCTTCATCTTGCCACAGGCAACCGACTGGGCTTGCCCCCTAATTGCCCGGATCCTCAATATACTCCTCCTCCCACGCTGGTGTCGACTCCTCCACTGATGTTGGGGTTGATAAGCAAGGAGGGGTGAGTACACAAGGCACTCAACAAGTAATGCACAGAATGCAACGCTATTACTATATGCAAAGCTTATTCCAAAGGATTGGCTTAATTGGTTCTTTTGCATCAAACAACATTTTAAAACCAGTATCTTATTTAGATTAAAGCAGTGAAACAGTTATAAATAATACTAATTTCTTCAAATGGTTTTTCTTTGAAGATTCTCGTGCATGTACCTTTAATATTCATTTTTAACACTGCTCACAGCCTTCCATTCCACATTTTTATTTTTGAAGATCTAACCCTTGACTGTAATCTCGAGCAATGTCCAATACCATGACACGGCTATTCAATAGATTTGACACTGCAGAGGTTGTACACTTTACCCATAAGATACTGACCATTCACCACACGTGTGATCGTCCGTAATAAAGCCTTTCAGAACCTCTACCTTAACCAAAGAACCTCTCCAGATTGCTTTCACTATCACTTCCCTCACACAGAGCCGAGGTATAGGACAGTCAATCACCGCTGGATGGGCCCCAGCCGTAGCACGTGTACGCTCCCCGCATGATACACCCCTGTGTAATTGTCACCCTGAGGAATCAGAGGAAAGAAATAAGAACCCTAATCAACTAGGTCCGTCCCATACCAGACATGTGGTTGTACGGGTCACTCAGATCAAAGGCTTGCAAGGTGAAGTCCTTAACTGACCAAGGCAAGACTTCCAACACTCAACTGGTACATGCCCAATGTGGCACATGACTCACATCACTCATCAACCCATTGCCACACAGCCCACAGCGCACATGACCTCTTGCCACTTGCCTCGCCTAAATCATTTCCCACCCTGCTGATTATTGTGCAACACATGCCAACAATAACTCAACATCGGTCAGTAACCACACAGTCTCTGAACCTCAATCTCATCATGTGGCATCATCACACCACTTTCAAAATACATTCAGTATTTCATTAATCAATATTGTAGTATTTCCAAAAGATCATTAATGATTCGTTGCAAGGCTAAGCATCTATTCACGGCCTAGCCTCCCGTGTTGGCATCATTTTAACATCCAATGATATGAATAACCTTAGGTGGACAATGATTTAAAGGCATACAAATAGTAATTTCAAGGTGACATTAACGAAGATCGCTTGATTAGCTAAATTACCCAAATTCATTTAAATATATTTTAATTAATTTAGCATGCATAGTTTTAAAGCAAAATATATGTTCAAAAGAAACTGGGATCAAAATGGTCAAAGCATCACTTGCCTTCAAAGAGTTGCTGGTTGTGTTCCGAAGCTTGGTCTTGAGTGATTGAACTCTTACTCAAACCTTAAGCAAATTTGCGCTCACGCTGCATAAACAATATATGCAATAAATAACTAATACAATAGACTAAATGACATCAAAAATTCAAATAAAATTCACTATTAAAGATATCATAATTTTATGAATTTTTAGAAATTTGAATCACCCAAATCCGAGTTAAAATGCAAAAGTTATAGCCGTTTGAAGTTTGAATAAAATCTGAAAATACAGAAATTAGAAGATCCGATTTTTCCGAATTATTTTTATACTGAAAAATCGCATTTATGACGTTAGCATCGCATCATGATGACGTCAGCACAGAAAAGAATTTCGGCCGAAATATTTTTCTGGAGAAATGACGTCAGCATGACGTCATCTGACACGTGGCATGCTCTGGGGCTGCCACGTCACCTCGGTCTTTGGACCCAGTCCACGGCTCGGGTCTATCCACCGTGGACTTGGTTCATAGAACAGTGTGCCTGGCCCCCACCAGACGACGTCAGCACTGACGTCGCTGCTGACGTCAGCCGATTGCTTCGAGATTCAAGCGTGGACACGTGCCATCATCGCAGCGGTCCTTAACCAACGGTCGGATCCCTTCCACACGGTGCAATCATGGCCGTCAAAAGATCAACGGCCAGATCTCACGTGCTGCACCGAAATCCGTGTGACACGCGTCGGCCATCGAAGGTTCTATTGAAGGTCTTGACAAGGTGGCTGTCCAGCACAACTCGAAGACGCAAAGTTTGCACTTGGCTAAACTAATCAAACAAAACCCAAGTGTCTAAAGCGATGGCTACTGAGTTTATAAGAGGGACGGACGTGAGAGGGATGTCCTAGGGTTGTGTGCAGCCAAGGGAGGGCGCACACAACTTGGGCTTGGGCCCCCACACGTTTACAAGGCCCGAAACAACCCAAAATAGTATTGTAGTACATTGTTTTAATGATTTCGGTTGATGTACGATGAATCTGGGCCTGAGATTAGATCCATTCGAAAGATCTCGTTGTAAGATTTCAATCAAGTCCAGGTTCACCCAAATCGGAGTCCGTATGCAAAAGTTATTCATATTTGAAGTCGGTCTTTGTCTCAGAGGCCGAATTGGATTCCGTAACGTGATGGATTTGATCTCTCTTCTTGGCCCGTGGATGATGTGTTGGAGTTAGCACAACCAAATGTGGTCATATCCGTAGTAGTGATGTCCTCATCATCCTCCCTTTCTTGAATTCGAGTCGCCCTCGACTCATGCTCGCCTTTTAGCTTGTCCTCAACAAAAGTATTCTCATGTGAAGATCATCCACAAAGCTCAATATTTCTTTCCAAAGATATAAAGGCATGTTGAAAGCTTGCACTCTTGGACGCTTCCTCCCCTCTATGAAGGAAAGCCATCCTAGTAGATGTAGATGATACAGAGGATGCCGTGAAGTGTCGCCAAATTGATATAGCGTTGATCATATCTAGGACGAGCATGGTCTCATCATTCTCCCTTTCTTGAATTGGAGTCGTCCTCGACTCCATCACATTCTCCTGCAAAATGTTAGTAGCGAGAAAGAGCAAAGCAACATGCATATCTTTTGTGATCAAATCAATGTCTCGTGAATCAAAATCACCCAAACACTCCCTTTCTTGAAAACTATCATATAGATTATAATCGACAGTAGGGGTACTTGATATGATATTAGAATTATCAAATTGATCACATTGTTGCATAGGATGTGGAGGTCTCAGATCTGAACAAATGTATAATCTATGCACTTTGTATTCTCCTTTATCATTATGTTTGCCAACAACATGGAAAATATTTCGTGATAACCATGACAAATCGAATGTACAAAAATCTTCTCCTTGAAACTATCCAGATCACACGAACATCAAATTCAATGTAACCTAAAGTATCTAAAGAAGACATCAATTTAAGCTCATCTTCTTCACTAGCAATTTGAATAACATGTCTATGTTCAGTATAAGTGTTTAGTTCAAATATATATGTTTCATGTTCATTCACTAATTGTGGCGTGGATATAAGTGAAGCATTATGACACAACTCTTCTTTATCACTAGGAATAGCAACCAAATCAGCAATAGGTTCCATTAATAGTTGCTCTACGATAGCATGATTCATGGACAGTTTTGTCTCTTCAAAATGATTTTCACCATGTATACAGTCCATACCTTTTACATTACCTTCTAAATCATTCTCAGTGGTTGAAGGTGCAACTTCAATTTTCAACTCTTCACATACGTATGGAGAAGCAAATATCTCCTCTTTCTGCACATTTTCTTCATCATATCTCCTCTTTCTGCACATTTTCTTCATCATCTTTCTCATGATGTTGTTCACTTTTCTGCAAAATGTTAGCTACAATAGAAGGTGCAACAATGGGCACCTCAAATGAAGCTAAAGGCTCTTTCAAAGATTCAGCAAGCATGTTTTTAGCTCTACAAGCACATTTAATCAATTCTGAAAGACAACTATATGTTTCATCAACTAGAACATCCTGAATTTCATGATTAAGTCCACGTATGAACCTAAGCTCAGTAACTTCTTCACATTCTTGTAAACCACAACGCAACAAACAATTTTGCAAATCATGAAAGTATTCTATAACAGTTTTAGAACCTTGTTTTAAGCATTGAAGTTTAGTAAGCAAATATTCATCAACATATTCAGGAACATAATCATTTCTCATAAGTCTTTTCATGGCATTCCAAGTTTTAGGTTCTTTATCATGTCTAGATATATGCTTCCACCAATATATTGCATCTGATGTTAACACTTTAACTGCGGCACTAATCTTTTAGTTTTCAGATAAGTCATAGTTTGCAAATTCTTTGTCTACCGCTATCTCCCAATTAATATATGCATTAGGATCGAACTTTCCACCAAAAGTAGGCAATTCAAACTTGATTTTACCTTGTTCATCATCAGTTGATGAACCTGTGACGATGTGTGGTGGGGCGACCGAGGCAATGGGTCCATCTTTGGGAAGCCGGGGCAGCAATGGGAACCCGTTGTGCACATAGTACACCATTGTTGTTGCTTAGGAGACGAGGTGGAGGACTGGAAGCTCCAGGGGCAGCAGCTGCAAGCATATCATCAAGTCTATTCAAAATAGTAGTAAGGGTAGTGTTAGCAACTCCCTGAGCAGTCTCGATGGACCGGAGACGGTCTTCTTGCAGCGACATTCGCTCATTAGTGAGTCGTACATTGCCCTTCGTGCATGGAGAATGACGCAGTGAACTCTTGTCACCTGACATGGTTAGTAGCAAAAAGGGAAACACAAAAGTTTATGTAATTCCCTATCAACTACTAGGAAGTGGAGAAAAGTCGCTCAACTCTCAAGCCTTAACCAAAATTCTTACAAGTTCTTAGCGTGCAGCAGGAGTTGTCGGCCGTTGGCGGTGTCAAAAGTTCTCTGAAGCTTGGATAAAGCGATTGCAAGGGACCGAACAAACGTACAAGGTAAAATATGTGGAGCTAGGTAGGCTATACTTATTTCCTATGCAATCTGATAATTCTAGTTATTGTAATGATAAGTAAGGACCGAAACTAGAATTCACAAGTCCTAGTTGCCGATCTCAAAGATATAAGCGAATTTCAAGGCAACTCACACGCAAAGATTATGTAACTTAATGCAACCAATGGAATGAGCTAAATAAAAAAAAATTTCAGCACCAAAGCTCGTGTCGCATAAGTTATGGAGAGACACTAGCTAATTGCTTCAAAAAAAGGTAAAAGGGCACAAGATTGCTCACTAATTAATACAATTGCACAATCTGAAAAAAATGAACACAAATTAGGGTTTCGCTCAATGTAGTGCTGCCGGCCACTATTATGTTTTCTTTCCTTTTTTTTGGCCTTTTGGCTCTTTCTTTCTCTTTTCTTTCTTTTGGTGACTTTCGGCCAACACTAGTGTGAGCAAAGTTTTGGAATCCCTAACTTGATATCACAAGATAGTATGATATGATAAATCAAGATTATGTAATGTATCAAGTAGAGCAGCCCTAAGCAATATCAAATAACTAGTCTCAATTGGGATCAAAGTATTCGCAAAAGATGAATTGGTTCCCAAAGGTATGTGTACTGATATTTTATGGGTTTTATGGATTGTGGATGCTACTGGACTCAACCAACTCAAAGGAACAAAGCTAGAACACGAATTGAAGCAAGATACCCAAATTCAATGTTTCTAGGGCAGCAGATTTGTCGCCTCAATTAAAGCTTCAAAACGACCGAATTTAGAAGGTTCACTATGGAAAGAATTGAAGATTATGACCTCAGCTTTCAAAAGAGTACACGAACATGCAATTTGGAGCTCGGGTGTGAAATTTATGGCTCAAAAACCGAACAGCACAGAATACCCCCAATTTCAGCCCGCGGGACTGATTCCGAATCCGAATCCGAATCAAATTCGGTTTGAAGGATTCTGAATCGCAAAGGACACCCAAAAACGTTTTTGTAGAGGACTCTTCAAGGATTCAGGAAAGTATAAAAACTTCCCAATCGGAGTTCGGATGTGAGAATTATGATTAAAATACCGAACCCATCTGGATTGGAAGTACAACTTGCTTAAACAACTTTGATATCCAGATTGAAGAGATTTCGCTAAAGAATTAGAGTCCATACCCAACTAGGTTTATTGAGATCGTTCCAAGGTTTTAGGAAAGTGCAAAAACACTAGAATCTAAGCTCGTATGCGGAAGTTATGAACAAAACAAAGTACTGGACAGATTGAAAGAAAAGCTACGCGAAGGGAAAAAACGATCAGCAACTAAAATAAGGACTCTAATGGATCAAAACCTAACAAACTCACTAAAATACCAGATTGAATCTAAAGGTTGAATTTTTGTGGAGTAATTTTCAATTTAGGACAGAAAACAAAAACTAATCTACGGTACAAAATCTCTCACCGAGCAACTTGAAGCTCTGATACCACCTGATGTGAAGTTGTGTCCCGATCTTTCGATGAGAGCGATAACTATCGATTTGGTGGAATCGACTTTGACGATCCGACTACAACGTACGACGACGATGCGCCTTAGTAATTGCTAAACCAACTCCGGAGTGTTATTGATCTTGCCGTGGGCACGATCAACCTGAACACGAGGTTCAATTCCTGCAAGCAACCGAAGAATAAGCAAGAACAATGGTAAAAGCAATCTGAAATTGCAAAAACAATTGAAGGCCAAAATAAGGTGGGGTTCTATTGAAGGTCTTGACAAGGTGGTCTGTCCAAAGACAACTCAAGACGCAAAGTTTGCACTTGGCTAAACTAATCAAACAAAACCCAAGTGTCTAAAGCGACGGCTACTGAGTTTATAAGAGGGATGGACGTGAGAGGGATGTCCTAGGGTTGTGTGCAGCCAAGGGGGGGAGCACACAACTTGGGCTTGGGCCCCCACACGTTTACAAGGCCCGAAACAGCCCAAAACAGTATTGTAGTACATTGTTTTAATGATTCCGGTTGATGTACGATGAATCTGGGCCTGAGATTAGATCCATTTGAAATATCTCGTTGTAAGCTTTCAATCAAGTCCAAGTTCACCCAAATCGGAGTCCGTATGCAAAAGTTATTCATATTTGAAGTCGGTGCTATCTCAGGAGGCCGAATTGGATTCCAGAACGTGATGGATTTGATCTCTCTCTCTTCTTGCCCCGTGGATGATGTGTTGGAGTTGGCACAACCAAATGTGGTCATATCTGTAGTAGTGATGTCCTCATCAGTTTGTGTTCTTGAGAGGAGAGCTTGGAGTCGTGAGCCCTTACGGCTTATCGTGAGGGGAGCTGGTTTGTATATTATGTATTATATATTTTCTTCTAGCATTTCTTTTCCTTTGCATCTCCTGGGTGTTTCTGAGCCGTAGTGTTATCTACTATCTTTTCTGTGCTCTATAGTCACCCAGTTTGCAGATCCTCGACTTCTTCTCCTCATTTTGTGTTTATGGTTTCTGTTGAGTTCAGTTGGACCTTTCTTGAGATTAATTCTGCTAATAACTCAACCTGAACCAGATTTGTGCTTAAAATTGATTCACTTGAGGGGGAGTTTGGGAATCTATTCATGCATTGCATATAGACTTTATTTTTGTTTAATGAGCTTTGTCTATTATGCAAATGAGCTATTATTCATGCTATGCACCCTGCTACTTTTATGAAGAAAAATGCTAGCTTAGATATTTCCAAGTTCATTTTAATTCATCTTGCTAAGCTTCTTGAAATTTAAAAAAAATAAAGCTTTAAATGAAAACTTGATGAAACTTGTTGCTTTTACTTGCTATGTTTCCTCTCTAGGTGCATATGCCATTATTTTTGAAATTTTGGATTTCTACTAGATTCCCTATAGCAACTTGGGTGAAGCTAGGTAGATCCATACTCGAGTCCTCCAATCGCTCATATATCTGTGTGCTAAAATGAAAATAAAAATTGACTCTTTTTGTGCAAATTGATCTCAACACCTTACATTCACAAGACTGTCTCCCATTGCACATGGGATGAACTTGGAATGTATTGTGTATGACCAAGACCATCCTCTTAAAAGCTCTTCTTGAGATGGTTGACTATGCCTTGAGTAAATCTCACTTAAAAATGCAAATATAAAAAAATAAGTAGGTAAAGAATGCAAATATTGTCAATCATTTGCACGCCGCTATGTCTTTAAAAGTCTTAAAGCAAAATTTGCATTAACTGAGAAATGAGCTCGAAGGACCTTGTATGCACTTCTAGATTCTCCAAAGTGTTGAGTAGGTTGAACTCTAGGTTTTCCATTTGATCCATTGTATGGCTTTGCCTCTAGTTTAGAAACTATGCTTAGTGTTGCACTTGTTAACTCATGCAAAAATGACATCATCTTCTTTGTGCTTGCTAGCAAAATTGACATTTGCAATTGGACATTTCTTTGTTAAGCATATTCTGATCTTAAGTAGCTTGGTGCCATACTTTGTCTATGTGGTCACTTGGATAATTCTCAAAGCTCTTTTAGGATGCATTTCATGCATGCATTTTCTAAAGGGGGAGAAATAGAAGAAAATATCATCTTGATGCCTATATTGCCAAAAGGGGGAGAAATGTAGAAAAAGCATCATTTTTCTTGGGTCTTATGATTTTGTTGAAAATTTGCTAATCTTAAGAATCATAAGCTTATGTGAGCTTTTATTGGATGTTTAGAGCTTTTGGTGGAAACCTGTTCTTTCTTGGTTTTTGCTCTAAAAATCCTTTCTGTCAACTTGGTCAAGTTCTTATTTTCTTTCCTTCTGGATCAAGTTTGGTCTTTTCATCCTAATTGATTCACTCTCTTCTCTTCTCAAAATCAATTTTTATGCCTTTTGGGTGTTTGTCAATATACTCATCAAGGGGGAGATTGAAAGACCATGTGGAGGTCTATCCAAGTATGTGATGAGTAATCGATTGTATTCGAGCTTTTCGTGCTCAAGGTTTAGTCTGTCCTGGTTGAAGACCAGTGGTTGGACCTCGAGTGGTCTGGACTATGTCTGGTCGAAGACCAGTGGTCGGACCTCGAGTGGTCTGGACTTTGGCTAGTCGAAGACCAGTGGTCGAGTGACTCAAGTAGAGTGAGAATCAAAAAGTATCGAGTAGGGATACTGCTAGGTCGAATGGTGGTTTAGGTCAAGTAATGCCCCGTCGGCTTGTGGTCGATTGTGTCGAGAAGAGTGGGAATTGAGTAGGGTTACTCGATGCTCGATATCGACTCATCGACTCGCTGTTGAGCAAAGTGGGGAATGCTATGTGATGTGGTTCCTTGTTTTTGATGGTTGTAGGACGACGGGCTAGGTCATGGTGAGGCAAAGGATAACCGGGACTAGGCGAGGTGCGTCGGAGGTCCAGACGGTCGAGGATCGTCGGAAGATGATCGCAGACAGAGTCGTTGTGAACCGAGAAGACAAGGAATGGATGAGATGCTAGCTAGAGAGCTACTCGGATCAAGGAGGGCCCTCGGATCGTGGTCTAGGTGATAGAGTAGCAGGTCTAGTTAGCAGGACTTGAAAAACCTGGTGTGCTTGTTGGGTTTTGGGTTAGCCCATGTAAGGCTATGTGTGGGAGTCATTCTAACCCTTGATGGTGGTTCTTAGGGCAGAAGGAATTCATCCAAGGGTGGAGGGTGACTCAAGATTAGTATAAATAGAGGGGAAGGGGTTGCCTTCCTCTTTGGAAGGACTTAGAAGTTTTGGCTCCTTTGAGCTTTTTGCCCACTTTGTTGCGAGGCTTTGTAAACCTTCCTTCCAGAAATACAAAACGCTTTATATCATGCTTGAACTTACATTTCACATTAAATTCAGCAACTTACTTTCAAGCATTTAAATTTCGCACTTCATTCTTGCAATCTACTTATACGCAATTTGGATTTGCCTCCCCTCCTTCTACTTGCTATTGCCTCTTATTTCGAAAGATTATTGCATTTTTGCTGCAAGAAGCCGATCTTGTGTTCTTGAGTGATTCATTCTTATAGATAGTGTTCGCGGAGATTTTTGACTTGAGTTCTTGCTTGCTATGACAAGTGGGAGGTTGTCCAAGATCATCTTGATAATTGAATCCCCACGAGCAAGTCCAAGATCAAGTTCTTGTGTTTTGTCTATACTTGGTGTGTTTTTCCTTTCAGGGCAAAAAGGTCATAACTTTGACGTCAATCCTTGCGATTGAAGGTTGGAATAAGTTCCTGACATCCTTAAGATCACATCTACCAAGTTTCATGAGTTTTTGTCCAGTCGATCAAAAGATTCCTCGAATTAGCTTTTATGTTCGTGCTGTTCTTAGCTCTGTTCTTCCTGCTATTCTTGAGTCTGGTGATACCATCCTTCGTACGGTCGTACCGGGCTTGCAGGAAAACCTCCTTCCTATTTGCTCCTTTTGATTGATCTGTTTGTGGGCTTAGTTAAACATTTTTTAGTGGGGGAACTTTCAGATTTGGAATCATTCACCCCCCTATGATCGCCAGTTCGGTCCTCCACATTTGCTTAGCCATGCTTACTTAAAACACCATTTAAATATTGACTGCACTTTTACTCAGACTTGAGCAACTTTTAAAGGTACGGAGCCGAGTTATGGTCTCTGTGTATTTTGATAAAAATGCAACCCAAAAACTTATGGTTTAGACACGGGCGAGTTACTATTTAAACTTGAGGCGTGAGGAGAGACCTCGCATGTAGTTAGGGGGAGATTCTCGCCCAGGTTGGTTAAGGACCGGACTTGACGCTATCACCTAAGTAAAATAGTGCAACAACATGTGCTAGTATGGGATAGCCTTAGCCTAGTAGATTATCTGAAGTTTAACCTTGCATTTTGGTAGGCTGAAGTAGTAAGGGTACTCCGGGGTACGCTGTCGCTCGTAGGAGCTCCCTTCACCGAGGTGTTGGGGTTAAAGCATTCCAATATAACGGTGTATACCTTGCCATGGGGGAAGGATGCGATAGGGCATAAACCATCGTTAGTACTGTGTGCACAGGTCCGAATTTCCAGCACCATGGGAAGGACCAGCAAGGCAAGCCTTTAGCTAGTTGAATGGTTTCATCACAATCTAAGCAAATCGGGTACTGCAGGTATCACGAGGCTTGATTGACATGATTGCTAGAATGTGTCATATGGGTAAAGTGTACACTCTTTGTAGAGATTTAAATCTAATTAATTAGCCGTGCTCGCAGTCATGAGCAAATCAGGGAAATAATGTCAAGTATAGCTTTGTTTTTGTGAAATGATTGGAAACGGTATTGTGACGGGTTGGTACTTTTGCACGCCAAGGTTGGCTGTGATTTACTCGCTGTTCATGGTCAAGGAGGACTGTGAAATAATGGTATTAAACTTTATTTATTGTTGTTAGTTTCATATCAAATGCTCTTTAGAATTTCGACACTGCTTGTTGAAATACCTTTTTGCAAATAAAATCTGCATTATGCTAAAAATGAGACTTAGTATAGTGGCTTAATTTCCTTGGACTAACCTTGCATTTATCTTATTTCCATACACTAAAGTCTTGCGAGTACATACGTGTACCCACCGTTGTTTATTTCGTAATATATAGATGAAGGTACAGAAGAAATCTCCAACGACTCGTACTTCACACCAGGGTCCGACGACTATTTGGATGGATGAACTAGGGCTCTCCCTAGTCGGTTGCCTTTGGGTTGTGGATGAGCATACCGCAGTCCTACTTTTGTTTCATGTTTAAATTCCGTTGCGATCTACTTTTGGTGTGTAATATTTGGCCGGTCAGTCACATAATTGAAATATTAAGTAGTTGTAATAGTTTTTAGTCTATATTTATGCTATGTCAAATGCTTAGACATGTGTGTATGTGTAATAATGCATCTCGAATGAGGGATATGTGGGCGCTAGGTGTTGATCTTGGGAACTAACGCTGGCCACATATCCGGGTACCTGGAATTTCTCTCAACTGTCCAATGCATGGACACATGCGACCGTCGTTCCTTGTCTATTGCGACGCACACCCCTCGGTGGGTGTGGCGATACCAAAGTTTTGAGACGGCCGGCATGTGCTGCGCCCGGAAGGGTTGGTTATAATTTCGGTATGGTTATTCGAAAAGAAATCGGAACTCTCTTGGTCGTGTAAGTGTGTACGGTGCAACTAGGTGGCTCATATTTATTTGAGTAAGGTCATCTGGTTAATACTTTATGCACGAGACTTGTGATGACAGTGAGCATATAGTTAAGTGGAGTATGAGTGTCACCTCTAGTCCAACGCACGAGTGAGGCTTGATTCATATTTTTAGGTGCCCACAGTAACTATCACAAAACTGTTTGTGATGACCACTGATCATTCTGACTTTTTTTTGTAGAAGGTGTCAAAACCATCTGTGCTAACTGTTTTTAACCGTGTGTGATTTCCTTTTGTGTGGAAGTGAATAAGATATAAGAATATGACATCGGATGCATGCCTATAAAGATTTTTATCGTTCCATCTGAACGAGACTAAACAATATGGCATCAATAAAAGTGTTAGTCTCACGTTTAGATATGTTATTAATCACCAAAACTAATATAGGGCCGGTTTGTTTTAGCTTTTGATTCTGAATTCTGGCCCCAAAAGCAGAATAAAAAACAAACAACTCGATTATAGAATCCGATTCTCTCAATCTAACCGACTCATATACACTAGAATTCACAATCCACTTCATATGTATTTTTGGATTCCAGTTTTTGGAGAATCAACTTCTCCACAACCACAATCTAAAATAGGCTTTTAGAGAATCTAAAACTAAAACAAACATGCCTGTAACGGAGCTTAAACTTATATCATATGAACTATGGTTGTTCCTTATCCTAAGTTGAGATATACAACAGATCTATAGAATGTACGGACACAAGATATATATACTTATATAGGCGATTAATGTGCATCAGATGTGCTTCCTAGGCAGTTGGATGAGACAAGCTATGCTTATAAAATCGCGCATTCACAATATATGGCTCTGCGCAAGAGGTACTTAGAAGGTAGGCACTGCTACCCCACCACGTACTTACAACCATCCTCCTGTGGCTTCTAAGTATCTATTTTTCTAACAAAGATACGCGAACAACACCACTACAGAAAAGGACATCACTGTCGGATCAACATCAGCATCACTGCCGGATGTTGACCCGGCACTCCCTAACTGGCAGTGATAGTCGGGACTATCACTCTCGGTTCTTTAACCGACAGTGATAATAATATCACTGCCGGTCTTATCACTGCCGGTTGTTATTTTTCAACCGGCAGTGATAACACATTATCACTGCCGGTTGTTATTTTCCAACCGGCAGTGATAAGTACAGTGCCATATTATCCTCCAAAACCGGTTACATAATTTTTTTGTATTATATGTATGATGTAACGCTGTACTATATATATATTGTACAATACATTTATTCTGTACGATATATGTTATGCGCAATATTAATGAAGTATTGGTAAAGAATAATTCAAATATATTAAATCATCATAATATTTAACATTGAATACCAAATACTCATTTAATCATGACAATATTAATGAAGTATTTGTAAAGCATAATTGAAATAAAGTAAATCATCGTAATATTTAATTATTACATTGTTCATTGACAATCGCTCACATTTCGATTAATTGTAGCGTGTGGCTCAGAAACTCGCCCTTGGGTTGATCACTTCTCGAACGATGAACCCAAATGACCGCTCTCAAGGGCTTCAACTTCGCTGTCAAGTAGGCTGTTGGTGCCGAGTTTCACACGCTGTCATTGAAGAAAATGATGCATTAATTAGTGTCGTAGTTTTTATAAAAAAAAGTAGACGTCAACATGTAATGATATACCATCTCGCCGTTGTAGTCAGATCTTGTCGCGATTTAACGTGTGTATGTGTGTCATTAAGTAGTATGCACATAAATTGTTCCCTTGCGGCTGTCTTAGGCACGGAAAATCGGTTTTTATTCTGAACTTCTTCGTGAATGGACGGTACCGAGTGCTCTTCTTGTGGTATTTTGTGTACGCCCTGTGTATGGTTATGAATACTCATTAAATTTAATTAGGTGCAATTAAGTGCAATGGAATGAAAGATTACGGGAGCAATAACGGAACGACTGAGTTTACCTGTCTAGCAATTCTATTACTTCTTTGTAATCGTTTGTCGGTTTCCTCATTGAGTCCAACACAGTGATCGTGCTATCGTCTAACATAATGACGAGAAGGATCCAGTGAAAGCTGGAGAAGCCCATTAGTCATGACATGGTGTTGCACATGATAAAACTGACTAGTAGGCAGGGAAACACGCATCTTGAAAGTTGTAGGTAAAAGTACATAGGTCTTGTCTTGTAACTTTAGCGCGCCTTTAGTACGTACTCCTCGATCTCTCTCTCCATCAATGGATCTTTAATAAGTTTGCAGTTGACAAGGCCGGGATCGAGGAATCCTACCCTTTCATTTAAGTCTGCTCTGAGTGTCATTGTCTCCATTCTACATAAGAAAGAAGTTAGACACTAAGTTTAAGGGTACGTGAATGTACAGTACGAATTATACAAGAGACTTAGGCCCTGTTTGTTTCGGCTTTTTCACTGGCTTAAAAACAGAAAAGCCAAAGCCGAAACAAACGACTGGCTTTTAAGCCGGGCTTAAAAAAAGCCAAAAGCCTCTATATAACTATAAGCCAAAAGCCGGGTGATAGGTGCTTTTTTTGGCTTTTTTGGGATGAAATAACCTTTTGCTAGTGGAAGTCTCCAAAATTACCCACAACCTTAAAAAGTATTTCAAACTTTCTAGCAATAAGCTACATCTAGGGTTCACAAAACCGAATTCAAAAAATCGTTCGAAATTCGAAAACCGCAAAAACCGCTCGAAAACCATCAGAAATCGAAGGGTTAAGAAATAAAAAAATCGAAAAAAATCGGTTTTTCGCAAGAAACCGCTTGGTTTTTAAGAAACGGTTTTCGAGCGAAAACCACGGTTTTTCAACGGTTTTCGAGCGGTTTTCAATGCATAATTTTTTTTCAAATTTTTTGATTTTTTTTAAATTTAAATAAAACGGTTTACCGAGCGGTTTTGGATATCGAACTACAGTGGTACACTCGAAAATCGCAGTTTTCGCCGGTTTTGTGAACCCTGGCGACACCATCTAACCCATCAAAAAGCCAGGATACCAAACAGCATGTCTTGGCTTAAAAGGAGACGGCTTAAAAGCTCGTTAAGCCAAAAAGCTAGCTTTAAGTCAAAAGCCAAAAAGCCTAAGCCAAAACAAACAGGGCCTTACAGAGTCCACAATCTTAATACAGACACGTCCAGAGCATATCGTTGGTACAACTGGTATAACTCGGAGGTTTCTACCCAGAAAACTCCGTCCATATTGTGACATGTTTCCCTCTGGGAGAACGTCTCGCAGGAAACCTAACAACTCTGTGAAGCTCTTATCGAACCAACCATTGCTTGCCTTCAACTGCAGCAGCGTTAGCACAACATGCAGCTTTTTGAGGTCCTCCTTGCAGCCCGGGTACAAAGGTGTTGTAGAGTCCTCTACCATACGCTGGAACTTCTGAAAATCCCTTCCACTCGTGTGGTCCTCCTCCCCATCATGCAACATCTGTTCTAGATCATCTTCATGGTTATCGACGAACGTATCATCTTGGGTGTACATGAATGTATCTTCAACCGCCGTGGAGTCGTTGTCTTCGTCGTCATCATCAATTGAATGATCTTCACGTAAAATCTCATTTTCACTGTGCTCAGTCCAATAGGTATAGGCAGGCTTGAAACCCCTTCGAAGCAAGTGTGCACGAATCGCCTCAAGATTAGAAAACTGCTTCTCATTCTTGCAATCGACGCATGGGCAACAAATGTAGTTCGTCAGCTTAGTTGACTTGTACGCCGCAGCCACGCTCATAAAACTAGTCACACCGTTAAAGTACTCTCTATCGCAACGGTCCGCTTCATACATCCATCTTCGGTCCATCTGCAAATATTTATAACAAATAAAATCTCAGTAAATCAATAAGTGGTCACAAATTATTTTATTCATTTAATTTGTTACGTACTGCTAATTAATCAAGAAATCCATTTCCAAATCTCACTATTAAAATCAATTAAATAATTGCTATTACTTATAATGGTCATCCAAAGAAATTTGCATTACTTACAAAAAGTATTAAACTAATATACACCAAGTAAAGAAACAATAATAAGTAATTAGATACAACAACAATTAATTATGTAGTGCTGTCGTACTTAACATATTAAACGCAATCACTAATTTGGTCCTCATAAAAACTTAAATTCAACCTATATCGGATGCCTCTTTATGTCGGATCGGATATTTGTCGGATAGTATCGGATCGATAGGGATACGGATTTTTTTATAATAATACGGATTCGGATTCTAGACTTCACTATCCGTCGGATACGGATACGGATTCGGATAATCAGGATATTGATGGGTCAGATATCCGGATATACGTGTGGGCTGGGCCAAAACTACAATTTTGGCCCAAAAAGGTTTCTTAATTTTAGAATTGTTTTTTTAATTCAATTAATCCATAAAGCAAGTTTCAATTATTAAAATTAGCAGACCAACTTCAAAAATTATGAATTTTTTTTGAGAAAGTTCCACAAATAATATAACATTTAAAAATTTATTTTCAAGGTTTTATCACATTTTAAATTTTCTCAAAAATTCAAAACTTCCTCTTCTTAATAGGAAAATATTTTAAATAATTAGCTAAAAAGCATAAAAACTCATAAATACATAATTTATTATTTAAAAAATAATTCAACAAAGAATATAAATATTTTTTCTAGACACATGATATCTAAATAGTTACATACAACGACAATTAATTATGTAGTGCTGTCGTACTTAACATATTAAACGCAATCACTAATTTGAGTCCTCGTAAAAACTTAAATTCAAGCTACATCTTAATCTCACTAATCACTGCACACATAAAAAGGTGGTGAATTCAAATCTAGTCTCTAAATTAGAGCTCTAATTGTGCTCATTATGCAATCGATAATTCTCACAGCCAACAACCATATAGAACTTAATATCCAACAAAAACCAACTACAAATAAAATGTACATCAAGATACGAACCGTAGATCACGAATTAGAAGTGAATTCCACCAAATTTGAGAGCAAAAATCCGCCCCCTCTCTTCCCCAACCGAGCAAGAACAGAGCTCCTCTCTGTTCTGGAGGTGGGGCAAGTACGAAGGGTATTTGTAGTGTGGACTTATCACTGCCGGTTATTTTCAAAACCCGGCAGTAAAATATCAGTGCCGGTTCAATAATATAATTCGGCAGTGATACTCTCTGCCGTTCCCGCGTGAAAATTTAGGGTAAATCTTATCCCTGCCGGTTATTATTTACAAACCGACAGTAATATATCACTGTCGGTTTTATAATACGAACCGGCAGTGATACTGCTCTCATGTTCCCGCGGGAGAATTTAGGGTAATCTTAACACTGCCGGCTTTTGTTTACAAACCGGTAGTGATGTATTACTGCCAGTTGGACAAAATGAACCGGCAGTGATATTGCTTCACTTCGCGCGGGAAAAAACTATTGTGCCAGTTTTACTTGGAATACAATCATTGCCGGGTGGGCCTCACCCGGCACTGATGAGGCGTCGCGGATATACCCCTCTATAGTAGTGCAAGCCAAATGCTGCTTCTGGTTCTTGGCCTTCTGTAGCTATTATCAGGCACGAACTTCTGTAGATATACGCTTATATACCTACAGTGTCGTGCGTGTAGGTTAATAAAGCCAAATGTCCACTAATAATCCTAACCTTTAAACTCTCCAGAGAATGAATAGATGTGGGGAAAAACGTGATGGCAAACTTGGACCCAAAATGCAGATCGTTCTTCGTCGGGTGCGGCTGCGGCCTCAATACATGCAGCGCAGATTGTCTAAATCAATTTGGTCCGTACGCAAAAGGTGGATGTAATCCCAACAATAGTTGCACAGCTTTGGCTTTGGCTTTTGGCTAGGAAAAACTGGAATCCATTCCAATCGGGCGGCTTCGAGTAGGCGCTTATAGAAATGCCGGAAGCGCAGTACAATGTGAAGAAGCCGGAAACTGTCTAGGGGTAGCGTCGATGGCTTTTGTGGCATGGATTTTGGGCCTTGCCCATAAAAGCTGGAAATATTTACCTACTCCATACTAGGTATGGAAACTATAGTTCATTAGGGCCGGCAAAAAGATTCGTCTGGGTTTGAATCAAAATTTCTTCGATTACTGTAGTTAATGGGTTTAAAATTAAAATTAGTCCATTTTGAAGTAAAACGTTAATGAGGCTTGGCTCGATAGTGACTCGTTAGCTTGAATTTGAATTAACCACTTAAGTTATAAATAATACATCGAACTATACTAATTTTTTTAAAAACTAATAAACTCGATAGCCTGTCTAGTTCACATCTCCCCTGTTCATTCGCCTCCTCCACCAAGACTCGTCCGCCCACCCTACTCGTGCGGTGACTAGAGTTTCGACCTAGTGCTGCCCTTGCTTCGTCCACCTGATACCGCCCCTCGCCTCCCGCCTACGCTGACCTCCGCCTCGCACGCCCAATGCCATCCACCGCCTCCTCCTGCCGGGGCCACCATTCGTCCCGTCCTCACGCCACCACGCCTTCTACTAGCTCCTCCCTCCGTCTGACTCCACATCCACATCCTCCTGCCGGGGCCACCGTTCGTCTGTTTGTCATATTGATTTGATGATTCCCGTCGATTCAGAAGGATTTTGGATGTGAAACTACTTCTATTCGAAAGCTCTCGTCGTGGGCTTCTCCGTAGAGTCCAAGAATACCTCAAACGGACTTCGTATGACCTAGATATGGTTATTTTTAGTTAGACTGCTCCTGTGGGCCGAACTGGACTCGTGCACAAATTGGGTTTGATCTTGGGCTGGGATTGGAGCATCAGAAGTTGTTGGGCCCTTGTCTTAGCTTGAGATAGAAGCATGGCTTGCTGGGCCGGCATGGTCTCATCATCCTCCCCTTCTTGATTTTGAGTCGTCCTCGACTCAAACTCATTGGCCTGCAAAAGGTTAGTAACAAGATGCGGCAAAGAAACCAACATTTTCTTTGGTTGTTGACAATGTGACACATTAAAAGAAGATTTCAAAATGGTACAAATATAAACTCGATGCATCATGTACTTTCCTTTATCATTATGTTTGCCAATAGCATGAAAACTAACACTAGATGACCATGAGAAATTAGCAAACATAGAAAATCTCTCCTCTAAACAATTGAGATCACATATGACATCAAATTCAACATAACCCAAAGTATTCAAGGAAGACAACCGTTTAATCTCATCCTTTTCATTAGCAAGGTGAATTACATGTTTATTTTCAGTACACATGTTTAGATCAAAAATAAAACTGACATGTTCATTCACTAGCTGAGGCATGGATATAAATGAGACATTATCACACAACACTTCTTTATCACTAGGGACAGCAAGACAATCATATGTGACAAAGGTGATTTAGTTTGAGTGTCCACTAACTGCTGTTCTAGCATAGCCCCAGTAGTGGTCAAATTTAGCAAATCAACAGAATTCTCTCCTCGTGTGAAAGTAGCACCTATGTCGTTACCTTTGTTTTCAATCTCTGCCGATTTAGGCATATCATGATCTGTACATTCTTGAGGCATGCATGGGATATCAAGTATCTCCTGCTCCTCCTTCTCTTGCGTGTTTTCCTTCTCGTTCTTGTTCTCAATGTCCTGTGAAAAGTTAGTAGCAAGTGAAAACTCGACAAGATGCCGTTCTTCCAAAGAAAATTCTTCACTTTCGCAATTATAGACATTAATTTCAGCAAGATGTCTTTCATGTTCAATTTGATTTTCAATCTCACAAGCAAGATTAAATAAACTAGAGAGAGAACTATATTCCTTATCAACAAGAATACCCTGAATTTTCATATCAAGTCCATTTAAGAATTTTATTTCCTTAGCTTCTTCAGATTCATCTAAACCACAACGCAACAACAAAGTTTCTAATTCCTCGTAATATGCCTTGACAGTTTTATCACATTGTTGTAAACATTGCAATTCATAAAGTAAGTTTTTAGAATGATAAGCAGGAACAAATTCATCTCTCAATAGTCGTTTCATATGTTTCCATGTTTGTGGTACTGTCTTATAAGCACAAAAATCGTTCCACCAAATTGATGCACATAGAGTTAAAGCACTAGCGGCAACTTTAATTTTTCGTTTATTATAAAGGTTACATTGCGGAAGAATTTTATCTACCTCTATTTCCCAATCAATATAATCATCGACACCAAATCCGTTATAAGAAGGAAGAACTGGAAAATTCTTACCTTTACCAGCAGAAGGAGATGAATTAAAGTTGGGTTGGTGCTTATACTCTTTTCTGTCAAGTGTATTCTCCATGTTTTGAATTTGCTTGTTCATAGTCTCATTCATCTCTCAAAGCATCTCTCAGAGCTCGTGTTACTGTCTTGGTCCTCCGGTACCCCTGCAATTACTAATAGAAAACAGAAGATAGCACAAAGTATTATCCCTATCAACTACTAGGTACTGGACAGTGGGATCACAAACTCTCACGCGTCTTACCACACCCTTACAAATGTTCTTACCAAAGCAACAGGTGGTACAACCGGTGGCTAGTTCGTGATACCGTGAGGGCGTGAGCGAAGCGATTGCAAAGGAGAACCTGAACTGATAAAAAGTATGTGGAGCTCGGAAGGTAATATTTAGTAGCAAGGAATAAGCAATATCGAAATCAGATTAGCAAGCTGAATAAATGTCCAATGTACACTTCACAGTTGTTGGCCTAAACATATTCCTAGAACTAGTTCAACCTAGCAAGGGATATATCAAAGCACATAGGACTCAAAGGATGCAAGCAATTCTGATTATCAGCTTCTCTTTCCCTCTTTTTGCTTCTTTTTTTTCTCTGATTTTTTTCAGGGCGACTCTTTTTTTTTGCACTTGCCTTTTGCTTTTTCTTTCTGTTAACTCAAAGGGAAAACAAAAATATCACTTTTTGGAACAAGAGAAGACGTTAACAGATGACCGAAACAACGGTAAAAAACAGGACATCAAACTTCTAGGGTCCAGAACTCAGTCTTAGAGGCCGATTTTGAGGGTCAAAAATTGCACAGGTCTAAAGACCTGTGGATTTTTCAGATGCGCATCATCGTCCTCTTCGAAACAAAAAACATTCGCTCCGATCGGAGTTCGTATGCAAAAGTTATGCTAGTTTTACTGAACACTGCACAATTGCCTGCGACTTCACTTCTTTCTTCCAGTTAAGGTTAAAATAGCAATAGGATTGCGGGTGAACAAGGGTGGCCAGCGGTGCAGGGTGATTGGTACAAGGTGGCTCGCAACCTATCTAGGGCTTGCGGAACAGAAAATATAATGTAGAGCGGCGGCAATGGCAAACAGTTCGGTTCTAGGGTTGGAGGTGGTGGGATGACTAACGGTGCAAAACAAGAACTAGGGCAACGGAAAAGGACCACTAGAAACTAGGATCACAACCTCCAACCAGCAACACGACGACGATGATGGACATAAACTCAACAAGCGACACTAAAAACGAAAATTGCAAAGGCACAAGGGGTTGTAGGACAGCGGAACCGATGAAGAACTTTTTGTAGGGCAACTTTTTTTTTGGACTCTAGGACGATGGCAAAACAAAAGTGGGGCAAAACAAAAGTAGGGATACAAGAATTACCTATCGGGCAACCGAAGCTCTGATACCACTTGATGGGAATGGTGGCCCGATCTTCCGACATGTAGTAATGAATCGATTGGTGGAGAACTCGACGTTGACGATCCGGCTTCCAATCAGAACTGAATCGAACCCTACAATCGCTACACCACGGCTCCGTTGGTTATCAACCACGCACAAACACGGTTGACCTCACCAAGAAGGCCTATCCTTGCATTCGAATCGGGAACACAAGCAAGAACATAGAAGATGCAATCTGAAATTGCGAATAATATTAAGCACACGAGTTGAGGTTCCACAAACCGATGAACGGCGAGAAAATGACAAAGTGTCTAGTTGTAATCTAAGCAAAACCCATCTATTCTAGCGACGGCTACTGAATATATATGAGGAAGAGGGCAAGGGAGGCGGCCAAGGGGGTGGCCGTAAAATCCTAGGTCATACAAGGCCTTTGGGCCCAAGTGGAGGTGGCGCAGCACTTGGCAGATTCTGTTTGTCATATTGATTTGATGATTCATGTCGATTCAGGACGAGTTTGGATGTGAAACCACTTCCGTTGGAAAGTTCTCGTCGTGGGCTTCTCCGTAGAGTCCATGAATGCCTCAAACGGACTTCGTATGACCTAGATATGGTTATTGTTAGTTGGACTACTCCTGGGGGCCGAACTGGACTCGTGCATGAATTGGGCTTGATCTTGGGTTGGGATTGGAGCATCAGAAGTTGTTTGGTCCTTGTCTTAGCTTGAGATAGAAGCATGGCTTGCTGGGCTGGCATGGTCTCATCACTTTAACTACTGAGTATGGGTTCTATGATCGATTTGCATGAACAGACTGTGATTGTTGAAAAATGGAACAAATCACACTTCATACAAGGATTCAGATAGGCTGCCTTCATTGATATGTTCTATGATAGTTGTCTATTTAATTTTTTTTGACATGAATTCATACGAGATACTGTTCAATTATCTCATCATATTTGTGTTTAAAGTTGTGAGATTTTATAATTTAAAGTGCCATTATGATAATCGGTTCACATGATTCATAGTAGGTTTCATACTTGGAAACACTACTACAGAAAATCATATCACAGACGATTCAAAAATGTCATCATATATGGTTTTGAGAACCATATGAAACTATGTGTTAGCGATAACAACGGCATATCACATACGGTTCTCAAACTGTTTATAAAAGTCACATCACAGACAATTTCAAATTAGAACCGTCTGTGATGTCCTAAACACCACAGATGGTTTCTAATTTGGAACCGTCTGTGTTGTTATATTATCACATACGGTTTTTTTGCTGTTTATTGGCTAGTCTCAGGAAATGCTAGCCATGCCCTCTGAAACAACCAGATTACAGATTACATCATAAGCATATTATCACATCCATTTCATACATTAACTCAGATTACATATTACACCATGTAGAGCACATCCATTTCAGAAATCAACTCATATATATTGACCAATTAAATGCATAACTTCAATTCACAAATTCCCAGCACAAGGTTCACAAATATACCTAAGTGGTAATTCACAAATTCACAACTCAGGCATGCGGCACTCGTCTTCTAGATTTATGACTTCACGTAGCAAGAAGGAACAGAGTTATCCTCGAATTCCTAAGAGATCGGCCTGTTCCAACGCAGATGTAGCGCATTTTCAAACCTGTCGATGGGAAAACTAAGGTCTTACATGTATATAAATTGATAAGTACGAAATAATTATTGCAAGATTAACAAACCTCCAGGTCATTGGTAGTCTTTTTACCCATGATGATTTGCATGTTGTGGGAAACGTAGAATCTATATTGGTTAGTGCCATTTGGCTGCTAGTGGCACTTCCAAAATATAATTGGTTAGTATAGAGGCAGCATTACAGAGTGTGATATAAGATTATTGTGTACTAGTGGATATCATGAACTTATAATCGTGTTTCAGCTTTGACCCGTACTTGGATGGCCCTCCACAAGCTTTGTACACTTCGAACGACCTGTCCAGTAAATTTTTGATAGGCTTCAAGTCGTGGATACCATCTTTTGAGGAATCAAGGTACATTACCCAGTTCTTTCTTGGTATAATTAAAATAAAATCTAGTGAAACCTACACAGGTATGTCGCCATGGTCATTCAACATAACTTTGAGTTGAGTGTAAAGTACAAATCAATAAGTATAGCAAGTAGTGAAGCACTTACCGAGGGTTGTGGGGTAAAAGTATGTATTTTGTATCGCGTTGAGTCGACAATGCGTTTTTGACGTACTCATGGATGGCTTGAAAATTGTCGTCCATGGTTTGCTTGGACACCACGTGTGGGTAGAGGAAACCCACTGGTTGTTCCTCTTTTTTTGCTTCAAGGATCATGTATCTATATATACGAAAGCAAAGATCATATATACATATATATATGACATTTATTGGTATTACACAAATCAGACCGTGATTGCACACTTACAATGTCCAACATCTCATGAGTGAGGCGTTGAGGGCATCGAGGTTGTAGAGATCAAACGAGTCGTTGAAGCCGATCACGAAGAAACCCCCCAATGACTGGTAGAAGAAATTCTCTTCCTTGAACCTGACCGAGATACTCGATATCCGTTCTACCATTGGCTTGTTGGCTTGTTCCATGTACCAAGTTGGCAATCTAATGCAAGTTTTTGAAAGCATTCGCTGGCGCTCTTCTAGTACGAATGGCTGTCCTAGCTTGAATTTATGGTTAAACGGGGCCAACGTAAAGACAGGGGCCTCCATGGTCTGCTTCGATTTGCTCTTGTTGCCGCCTCGCCATCTATCATAGTTCGTCTTCACGGGAAACGACTAGGCCCGAAATGAAGTACCAACTTGTGCTGTATAGAGCACGGTAGCTGATTTGGTGGCCTGCTTCAGTGCAGCACGTGGCTCCGGTAGTGTTGGTAGCTCCGGCACAGTAGGTGACCAATATTATGCGTGTAGCTCCAATGCTTTAGGACAATCGTCGAAGGGGATTTCCTCTTCGGCCACTAGATGAATGTGCTAATGGCATCCCCTAGTGTCACAATCTCATCGTTTGGGGGCATCTCCAGCGTGATGGCTATGCAAACTTCATGTACACTATCGACATTCACCTTCGTGTAACCCGGCGCTACCAGGCGACCGTGAACATTCACCCTTGGACTGGATGGATACGCACGCCCCAAACAGCCTACAGGGGAAAGGAGCCATTGGCAAGCCTCACTTTGAGATTGCACGGTGTGGCCGGCTACACAACGTTATGCAATTAGCTAAGACGTCCAACATGTTTATTTATGGAGCATTCAAGAGATATATATTACCTTTACATCATCAATAGGAAATTTGGCATCGTCGATATATGTCTCAGGGGCAGACGCACAGCTGCTCCGATGGTTAGTTGGGCTGAATTGCGTCGGTGCTTCTAGGGCTTGTGCGGTCCATACGTGTCTCTCCGTAACCACCCTTTGCTCCATCTGTTCATTAAGGCTTCTAATCTGATCATCGAATTGCGCTCTCAGCCTTTCCTCAACCCTTTCCTCAATGATTGCTAGTAGCCGTTCATCGTGCTTGGCTTTGGATCTTTTCCTACTCCAGTACGTGTCGGAGTCCTATGGGAATCCCATTTTTCATGGAATGGAAACACATTTATCTTGCGTGCAACCCAGATGCTCCTTTTTTCCCAAGGGTATTGATACTATATCTTTCTTCCTAACCGACAGGAAAGAGCCTTGCGGAGATTCTGTACTCAACACTTCCTGCAAGAGCCAACCATGACATCTCACAGATAATTATGAAGTTATGGAGTAATTGCAAACTAGGTAGTTCGATACCTTACAAGGCGATGGGACACTTCCTCGTCTGCGGGGTTCCTGAAGGTCATGGTGCCCGAAAATGAGGGATTCAACCTCGCTCTTAGCCAATTTCAGGCACACGGGTCTACTATCGAGTGTAACATACCAAAATTTGAGTTTTTGGAATGTTTGAATTTGAAAATGAACCATTAGCATTTTCCTTGATTTAATCAAAGCTCAATTTGAATTTTTTATTAATGAATAATTTAATTTGACTAAACTATTCATCAAAAAAATATTTCCAATCGTAGTTGGGTTTATTGTGCTTCAAGGATTTTTTTGTATTTTTGGAGATTTTTCTAAATTTATTTGCTATTTATTTGAATTTAATTGCTTTTATTCGAATTTCTGGAATTTAGTAAATTTGGAAATGTTTTCTTTTTCCAAAAATCCTTTCAAGCCGAATCGGTTTCGCGGCCCGTTCCTATTCCTCCGCGCGGCTCGCTTGCCAGCCCGATTTGCCTGGCCCAGTCGCTCGCTCGACCCAGCCGCTCGCAACCTTGCTCCACCGATGTTTGGTCTCATTTCGACGCTTCCCGTGGAGCTGTGTAGCCGTTCGGGTGCATCGTTGGATCAGTGACACGTGTGCGGTCTAGATCAGGCCACGTCGCCCCGCGTCGCCGACCAAAAACCCTAACCATAACCGTCTTGGAGTCCCGCCGCCGCACACTGCCACCGCTCGGTTTCTGCATTTTGCGCGCCTCCCCAGGATATTTAAGCCACCAACGAACCCAGCCCGAGGTTCCCCGCTCCACGCTACTTCTTTTGGTCCATCCCTTGCTGCTCGAGACCCATCCGTTGCCAAGAGCAAGCTCGCCGGAGCTGTCTGCCGTATCCAAAGCTTTCTTCCGCTTGGATCTCCACCGCCGTTGCACCTCCGCCGCTGCCGCTTGCTCGCTTAAACTCGTCGCTTCGCACTCTCCCAGATCCCCAAAGTTTTGAGCCCGATACATCTCCTTTTTGTCGAAACCGGTGTCGCCTTCCTCAGCTCCGGCAGGTTGCGCCGCTCCCTCGACAGCTTCGTCTTGCCGTGGACGTTCGTGTTAGTGTTATGCCCTTGAGGCAATCATTTAGATGATTGTAACATGACTATGTTTATGAATAATAATATGATTATTGGTCCAATGAATGTATATCATTGTATTGATCAACAAGTACGTGACTTGCTTATGAAGCTCTTTACTTAATGATGTAATTCGATAAATATCTCTGATCGGATATCATCGATAGGACAACGATGAATAGATCAAGACATGTAGTGATCGATGATCATGCTTCATAGATCATGGGATATGGAGATATCATCTATACATTGTGGACGCATGTTGAAGAACATGGGTTAGATAGACCCGCAATGGGACATCGCGAGAATGTTTCATTCTTATGTGTCATCGATGTATCTCATACCTAGTAGATGTATGATCCTTAGACCCGAGATTGTCATATTCCCTACATGTGTAATAGTTTTCCTTGGGGCTATCAAACACTACTTCCTAACCGGATAGTTATAAAGGTAGCTTTCATGTTTACTATGAAACGTGCGAGGGAAGTGTGCAAATAAGATGGAATTTGCCACTCCAATGAAACGGAGATATATGACAAGGCCACTCGTGTGATATGATTAAGGAAGTGCATGGCCATGCCGTGATTGAGGAGTCAATCACAACTTATTAATATATCATGGATACGAGGATGGATTGAATCATCAAAGGATGACATGCTTCTCGCCTTGAGATCAATCTTCATATACTTGGCAAAGGGATTATTACATGAGTACTTTTGATAGGTTCTGTCGATTTGATCATAGTATGTTTGGGAGTTGGCATACTTTGCAAGAAGCCACTACCAACTATTGGATTGAAAAGGAGTTTTCCAATCCATGTCCAAACGTATGTGAACTCGCAGGTCACACACTTAATGGTGGGACGCATTAATTTGGATTGGATCCGTAATTAATGAACCTCTTGGGCTTAGCACGATGGGCCCTAGTTTAGGTTTCATCTCGTAGCTATATAAGGAGGGAGGAGGAGGGTGCAGGTGTGCTTTCCCACGGTTTAGGAGTGATTCACTCGAAACCCTAGCCTACTCCTCTCGCCGCCTCGCCGAGCGACGGTGCTTGCACGGCGACGCGGCGTTCCATCTCGGACGTGTGGACTCATCGGTGACGCTGCCGCGATCGCAGCGTGGGAGGACGATCCACGGCAAGGCGAGAACGATCCACTACATCGACGCAACGACTGCGGCGAGAACGTTCCACTACATCGACGCAACGACTGCGGCGAGAACGATCCACTACATCGACGCGCGAAGGATTCCGCAACTGCGCGTCTAGTGGTAATCTTATCTATGATCCCCTTCTTGCGAGTAGCTTTCTGGTTTCGCGGTAGAATTTTTTTTTGTGCTAGCGTAGCAAACCGCGTTCCTCTTCAGTTCGATCGCCCACCAACGTTCTTGATCTCGCCACGATGCTACCGAGAGCAGCCATAATCCTTTGCCGTTCGATCTGGCCGTGTCGCGGGATGAGCGACACGTGGCCTGCTGATGTCACCGTCCGCGTCAGCGCCCACGTGTGTGCCGCGTCAGCCGAGCCGCCCCATCAGCATGACGTCGGCGATGGCGTCGGACCTCCTATTTCTCTGAGCCCGTTCCACCGTGAACTGAGCTAAGACCGTGGACTCAGTCCATGGACCGAGGGTCCCGCGCGTTAGCCTTGTGTCAGCAGTGAAGCAAAAAACCCGATTTTCCTTTAGAAAAATAATTCATTTAATTCGGTATTTTCCAATTTTCAGGTTTTATGATTTTTGAATCATCCGAGAGCCCGTTCTCCCTCGTACGAGCTCCGATTGAGGTGATTCAAATTTCTAAAAATTTGTAAAATTGAGATCTATGTAATGGTGGATTTTATTTGATTTTAGACATTGTTTGCTATCTATTTTGGTGTTTATTTGTTGTTCTCTCTCGTTTCGCATGGCCGTTGAATTGTGTGACGTATCCGAGGAAAATTCATCGACCGAAGAGCAAGTTCCAGAGCAAGACCAGAACCTATTCCAAGGCAAGTTGTGCTTTGATCATGTTGAACCCATGTTTATAAAATTGCTATATTGTTTTACCCTATTGCATATTATTTCAAGTATACAATGGTTTCAATTAAATTGGGACTTAGCTATTATACTAATTTGATCTATACCATACCTTGTCATTTGTATGCCATGATCTATTGTCACCCTAGATTGGTTCACTATATTTGGTTAATAATAAAATCAACATGGGATGGTTAGATTGTCATAGTTGCTTAGCCATGCCACGTCATCACATGTACCTGAATCATCAATGTTTAATCTTCACTAATGGAATATGGAACACTAATATGAACTTGTGTGTCATGTGAGATCACACAATGAGATTGAGTTGTAGTGGCGAGTCATGTCATGCAACGATGTTGAATTGTTGATGGCATGTGGTGCTTGGTAATCAACTGGGGTGGTAATCATTTAGATTGGGGCAAGTGGTAAGGGGCGAGTATGCCAAGGTGGGCCCGATGGGCAGAGGGTATGTGGAAGTCTTGCTTTGATCATCTTAAGGATTTAACCTTGCAAGCCTTTGACCTGAGTCAATCATGCAACCACATGTCTGGCATGGGACAGTCTAGCTGATTAATTTGCAATGTCTTAGCTTGGTACTATCAATGGTGGTGTGAGTTCCCGAGTTATGGAGTAACTCACATGGCGCAAGAGGGGGCCCTGGTTGTGGTTTTCAGACCCACCAGTGTTGAAACCTTAGCGGGTAGTACTGGGTTAAGGCAGAGCTTTGTAAAGGCTTTGTCATGATCTCTCCGCCAACACACCAAAGGAAGTGTGTTAATTGCATGGCACCAAGAGACGATCATGTCGTGTGGGTAAAGTGCATAACCTCTGCAGAGTGTAAAACTATTCGAATAGCCGTGCTCGTAGTATTGAGCAATGCTCGGGAATTACAGTTAAGGGTTAGTTTAATTAAATGAAAAAATTGGTTGGGACGACGGGATTGCCATATGGAAGGTTGGAACTTGACTTAGGATTGGAAACTTGGTTTACTTGAGAAATGTTGAATCTATCTGTTACTGTTATTTGTTTTACAATCTTTATAATCTATTTATTGTATTTGTTCATAAATGCTGCTTATTGCAAAATAGCCATAATAGCCTTTTCCCTTGGAATAAGCCTTGCATATAGTTACATAGAATTGCATTATGTGCACAACTTGTTGAATACTTTAAGTACTCACCCTTGCCCATAACAACATCACTAGTTGAGGAGTCTGCATCCATGCTAGAGGAGAAATACCAGAAAGAGACGAATGTTTAGGGTGCAAGCCTTGTCAGTTGCCTGTGGTATACTGAAGGGTTGAATTTGTTGTTTAGCCTTGCGAGGCATAGTCATGTAAGTTGACCTTAAGGTCATTTAACTAATATTATTTAATATATGATGTCTTTCATAATGTTTCTACTGTGTATGATTGTGATATTTACCGATGTTGAGCCTGTGTGCACTAGCGTGATCCTGGACTAGTGCAGTATACACAGAGGGTTCGGATTTGCAATTCGGGTCCCGACATAGGTGATATCAGAGCCGTACTGACTTTAGGTCTTGACCCTAGATAGTCTGGTCGTCTCTATAGGACCTTCAAAATTATTTTCTAATGGAAAGATTTAACTTGAAAGAATAATATGTTCTTGACTTATCTCATTCTTCTATTCCCTTCCTTGCCAAAATTCCCTCTTTTCCCCTTGATGAATTCTTTTCTTTTCCTTGCTGGATCGAGTTAAAACTTTATCTGAGTTGTCTTGGTAGTTGACGATATACCACACCATAGGAGAAAGCATCGAGTGCTTGCTGTCAACCCTGAAAATCATGAAGGAAGGAATCGTCGAGCTTGAGGAAGAATGGATCGGTGAAGTCTTTCAGAAGCTAGAAGACCCATGCTTCGAGTAGCCAGTTGAGACTCATGTGTGGGAGTCGTGTCTGCTAGGATAGAAGTGTCGCCCATGTAGATGGTAGTTTTATGTGTTTAGGCTGAACTTGTTCTTTCTTGATTGCTGAGTGTGCAGTATGTGTTGCAAAGCTCTTAGGCTTATGTAAGCAACTATACCAAGTTATTAATATTGCTTGCTTAAGTTTATTGGGTTAAACCTATCTCCCCTGCTTTAGAATCCCTGCTTCTTACCTATGCTTTTCTTTCTCTCTTCCCTACCCCTGTAAAGCAATCAAGCAGATGGTTCAGATTAGTGGTAACGGAATCAGTGGAAGTGAAAATCAACTCAGTGGAAATTTCAAGGATGGATTAGTTTCTCGACCGTCACTACAGATGGATATGCAGAGTTTTGGAGTGTTTCTGACTATTCAGACCCAGTTGATGCATGCAATGAAGAAGCAAATGCAGACTATAAACAATCAAGCCAATGTCAACAGAGTGTCCCAAGTTGTCATCAATGATTCCTGTTCTTACTCAAGGTTATCATAATTCATAAGGACTCGTCTGCCGACGTTTTCAGGAAATGTTTCACCTTCGAAAGCGGAAGATTGGCTTAAAATTATTGAGAGAAAGTTACTCATTGCTCAGTGTGAAAGTGATAAGAAAGTCATGTATGCCTCTTATCTGCTAGAAGGAATTGCTGTTGAATGGTGGAGGAAGTATTGTGCTATCCATGAAGCCTCACAGAATATAACTTGGAGTGAGTTTGTTGTTTTTCATGATCTCTTTGCTTCACCAGAGAATAGTATAGCCACAGTGAATTCAGGGAAGAATGATACCCCTGCACCTTGTTCAATATCAAGTCGGTGTTCTTTGAAGTGTTGTCAACCAAACAAGTTAGAAGATCGTGTGTGCATTCGCTGTGGAGAAATAGGTCATACCGCTAACGAGCATGCGATCAATCGCTCCAGCTGTGAGGGAAGCCATCCTCTTGGAGAGTGTCTTATGAGCAACATCCCATGTTACCTTTGTGAAGGTCAAGATCATTGCCTAGCTCAATGTTTCTTGGATCCGATAGTTACTGCCGTGACACAGAATCAACGAGAGAATCTTCGAGCCGCAGTTGCTCAAGAACTATCAAAAGGAAGAGGAACACACCCGTGTTAAGTACTAAGTCATTTGAGGAGCTCCAGATGCATCGTTCTGACCATGTCAGTCTCCATCAAGAAAGTAGTAAGTGGCAATCACCAACAGCATGTTTCTTGTGTGATGAAGAAGGTCATTGGGCTAGGGAGTGCCCTAAGAAATGTCCAATTGAGATTCACAAGGAGGATAGTAATGAGCATACAATTGCAACCAACAATGCACAACAAGGGGTACGTATGAGCTACAGATGTCGTGAGAAAGGTCATTATTCTAATCAATGCCCTCAGAGAAGACAAGTATCTCCTGCAGCCGTGATTATTCCAGAAGTCACCTCAGTCAAGTACATAACGCCAAGAGTGAGTGGTGACACCGCAAGAGAAGTTTACCCAAAGAACCAATTAAAAAAAAGACGTTTGAGTGAAGACACTACCCCGATCAATAAAGGCTCAAGAAAGAGAGGTTGCCCTAAACTCTGTTATACCTGCAACAAGCTCGGGCATTTTACCAAAAATTGCTCTCAAAAGAAAGCAACCGTGCCGGTTCAAGTTAATCTCAATTCTGTCCCAGTCAAAACTTCAGCACCAACGCCAATCGAGGAAGTTTAGATTAATGATTTTACCCTGTGCAAACTCTACCTGTAAAGAAAAGTGATTAGTGATGAATTCTCTGTAAAGATTCCTTGTTTAAAGTGATAAAGTAAAGATGGTAATATATTGGTATGTGAAGTGTTGTAATAAAAGTATTAATGGTAAATGAACAGTCAGATGTTTCTGAGTATTCACCTGTGTTCATGGTTCATCTGAAGATGTTGCGTGTGCAATGATGGTCAGTTTAGTGGTGTTCATGAAGCTTGTCAGCCCGAAAGAATTGCCGTTGCCAGAAAGTACAATATTGCTTGATCTAACCTAGAATGTTATGGAGTTAAGTTGCTTATTGTTGGAGAAAAGTTCCTAGTGACCCATATTGGATATCAGACCCGAGATGCTACTCTTGAAATGAATTGGTCATCTAGACATAAGGCTGTCTTGGTGTTTGGTCGAAGAGTTGTCAGCTAAAAGCCTTAAAGGCAGAAAAATGGAATTTCAAGCGACTGCACAGATCATGATGGTTAGTTGATGGTAAACAGTGTAGAAGTTGCCAGCCTAGGAGATATGCCAGTTGTTGAAGAATATTCGGATATGTTTTTCGAGGATTTGTCTAGTATGCCGGCAGATCAAGAGATCAAGTTTGTTATCGAGTTAGTGCCTGGTACAGTGCCAAAAGCAAAGAGACCTTATCGAATGCCTACAGATGAGCTAGTTGAGATGAAGAAGCAGATCGAAGAGTTGCTAGAAAAATGTTTCACCAGACCATAGGGAGCGCTTGTTCTGTTTGAAATATGAGAGCTTAAGGATGTGTATTGACCATCGAACATTTAATGAAGTGATGATTAAAGAATAAGTATTCATTGCCCAGGATCGATAATTTGTTGGATCAGTTAAGAGGAGCTAGAGTTTTCTCTAAGATAGATCTTCGATCGAGTTATCATCAGTTAAGAATTCGTGCAAAGAATGTTCTTAAGTTAGAGTTTTCTAAGTGATACAGACAAATATGAGTTTACAGTTGTGTTTGCTAGAATGATCAATGCCATTGCATAATTTATGAACATGAGGAATGAAGTTTAATGGAATAGTTGGACAAGCTGCTGTTGTGCACATAGATGGCGTTCTTGTTTACTCCAAGTTGCGGGAGGAGCATTCAGAACATTTGAAATTGGTCTTGGAAAGGCTGTAGAGTAACAACTATATGCTAAGTTTAGTATGTGTGACTTTTGGAAGGAGAAAGTTGAGTTTCTTGATCATGTGATGGCTGCAAAAGGAGTCGTTGTTCATCCAAGCAAACTGGAAGCAGTGTTACATGGGAGCAACCGAGGTTAGTACTCATATTCGTAGTTTTCTGGGAATGATAAGATATTACCGTCGATTCATAGAAGGATTTTCAGTAATTACTAGACCGCTTATGCAGTTGCTAAGAAGTTTGCATGGATGCCGCAGTACGAAAAGAGTTTTCTGGAATTGGCAAAGCGTCTAACAACAGCGCTAGTGTAAGTATTGACAGATGTGCAGAACAGCTTAGATATATACTGTGATGCATCTAGACAAGGTCTTGAATGCGTATTGATGCAGAATGGCAAGGTGGTTTCATAAGTGTCAAGGCAGTTGAGACCGCATGAAGAGAATTAACCAATGTATGATTTGGGATTAGCTGCCGTTGTGCATGGTTTGAAGTTGTGGCGTCATTATCTCATTGAAAATAGATGTGAGGTATGTTCGGACCACAAGAATTTGAAATATATCTTTAACTCATTCAGATCTCAATATGAGACAGAGAGGATGGTTGGAATTAATCAAGGATTATAATGTTGAAATCTATTATCATCCTGGTAAGGCTAATGTGGTAGTCAATGTCTTGAGTTTAAAGAGCCATAGTGCTGACATGAGGGTATTAAATGATCAAAATTTCAGAAGTTGAAATTGGAAGTTGTTCCACAAGGAATTCTAGCCACTTTGCAAAGGTGAATCCAACTCCAGAAGAACATATCAGAGATGGTCAGAAGGATGATGAGAAGATCAGCAGAATCAAGTCTAAGAAGGATGAAGGTTTAGCGGAGGATTTTGTCGTGGATAAGCAAGGTACCACGCGGTATAAAGGTCAAATCTGTGTATCAAACAAGAGGGAGCTTAAGCAGTTGATTTTGGAAGAAGCTCATAATTCTAAGAATTCAATTCATCCAGAAAATGCTAAGATGTATCAAGATCTTAAGAAAAGGTTTTGGTGGCCTCAGAATAAGTGTGAAGTTGCTGAGTATGTTGCTTTATATAATGTGTGTGAGAGTGAAGACCACGCATCAAAGACTTGCTAGTTTGTTACAGCCGTTGAAGGTTCCATAATGGAAGTGGGAGGAAATCGGTATGGATTTTATTACTGGTTTGCCTAAGACTCAAAGAGGTTATGATTCCATATGGGTCATCGTAGATCGTTTGACCAAGGTCGCTCACTTCATACCAGTCAAGACTACCTATTCAGAAGATCGCTTAGCAGAGTTGTACATGTCAAGGATTGTTTGTTTGCATGGTGTGCCCAAGAAGTCAATATTAGATGGAGGTACAATTTACCTCAAGGTTTTAGAATAAATTGCATGAAGCTATGGGAGCCCATTTAAACTTCAGTACAGCGTATCATCTGCAGACAGATTCTGGAAGGCATGTTAAGAGCTTGTGCTGTAGCTTATGCTACTTCGTGGGATAAAAGTTTGCCGTATGCAGAATTCAGCTATAACAAAAGTTATCAGGCCAGTTTGCAAATGTCACCATTTGAAACCTTATATGGTCGAACCTGTCATACTCCATTGAGTTGGAACGAGATAGGAGAGCGTTTGGTATTGGTCCTGATATTCTTATAGAAGCTAAAGATCAAATTGATATGGCCAGAGAAAGGTTAAACATAGCTCAAAGCAGACAAAAGAGTTATGCAGATAATTGACGTCGAGATTTGAGTTTTGAACCTAATGATTATGTGTATCTTAAGGCCACCCCTCTCAAAGGAATTAAGAGATTCCAAGTAAAAGGAAAGCTTGCCCTAGATGTGTTGGACCGTTCAGAATCTTGGAACGAAGAGGAAAGGTCGCATACAAGCTTGAGTTGCCCCAGTCTTTTGCCGGAATCCACGATGTGTTCTATGTGTCTCAATTGAAGAAGTGCCTGCAAGTGCCAGAGGAACAGATGCCATTGGAAGCCATTGATTTGCAAGAGGATCTTACCTATAAGGATGTAGTAGTGCGTATCACGAGAAGCAAGATCATCCGTTTTTGCAAAGTCCAATGCAGCAATTATTCAGAAGAGGAGGCTACTTGGGAGCGAGAAGAGGATCTAAAGTTCATTGGCGATCAGATGGTTCACGATCATCATCTCCACAGACGACTCGGAGCCGTGCTGCAGTGCATGTCGTAAACTCCTCTGCCGTGTTGATTCAGATCTCCGGGCGCTACATGGCCGATGAGGCCTTTATTAGGCACGTTAACCCCAGCCCGTGGAGCAGATCTGCCGGAACCGCCGTAGTTCATGCCCAAAAGCTCGACGGAGTTGCTCACATTCACCATTGTGGTTTTTCATCAAGCTTGTCACTGTTGAACCGTGTTTCACCATTTCTATACCGTATTTGAAGTCGCCGAGCTGTGTCATACCAAATCCGCAACATCTGATTAACGGAGCTTTGCCAGAACTCCATCGAAGAGGTCGTCTTCCTCACTGCAGGTAAGGTGCACCGCTACCGCCATGTCATCAAGGGTCAAGCTTCATCAGCTGTAGAATTAGGGTAGAAGTCATGGATGCTTGTTGTGTGTCGCTTCGGTTTCAACCGTTCGATTAGATTAGATTGGATTGAATGGTCGGGATTGAGCCACGTGTGTGCACTAAAGTTAGAACCGCATTATTAAGTCTCAGCCATTGGATCTAGGTTAACCACATAGATTTTTCCGCATTTTTTGCATTGAGTTTCTCCGTGCATCGCCTTGGATAGCTGCCGCGTGTGCCTACTGACGTCGCCGCGTGACGTGGCGCTTGCGTCAGCCAGTGCACCACACAGTGCTAGTGGGTCTACGATGGACCAGGGTGGTGTGGTGGACCAGGTCCAGGGCCACGTGTCACATCATGATTGGTCGGATCGGTTGCTGACACAATAAATTAGTTTTTAATAGAAAAATAATTCAGTTTAATCTGATTTTCTGATTTTTTATTATTTCTTGAATCTTTCGAGAGCCTATTCTCCTCTTACGAGCTCCGATTGAGATGATTCAAATTTTCAAAAATTTGTAAAATTGAGTTCTATTTAATGATGAATTTTATTTGATTTTTTGAGTTTTTTTGTTTCTATTTTGGTATTTATTTGCCATTCTTTCTCATTATGCATAGACGTCGAAGTGCTCGGATCGTTCGAGGAAGATCTGTTGACTCAAGAGCAGGTTTCAGAGCAAGAACAAGAGCCTTTCCTAGGCAAGTTGTGCTTTGGTCATGTTGAACCTAGTTTATAAAATTACTATATTGCTTTTACATTATTGCATGTTATTTCGTGTGTATAATTGTTTCAAATTAAATTGGGATATAGCTAATCTACCTAATTGATCTATACCCTACTTTGTCATTTGTACACCATGATTTATTTGTCACCCTAGATTGGATCATTACTAGTTGGTTAATATTAAAATCAACATGGGTTAGTTAGACCGTGTTAAATGCTTAGCCATGCCACGTACATCACATATCTTGGAATATCAAAGTTTAATCTTGACTAATGGAATATGGAAAATGATTATGAATTAGTGTGTCAGGTGTTGTAACGCAATGTTGTTGACCTGTTGATGCCACGTGGTGGTTGGTAATCAATTGGGGGTGGTAATTATTTAGATTGGGGCAAGTGGCAAGGGGCAGTGTGCCAAGGTGGGCCGGAATGGCAGAGGGTATGTGGAAGTCTTGCCATAGTCATCTTAAGAACTTAACCTTGCAAGCCTTTGACCTAAGTCAAACATGCAACCACATGTCTAGAATGGGATATCCTAGCTGATTAATTTGCAATGTCTTAGCTTTGGTACTACTAGTTGTGGTGTGAGTCCCGGGTTTACAGATCAATTCACATGGCACAGGAGGGGGGCCCTGTTGTGGTGGTTTAACCCTTCAGTGTTGAAACCTTAGCGGGTAGTACTGGGTTAAGATAGAACATTGTAAAGGCTTTGTTATAATCACTCGCTTGTGTGGTGAAATGGTTGTATCATGTGGGTAAAGTGCATAACCTCTGCAGAGTGTGAAACCTATGCAGATAGCCGTGCTCACGGTACTGAGCATTGCTTGAGAATTACAGTCAAGGGTTAGACTTTATAAAATGAAAACTTGGTTGGGATAGCAAGTTGCCATTGGTGGTTGGAAACTTCACTTAGGATTGGATACTTTGTTTACTTGAGAAATGTTGGAGATTACTTATTACTGTTATTTGTTTTACTGTCTTTTCAATATACTTATTGTACTCATTTACAAATGCTGCTTTACTGCAAAATAACCATGAAAGCCATTCCATTGGAATAAGCCTTGCATATAGCTATGTTGTAATTGCATTCTGTGCACAACATGTTGAGTGCTTTAAGTACTCACCCTTGCCAACAATAAATCAACAGTTGAAGGGTCTACACCTGTTCTAGAGGAGGAGTACCAGGAGGATACGAGTGTTTAGGGTGCGAGTCTAGTCAGTTGCCCGTGGTAAACTGATGGGTTATCTACGACTTTCTTTTCTGCGGCAATGTCTTAGTTTATTATTCTTAGTTTAGCCCTATTTGGCTTTGTAATGTAAGTTTACCATAAGGTCATACACTCAATTATATTTAATAAATGGAGTCTTTATTATGTTAACGCTGTGTATAATTTTGATATTTTCCTATGTTGAGCCTGTGTGCACTAGCGTGATCCTGGACTAGTGCGGTATTGAAAGACCATGTGGAGGTCTACCCATGATTGTGATGAGTATTTGACTAAACTTGAGCTTGGTATACTTTGGTTTGAGTTTGATTTGAACTTGATTTGAAATTTGTAGCAATTTGAGCCTTTCTCTGTTTTCTCGGTGCTACCGGCCATGGTAGCGCGATACTACCAGGTGAGCGGTAGCACTGGCCCAAATGGCGGTGCAACAATTCCAGAGAGGGTGTTTTTCGGGTTCTGGCCGGGTAGTGCTACCGGCCATGGTAGTCCGGTGCTACCGGGCGAGCGGTAGCACCGGCCCTGGAGAGCGGTGCGAAAATTTCAGAGGAGATGTTTTTCCGGTTGGGTGTCCAGCGGTGCTACCGGCTTGGGGGCGGTGCTACTGGCCTGAGGGTGGTAGCACCGGCCAGGATGAACAAAGTTGAATTTTGATTTGTGGAATTTGATGAATCTCTTGCATATCTTTTTGGGCAATGCTATGTGGAGTGTTTTCTTGTTTTTTATGGTTGCAGGACGACGGTGCTAGGTCATGGTGAGGCGGAGGATGACCGCGACTAGGCGAGGAGAGTCGGAGGTCCAAACGGCCGGGGCTTGCCGAAAGATGATCAGAGACGGAGTTCGTGCAAGCCAAGAAGACAAGGAATGGATGGGATGCTAGCTAGATGCTACTCAGATCGATGAGGGCCATCGGATCGCGGTCTAGTTGATTGGATAGCGGGTCTAGATAGTATGCTTTGAAAACCGTGTAAGAAAACCCGGTTTGTTGGTGGGTTTTGGGTTAGCCCTTGCATGGCTGTGTGAGTGGGTTAATCCTAGCCCTTGATGGAGTGCTCTAGGGTTTAGAGGCTCATCCAAGGGTGGTAGGTGGCCCAAGAGTAGTATAAATAGAGGGGGAAGGGTAGCCTTCTCCTCTTTGAAGGTTTTAGAGGTTTTGTGCTCCTTTGAATTTTGCCCACTTTGTTGTGAGGCTTTGTAAACCTCCCTTCCAGAAATAAAAGTTTAAATTACAAGTCTGAATTTATTTTGTGCATTTACATTATGCTTTAAATTCAGCACTTACACTGTTGCAATTTAGTTTAATGCAAGTTAGATATGCCTCCCCTCCTTCTACATGCTTTCGGATTTGCCTCCTCTGCTTCTAAATACTTTTGCTTCTTGTGCCGAGGATGTTGATTGATGGATGACAGATCATATCCCAATCATCTAGGCAATACATGCATGTTTTTCTTAGAAGAAACCGATCTTGTTTTCTTATTTGTATCATTCTTATAGATCTTGTTTGTAGGGTGTGTGACTTGTGCTTTTGCTTGCTGTGACAAGTGGGAAGCTATTCAAAGATCATCTTGATCATCCAAACCCCACAAGCAAGCCTTAGGTTGAATTCTTGAGTTCTTGCGTAAACTTGGTGTGTTCTTCCTTTCCAGACAAAAAGGTCGGAACTTTAATGTCAGTCCTTGCGATTGAAGGTTGGAATAAGTTCCTGACATCCCTAGGATCACATCTACCAAGTTTCGTGAGTTTTTGTCCATCCGATCAAAAGATACCTAGAAAGTTGCTTTCAGGTAATGCTGATTTTTCAGTCTGTTCTTCAGGTGTTCTTGAGCCTGGTGCTACCGCTCCTCGAGCGGTGCTTCCAGCCTCCGATGCTACCGGCCCTCCTGCGGTAGCACTAGCCAGACAGGAATAGGCTCATTTTAATCGGCTCCTTTTGTATGTTTTCTTCGCGGGCTTGTTTAGATTATTTTTGGGGGAAAGTTTTTAAATTGCAATCATTCACCCCCCTCTGTTCGCCATCTCGTTCCTTCAGGTATACACAGAGGGACTGGATTTGCATATTCTGGTCCTAACAGAGGCTGGGTTGGTTGTGGTTGGTTTGTGCCAGGAGGAGTATAAGCGGCCTTTATCAAAGACGGTTCTAGCATAGAACCGTCTCTGATGTGACCCTAGTCAAAACAAAATTTTGCTTCAAGATCTCTCTTATTTGACAGCTGATTCTCAATAGTAATATGCTTTCTAGTTAGTTATGTTAACCCATGAGCTAGTTACATAAATCAACACAAGTATTTCTGTTTCAAATGGATTAATTAATTTGGAGCTAGTTAGGTGGCTCCATTTTTATTTATGAGAACCCTTTCACTTACTTTAAGATTTGTGCAACTTCTATCGAGGGCAGATGCATAGAAGCACCTCTCTTTATTTTATGGTCTATAATACATAGTGATCTTGTAGTTGAACTTCTTTTTCACAAGCAAGATGCTACAAACAACAGTTGGATTATATTTGCATATATAAAGAATGGTATCCTGTATGGGTGTTGATTAGACCAAAAAAAGTCTCATACAACTTAGCACTTCACGATGATCGACTATAAGGAATGACCAAAAAAGTCTCATACAACTTAGCCCTTCCCACTAGGAAATTCTAACATACAGTTCAAATCAACAATTAATTTTTTATATTTATTTTTACACATGACAAATAAACATGATGACCTGATCATAACTCCAGTCTCTTAATCTTTTGTATTAAAAATTATACCTTCACGATGATTGATGCGTGTGTGGCCAGCTTCCTTAGTTTGTTCTTCCTTGACCATTATGCCGTTTCCGATAGGAGGCAACTTGTCAAATTGATTGTATTCTTCTTCATCTAGTACATTTCCAACTCCGACAATCCTCCTTTTTCCTTGAAGAACTATGTGGCGCTTCTTATGGACGAGTTAGTTACATAGAAGATATGAACAACTTTGTTAGCGAGTATGAATGGTTAGTCTTGGTATCCGACATGTTCGAGGTCCACAGTAGTGACGCTGTACTTGTCAACCTTCACATACTGGAAGTTGGACCCAACAGCACCGAAACAAGGGGATCTTGAAAAGTACGTAGTAGAGCTCCCAAATCTTCTCTCTGAACCTATAGTTATAGCTACTTGTTGGCACAGCATTATTGAACGCATCTGTGTGGATACAGCTGTTTTGGTTTGTGCGTAAAATATGTACCCATTTAAGTCGTATCATTTCCATGTCATAAGTAAAAAGTTGGCCCTTTTGCCAACCATGTCAACGTGTCACCTAACGAGCTCCTAGTGATGGGTCACTTCTTCGACCATCTGTTGAATTGAATGTTATGTTGTATCGGGATCCAAGATTCCTACCGTGCTGGATTCTCTTGCTATAGCTAGTGCTTGTGCTCGTCGATATATGGGGACACTACAGCCATGTGTTGCAAAACTGTGAAATGGGCTCGAGCACATGCAACTGGATCAGGCATGATTGCTTTCCTGCCGATGGTCCTGATACTCTGGAGCCTCCCCTCATGGCGAGATCGAGGTACACCTATCTATTCGACCTGAGCCATGTAACCTACGTAGAATTTGACGATCTCTTTGGTTGCATAACCTTCGACAATGCTACCCTCCTACCGAGATCGATTACATACGTAAGACTTGAGAATTCTCATGTACCTCTCGAACGGGTACATGCTACATAGGAACAAGGGCCCGCACATCTTTATCTCTCTCATAAGGTGAACAATGAGATGTACCATGATATTTAAAAATGATGGAGGGAAATACATCTGAAGATTACATAATTCATCACCACCTCAGCCTACAGAGCATCTAGTCCTTTGGGATCGATGGCCTTCTGAGCAATTGTGTTAAAGTAATAATACAACCTCGTGATTGTCTCTTGGATCTTGGTCATAAAATACTTCTAATTTCGACAGGGAGCATCTATGTCATCAGTACATGACAATCATGAGACTTCATGTTAGTTAATTTCAAATCTTGCATCGAAACAAGTCTCTTCATGTTGGAGGAGTAACCGGATGGAACTTTCACACTATGCAAGCACTAGCACAGTTCAGTTCTCTCAGCCTTGGACAGAGTGTAACAAGTAGGTTCGTAGTATGTTCGACCTTTATCGGTCTCTTTCGGTTCTAACTCAGGTCTTATACCTATATCGACCAAGTCAAGCCATGCATTGATACCATCATTTTTTGCCGTTAATGTTCTGTAAGAGACCAATCAAGCTATCATAGACATTCTTCTCTACATGCATGATATTGATGTAGTGGCGAACTTTTAGGTCCTCCTAGTAAGGTAGGTACCAAAATATTGATCTCTTCTTCTACATGCTCTTTTCACGGGTCCTTGATTTGTGTCCCTTTCCATGCGCAACATCCAAATCCTTAACCATTTTATGAGCATCTCTCCCGCTTAAAGGCCTTGGAGCTAAACCATCTTCGTCTTTCCATCGAATTGTTTCTTCATCTTATGGTATGGGTGATTCCTCTGAAGGAACCTACGGTGACGCATGTACACTGTTTTGCATGAGTGATTCAGCTACACACTCTCTGTATCATCGAAGCAGTGAGTGCAGGTTTTAGCTCCTTTTGTAATCTAGCCCGACAGGTTAGCAAGGGCAGAGTAATCATTTATGGTGCAAAACAACAGACAGTGCAAAGTGAAGTTCTCTCATTTGTACACGTCCCATACCTGTACCTCGGGAACTCACAGTTTTTTCAGTTCTTCCACCAATGGTGCTAGGTACACATCAATATTGTTCCCAAGTTATTTCGGGGCTTGGATAAGTACGGACAACAAAATGTACTTTTGCTTCATAGATAACCAAGGAGGAAGGTTGTAGATATAGAGGTTCACGGGCCAAGTGCTATGTCGGCTGCCTATGTTACCAAAAAGATTCATTCCATCTGTACTCAATCCAATCCTTATATTCCTTGGATAAGCGCCGAATTCTTGAAACCTCTTATCGATGTTTCTCCATTGGGTGGAATCAGTAGGGTGCCTTAGCATTCCATAGTTTCTACGCTCTTTCGAGTGCCAATGCAGCAGTTTTGCCTCCTTTGGGTTCACAAATAAATGCTTCAAACGAGGAATTACAGGTAGATACCACACCACCTTAGTAGGAGGTCATTTCTTCACCTCGATGCCCTCACTGTCATCATCTGATTGATTCTTACACTTGTACCAGGATGCATTGCACACCAGATATACATGCAAGTTTACGTACTCTTTATAGAAGAGGATACAGTCATTCGGATAAGCATGTATTCTTTCTACTTCCATTCCCAAAGGACAAAGAACCTTCTTGGCTTTGTACGTGGTTGTCAGTAACTCGTTCTCCTTCGAAAGTATGTCCGCTAATAGACATAACAGTGTTGTGAAACTCTTATCGGACCACCCGTTGCTTACCTTCAATTTCAGTAGTTCAAGTACAGATGACAACCTTGTGTATTTTGACTTGTAGCCCGGGAACAAAAGTTTTAGCGAGCCATCCATCAAGCCCCAGAATTCACCATATTCTCTGTCATCACGGTTCTGTTCTGCATCGCACAGTATCTGATCCAGATTGTCATTGTGCAACCTATCCTTATGTGAAGGACAATCGATATCATCCAGCTTATCATTGACTTCGTCGGCGATGTTCATACTACCTGATTCCTGTATAGTCCTCTTCACTGTGACTGGTCCAATATGTATACCCCCCTTTGAAACCCTCAGAATCAAGTGTGTTTCGATCTACGCTGAGTTTAGAAACATCCTCAGATTCTCACAATCAATGCAAGGACAAGACATAAATTGCACCCCCTTATTAAACATATCCTCCTCTACAGCTCTTTTAAAAGCAGAGACGTCATTAATGTACTCAGCACTCGCACAGTTCTCAGTGTACATCCAGCTTCAGTCCATCTAAACTACGCATATAAGTATAAAGAGTGCACATGCAACATTCTTAAGTTGGAGCACAAATTAACTAGTTAATCCTATCCTAAATTATAAACCATGCTAGATCCATAAAATCTTGTCTCTATACCAAGCTAGCTAGATCTATCTAAATCAAGCATCTTCCATTCTCCCTTTACCAAGCAAGCTACATCTTCAATATAATGCAATTATAACCAATTACTACCTTAGATCATAAAGAACAACTGGATCTGTAAGCTAAATCTAAACAATATTCAATTCTCTCTTTACCAAGCTAGGTCTTGAATATAATGCAATTAGAACCATGCAATTACTAACGTTAGATCACCAAGAAACAAATGGATTTACAAGCTAGATCTAAACAATATTCAATTCTCTATTTACCAAGCTAGATCTCGAATATAATGCAAATATAACCAATTAAATGGATCTACAATCACCCTTCATAATCAATGGTCTCCTTTCACCAAATCGCATCACAGCCACAGCCACCTCAAAGTTAAATCCCGAAACACTAAAAACACTAAGTAGGGAGAGGCTCTGTATTATATATACATGGTAGCTCACATCACAGACGGTTTTATAGTGATAAGAATTAATATCACTAATGGTTTTTGTTTAAAATCATCTGTGGTGACAATGGTCATCACAGACGGTTTTATCCAAAAACCTGATAGAGCGTCTAATATAACCCTTTCTGTAGTAGTGAAATTCTCAATTTACCATATTAAACGGGTATATTTACATTTATATACCAAAGTGCAAACAAACTTAAATGAAATTCGTTCACATGTCCTTCCAACAGCGTGAAAGAAGCTATCATTTGATTCAGGGGCATTTAAAAAATTTGCTAACTTAGAACAGCATGCCAAACTACCTAAAAGCATGGTTGTCAAACACCGAACCTTTTCAGCTGAGCCGTTCAGCTATGTAGCCTTTCAACAATGGAAACATATCCAGTGAAAACAACCCTTACCGTGAAAACTCCGTGAAACCCATGTGTACAAATTTTAAAAAATTCTTAAAACATTACCATACGTATGGGAGGTGAGCTTCTACAACCCTACAAAATTTGAAGACCAAACTCAATCGCATTTCAAAGATATGAAAAAGAATTCAACCTAAATAGTGATTTTTCACTGTTCAATATTATTCATTTCGCTATTTGTCCTTTTGATATCTTTCAAATGCGATTGATTTTGGTCTTCAAATTTTGCAGGGTTGTAGAATCTCACCTCCCTTACGTATGGTAATTTTTTAAGAATTTTTCAAAACTTGTACACATGGGTTCACGGAGTTTTTACAGTAAAGGTGGTTTTCACTGGATACATCCCAACCAGAAGCTGCTTTACCATGTAGGCCCCTATTCTCTTGATGTTACTGTAAAAGGAACTAATAATGATCTCGTTGTTACCGGATGATAAAAATTGATACTACTGAATGAAGTCTCTGATTTGCTTCTTGATCTTTGAGGGGTACTGCTCAACTTTTCGCAAGCATTTTGTGCTATATGTACTTGTCTGTACTTACTAGATTATTTTCAAGTCTATATCACTGACACTATTTGGTATAAAAATTAATTGTAACTAGTCGGCAACTTATGATCATATGGGCTAGGATCTTAGGTAAAGTGTTTACTCTCTGTCTCAAAAAATAAAATAATTAAATAATAAATTTATATTATGAAAATAGTACTTAACATAAAATTTATAGAGAGTATATTAAATTACAATCTAATTTCAATTTTAACTTTAATTACCAAAGTACGAGAACATGTCTAAGTTCTATGGAGGGTAGAGTGCTTGTAATTGATGAATTGATATGCATCAAGTCAATAACACTTATGTTGATGCAACAAGGAAGAAACTGAAACAACACCGAGACAAATGGTACAAAAGCTAGCTAATATGCTTGCATGACTAATTAAGAAAGAAAAAAAGTTGGTGACGTAACGTGACATAAAAATAGCTAACATAGTAGTTTTAAACCTAGTTTAGATGTTTCTTTTACCATATCTACGGTTATATGTTTCTTATTCTGACCTTCAACATAAAGTATTAAAAGAGAAAAATATGACGTAGAGAAGACTAACCCAATTAATGCCCTACGAACAAATTTTTTTTTGGCATTTACAGATTATATATTTTTTTGGAATTGTACTTCATAATTTACATGCATAAAAACCAAATTTCTAATTCAGTTTATGATTTTTAAAACCTAATTTATAACTTTCATTTAGTTCTTATTGAAAATGTTTATATCTTTGAGAAATATAGTTTGGAATTCGTAGGCAAACCAAATTGCCTTGGCATGGAGTATTTTTTTCTTTAATTTGGAAATTCAGGTTTGAATTTCATATATAAATCCAATTTTTAATTTTTATTTCATTTTATTCCTAATATGAGGTATTTTTGCATTTTAGATTGGAATTCGAATAAAATAAAAAGCAATTTTTTTACTTTCAATTATGAATTTTATATTTTACTTCAAAAATCTCTTTTCTATTAATTGAAATTTGATAATTTTTATTTTTTATTCCAAATTTTAGGTTGGGCTTGACATTGATCTTTTCATTTAATCTAAATTTTTATTCCTAACATATATTTTTGAAAATCGAACTCCTAAGTAAATTTAATTTTTGTTTAAATTTTCCTATTTGTCAGATTCTGAATCTAAACTTTTCCTATTGTGAATGTCCTCGTAGTTTGTAATTAATATAATTATGGATCTTATTACGATTTTTAATATTTTTAGAATTCACATACCAATCAAATCTCTAATCATCCTTTTAGTTTAATTTGAAATTGTATGTTTTTGTACCAAAAATTGGGTGGACTTTTTAAATTTTAGGTTGGAATTAGCATAAAAACAAATTTCTAATATTCATCTAACTATTATTGTGAATTTTAGTTTCTTATGGATTTATTCTTACTAAAATCACATTGCTAATTTTATTTTACTTTTCAGTTCAAATTTTAGTTAATTAGGATTTTACTTCACGTGGACTCTTTCTTTTAATTTGTTAATTTTTTAATTATTATTATGATTTTTTTATACTTATCACTACTACAGAATGGTACATCACTATCACTTCATTTGGGTCGGTTCTTAAGTTTTTAGGAAAAATCAATTGTGATAGAAGACTTAGGAGAGGGTGTTCATAATAATCACAATCGGTTCTCAGGGTAAAGCGATTGTGTTGTAGCAATGGGCACATCACAATCGGTTCTAACATTAGAACCGATTGTGATATGTATGCATACATCAAAATAGGTTCTGAGATGAGAACCGATGGTGATATGCCTCGCTAGGTTATTTATACCCTTGGTCTGAACTTTCCTCTATTGTTGTATCAGAGGCTAAAAGAATCGCTGCCACCCGAAAAAACAGCACATATTCTGGTTGGAAGCAATACTTGGGTGAGATTTTGAAATCCTCGAGGTTGGGTGTTAACAGGGTAAAGTTGAAGCCTTAGCTTCAGGAGATTTCTTCTCTTTTTTCTCTTATTTGTGGTTTCTTCAAAATGTGATCATTCCTTCAAACCCCTTCAATTTTGCACTAGTAATTTCGATATATCGCAAAGAGAGTTTAGGTTGTATTGGAATTGTGTGTATCCTATCAGATTTTCACACCCTTTATTTGATAAGCACACATCCATTTAATTATATACTCTCGTGTTAATCTGGAATTATTGTTGCTATCATATGATGAATGTTAGAGTTTAATTAGGTTGCGTAACCTACGTCTCCCATTCGAGGGTGCTTGTTTATAAATATGCTGAAATGGCATATTTATAAGCAAGCACTCTCGAATTGTCTACTTTTTTTGGACACTTCGAGGAAATATGGTTCGGGCAAGTTCCTAAACTGTTGTACAACTCCAGAGAAGGTTTCGACAACATCTCCCTGGTGTTCTCCGGATACACACCCCCTTGACCTATTATCGAGATGTGTATTTAGAGAACAACGGGGAGATACTGTCGAAATTTTCTCTAGAGTTGTATAACAGCTATGAGGTTGCCCGAACAACATTTCCTCGAATGGGATTAGGACCTAACCTATTTAGAGATTAGGAGTCATCGTTGGTACGTACTTAGTTGGTCAATAGATAGACGTTTCGTTAAGATCATTTAATTCGTCAACTTTGTTAATGCATCCACCCTTATTTTATTTCATTGAAGTCATAAGATTTGTAGGCTACTGCATTAATTAGGTAATTTGATATTATTGTTAATGTTTTAAATGTATGTCTCCTAACTAGGGAATTGGAAGCTCTTAACTAGGGAAGAAGGTATTGGGAGTAAAATTATATATCTTAGAACCCTTCCTCTATTTTGCGAAGATAATATTGAAATGATGTCTCAATATTTGAAATAGCTAGCTAGCTGTCGCTCCAGTTTTTCCATAATTTATTGTGCGTAGTTTAATTGCAGATGGACTGTGAAGAATGGATGTATCAGAAAAGCCGTGTGAGTGCTGAATTTCAGAGGGGTGTTAAGAAGTTCAAAAAAATTGTAGAAGAAGACAAAGTGAAGAGGGTGAAGAGGAAGGCGGTATGCTACGCTAGCACAAAAAAAATCTACCGCGTAACCAGAAAGCTACTCGCAAGAAGGGGATCATAGATAAGATTACCACTAGACGCGCAGTTGCGGAATCCTTCGCGCGTCGATGTAGTGGATCGTCCTCGCCGCAGTCGTTGCGTCAATGTAGTGGATCGTCCTCGCCTTGCCGTGGATCGTCCTCCCACGCCGCAGTCGCAGCAGCGTCACCGCAGTAGTCCACACGTCCAGAGATGGAACGCCGTGCGTCGGTGTGCAAGCACCTGGTCGCTCGGCAGGGGCAGCGAGAGGAGTAGGCTAGGGTTTCGAGTGAATCACTCCTAAACCGTGGAAAGCACACCTGCGCCCTCCTCCTCCCTCCTTATATAGCCACGAGATGAAACCTAAACTAGGGCCCATCGTGCTAAGCCCACGAGGTTCATTAATTACGGATCCAATCCAAATTAATGCGTCCCACCATTAAGTGTGTGACCTGCGGGTTCACGACGTTTGGACGTGGATTCGGAAAGCTCCTTTTCAATCAAATAGTTGGTAGTGGCTTCTTGCAAAGTATGCCAACTCCCAAACATACTATGATCAAATCGGACAGAACCTATCAAAAGTACTCATGTAATAATCCCTTTGCCAAGTATATGAAGATTGATCTCAAGGCGAGAAGCATGTCATCCTTTGATGATTCAATCCATCTCTCGTATCCGTGATATATTAATAAGTTGTGATTGACTCCTCAATCATGGCATGGACATGCACTTCCTTAATCATATCACACGAGTGGCCTTGTCATATATCTCTGTTTCATTGGAGTGGCAAATTCCATCTTGACTGCTCACTTCCCTCTGCACGTTTCATAGTAAACATGAAAGCTACCTTTGTAACTATCCGGTTAGGAAGTAGTGTTTGATAGCCCCAAGGAAAACTATTACACATGTAGGGAATATGACAATCTCAGGTCTAAGGATCATACATCTACTAGGTATGAGATACACTGATGACACATAAGAATGAAACATTCTCGCAGTTGTCCCATTGCGGTCTATCTAACCCATGTTCTTCAACAAGCGTCCACAATGTATAGATGATATCTCCATATCCCATGATCTATGAAGCATGATCATCGATCACTACATGTGCTGATCTATTCATCGTTGTCCTATACGATAATATCCGATCAGAGATATTTATCGAATTACATCATTAAGTAAAGAGCTTCATAAGCAAGTCACATACTTGTTGATCAATACAACGATGTACATTCATTGGACCAATAATCATATTATTATTCATAAACATAGTCATGTTACAATCATTTAAATGATTGACTCAAGGGCATAACACTAACAATCTCCCACTTGCACTTGAGTCAATCAATTAAGTATCTAATACCAATAGACCTTGTGTGCGCCTCATGCTTAGGCTGTGGCAGTGGCTTTGTCAACGGATCGGCCACATTGGCTTCTGTATGTACTTTGCATATTCTCACGTCACCTCTATCCACAATCTCGCGAATAAGGTGAAAGCGACGGAGTATGTGTTTAGACTTCTGATGTGATCTAGGCTCTTTTGCTTGTGCAATGGCACCACTATTATCACAATAGATGTCCATTGGACTAGAGGCACTAGCGACCACACCAAGCTCGTGATAAACTTCTTAATCCACACGCTTCTTTTGCGGCCTCGAAGCCGCAATGTACTCCGCTTCGTCGTAGAGTCGGCCATCGTGTTTTGCTTGGAACTCTTCCAGCTTACTGCTCCTCCATTAAGTGTAAACACAAACCCGGATTGCGATCGAAAATCATCTTTGTCAGTTTGGAAGCTTGCATCGGTGTAACCCTTTGCAACCAGATCTTCCTCACCTCCAAAAACAAGTAACATACCCTTAGTTCTTCTCAAGTACTTCAGATATTTTTACGGCTATCCAATGACCATCACGAGGATTCGCTTGGTATCCGCCGTGACACTTAGAGCATATGAGACATCCGGGCGTGTACAGATCATGGCATACATAATAGACCCAATAGTGAAGCATATGGAATCTTGCTCATCTGTCTCGCTCATCGATGTCAAAGGACACCGATTCTTGCAGAGACTGATGCCATGTGACATTGGCATGAAACCTCTCTTGGATTCATGCATATTGAACCTTTTCAATATCTTGTCAATGTACGTTTCCTGACTTAATCCAATTAACCTTTTTGATCTATCTCTATAGATTTTTATGCCCAAGATATAGCATGCTTCTCCCAAGTCCTTCATTGAGAAACTCCTTTTCAATGAAGTCTTAACATCTTCAAGCATAGGAATGTCATTCCCGATCAATAATATGTCATCCACATACAAAATCATAAATACAAGTGCGCTCCCACTAGCCTTTTGTAAACACAAGGCTCTTCTTCATTTTTGATAAAGTCAAAACCTTTGACTACTTCATCAAAACGAATGTTCCAACTCGAGATGCTTGCTTTAACCCATAAATGGATCTTTGAAGCTTGCATACCCTTTTAGCGTATTTAGGATCAACAAAACCTTGAGGTTGTATCATGTATACATCCTCGTAAAGATTCCCATTAAGGAATGCTGTTTTGACAACCATCCGCCATATTTCATAATCAAAATATGCAAGAATAGCTAAAATGATCCGGACAGACTTGAGCATGGCTACGGTGAGAAAGTTTCATCATAGTCAACTCCTTGAACTTGTTTGAAACCCTTTGCCACCAACCGTGCCTTATAGATCTGAACATTTCCATCTACGTCTATCTTTTCTTGAAAATCCATTTGCACTCAATGGTTTTACACCATCGAGAGTCGACCAAGTTCCAAACTTGATTGTCATGCATGGATTGAATTTCGGATCTCATGGCTTCAAGCCATTTTTTGAGTTTGGGTCCATCATTGCTTCTTCATAAGTCGTGGGCTCATCATTGTCCAACAATAATATGTCACTCCCATATCTTATAGGTACATGACGTGTCCTCCCGACCTACGTGGGGTGAGTCTCTTCCACAGGTTGTACAACACTTTGTACATCTTGTGAAGGTTCGATGGTAGCTTGAACATATTCATGTGATTCTCGAACTTCATCAAGATACACATCACTCCTACTGATTTCTTTTGAAAGAAACTCTTTCTCCAAAAGACACCATTTCGAGCAACAAAACTTTGTTCTCGTTTCTTTTGTAAAAGTAATATCCTTTTGTTTCTTTAGGATACCCCACAAAAAGTATTTTTCTCGATTTAGGTGCGAGTTTATCGATTGTAAACGTTTTACATAAGCCTCACATCCCCATATCTTAAGAAATGACAACATGGGTCTTCTCCGGTCCATATCTCATATGGCGTCTTCTCAACGGATTTTGATGGGACCCTATTCAAAGTGAACGCAATTGTCTCTAGAGCGAAACCCGGAAGGATAATGGCGATCTGTTTGGTGATCATTGACCGAACCATATCTAATAAAGTTCGGTTACGTCGTTCGGACACGCCATTCCATTGAGGCGTTCCTGACGAAGTAAGTTGCGGAACGATTCCACATTGCTTTAGATGATCACCAAACTCTTAGCTCAAGTATTCGCCACCACGATCGGATCATAAGTGTTTTATTGTTTTGCCAAGTTGATTTTGTACTTCGTTCTGAAACTCTTTGAACCTTTCAAAAGTTTGATTTATGTCTCATTAAATAGATATATCCATATCTATCAAGTCATCGGTAAAAGTTACAAAAGCATCAAACCCACCCCTAGCAATGAGCTCATTGGTCCACATACATCCTGTATGTACTAGGGCCAATAATTCACTTGCTCTCTCACTAAAACCTATGAAAGGGCTTTTGTCATCTTGGCAAGTAAACAAGATTCACATGTTTCAAATGATTCAAAATCAAATGAGGTTAGAAGTCCATCACCATAGAGCTTCTTCATGCGCTTCTCATTTATATGACCTAGCGACAATACCACAAAAGGTAGGGTTCAAATCATTAGGCCGATGCCTTTTACATTAATATTATAGACATGTTTTTCTTGAGTTCAAGGACGTACAACCCATCCACCATGGGGCAACGACCATAATACATATCATTCAAAAATATCGAACAAACAAAGTTCTTTATTCTCAAATCATAACCTTCATGTTCCAAACAAGAAGATGAAATAATGTTTCTACTCAAAGATGGAACAAAATAACAATTATTAAGTTCTAAAACTAATCTCAAGGCAAATGCAATGGGTATGTGCCAACGGCAAGACCAAAGAACTCTTGCTTTATTCCCCACGCCAAGATCTACTTCTCCTTTTGCCAAGTCTCTACTCTTTATCACCGCAACGAATTGCAAATGTGAGCAACCGAACCGGTATCATATACCCATGAGCTGAGTGAAGAAGTAGCAAGATTAATTTCTATAACATTAATACCAAGTGGAAACCACATTTCCATTCTTCTTATCCGCAGTACTTTTCGCATTCCGTTTCCAATGCCCCGATTTCTTGCAATAGAAGCATTGGGTATCGTGTTGAGGGCCAACTTTAAGCTTCAAGCTTAGTTTTGAGGCTTGCGATCTCATCTTGAGCCTTGCCCTTGCCCTTGCCCTTGCTCTTTCCCGTGCCCCACCTTAGCCTTCCTCTTTTTGAAAGCGGTTGTTTTTCAACCATCATCACATGATTGGGTTTTTCTTAATGCTTTCTCTCAGCCTTGAGCATCCCATGTAGCTCTGTTAGGCTCTTCTCCATGCTATTCATATGAAAATTCATAATGAATGGCTCAAAGCTCGAGGCGAGACCGGAGAATAACATCTCGTGGCCAAACCGAGGCTAAGGGAAACTCAAGTTTTTCCAATCTCCCAATGTAACCAATCATCTTGATCACATGAGGATCGACCGGATCGCCTTCACCGACTTACAAGCAAATAAAAGCTTTGAGATACCATACCTCTCAGCTCTTGCTTGATTCCCAAACATGCCCTTCAAGCCCACAATCATATTGTAAGCATCCTGGTCCTCATATTGCTTTTGGAGCTCGAGTCCATGGTGACTAGCATGAGACAGTGACCTCTGAAGCATTAACATGCTTTTCATATTCAACCTTCAAATTGCGAGCGGCATTTTTGGCCGGTTCATCAGAATTGGATTCTCTAGAACATAGTCCTTCTTTTCATGCTTGAGAACAATTCTCAAAGTTGCGATACCAATCAACAAAATTAGTTCCATTCAGTTTTTCCTTTCCAAAACCGATCTCAAAGCAAAACCAGGTGTAGCAGGAGTAGGAGAAGGTGCCATTGAACTACAACAAAAACATGCAAAGATTCTAAGCACTATGTTTATGTAAAACTTTTATTAAACTTTTTAATTAAAGACACTTCTATTTTATCTCCCTTTTATAGACACATAGTGAGTATTCAAGATCCATATTCATCAAACACTAGTGAGCTTTGGCATCACTGCTAGAAATTTAATGACATAGGTAAGCAACACCTTGGCTAATTACATCATATGTAACTCTTGTTTGTTGAGTATGAAAACAAGTAATGAATGCCTCCATCAACTTGACTCATGGCCAGGTCAACCTGCCCCAAGGGCTCACATGAGGCAGGGAGCACTTCCCGTATTCGGGTGCCAATTAAGAAACCTGCCTCATGTGTGTTTTCCTAGACACCACTTGTCTTGTATAGGTTCCTTCATTACTGAAATCAAATCCCAACCACTTATGTCCTCAAGCCCAAAACCGTTTTGATAGCTTGATTAAATCTACCATTGTTATGCGTGATGTGTCCAACACATCCCTATCATCTATTGAGATAGCCATTGATATACCACTTTGGCAATCATATCAATAACGATCTAAATTCTTGATAGGTGCAACAATTGGATGGACAATTTGATTTAAAAATTTTAACTATAGAGATGAACAAAGATTACTATGAACATGGCATCACATGCAATGAGCATAAAGAAAATAGCAAGGATTAAACACACATCCACAGAAAATCAAAATAAGCTGTGAAATAGCATGGCCCTTAGCATTAAGATCTCCATCATCATGCTTGTTTGTTCACCTAGCCATCTTGCTTGATACCATCGTCTTCATCATTATGGATGCAACTCCTTACAACTTTTGATAATGAATTTTACATGAGGGTTTGAAGCATCACAAGTCGACACGCAGTCGTTATACAATTTAAATAGCCTTATGGCTTGACACACAAGACGCAGCCATGTGGAAATTACATGCATCACATACACATAGGCCATACCATTTCACATAATTCCCTACAAAAATGAGTTAAACAAAAGCAACCCTACGACTCCGGGGTCCGAGGGGCAGCGCCCCTGGCGGTGGTCCCACTGGCGGTCGTGGCGGGTCCGAGGGGCGGCGCCGGCGGCCGTCAAGGCGAGCTGGCGGGCGGGTCGAGGGCAGCACCCTTGGAAATTTTTTTAGAGGCATGTCTTCTGACATTGGAAAACACCCTCAAAATTTCCACGGATCAACCAGATTGACCCAATCCGATCTAACATGATTGGCTTGGTCCCATATGGATACGTTTCAGAAACCCTGATGGCGGTAACCCGACCGGTAAGGGTAACGTCGTACCATGAACGGACTCACCCAAATCAATATTGAATCTGTTTGCGCTTACCATGGATCAACCAGATTGACCCAATCCAACTCAATCTGATTGGCTTGGTCCCATATGGATACGTTTCAGAAACCCTGATGGCGGTAACCCGACCGGTAAGGGTAACGTCGTACCATGAATGGACTCACCCAAATCAAGATTGAGTCGGTTTGCACTTTTCTCAAACCCTAAACCGATCGATCTCATCGATGGCTGCCGTCACCAATTCATCACATGAACTGGCTGAACATGTAATAGATCCAATCTACTAACCTTACACATCATATGTGCAACATCCAGATCACAAAACTATACGAGATGGCTCTGATACCACTGAAGAGGAACGCGATATGCTACGCTAGCACAAAAAAAAAATCTACCGCGTAACGTAAAGCTACTCGCAAGAAGGGGATCATAGATAAGATTACCACTAGACGCGCGATTGCGGAATCCTTCGCACGTTGATGTAGTGGATCGTCCCCGCCGCGATCGTTGCGTCGATGTAGTGGATCGTCCTCGCCTTGCCGTGGATCGTCCTCCCACGCCCTTGATCGCGGTGCGTCACCGCAGAGTCCACACGTCCGAGATGGAACGCCGTGCGCCGTGTGCAAGCACCAGTCGCTCGGCGGGGGGCGAGAGGAGTAGGCTAGGTTTCGAGTGAATCACTCCTAAACCGTGGGAAAGCACACCCGCGCCTCCCTCCTCCTCCTTATATAGCCACGAGATGAAACCTAAACTAGGGCCCATCGTGCTAAGCCCACGAGGTTCATTAATTACGGATCCAATCCAAATTAATGCGTCCCACCCATTAAGTGTGTGACCTGCAGTTCACGACGTTTGGACGTGGATTCGAAAACTCCTTTTCAATCAAATAGTTGGTAGTGGCTTCTTGCAAAGTATGCCAACTCCCAAACATACTATGATCAAATCGATGAGAACCTATCAAAAGTACTCATGTAATAATCCCTTTGCCAAGTATATGAAGATTGATCTCAAGGCGAGAAGCATGTCATCCTTTGATGATTCAATCCATCTCTCGTATCCGTGATATATTAATAAGTTGTGATTGACTCCTCAATCATGGCATGGCCATGCACTTCCTTAATCATATCACACGAGTGGCCTTGTCATATATCTCTGTTTTATTGGAGTGGCAAATTCCATCTTGACTGCTCACTTCCCTCTGCATGTTTCATAGTAAACATGAAAGCTACCTTTGTAACTATCCGGTTAGGAAGTAGTGTTTGATAGCCCCAAGGAAAACTATTACACATGTAGGAATATGACAATCTCGTGTCTAAGGATCATACATCTACTAGGTATGAGATACGCGATGACACATAAGAATGAAACATTCTCGCAGTTGTCCCATTATGGTCTATCTAACCCATGTTCTTCAACATGCGTCCACAATGTATAGATGATATCTCCATATCCCATGATCTATGAAGCATGATCATCGATCACTACATGTGCTGATCTATTCATCGTTGTCCTATACGATGATATCCGATCAGAGATATTTATTGAATTACATCATTAAGTAAAGAGCTTCATAAGCAAGTCACATACTTGTTGATCAATACAATGATATACATTCATTGGACCAACAATCATATTATTATTCATAAACATAGTCATGTTACAATCATTTAAATGATTGCCTCAAGGGCATAACACTAACAGAGGGGTGTAAACTTCATATATTGTCTTTGCACTGATTGCACCAACCTCAGGAGATTTAAAAACTCAGCTAAAATTGAAGACCATTTGATTCGACGTGGCTTTGTGAGGAATTACACGTGTTGGATCCATCACGGGGAGACAAGTAGTACCCTTCCGGTATGCAACGAAGACATGGTGGAACCTGATGACGAGTTATAGTCTGATATGTTTGAGGAGGACAATTTAGAGCAAATGTTGCACGATGTGGTGGAAAATTACACAGAAAGATAGTTCGAAAAGTTTAAAAACTTGATGGAAGACGATGCCAAACCATTGTTCCCGGATTGCAAAGTGGAATACACGAAGTTGGGTTCGGTTCTTGCATTGTTCGAATTAAAGGCAAAACACTGTTGGATAGATACAAGTTTGAATGCACTTTTAGTGCTTCCAGAGGGAAATGAGTTGCCAATAAGCATTTATGAAGCGAAAAAGCTACTATGTCCCATGGTACATGCATGTCTGAATGATTGCATCTTTTACCGTAACGCGCATAAGGAACTGTACGTTTGTTCAGTTTGCAGTGTACCCCGTTACAAACAAAAGGAGAAGGTAATGAGAAGAAGAGTAAGAGCTAGGACGACGACGGTGAAGAGGTCATTAAAGGGGCACCAACCAAGGTATTATGGTACTTGCCCATCATTCTCCGTTTGGAGCGGTTGTTTGCAAATCCCAGAGAGGTAAAATTGTTGTGTTGGCATTACGAATCTCAAAAGGAAGATGGCAAGTTAAGACACCCCGCTGATTCGACTCAATGGAGAAACATCGATCGAAACATGAGGAGATTGGTGCCGAGATGAGGAACATAAGAATTGGATTGAGTACCGATGGAATGAATCCATTTGGTCATATGAGCAGTCGTCATAGCACCTAGCCAGTTCTATTGTGTATCTATAATCTCCTTACTTGGTTGTGCATGAAGCAGAAGTTTATCATGATGTCGTTGCTAATATCATGACCAAAACAGTCGGAAAATGATATTGATGTGTACCTTGCACCACTAATCGAGGATTTGGTAAAATTGTGGAACGAGAGGGTTGCAGTGTGGGATGCATACAAAAAAGAACACTTCACCCTACGGACTATGATATTTTGCACCATAAATGATTCCCGGCCCTTGGTAATTTGGCGGGCTACAGTACAAAGGGAGCCAAAGCATGTCCTCTTTATGAAGAGGAGACTGAAAGCTTGTGTCTACCAAATTTAAGAAAATTATGTTCATGGGTCACCATAGGTTTCTACCTTAAAGTCATCGATACTGTAAGATGGATGACAAATTTGATAGGAAGAGGGAAGTTCGTTTTGCCCCACAGCCTATGAATGGAAAGCATGTATATTCACGTGTGGAGGATATCGATGTTCAGTATGGAAAGAGCCGTAAATCTGTTCGTCCTAGGACCATTTGGAAGAAGAGGTTGATATTTTGGGACTTACCATACTAGAAGGAGTTAGATGTCCGGCATTGTATTGATGTCATGCACGTTGAGAACAATGTCTGCGACAATTTGGTTGGCATTCTGCTGAACATACCTGGAAAAACCAAAGATGGTGTGAATGCTCGTCGCGACATGAACTATATGGGAATCAGGCCCAAGCTTGTAGTGATAGAGTAGGATGGAAAATATCCGTATATCCCCCCTGTATGCTACACCCTGACCAAGAAGGAGAAAGAAGACTTCTGCAAGTGTCTCCATGGTATTAAAGTTCCATCGAGTTACTTCACAAATAATAAGAAGCTTGTGTCCATGGATGATTTGAAGTTGCTTGATATAAAGTCTCACGACTGTCATGTCTTGATAACCCAAATGCTCCTTGTTGCAATCAGAAATATTCTACCAGAGGATGTTAGATTGGCAATCACAAAGCTATGTTATTTTCTTCAATGCGATTTCTTTATTGACCTCGATATACTAGACAACTTGCAAAGTGAGGTGGTGCAGACTGACCTGAGATGTTATTCCCTCCGTCATTCTTCGACATCATGGTCCACCTTGTTGTACACCTTGTCAAAAAGATTAAAATATGTGGACCTGCATTTCTACGTTACATGTATCCGTTCGAGAGGTACGTGGGTATATTAAAGTCATACGTGAGAAATCGATCAAAATCTGAGGGTAGTATTGTTGAAGGTTATGGGACTGAAGAGGTTATTGAGTTCTATATGAACTATCTAGGTAAATGACAAGCAATTGGTGTTCCCGTATCTCATCATAAGGGTAGACTTGCTGGCAAAATGAACCGTTGAGTCCAAACTAATAAGTCCACAGTTTGATAAATATTTCAAAGCGTATTTGACAGTCTTGCAGCAAAGTGCAGAAATTAATCCATATATCGAGCAGCACAAGTTGATATTACGGGAAGAGAATCCACATATGGATGAGCTTTCCATCACACGAGAACACAACGATCGATTCCTCACATGGTTCAAAGAAAAGGCAGAGGTCTCCGTTAGTGAGAATGTCAAATGGTTGGCTGATGGACCAAGATTTAATGTGCAGACATGGTAGGGGTACGATATTAATGGCTACACCTTTTACACTGAGAGTCAAGATGCTAAGAGTACTGTCCAAAACAGTGGTGTAAGCATAGATGCTTTTTTCGATGATCACCCGAAAGGAGGATCGCTCAACGGCAATGAACTCGTATTACGGAATGATCGAAGAAATTTGGGAGCTCGATTACGGAATATACCATGTTCCATTGTTCTGATGTCAGTGGGTGGGCCTTTCACATAGAGTGAAGGTCGACAAAAGAGGTTTTACTCTTGTTGATCTTAGTATACTCACTTACAAAGATAAACCGTTCATCCTTGCGAAGCAAACAACTCAAACCTTCTACGTTCGTGATCCGGCCAATCCTAGATTGCACGTCGTCCTTCATGGCAAGAGGCGAATCGTTGGAGTTGAAAATGTTGTAGATGAAGAAGAGTACAACCAATTCGATGACGAAAGTGAATTGATTATGATGTACATTTCTATAGTAGTGTATTGATATTAAGTTGGAAGTTTTATAGAAATAAAATTGTTAATTTTGTTTTCATTTGAATTTAGTGAATTTGCATTGTAGTTGACATGGCCTCTCTTCTTTTATTTTGCTAATTTATTTAATTATTATTATGAATTTTTTATATTTATCGATATTAAGTTGGAAGTTGTATGGAAATAAAATTGTTAATTTTTTTATTTGAATTTAGTGAATTTGCATTGTAGTTGATATGGCCTCTTTCTTTTATTTTGCTAATTTTATTTGATTATTATTCTATTTTTTATTTGTTGATGTTACTTTGGAAATTATGTGAAAATCAAATTGCCAACTTTTTATTTTTTATTATTTTTATCCAAAAAATTCAAACTAAAATTCAAAACCTTGATTACAACTGGTATATCCATTCTCATCCATCCAACCAAATAAAAAATTGGTTTATCCCTATCCATCCAACTAAACAACCACCTGGATGGCTCCATCTCATGCAGGCTGGATTGCCATATCTATTACAACCTCATCCATTCAACCAAACGCATCCTAAGTTATTTCGTGTTGTATTTGATATGGACTCTTTATTTTAATATGTGCTGTTATTGGTTGGATCTGGTAGATAGATGACTAGATTTTTGTTGATGCGCTCCAGATATTGTCTACTAATTTATTTGGGTTTCCTGTTATCTCGTGCACACATTTCGGGGAAAACGCGGCTACTTGTGATGCGCAAGGAGACGAGAGGAACAAGGAAAGCTCGTGTTCCACCCACCTCTCCACATGCACATGCAGACCAAGTCGGTATTCGAAGAGAAAATCGACAAGTTATAACTCAATGGGGGAGAGAGAAAGTTCATGAATGCATGTATCGTATGGATGCACAAGTGCTTTCTTTTCTGCGGGGCCACCGAAGGAAATCAAGTTTGTTTCATATTTTCGTGCAACCAAAAATCCCATAAGTTATGGAGTCCAATTACCACAAGATTTTCTTCGAGATAAAGATAAACCTGGTGTACGAGATTTCAGGGGATCGACCAGCACTGGTTTGGTTCGCAGGAAAAGGAAAGGACCAGCGTGCTGCATCTCTTCACCTTGCTTCCTTTGCCGTGTGTTCCCTAGGATGAGGCCCTCCTGCAGACTGACTAGACGAGAAAGATTAAGATGGCGCACCAGATTATATTAAACCGAACCGGAGTTGCTAATTTGAGGATGTCCTCTCAAAATCTTTAGTGACGACGCTCTCTCGATATGATAAGTAGCAACACCTTTTTACTTACACGAGAATGATTAAGATGGCGCACCAGATTATATTAAACCGAATCGGAGTTGTAATTTGATGGTGTCCTTACAAATCTTGAGTGATGACGCTATCTCAATATGACAAGTAGCAAAACCTTTTTACTTCCCCACTTCCTTTCCTCTCGGAGGCCTCTCTTGTCCTAACACTTCGCGCCATCCCCTTCATCCCTTTTTCCCCCTTCATTTTCCTCCCCTCAAACTCATAACACTTTTTGTTTTTCAAACTTTTCCCCAAGTTCTTTGAATAGGATGTATTTTTTAACAACTTTCGAAAGTTTTTCAATCGAAACTTATCAAATATCTAAATATGGTATATATGTGCATATATGACAGAGCAGGGTATGTCATAGTAACATACGGAAGTTCCGGATATCTCGAGCCCAGAATCACGGGATAAGATACACGTAGGGAGGCATAACCCCATATCGGGAAGGACTCGATTGGCTTTCCCCGCAAGAAGACCAACACGAGTATGCCCAACACCAACGGCAGTTCGGATACGCTACGCAAATCACGCGGCAAAGGACTCTTCATCGACTACGACTCGACTGTTGGCAAGACCATAGCGACTATATAAGGCCTAGGGGAGGTACCCTCAAAAAGGAAGCAATCCAGTAGACAACACAAGGAAGCCCTACAGCGAAGATTAGCCATCCAGAGTCACCAAGCCAAAGCCTGCTTGGTGCGTAGAGAGCTTAGGAGTCGACGAGTTGCATCTCGTCAACCTCTAGCCACAGCCATCCGTAGCATAGATACCCCCTGCATTGTAATCGGGGCTATATCCCCTTGCTTTGTACATCATCTGGCATATACAACAATCCCCCTCACAGGACATAGGGTATTACTCCGTCAGGAGGCCCGAACTTGTCTACATCGTGTGCCTCTATTTGTGTGCTTGACTCTACTATCTCGAAAGTAAACCGAAGTATAAGTTTATTGTCGATTCCTAACCTTCGAGTGTTGGCGCGCCAGGTAGTGGCCTTCAGCTGTTTTCTTGCAGATCAAGCATGTCTACAGAGCGCGCCCACAACGGATTCTCTGATGACCTCTCGGTCACCACCCTGGATCAAATGCCTCCAAGCAGAACTGAGATCTCTTTTGGAGCGATTATCTATCGATGGGGGACGAATGGAGACCTCCTGCACATCGGCTTTATTGAGTCCCCCTCATGGGATCCACGCCGAGAGTAGGCTTCCTCAACTTCGACCCAACAGAGCACAACGTCTTAATGTGCGTTGACACAGAAAGCGAAGACGAAGGCAACACCTGTAACAGTTAGGGCAGCAGCCGAATAGATCGGAGCGTGTTCGTAATTTGGATGACAATGGTGCTACACCGAGAGTTCCCAGAACAAGAACCCAGGCGTAGACACCTCAGGAGGCCAGGGACCCCCGATCCCTCTGCACACACCTCAAAACCTTGCGGCAACGATAGAAGCAGCCCGAGCGGCCGCAACCACTGTAGCGACCGATACTGCAGTACATCGGCGTGACTTGGCAGCCGCGGCCACAACAGGGATCGTGGCTAATCTATCAAGACAGTTTGCCCTCGGTGACCCCACGACGCCTCATCCACTAGCGCTAGAGCTTCAGAGGCAACAAGTCCCTAGACCGCACGGCCATAACAGAAAGCGCGACATCGTTTCACCAACAGCGTCCCATCAGAGCCACAACAGTGGCGTTTTTAGTACCCCTGAAGAAAACGTCCAGTGTGCTTATGTGCTACTAAAATCCCTTCTACCACTGGATCCGGGCAACCTGATGACCCTAGTGTTCGACCAAATGAAAACGTTGCTTGACGCAGCGCCGGCACAGACCACTCGAGCCGCCAACTCGAGGCTAACGCGCCCTAGCCAGCAGGGGCCGAGGAGCCAACGGTCAGGGCTGCCCAACCACCATCGAGTAACAGGGCCGATAGCAGCTAGATCTAAACAGAGAACCTCCAAGGAAACACACTCCAACCTCTGTCGAGGGCATCCCGAGGATCTTTAGAATCTAATTCCGCATGATCGACCTGACCTGCGTGATGTCATCTGAGATCGAAGGGAGGAACATAAACGGGAGGATCGCAAGTGGCGAAAACACGCGTCCCCACCCTCGAGGGGCCAATCACCTGCACGCTTGGCACGGTGAGGTGAGTCTCCACCCTCAAGGGGCCGTTCTCCCGCACGGCGAAGTTTTCTTCCCTGGCAAGGTCCACGGCCAGTGACCCCCGAGGACGACGGTGAAGGCTATAAAGCCTTCACCCCCGAGCTATGTACCGTCAGGTGGCCAGATGAATTCAAGCCAGGCCTCATCAAGAAGTACTCAGGCAAGATAAACTTGGTCGAGTGGCTGTAGATCTACACTATGGTCATGAGGGCAGCTGGTGGCAACGAAAAGGTGATGGCCAACTCCCTACTCACCACCCTCGATGGTGCGGCCAGGTCTTGGTTACTCAACCTTTTGACTCACTCGATATCCTCATGGGCGGAGTTGCGAGCCTAGTTCGTTGCCAATTTCCAAGGCACCTACGAATGCCCCGAAACTCTCAACGACTTGCATCGGGTGGTGCATAAGTCAGGTGAGTCATTGCGCAGTTTCATCCGATGCTTCAGTGACAAGTGAAACTCGATTCCTGACGTCTCGAACGAGGCTGTCATCATGGCCTTTGAGAACGGCGTCAGGGATGAGGAGGTAAAGGGAAATTTAGCCACTCGAAAGATCTGAACTCCTATAGAACTCTTCAATCTGGTGGACAAGTACGCCAGACGTGATGAAACCCATGACCACATGGACAGCCCTGAAACAGGCTACGACAAACTCAAGTCATCCAAGCAAGGAGCAAAACGAAATAAAAACCACGAGGAGAAGCGCAAAGGTGACCCCACTGTGGCCACGGTCGAAAGGGGCAAGGCGCGCAACACAGGCAACAGCAAAGGCCGAAGTCGTGGTGGAGGTAAGTACTGCCCGATCCACCAAACTGACAAGCATGATTTCGATGAGTGCCAGGTGATCGGCAGGAAGGTTCAAGAAAAGCTTAAAGTCGCACTCGCCGAGCATGGAATCAAACAGGCCAAGGAGAAGTCCCTGGACGATGAGCCCGAATACCGTGGGGCTGATCACAAGCTGGTGCAACCACGTCATCTACCTTTAGTGTGGAGTCCTATAGTTCTTTTTCTTATTTCGGTATAGGGAACCTTCCACAATCTAGACATAGTAAAAACCATATCAAGATTTGCAAGCCACTTCTACCTGTCATCTTGAATGCTCAAATATTTCTCTGTATGATATATATGTTACAATCAAATAGTAAATGGGCTTGATTGCATTAAATTTAGTAGTAGTAGTACTACATGAGCTGAAATGGGCTTGTAGTGCAATTTTGCTCTAACAATCAACAACCAATTAATGATAAGTTATATTGGACACAACCATCCACATGGTTCGATATTGTTCGGAATTGCTATATACCATGCACATGATTTTTTTGTGCAAATCATTCAAATTCCTGACATTGAGATCTACATCATGATTGGGTGGCAAGAGGACCAGCTGTGGGCTGCAACCCACAGGTTAGCGGAGGGCGATGGGCTGTGTAAGCCAGTGAGGCAACGATAACTAACTAGCAAATAGAAGGCAGTAGTCGTGGATCCGATGGCGATAGCCACTGCAGACAGGAAAAGATGGCAGTGGCAGTGACCACATGAGGTGGAAATGCTGCTAAGGAAGAGGAGGTGGGGCAGTGGTAGGGGGTAGGGGGTGGGACCTCGTTGGAGCCAAGGGCAACACCAGGAGGTTGGGCAGTGGGCCATTGGTTGGCGGCAGGGGTGTCAGGTCGAGTGAATGCAGAGTAGGATTTGCTTCGGTTTAGTATGGATTAGGGTGGATGCGGCTGGTTCGTTGGATTGAGATTATCATTGCCTAGATGCATCCAATGTTGAAAGATCACGTGGAGGTCAACCCATATTTGTGATGAGTAAATGACTGTATTTGAGCTTGTGGTGCACATATTTCAGTTTGATTCGGGACAATTTGTAAACTGGTTAGGACTGGTTGTGAACTGGTCAGGACAGTTTGTAAACTGGTTTGGACTGGTTGTGAATTGGTCGGTACAGTTTGTAAACTGGTTGTGAACTAGCCAGGATAGTTTGTAAACTGGATGGGACTGGTTGTAAACTGGTTGGGATAATTTGTAAACTAGCTAGGAAAGATTGTAAACTAGTCGAGACAAATTGTGTATTATTCTGGCTATATGTTGATTTGATTGCATATGTTGTTGGACAATGCTATGTGATGTGTTTCCCTTGTCTATGATGGTTGCAGGACTTCAGAGCAGGTCATGGTGAGGCAGAGGAGATCGGGGCTAGGCTGGGAGAGCTGAGGTCCAAACCATTAAGATGTCGCCAAAGATGACTGAGTCCAAGGAGTAGCTGCAAGCCGAGAAAACAAATGGATGGTGCAGATGCTAACATAAGCTCTACTTTGGCGAAGGAGGATCATTGGATCGCAGGTTGGCGAGTGGCGTAGTGGTTAAGTTGGTGGTGCCTTGAGAGGTGTGTGTCAAAACCTGTTATGATGTTGGGTTGCGGGTTAGCTCATGTATAAGGGAGTGGATCTTAGCCCTTAATGAGCCTTCTTGAGGGCCAAGTTGTCATCTAAGGGTGGAGGTTGCTCCCAGTGTGCTATAAATATAGAGGAGGACAGCAATGTCTTTTCTTTGAAGGTTCTGGTGCTCCTTTGAGCTTTGCCCACTTTGTTGTGAGGCTTTGTAAACCTTCCTTTAAAGAAATAAAAGTTTCATTTCTCTATTTTGAATTTACCTTTAGCATTTACATTATGCTTTAAATTCAGCATTTAAATTCTTACAATTTACTTTCCGTACATTTGGATTTACCTCTTCTCCTTCTAATTTATTTTTGATCTTGTGCCAACGATGAAAGATTGTTGGATGAATCTTCTATAGATCATATCCCAATCATCTAGGCAATCTACAACCACTTCTTTTCAATTTCAGCAAGAAACCGATCTTTGTGCTTGGTAGAAGAAAGATCCTTGTAGATCATGTTCTTTTTTGTTTGAAGCGTTTTTGTTTGGTGTTCTTACTTGCTGTGATATGTGGGATGTCATCTAAGATCATCTTGATCATCAATTCCCATAAGCAAGCTAAGGGTGAAGTTTGACTTTTTGACCCAGTTTTGGTGCATCATTCTTTAAACTGGAAAAAGGTCAGAACTTTGACATCAATCTTTGCGATTGAAGGTTGGAATAGGTTCCTGACATCCATTGGAAGGTGCACACAATGTTTTACGGGTTTTGGATTAGACGATCAAAAGTTACATCGAATCTTATTTTTTAGTTAGTGCCATTTTTACTATTCACTAGAACACTATTCATAGTTAATGTTCACCCGAATACTGTTCATCCGACCAGTGCTGCTGACCAGTTCGCAGTTAATGTTCATCTGACCAGTGCAATTTTTACTATTTATCTAACCCGTCTGTTGTTTACTATTCATCCGACCAGTGCAGTTTTTTTGTTTATCTGAGCACTGTTCTTTTGACCTCCTGATCGTAGGGTACTACTGTTCATCCAACCACCTGTTTAGATTTTACAGTCATTCAATCTGATCTCTTCGTGGTTTGATTTTTAAGGGAAAATTTTTATTTGTAATCATTCACCCCCCTCTGACCACCTTTATGGTCCTTCAAATGTTCACAAGGTGAGATGTGCACCAGATCTATAGAATTGATATGTATACACATATAGGCTATTAATTTGCAGCAGATATGTCCACGGGTAACTCTCTTATAAAGTTCATTAATATCCAAAGTCAATACTTTATCCCCAGACCTATAATCAATCGGTCCCAACTCGGGAGGAAGAACCCGTAATAAGCACAAAACCGTCCATTTTGGTTCTACATTTGTTTGAATAAAATGTTTCGCCAATTGCATGCGTCAAATAAGAAAAAACTTTTCTTATTCGTCCTTTTCTTTCTTCCCATTCATCTCCACTATACCCCCATCTTCTAATTCCTTCCATTCTACCAAGGAATTCTCTATAATAATTCACAAATCCAAATCTGCTAATTGTTCTCTAATAGCACGTGCTCCTATCACAATTTCCCGATTTGGAAATGTTGGAAAGACTGGGGTAGGGAAAAAGGAGAGAAAAGCTGTAGTTACAGGATGAAATTTCATATTCAAATAAACCTCGTAATTGTAAGAAAATATGTGTTTTTTTTGTGCTGGACCTGGTAAAAGAGATCACCGTATACTAGGTCCTCCAATTTATTAAGGGCTTTATCTAAAAGGTCTACGATATAACTAGGAAGACCTTTCATATACCATAGATGAGTCACGGGTCATGCTGAGCTTGATGTATCCCATTATCTAGGCCTATGTCGTGGTAAATTGCATTTAATTTGGCACAACTTATCAGCAACTGTATTATAAATTGACGCCAAAGGTGATAGACATCGCACATTCAGGATAAAACCTTTGTCAATCCATTAGCTCTGCACAAGAGTTAGAAGGCAGGCATTACTACCCACCAGGTACAAGTAGCATACAACCATCCTTAGGAAGCTTCAAGGAACTAACATTTAAAGGATGAGAAGTTATGCCTCTTCTCTTGATGCTTTTGTAGTAGCAACACTAATAATGGTCGTCCATCCCACCGGCCCACTCCACGTTTTCACCCGGTAGGCCAACGAAACAAAAGAAGCAAAACACATAAAAATGGGGAATTTTGTGTACCTATAGCCAATTCAGTGGGGTCAAGGAGAAGCCCTAGGCAGCCAAGGTAGTGGCATGCGACAGAAGGTGGTGGGCGTGGGCACACAGTGCAGCGGCCCAGTGGAGAAGTTGGGCATTGGGCGTCGGGGTGTCGTTGCATCGAAGCATCGGGCTGGGTGGTGGCTACGAGGAGGGGAGGAGGTGACGAGGTGGCCATGCGTCAGTCGACGGGGCAGGGTGGCCGACCATTGGGCGGGGCAGTTGGCGTCGGGCTGGTTGCCAGATCTAGAATTTGTGGAAGAAGGAGACTAGAAAAGGAACAGAGGATTAAAGTACTCAGGCACTCAGCTAGCGATTAAAGTGCTAACTGCAGACTTGCTAAGAACCGAGGCACCGAGGACAGCATTGTGCGCCCAAGGTTTACATTACTGAATTGCTTTTGAAAATCGCTAGCGGTCGGCACCAATTTTCGTCGAAAATAGCTCAAAAATCGGTAGAAACCGAATGAATTTGAATTTCAAACCAGTTTGAAATCCGCGGTCAAACAGTAGAGCCCATCTTTTTGTCTCAGCAGAGTCTTTCAGTGGTATGTTTTAGTCCTCTTCCCCATTACTTAGAAAAAGTAAGCTACCGGTTCAGGTACAAGATGCTAAGCGAAAATCGACCAGTTTAGCTCGATTATCTAACAATTTGGGCCAATTTTTGACCGGTTTTCGTCGAAAATCGGCAGACTAAAGGAATATTGGAAAAAATCTAGAAAAATTGGAAAAAGATTGCAAAAAATGCTAGAAATTTGTAAAAACTCGATGAAGGCCCAAAAAATTAGGAAAAACATTAGAAATGTATAAAAATATGAAAAAATAGGGAAAATTTTTGGCATGACCTTTCCTACATTTTAAAACAATGTCAAGTTGTAAATTACACATTTCGCAATAATAGCACAACTATGGAAATATATGAAAAAAATATGGGAAAATTTTGGCATGACTTTTGCTATATTTTAGACAATCGCAAGTTGTAAAGTAAGCATTTAGCAATAATATCTCAACAAATAATATTTCATTTTAAATACCATTCACAAATCAATCTAACAAGCCCACCTCTCAATGTCCATGGCATATGACATTTCAAATCAACATTTCTCACTGAAAATGAATGTTCGAACTTCCTATAGTCTCATAGTCCTTCCATTGTGATGAGGACATCACTTTCTTAGATACACACAACACTCCTCTACAAGATAGGCAAGGACCTATGACAAGAGCACGTGCACGATAGTTGAATTATCAAGTGAGCTTGTTTCTAGGTGTTCATAATTTTCTTATTGAGGATGGATTGCTATCTAAGTCATGCGATATTATTTTGCTCAGAAACCATGGTGAGAGGAGTAGCACTACTACCACAACAAGTCCAGGCCGACCGTAGTTCTAGTCTAATTCAGAATCAGCATGACAGCCTTGAATTAAAACGATCATAGCTTTCACATACATAGTCCGTTGGAGGTGTGTGAGTACTTGATTGAAAGCTTACGACGAGAACTTTCGAACAGATCTGGCCCCACAATCAAATTTGATGTTTAGATATCATAATCGTCAAAAAGATGTGCTCTATCACTTTTGCCAATTGGACTTCGGCCCATGTAATAGAAGGCCCAGGAGGCGCGCCCAGGAGAAATCTGTGTTCGTGTCCACCTCCTGACCACACCTTCTTTAGATGCTTATTTGAGTTAGCCGAACTCCCTCATGAGACTCGGGTTTTTGTTTAGTTGAAGTTTTCCTAGGTGAAACTATTTAGTATTTTCTTGTTCGGCTAGATCAACGCAATACTATGCTTCGAAACCCCATATCAATACTTCAATTATATTTGCAATTTTAGATTGCTTTTGCTTTGTTCTTACTTGTTCTTCGGCTACTTGCAGGAATTGATCTTCGTGATTAGGTCAATTAGGCTTTGGCACGGTTGATAACAATTTGGAGTTTGGTTCAGCGATTACTTGGTATCGACCGTGTTTCGGTCGGTAGCCTGGATCGTGAGGGTCGTCTCCACTAATCGAGAGTTATCCATCTCACCGAAAGATCGAGCCTCCATAAGCCTCATTAGGTGGTATCAGAGTTTTCATTGATCGATGAGAATTTATAGTTTTTCTAGTAGTAGATTTGTTTTTACTTACCTAGAGTCCAGAAAATTACCACAAAAAAATTACCTTACCCGAACCCTTTGAGCCTTTGCCGTTTTACTTTTCGGTTTGCGTCCTTGAATTGCATGTTGCATCGTCATGTCTATTTGCTGGTCTTAGTGTCCAGATTGGTCTAGCTTTGCTTGCTGATCTCTATCTAGGCTTGTGCCACCAACAATTTTGTTCGTCGAGAGTCCTTCTATTGCGTCCAGAAAAGAAAGAGACCAATTCGGTTGTGTTCTGTTTGGAAAGAGATCAATTCGGACTGCCCTTTTCCTTAAGTCCAGATTAAAAAAATCCAAGTCGGTTATTTCTCCCCTGTCTGAGTTGCACACAAACTTATTTGAGACCAAGATGAGTCTATCTCCACTTTGCCAATCTGATCTGCCTTCTGTTGGCCGAAATCGAGTCTAGAAAGTAGCATCCGTGTGGCTATTAGTAAAACAGCCATACCTTTTGCATACGGCGTCTGTTTAAGACGTACAAGTACTTGTTTCGAAGAGGACAACTACGCACATCTGAAAAAACACAAGCCAATGTCCTATGCATGATTTTGTCCTCAAATTGGGCCTCTAAGACTGAGTTCTAGGCCCCTAAGTTTTCTATCCGGTTTTTATCGTCTTTCGATCATCAATATTGCGTTTTCTCTCGTTCCAAAACGTGAAATTTTTATTTTTTTGTCCTTAGTTGAGTTAGGAGTTGCGCTTCTGACAAAAAGAGAAAAAAATAAAAATGGAGAAAAAATTGTGAGAAGTGCCTCCTGTTGTTGAAATAGCTCCTAGAGATTTGGCAAAAAGGTGTTCGTCGTGTCATACGTGTAGTGCATCTGGGGGTTCAAGGAAGCAACTGCATGAAGTTCGATGAAATATGTCAGTACAAGTACGTAACGTATGTGCAAGTACAACATATTTTGTTCCAAAGAAGAATATATTATCAGCGTTCATTATAAGTATCTCGTGTTAGGTCGGCCATTCCTGCGTCCACGACGTCCATGTATTTGTTGAATGTAGTTGGAGAGTCATGGGACAAACTACCATATTCTTATCGTATTATGTTGTACCGTAGTAGCACCACGCTCAACATAGGCACCATGTCTTAATATGAGAAACGCAAGAAGGCATACAACAGTTCCACGCAGTTAACAACCGACCGAAGGTTGTCCCACCAGTCCAAGCTCGAGAGGCAGGAGTACACGAACCTCCCCTCCGCGGTATCAAAAAAGCGCGATGATAGAAATTCTTCGGAGGCTATCCATTGCAATAACTTGTCCTTGTGACAAAGAAAACTATCCAAAAACATGTAGTTTGTTTTGAAGCAAGTAGCATTCCACTTGACCAACTCACCCCAAATATGCTTCTTTATCATAGCGTGAAGCTTCGAATGGTTGTAAAGCTATCAAGAGAATTTCCGTGCACTCTCAATCATAGAGGCATGGTCAGAGAACTCTCCAAACTTCTTGAGCATCAAATTAATCGTGTTGGCCACACAAGGCTATCACATGATGCCGTGGTGCTCCTGTGTGACAATCCTGCATTCCTTCCTGTAGTTGGCACCTTTGTCTGTAAAATTGCAGAATATTCCTCGGACACACCTCGTCGACCACTGAGTTAATTTCTCTTTATTAAATTGTTTAATATAAGTTACTCTTCATGAATATTTGTCTCAATTTTCGTATATATTTTCTGTTTTAGTTCATGGCACCATCTCCTGCTGCACCCACTTCCAGTTATGCTTTGCGTTCAACAATTGAAAAGGAAAAACTTAATGGAACGAACTTTGCGGATTGGTCCCGCAATATGAGAATTGTTCTTAGGCAACATAAAAAGGAACACGTTCTAGAGCAACCAATCCCAGATGTGCCTTACAAGAATGCTTCCAATGCTGTTAAAGATGCTTACAAAAGGGCAGTTGATGAGTCCCTCGATGTTAGTTGTCTCATGCTTGCTGCTATGAACTCATATCTTCAGAAGTAGTTTGAGAACATAGAGGCCTACGATATGATCATGGCACTTAAGGGTATGTTTGAGACCCAGGCTAGGAATGAGAGATATGAGATCTCAGAGTCCTTGTTTGGTTGTAAGCTAGCCGAGGGCAGTCCGGTGAGCCCTCATGTAATCAAGATGGTTGGTTATATACAGAGATTGGAAAAACTTGGTTTCCCACTTAGCCAAGAGTTGGCTACTTATTTGATTCTTGCATCGCTCTCTTCGAGCTTCGGGCAATTCATTATGACTTTTCATATGAATGGCATGGACAAGAATCTCACCGAACTGCATATGATGCTCAAGACTGCAGAGGACAGCATTAAGAAGAGCACTAGTCATGTGATGATGGTGCAGAAAAGTACTAGCTTCAAGAAGGAAGCAAAGACTAAAGGAAAAGACAAGGCTAAAACTTTGGATAAGATCCCCAGCATCAAGCCTAAGCCTAATTCCAAGTCTAGCCCTACTTCAGAGAGTGAATGCTTCTACTCAAAGAGTCTGTCCATTAGAAGAAGAATTGCAAAAGGTACCTGGCAGATCTGAAAAAGAATGGTGGAGTTAAGCCATCAAAATCAGGTATTAATGTTATAGATGTATATCTTGACAATTCTCCTAATAACTCTTGGGCATTTGATACCGGATCGGTTGCTCATATTTGCAATTCGATGCAGGGGTTAATAAGGAGTAGGAGCGTTACAAGAGGCGAGGTTGATCTCCGAGTTGGGAATAAAGCAAGGGTTGCTGCATTGGCCGTCGAGACCTTGCCACTATATTTAACCTTATGATTTATTATGGAATTAAATAATTGTTATTATGTTCCAGTATTAAGCAGAAACATTATTTCTACCTCCTGTTTGTTGGCAGAAGGTTATAAATTCAATATTGAGGACAATGGTTGTTCTATAATTTTGAATAAAATGTTTTATAGCTTTGCTCCCGTTGTGAATGGGTTGTTTATTTTAAATCTTGATGATGGTCCTGTCTATAATATTGATGCTAAGAGGCTTCGGCCAAATGATTTGAATCCCACTTACTTTTGGCATTGTCGCTTGGGTCATGTTAGTCAGAAACGCATGATGAAGCTTCATAGAGATGGTCTTCTAAAATCATTTGATTTTGAATCATTTGAAACATGTCAATCTTGTCAGTTATGTCTACTTAATGAGGCACAAGTCGGAGACTTTTGAAAAGTTCAAGGAATTCCATAATAAAGTACAAAATCAACGTGGCAAGAAAATTAAGTTTCTATGATCTGATTGTGGAGGTGAATATTTGAGTCATGAGTTTAATAATCATCTGAAGAGTTGCGAAATTGTTCCACAACTTACGCCTCCCAGCATGCCTCAAAAGAATGAGGTGTCCGAGCAGCGTAATCGGACCTTGTTAGACATGGTTTGGTCAATGATGAGTCAGTCAGATCTACCACTATCCTTTTGGGGTTACACTCTAGAAACTGCAGCTTTCACACTAAATTGGGTACCATCTAAATCTGTAGATAAGACACCATATGAGATGTGGACTGGAAAGAGTCCCAGTTTGTATTTTCTAAAAATTTGGGGTTGTGATGTTTATGTTAAACATCAGACATCTGACAAACCCGCACCGAAATCAGATAAATGCTCTTTCGTGGGATATCCTAGGGAGACATTAGGATATTACTTATACAACCGAGAAGAGAGCAACGTGTTTGTCGCTCGGAATGGTGTATTTCTAGAGAAAGAGTTTCTCTCGCGAAAGGCAAGTGGAAGAACAGTGCAACTCGAAGAAGTTCGAGTTACTCTACTCGGGGAGGAGTTGGTCGGAGATGCCCCTATCGGGGAAAATCTGGTCAAGGAACCCGTGGTTGAGAAAACTCTAGTTGGAGGGACCTCGATCGAGGAGGTACTAATGCCACGTAGGTCAGATAGACTGCGTAATGTACCTGCTCGGTATTCGCGTGCTATATTATTGTTAGACAACAATAAGCCTACAACTTATAAGGAAGCGATGATGGGCCCAGACTCTGAAAAATGGCTTGGAGCCATGAGATCCGAGATAGAATCCATGGGAGACAATTAGGTTTGGAACCTGGTCGATCCGCCTGATGATGTAAAAATCATAGAATACAAATGGGTCTATAAGAATAAAATTAATATGGATGGAAATGTTCACATTATAAAGATAGACTTGTCGCAAAGGGTTTTCGGCAAGTTCAAGGAGTTGACTACGACGAGACTTTCTTGTCGGAAGTGATGCTTAAATCTGTACAGATCATTATAGCTATTTCTGCATATTTTGATTATAAAATATGGCAAATGGATGTCAAAACGGCTTTCCTTAATGGAAACCTAAGTGAGGATGTGTACATGAAACAACCTAAGGGTTTTGTCGATTCAAAGAATGCTAGTAAAATATGCAAACTTCAAAAATCCATTTATGGGTTGAAGCAAGCATCTCGGAGTTGGAATATTCGTTTTGATGAGGTAGTCAAAGGGTTTGGCTTCATCAAGAACGTAGAAGAATCTTGTGTTTACAAGAATGTTAGTGGGAGCGCACTTATAATTCTAATCTTGTATGTGGGTGACATATTATTGATTGGGAATGATATTCCTATGCTGGAATCTGTTAAGATCTCACTGAAAAATAGTTTTTCTATGAAGGACTTAGGAGAAGCAGCATATATATTGGTCATAAAAATCTATAGAGATAGAGAGAAAAGGCTAATTGGATTAAGCCAGACTACTTACATCGATAAGGTGTTGAATCGGTTCAACATGCAGGATGCCAAGAAGGGGTTCTTGCCTATATCGCATGGAATAAGTCTAAGCAAGACTCAATGTCCTTCGACAATTGATGACTGAGACCGTATAAGTAAGATTCCATATGCTTCGGTTATTGAGTCTATCATGTACGCTATGTTATGTACTCAACCAGATGTATCATATGCTCTAAGTGTTACGAGCAGATACCAGTCTGATCCAGGTGAAGGTCACTGGACAGCGGTTACAAACATTCTTAAGTACTTGAGAAGGACTAAGGATGTGTTCCTAGTTTATGGAGGTGACGAAGAGCTTATTGTAAACGGTTACACTGATGCAAGCTTCCAAACAGACAAAGATGATTGTCATTCGCAATTTGGATTTGTATACATTTTAAATGGAGGGGTAGTGAGTTGGAAAAGTTCCAAACAAGACACAGTTGCTAATTCTACGATGGAGGCCGAGTATATTGTGGCTTCTAAAGCTACAAAGGAGTGTGTTTGGATAAAGAAATTTATTTCTGAATTGGGTGTGGTCCCTAATGCCTCCAGCCCAATAAATCTCTATTGTGATAATAGTGGAGCCATTGCGCAGGGTAAGGAACCAAGGTGTCATCAAAAGTCCAAACACATACTCAGGCGATATCATCTTATTCGCAAGATTGTGGATATAGGAGATGTAAAGATATGCAAAGTTCAAACAGATTCAAATGTTGCTGATCCGTTGACAAAACCTCTCTCGCAGCCAAAGCATGAGGCGCACATAAGAGCTATGGGTATTAGATACCTGAATGATTGACTCTAGTGCAAGTGGGAGACTGTTCGAAACCATAAATGTTCATAAACTATGAGATTATTCTTTGAATAACATCATGGATATTGATTAACAGGTACGTGACTTATTTGTGAAACTCTGTGTTCTTTTTTATGATGTTCATTCTAAAAGGGGGTCCCTAGTCGATAATCATATGAGGACACATATGAGTAGACTAGCATATGTATTGGTCGATGATCATGTTTCACGGGTCATAAATATGGAGATATCAAACCAATAATATGGACACATGTTAGAGAACATGGTGTTGGACATCAACCCACTATGAGACATTGCGAGAATGTTGTATTCTTTCATGTCATCAGTTGGTCTCATATACGATGTGTATGCTATATCCTTCGACTTGAGATTGTCGCATGTTCTCAAGGTGTGTAATGGCTTACTTAGGGGTTGTCAAACACTACACCGTAACTGGGTAGTTATAAAGATGGCTTTCGGGTTTGTCATGAAACATGCTACAAGGTGTGGTCGATCAAAATAGGATTTGCTCCTCCATACAACGGGAGAGATATGTCTAGGCCTCTCGAGTGGATGGATTCCAGAAATGCATGGCCATGCTACTCAAGTAAAGATTTACTCGAGTCATCGAGTCAAAGAGTTAACTCGATGTATTCGGGAATCCGAGTCACGGCATCGAGAAAGTGTAGTCAAGCCATCCAAATAAGGATGACAACAACTCACCTTGGTTTTGACCAATATCATGAGGCAAAAGGAAATGCATATAGGACATTGTTGAGGTTCGTCTGATCTTTACATGTTCTCGGGAGTCGATAAGTCCTACTAGGGGTCGTTATCGACTATTGGTCGAATGCTTGATGGTTGAGTTGGAGTTGTAACCAATTCGGATAGGGACTCGAGTTGTAATGGGCTTAGAGTTCCTAATGGGCTTCAAGGGTTGAAACTCGTTACGGGACGTTTATATAAATGGAGGAGGTGCTGGCTTTGCAATAGATGAGATATAGGAATTCGAAATTCCTGAAACCCTAGCCGCCACCCCCTCTACCAGAATCGCTCAACCGACGCTGGCACTCCGGCGAGTGGTGTTCCTGCCCCGTACGTGTGGATGCCTTGGAGGCGTTGCTGCGAAGCTTCAACGATGGGACGATCTGCAACCTAAGACGCTCACAAGAAGCTGCTGGAGGAGGAGCAAGGCTAGTACGACTACATCTGCACCACCGCGCTATATCGACTCTACTTCTGCTACGGGTCTGCGCGTCTAGTGGTAATTCTGTGATCTATAACTTGTAGTGGTTCCTTGGTTACGGGGTAGAAAATTTTGTTTTTTCGCTAGAGTAGCCTACCCATTTCCCAGCATTATCTTCATCGTTGTCCTTGGTAATTGCTCCATTAATCACGCCATGATTCTTTAAAACGAACTATTTTATCATAACTGCAGCTGTCGCTTTGGGAAAAAATTTCGCCCCTTATAGTTCCTTTTTCCCCTCTATAAATATGGGGCACATCCTCTTGTCATTTTTACACGCACAAGCTCCCGATTCTCCTGCCATCAGCTTTTATCCCTAATTTCGACTTCAAGCTTCCTATGTTCTCATCCCATCTGCCTTTCATCTGCCTGACATCCTCCAATCGGCTTCAAAGAAACTAAATCTTAGCAGGTATTCATCCCATTCCTGATAGCAATGATCAGTATTACTCAGGACCGGTAGGGGATCCTGATCCGACAGTTGTAATAGAAAAAGAAATCACTCGTCTTCCACTATTAGCTCCTAGGTATAATATAGAAGTGTGGAATAAAAGTTTTAAGGCTTGGCTGACAGCTTTGAAAGGCTAGTGTGATTGGTTTAATCGGATAGTGGCCCAAAAAATGGTTGAATGGGAACGGATGGGCATAGCCAAATGCCTCCCTTTGTCTTTAGCCGACCCAGAGGCCAATGAGCCCTTAGTGGCCATAGCTTCTTATTTCTGGTTAGACACACTAAATGCATTTTTATTTCGAACCGGTCCCATCAGCCCAGCCCTTCTTGATGTGGCACACTCTATTGCTTAAGGCCAGATGGAGACCAAATATCGGCTTTCAGCGGCAAACCCCAACACAAGCTGATCCAAAGCAAGGGAGAAGGCTGGAGCCAATATATCAACAACAACAAAGGCATCAGCCTAGTAACGGACAAGGAGCATGTAGCTTTCATAAACATGTCGCTTGACCAATTTCTCTTCAGTGGTGCTTCCCTTGGGTGCAAGTAAATCAAGTGCTAGCTAAAAAATTAGTAGAAGGCCATCAGCTTGCCCTAGGAAAATTGTTTCTGAGGGCAGTTTATCAAATGATGCACGCGATAAGGAGTCGGCTTTTTACTAGTATGGGAGAGTACATTGCTGGCAATGTGGGAGGCCCTTTATGGTTTATTCAAACTTGGTTATATTGCTTATTCAGCCGACCATTCCAACTCAACCCAACCGATGAAACACCTTTTCCTCGAGAAGAGACTCCAAAAGGTCAAGAAATTGAGTACCGAAATAGCCGATCTTATGGGAAAAGATTTATTCTTTATTCTGGCAATGAGGTCAAGATTACACCCATCAGCTTAAGACAATATCTAGCTTCCTCCTCCAGCTTGTCAATGTAGACTTCAACCAAGGAGATTTTTTAGTTATAAAGAGGTCGATGACTATCTGTCTCATCATTTCTTCACTTGTCAGTTGACAGTAATACCATGATTGAAGGGACTTTGAATTTATACAAAATTTTCCTTTCCTCAAGTGTCCTATCCGTTGGCTTGCATACTACAAATCAGACTTATCAGCCATCATATGAATTTTATCACCCATCAGTATACTCAAGGCAGCTAGGTTTTGGACAAGTTCCCTGAAGTTTCCAATTATTTGATAGGCTTCGACCAAGGGAACGAGTCTGCAATGCATCAGCAGCCAACATCGCTCTACATATGGCTAATAATCTTCAAATCCAAGACTTTCCACATTTCTTCTTGAATGCCCGTAGGGCAAGTGGTTTCTATACCTGGTGGTCGGCTATATTTGCAGTCTTATATCTTGCAAAGAGGACTACATTGACTATCAATGCTCAATTTTTTCCAAATCTTCTTACGGAGCCGACGATAGTGACTAAAACTTCCAGTAGTAGTTCTAGTAGTGGCATTAATTCAGTGGGCTACATGAACACAAATATTGTAAATATAACTAGAGAGGTATCGGCTAAGGTAGACTTTTCTTTTCTCTGCATAACTAAATATCCTTGAACTTTTAGTAATTGGCTTGTCCTTTTATCTTATAGACCAAGGCAGTAGGGAAGAAGCCTGTCGAGTTCTCAGGCATCAACCAACCCAGCAAATGGCCACACCCCGCAATCGCTCTTACGGGCTATTCTTCAGGAACTTTGGGAGTTCAATCCCCCTTACTTTTTGACTATGAAAAACAACAGCATAGTAAGCAAACATAAACGTGGTCCTCCCAATAAAAAGGTTGTGGCTAGTCGGGGACAAAAATCCCAAGAACAATCGGGTGAAAGCTCTCCATGTGCCTCAGGCACAGGCCAAGTATAATACTTGTCAAACCGATCTTTAATTTTCATTAAATGAATCTAGTAATAATTTCTTTCAATATTTTCCAGCCTTCGTTTTCTCCACCTCCTTTCAACCCTGACACTCATGCAGACCTACTTCTCGTGGAAGCAGATTTCCCACCGCCTCAAGCTTCGTAGCCAACACCTCAAGCTTAGATTCCTCGGGGTGCCCCATTGCTGCTACAGAACTGGCTTCCAAGCCAACTGAGTCCATTAGCCATGTGCTATGATTCGATTGGTCAGACATGGAGGATGAAGTCGACCTAAGTACGGACAACTTCCCAAAAGAAGCCCAGAAGAACCTGGCTATCTCAAAGGATGCATCGGCCAAGGTGACATCAATGCTAGGCATGCAAGAGAGGTTGACTAACTTCTTCAATCTAATCAACACTCCATCGGCCAAACTCCTGGAGAACGCCTAGCCCCTCAGGGATGCTATGGTGGCAGTGCAAGCCAATCTGCCAGAGGAAGCTATGGCTACAATGCTAAATGTATCCCATCTCGACGAGAGGAAAGAAGCGATGGAAGCAGCCAAGGCAAGAATTGCTCATGGGCAGCATAGCATGAAGATCAAAAGCTACTTGATAAACCGGTGGCTAACACCAAAGCCCTCAAGTTCTGATATGATGAAGAATCCCAATCCCTGAAGGCCACCAAGAAAATGGTGCTCAAGCTTGAGTTGACCAAGAAATCCTTGGAAGAGAAGCTGGCGAAAGTCAACGCTTCACTGGTCAAGGCTCAGGAGATCTAACATCTTCATCATCGGCCTTAAAGAATCAGAAAGTAGACTTCGGCATGGCGGTAGCCTTAGTGAAAAAGCAATCGGCCAAAGTCGTTCCGTCCCCGGCTCAGAATAAGAAGATAACAAGATTCTTGATGATGTGGAACAGACCATCGCCAAGGCTACTGCTACACTATCGGCCTTGGTGCCAAGCTTAAAAATTTTGGCATATGATCGGCTTTGATCTGTATAAACATTCTGAATGGCTTGGTGTTTCAAAACAATCACTCTGAATGTCTTGTAAGAATATTTATAATCGGTTGTTTAACTGATTTTATATTTTTAATCTTATTTCTGCCAAGTGTGATGTTAGTAATCAGCTGTAGTTTACTTTTACTATGATAGTCCATAGCCACAATTAACCGCAATGAGTTAATTTGACCTTTCACGACTGATAGCTACACTTAGCCGATTAATAGCCAACCCAAATTCTTGGGTGATACTCTTTAAGTATTTACCGTTAATCGCTTTATGAAATACCACCCCTTCCAGCGTTTCCAAAATATAAGAGTTTCTATCCATAAGCCGATGAACCCTATATGGTCCTACCCAAGTTGGAGACCATTTGCCAAATCGGTTATCCCTTGAGTCGATAGTCAATATAGCTTTCCAAACGAGATCTGCTTCACAAAATGACTTAGGCATCACCTTTTTATTATAAGCCCTTACAACTCTTGCCTTATTCTTCTTAAGCTAATCCAACAAATGTAAACGTAATTCCGCCAAGTTGTCTAAATTATCAATCATCAAATCCTTATAGTCTTGAGCCAATAGCCCATTTTGCCTAGCTATTCTTATTGAGTCGATATTAATTTCCTCAGGCAACACAACTTCTTATCCATAAACTAACTGATAAGGCGATATCTTTGTTGCCCCATGGCAAGCAATCCAATAGGCCCATAAAGACTCTGATAATGGCATATGCCAATTTCTTGGTTTTTCCTCGATCTTTCTTTTAATCAACTTGATTAACGTTTTATATGACGACTCGGCTTGACCATTAGCCAGAGCATAACAGAGTGATGAATTCAACAATTTTATACCCAAACTCTTAGCAAAGCCCTTAAACTCATCAGACATAAACTCAGTGCTTTGATCAGTTGTAATTGTCTAAGGAATTCCAAACCGATGGACAATATGTTCTATAACAAAGCCGATAGCTTGAATACTTGTAACCTTTTTCAAAGGCATAACCTCAATCCATTTAGAAAAATAATCAGTCACGGCCAACATATACTTATGGCCTTTGCTCAATGCGGGAAATATGTAACACCCCAGCACCACTAGTGCCCAAAGTGTCACCAAAACAAAATAATAAAAACTCATACAAGATAGTCTAATTGAACAAAGCAATCGTCAAATATGCTACAAGACACATCGCCTCTAATAATTTCACTAATCCAATTAAAATTTCAGCAGCACCTCTCCTAAAAAAAAGGTGAACATCCACTCAGCAGACAAACGAGATAACAATTACAACATTCATAAACATGAATAACTAGGCATACGAAGGAAACACGCTAGCAGGTAAATTTAGTAACGACCACAACCACAAGGCAACTATTGACCAAACTTAGCTATCAATGGTGACAACTCTCCAAACTATTATCTGAGAATGGCATGACCGTGAGTGAAAGTGAAGCTAAGTCCCACCCCAACAAGGCGTCCTCAGAGTACCTAAAATAGAAACAAACAACAAGCGTGAGTCCAAGACTCAGCAAAGTGCATCAACAAAGGGAATAAAACCATAATCATTTAATGCATTGAAAACAATAGCATAATGATATTCCTTATTTAAATTCAGCGTGCACATAAAAAAGTAATGTCCAAACCTCTTTTCAAGTTCAAGTCATTGATCATTATAGTTGAGTCCACAGTTCAACGATTAACCATTCTTCACATTATTGATCCAACAACAATAGCAATGCTATGCAATGCATTATGATTTCATGCCCAAATGCACATTTTCATAACTTATACCAGTATAGTTGAGTGCACACCCGTCGGTGTGCACCCTCTCCTTCCCTTCCATCCCGTGGAAGGGCCTACTCTTACTGACTCGCTCCCATCCATCTCTGTGGATGGGACTACGAGGTAGGACTTTCGTGCTCACTACGTGTGAGCATAGAGGCCCAAATCTACATGGGTCGCCTCTTCCATCATGAATGCACGTATGGAATTGACAAGAATAGATCACAGGTTGCATACTTTTCCGACATTCTCATAGCTATAAGGAAGTACTTGAACATTAACATATCCTCACCTTCATACACTTACCATCCGCATTATTCTAATCGTATTCATATCATGAATGCGAGTGATGCAACATATTTTAAAAATGAATCATTCTCACCTACCAACCTTACCAGGTGGTCATTCTCGCATTTACCATCCTAACATCAAGATCTCAAGCAAAAACCATAACACTGATTAACCATAATCATGTAAAACAGTGAGGTATCATTTATCAAATTTAAACAACAAATATTCTTAACCAGGTTTTTATTTTCTACATGCACTTGCCTCTTTAGCGAAGAAGAGTAGATTGGCGTAAGGTCAAAGCCACTCCTAAAAACACACTTCCTGCAATATGTATATAAATGCATTTATCTCAAAACATTGCAAATTATGGTTCAAGCGACAAATAAACAACAACACCTTTGCTCCTATGCTTAACCCCACTTTAACTTTCTCAAATAGACCAATTAACCCTTCATAAATAGCCCTTAAACCAACACAGCTACCATCCTGGACAGCAGACCTTCAAACTAGTATATCTCTCAAACCATTGATCCAAAAATTGTGTTCTTGAGCTCTAATTAAACACAAGAGGATAATCTACAACTTCTTATACAGCCGGACATTCAGGAAAAGCCTAAAAGACCCTCAAAACTCGATCTGAACATCATTCCAGATCTTCCCAATCCTCTGAACTTCCAGCAGGCTAGGAGTTCAGGACAGCATACTTCAAAATATCATAACTATTGATTCATGAATCCAAATCAAGCAAACAAGGATATTTTACGAATCTACACGAAATTTCCTAAATTTCTCTAGTTAATTAAAAATTCTAATTCGGCCTCCATCTAACCTTAAACATCAACTCAACGTACCAACTACTAACACAAACAGATTCAGAGCAGCCAACAGTAAAACGAGCATAACGTTTAATTGGCTAAACGAAAATTTGCGTTCTCAGACTCTATTGAATCGCAAGAAAGAGGTCTACAACTTTCTCTTCAGTCAAACCCTCAGGAAATGCTTCCAAAATCCGCGAAATCGCGCCCTAACAGAGGGGATAAAATCTGCCCGAAAAACACCAAATTGCTCCCACTTTCAAATCCACCAAAAATTCCCCAAATCCACCAAAACCTACAACCCTAAAACACCCAAATCTAGCAGGGCTCCTCCTAGCTACAGCATACAAGGCACCACAAACCCTAAAAATAAAATACCTTCACTTCACCTTTAGGAGGAGGAAGGAGGAAGGGCTTGGCCAAGGAGGAGCCGCAGCCATGAGGAGGAGGAGGCTCCAGGGAGGGAGCTGCAGCTATGGGGAGGAGGAGGAGGTGGCGGCTGGAGAGGGGAGGAGAGGGGAAAAACTAGGGTTAGGGGTCCCTCCTCCCACTTGGGCCAAAAAAACTGGCCCAACGCAGCCCCCGATTAGCCCAAGCCTAAGAATTAGTCTCTAAAACCGCCCACACTGCCCAAGAACAGCCCAAAACGACCCACAACAGGTTAAATTTAAACGGGACATTACAAAATATTTGTCCGATTACATCTATTCCCCATCCTCTGAACGACGATGAATTTATAGTTGGATGTAAAGCCGATGCTAGAACTAAATGCACATTGCCAAATTTCTTACAAGTTTGGCACCCATTGTAATATTTAAAACAATCTTTCAACATTGTCAGCCAGAAATATCCCGATCGCCTAAGTAGCCATTTCATTTTATGAGCCGATTGATGGGTTCCACAAATACCTTTATGCACTTCTCCCATTGCCACCTTAGCTTCTTCGGCTTCAAGACATCATAATAACAGACCCTCTAAAATCTGATAATAAAGTACATTATTGAGTAGCACATACTTTAGGGCTTGCCTCTTAATTCTTCGATCGGTGGGGTTCACAGGATTGGTAACCTACTATTTTTGCACTCCAATCGACTGTGTCAACACATGCGATCTCAGCACATAAAATTGTTTTGTCTATTGGCTCACAATCCCTTAAATAGCCAAACACCTTTTAACCAGACGCCTGTTGACCTAGATCGTTGGCTTTAGTATTCATCTCATGAGGGACATGGTGAATTACAAAAGAACTAAATGAGCTGATAAGCTTAAGGCATTCATCCAAAAATCGGCTTAAAGTTTCATCTAACAATTATACTCCCATCTAATTTGTTGGACTATTAATAAAGAATCACCATAGGCCTCAATAGAGTCCACTCCAATATTATTGAGTAACTATAGGCGCCAAAACAATGCTTCATATTCAGCTTAATTATTAGAATACTTGCAATTTAGCCGAAATACAAACTCAAAGCTATATCCTTTTGGCGAAATTAACACTATACCGATACCATCACCTTCTCAACATACTGATCCATCAAAAAACAACTGCCATGGGGCAATAGATACTAGATCAGCATTTATATCAATTCCTTGTCCTGTTATAAAATCAGCAATCGCCTAACCCTTGATGGCCTTAGCCGATTCATATGTTGAGTCGAACTCGATGAGCGTATATGCCAATTTGCCAAGTTGATCTTTCAAAATTGGAGCTGATAGCATATATTTTATAACACTGATTTTACAAACAACTTTACAAGCCAATGCTAAAATATAATGCCATAACTTGGTGCAAGCAAAATATAATGACAAGCAGAGCTTTTCTACAAAAGGGTACCTGGTTTCTACATTAATTGATTGTCGAATTAAGTAGAAAATAACCCTCTCTTTGCCATCAATTTCTTGTGTCAAAACGGCTCCAATCGTCGCCTCTTTAGCCTATATATATAGTTTAAAAGGTACACCTTTCCAAGGGGCAGCCAAAACTGGGGGCTTGGACAAATACTCCTTAATGCTTTCAAAAGCCTTCCGCTTATCGGCTCCACACAAATTCTTGATTTTCCTTTAATTTCAACAATGGGGTGAATGAACTAATCTGGCCAAACAAATTTGAGATAAAACTCCATAAATAATTAATCTTGCCAATCAGCTTCTGTAAATCCTTTATGCAGGCCAGTGGCTTAGTTTTGTCTATAGCTCTGAACCTTTACAGATTGACTTCAATCCCTCTTTCATGGATCATAAAGCCTAAGAATTGACCAGTCAATACGCCAAAAGCACACTTGTATGAATTCATCTTTAAATCATGTGCCCTTATCTTTTTTAATACTATTTCTAAATTGGCTGGATTCTGCAAATCTTCTTTAGACTTTACAACAACATCATCGATATAAATTTCCACAATATGGTCGATTAAATCATGAAAAATTAAACTCATGGAACGTTGATATGTTGCACCAGCATTTTTCAAGCCAGACATCATTACGACCCACTCAAATAAACTTAGGGCTCTAGGGCACCTGAAAGCTATCTTAGGTATATCAGCTTCTGCTAAGAATATCTGATTATATCAGGCATTACCATCAATAAAACTAATAATCTTGTTCCCTAATGCAGCATCGATAATCATATTGGCTATTGGCATCGGATACACATCCTTAGGTGTGGGTTTATTCAAATCTCTAAAATCAACACACACCCTGACTTTACCATTTTTCATAACAAAAATGATAATGGAAACCCACTTAGCACATCGGCAAGGTCTGATAAACTTACCTACAATAATCGCTCAATCTCTTCTTTTATAGTATTATACAAGGCTAGATTAAATCATCTATGGGACTGTTTAAACAGTTGGTAACCTGATTTTATAGGCAATTGATGTTTAACAAGTTATCGGCTTAAACCAGGCATCTCATGATACTTCCATCCAAAGCAATCTTCATAATTTTTTAACATCTTGACCAACTTTTCTTTATAATCTACTGCTAATTTCAAACTAATAAAAGTTGTTCTTTTTCTATCACCATTACCTATATCGACTTCATCCAGTAAATCAGTCGACGTGAAACCCTGGCCTAATTTCTCGACTTATTGAAAGTCTTCAGTGGCCTCATAGCTATCTATTGTTTGGCGATAGCTTTGTATTTTATCTTTTAAAACTGTTATTGCTAATTTAGACTCCATCGTTGCAAAATTTCACCTATCCAATCAAGCATGCGTGGCCTTACGTTGATCAGAATAAGCCTTGTTTTGTTGATGCATATGAAATAACAATCATCTAGGGTTTCATCTGATATGTACTCAGCCTCATCATATTGCCAATTCGCATCTGAACTGGCCATGGCTATGTGAGCTGATGTGCCGGCTTGAACCACTTCGACTTCATCCCCATTCCATTGGACGAGCTTCTAATGCATAGTCGACTAGATGCATCAGTTGGCATAAATCCAATCCTGTCCCAATAGAACGCTATAATTTCCCTCAGCGTCGACTATGAAAAAGGCAATCGGCAATGTTTTATTGTCGACCGTTAGCTCTATCGCCTGTGAAGTCATTCAAAACCATGTTAGTTTTAATAAGATCGTCATTGGACTTACCCAACTTTTTTCACGTTGTGTAGGTATCAGGTTGACAGTTGCGCCTCCATCAACCAGCATCCTTGATATCGGCTTACCATTAATATGATCTTTCAAATATAATGGCTTCAAATGTTGATGATCGTCTGGAGGCTTCTCAAAAACTGCATCTTGAGCCCCTAAGCACAATTGGGCAAATGTTTCTTTGGCCGACGCAGTACTTATTTTAAACTCGGTCGATAGACTGAACATCATATTGATGTCCATCGAAGGTGGAGGGTCATCCTGAATCATTGGAGAATCCAAATCAGTGGGTGAGTCGAATTCATCCTCAACTGATTCTTTTTTCTCCACTCCTTTTTAGCGATTTCCGTCACCTGGAGCTCATTAAAGGTTTTGTCTCTTTGTTTTTACAGCTCAGCTTCTTTCATCTCCTGTGTCCTTAGTCTCTGAAGTCGTCTGCATTGTGATCGGGTAAATCCTGAAGGACACCATCTAGGCTTGGGTTCGATTGGCTCACGTATTTTTCCTACCAGATCAACCTTAGCCGTAGAACTCAATCCTTCTTCCGGTCACGTTTGTTTCTGGATCGGCCTATAAATCCTTTCATGAACCAATCCCCTACTGATTTGTTCATCACAACGGCCTTGCATTGGCATGGTTATCCTGTGTTTAGCTGACTGTCGCTGCCATTCATCTTGGCGTGCATTATGTTCCATCGGACAATTGTACGATGATGGCAAAGCTGACCATCTCTCCCAACAGAACTGCCAAATGGGCACCGTTGGTGAGCCCTTTCAAGATTATCGGGCCAATACATATTATCTGGCCGACGCAGAGGGATAACACGGCCTGTTGCTCCTCCTTTCATATTTTTCCAATAACTGGGAGAAAGTTGGTTTTGGCTTGTGGATCGGCTTTCGTGGTGGCGACACACTCTCAGCCTTGTACTACTTGCCGGTCTGCAAGTTTCCCTTTTGCTTAATGGTCCTTGAATTCTTCCCATCACAATCAGTTTCTATTTGAAGTCACTACTACAGAAAATTTCATCACAAACGGTTCAGAACCGTCATCACAAATGGTTTTTCGAACCGTATGTAACCATGTGTTAGTGATGTTATGGCATATCACAGACGGTTTCCAAACCATCTGTGATATACGACATCACATATGGTTTTTAATTAGGATCATCTGTGATATAGTAACATCACAGATAGTTTTAATTAGAAACTGTCTATGATGTTATGATATCACAGACGGTTTTAGCTTCAACGTAACATCACAGACGGTTTCTAATTAAAAACCATCTGTGATAAGTCTTCCTATAGACAAGCCTTTTTTGTTTATTGGCTAGCCTCAGGAAATGCTAGTCATGCCCTCTGAAAAATGCAGATTACAGATTGACTCAACTAACATTACAAGCATTACATACATTTCAGATGACAAGCATTACATCCATTTCAGATTACAAAGGTCAAAGGCTTGCAAGGTTTAGTCCTTAAGATGGCTAGGGCAAGACTTCCACATACCCTCTACCCTTCGGGCCCACCATTGGCACACTGCCCCTTGCCACTTGCCCCAATCTAAATTATTACCACCCCAGTTGATTACCAAGCACCACGTGCCATCAACAAGTCAATATCTTGCGTGACCTCCTCGTCACTACAACTCAACATCATTGTGTGATAACACCTAACACATCAATTCCATAAACATGTTCCATATTCCATTAGTCAAGATTAAATTGATATTTCGACATGAGGTATACGTGACATGGCTAAGCATACTAACACGGTCTAACCAACCCATGTTGATTACTAATATTGACCAACTAATAATGAATCATCCTAGGGTGATAATTAATCATGGCATACAAATGAAAAGGTTGGTTATAGTTCAATTGCACAGTTTAACTAAGTCTCAATCTATTTTGAAACAGTTGTACACATAAAATATCATGCATAAAGTAAAACAATATAGCAATTTTGCAAACTGGGTTCAACATGATCAAAGCAAAACTTGTCTTAGAAAAGCCCTTATTCTTACTCTAGACCATAGTCTAGGGTCAACAATTCCTCCTCAGATGCTCCGAGCACTTCGACGTCTATGCGTAACAAGCTTTCTTCTGAGGGCAGTTGTTGGCAAAATGTCCAGGCTTACGACAGGTATAGCAGATTTTAGGGGGCAAACTCCCTCTTTGATCATTGTTGACTGGGGTAGTGTCTTTATTTAAATGCCTCTTCTTCAACTGATTCTCTGGGCAAACTACTCACTCTTGGTATTATGAAACTAAGTAAGGTGACTTTCGGTATGTCCATGACTACCAAAAATGCTTGTCTTCTCTGTGGCCATCGATTAGCATAATGGTCTTTCTCACGACAGTTGTAGCACATATGTGTTCCTTGTTGTATCTTGTTGCACATAATTTCGGGCACCATGTTGCTCTTCCTGTGAATCTAAACTTGACGTTTCTTATGGCACTCCTTGGCCTGATGATCTTCCTCGCCACATAAGAAATATACTGTTGGTTATGGCCACTTACTGCTTTCCTGATGAAGGCTGATAGGATCAAAGTGCTGCATCTTTAGCTCTTCAAACAACCTAATATATACAACTGGTATTCAACATTCTTTCGATAGTTCTTAAGCAACTACAGCTCGAAGATTCTATTGTTGACGCTGGGTTACAATGGTAACTATCGGATCTGGGGATATTGAGCTGGGCAATGATCTCGACTTTCATAAAGGCAATATGTGGTGTTGCTCATAGGACACTCCCCAATAGAATAACTTCCTTCACAGCTGGAGCAATTGATCGCATGCTCATCATCGGTATGTCCTATTTCTCCGCAGTGAATGTACACACAATCTTCTGACTGGTTTGGTTGATAGAACTTCAAAGAACAATATCTAGATATCGAATAAGGTGCAGAGGTAGCATTCTAATCTGAATTCACCATGATCATAATATCCTTTGGTGGAGCAAAGAGATAATGAAAAGCAACAGCAAACTCATCCCAAGAGATATTTTGTGGGGCTTCATGACAACACGATATTTCTTCCAGCATTCAACAGCAATTCCTTCCGACAGATAAGAAGCATACAGGACCTTTCATCACCTTTACAATGAGCAATGACTAACTTCCTTTTAATAGTCTTGAGCCAATCATCGCTTTTGAAGGTGAAATATTTCCAGGAACAGGGATTGTCTTTGGCTCAATTTGCCATACTCTACATTTGCTTCATCATTGCATGAATCAACTAAGTCTGAGCAGCCAAAAACACTCCAATACTCTGCATATCCATCTGCATTACCACTTCCACTGACTCCGTTGTTTCCATGTGTCTGAACCATCTACTTGATTGCTTCACAGGGTTAGGGGAGAAGGAAATAGCATAGGTAAGAGGCAATAGTTCTAATTCAGGGGAGATAGGTTTTACCTAACAACTTAAGAAAACATTATTAATAACTTGGTATAGTTGCTTACCAAAAGCCTAAGGGCTATGCAACACATACTGCGCACTCAGAAATCATGAAAGAATCAATTCAACCTAGGAACACAAAGCTACCACCTACATGGGTGACACTCCTATCTTAAGCAGACGCGACTCCCACACATGAGTCTCAACCGGCTACTCGAAGCACTGGGTCTTCTAGCTTCTAGAACACCTCATCTATCCACTCTTTCTTGAGCTCGACGATTCCTTTCTTTACGATCTACAAGGTTGACAGTAGGCACTCAATGCTTTCTCCTTAGGTGTGGTATATCATTTTCTATTCAAGACAACTTAGGTAAGTTTTCAACTCGATCCAGTAAGGAAAAGAGAAAGAAATTTTAGCAAGGGGAAAGAATACAAGAATGGCTCAGGTCAAGAACTTATTATTATTTCCAGTTAAGTCTTAATTAAGAAAATAATTTTGAAGGTCCTAAAGAGATAAGCAGACTATCTAGGGCTAAGACCTATAGTCATTATGGCTTTGATACCACCTTTGTCAGGACCCAAATATGTAAATATGGACCCTCTGTGTTGCACTAGTTCAAGATCATGCTAGTGCACACAGGCTCAACATTGATGAGTATCACAATCATACACAGCGGAAACATAATAAAGGACATCATATATTTAATATTAACCTGTTGGCTGACCTTATGGTCAAACTTACATGAATGAGCCTTGCAAGGCTAAACTGTGAATAACAAATTAAACTACAGTGAAATGAAAATGTAGATAAATCTCTCAGTATATCACAATCAACTGACAAGGTTCGCATCCTAAATATTCCTCTCCTCCTGGTACTACTCCTCCAAAATTGGTGTAGACTCCTCAACTGATGATGATGTTGTTAGCAAGGCTAAGTACTTAAAGCACTCAACAAGTTGTGCACAGAATGCAATTCTAACATAACTATAAGCAAGGCTTATTCCAATGGAATGGCTGAGATGGTTATTTTGCAGCAAAGTAGCATTTGTAAATGAATACAGTACATAGATTGAAAAGACAGTAAAACAAATAATAGTAAATAATAACTTTCAACATTTCTCAAGTAAACGGGCATCCATCCCTAAGTCAACATTCCAATAGCATCCAGCCTTCCCATCCAAGTTTTCATTTTATAAAATATAACCCTTGACTGTAATCCCTGAGCATTGCTCAATACCGTGAGCATAGCTATCCGAATAGATTTTACACTCCGCAGAGGTTATGCGCTTTACCCACACGACGTGATAATCTTTTTTGCCTAGCCATTAGCACACTTCATTTGGTGTGCCGGCAGAGAAATCATGACAAAACCTTTGCAATGCTCTGTCTTAATCCAGTACTACCCGCTATGGTTTCAACACTAATGGGACTTGTAACCGCACTCAGGGCCCCCCTCTTGCGCTATGTGAGTTCATAAAAAGGTCGAAGCTCACACCACCATTGGTAGTACCAAAGCTAAAACATTGCAAATTAATTAGTTAAGTCTGTCTCATTCTAGATATGTGGTTGCATGTTTGACTCAGGTCAAAGGCTTGTAAGGTTAAGTCCATAAAATGACTAGGTCAAGACTTCCACATACCCTTTTCCCTTCAGGCCCACCTTAGCACACTACCCCATGCCACTTGCCCCAATCTAAATGATTACCACCCTAGCTGATTACCAAGCACCACGTGCCATCAATAAGTCAATATCATTGGGTGACCTCCTCGTTACTACAACTCAACATCATTGTGTGACCACACCTAACACATCAATTCTATAAACATGTTCCATATTCCATTAGTCAAGATTAAAATGATATTCCGAAGTCTTGAGGTATACGTGGCATGGCTAAGCATACTAACATGGTATAACCAACCCATGTTGATTACTAATATTAACCAACTAATAATAAACCATCCTATGGTGATAATTAATTATGGCATACAAATGACAAGATAGGTTATAGTTCAATTGGACAGTTTAACTAAATCCCAATCTATTTTAAAACAGTTGTACACATAAAATATCATGCATAAAGTAAAACAATATAGCAATTTTGCAAACTGGGTTCAACATGATCAAAGCTAGGACTCCTATTAGGCTCGGATGATCCCAGCCCTTTGATCTAAATCCAACAACCAAAAGCCTCTAGGGTTTTCAAGACCAAATCAGGCCGCTTGACTTTGATCCAACGATGGATATTCAACCACACGAGTGAGCAGGCCGAACAGACGAATGGGTTGGGCCTTTAGGGTTTTAGCCCATCACTATTCAAACCATTTTTCAAGATTTTCTCAATAAAATAATTCCATAATTAAAACAAGCCAAATAAAATAGCAAAAATATCATAAAATTTCCAAAAAAATTTGAAAAATACTTTGAGTTATTTGGAACTCAGATAAAATATTTTAGGCAAATTTGTATTTAAAATTTTTGTAGAATAAAATAATATCCAAATTTAAGCATAATTGTAAAATACAAAATAAATCCCAATTAAATTCTAGAAAATTTCAAAAATTCAAAAAACCATAAAATGCACAAGCAACATATTAAATTAATAAAAACGAAAATTGGGATGTTACAAAGGGGTTGAACGTCAGTAGTGCTGTCTTTTGCCTGACACCATGTCGAGTTTTTTGGTAGCAACTCAACATCATCTCCTCGAGCATGACTTTCCGATCTTCAATTGCTTTGCATTGTTCTACCATTAAATCACCCATCGTTGGAACTATTATAGCATTGCTGTTGATGTTGGATGGCGAAATTGATTTTTTTGAAGACATCGCATCCTACTAGGCATGCCAAAAGTGTGTTGGCGCCGAAAAATGTGACGAAGGATTGATCATCTCAAACACACTCCAACGTCGGGTTCAATTCTCATTCAAGGTGTGCCAACCGATTTGATTCTGTAATCGACAAGATAGATAGAAAATATGCTCAAAGCCGATCTAATGTGATAATAGGCAAGGATCTAAACAACTATTTAAAGCCGATTAAATCAAAAGTAATGATAAGTCTAAACAGCTTATTAGAGCTGATTAGATGGTTAATAAAGGTAGATTTTCTTGAAAAAGGCAATGCGCAACAAGATTGAAGAAAACCAAACCAAGCATAATCGGAGGATCAACAATAGGCGATGCGCAACTTATTGATCAACAACGAATTACAAGAGATCTAAATTACAAGATTACTTCTAATTGATAGGAAAAAGTAGGTATAAAGTAAATGCAAGTTGTTTGATTGATTGTTGTTGTTCCTTGACTCGCCTCTGGCCCCTTTTATAGCATGTAGGCCGATCGTATCCTCCTCCAATGCATTGCCAATCATGATTCGTATCGACCTCAATCTCTTGCAGATAGAATTGATATCGGCTATTAGTCCGATTTTAGCTCAACTTACTCTTTTTAACGGATATAAGCCAAAAATATCCAATTTCATCCTTATCCTAACAAATTGGTCATGCCTTGCCAAATTTTGGTGCTAACATCTTCATACTAAACATGTTAGCAACGTTGTGGTACATGTCGCTTGTTGCAAGTGATGATCTTTTAGCTGTACGTACATTTTCGGCCAATATATTCAGGAAGAATAAGGATGGAAGTGCGAGTTGAGTGCTTCTGGTGCTTCTAAAATACTACCATTGTATAAATAGTATGCTAGTCCTAGAGATCGAGTATTTCTCATATGATTATAGTGCCTTCTGAAATAAAAGGTATAGAAAAGGCACCTATAGCTTTTTTTAAATACACTAAGCACCTATAGCTTTTTAGGAGCATCTAAGTTTATCCTGTAGAAAATTGTTTTTGTAAGATAGCAGCCGTAATCCCCTGAATATAAGGTCCACAAATCTTATTTTTCATGCCTTTGTGCTATTGTGTGGAAGCTCGCATGATATGATGGTTTTAAAGGTGTTTCAAGTTTGTACTGAATTATATATTTTTGATGAATAATAGGTATTTTGCAACTTACCTCGCAATAAATTGGGAAGAAAATTTAAAACTTGAATTTTCTATTCTATGACATAGTGCTACTGATGCCTTGATCAAATTGCTTTGACACCAAGTTGAATATGGTGAATTTTTCTATTTCTTGCAAGTCAAACCTTTAACAAAGTGCTGCTGATGCCTTGATCAAATTGCCTTGAACATTTTGCTGCTGAACTTTGCAAGTTACGTCACAATAAATTGCTCACAAAAATTTTGAGTGGTGACAACCATAATGCGAGCTCACACTTTATTTATCTCATCATCATAGTCATGGAATGAATTATGATTTAGGTTACCACATTTTTTATAAAGTGAGTACATGGATCAAGCACCATCGCTCTGACCTCTTACATGGCCAGCTAGTGTTCTTTTATTTGGCCATGTCATTGGTTGAACTTGCACTGAGTCAAAGCTTACATAAATTCTGAATGCGATATATCTTGAATCCATGAACTTTTGTGTTTTTTCTGATGATTTTACGGAACATGTGAAGGTGCTTGTTAGCTCACATGTTGCTCCTCCTATGGGTAGTGCACAGATAGTACTCCAATGAACAATTTGGAGTTTGGATGTGTTGGTCTGCAACCACCAGCAAGTGATATGGAAGGAACCATATCGTATACAAGTCATAACTGATTCTATTATATCTCTAATAATCTTTCCATACAAGTCGTATACTCTAGTAGTTCCAAGCCATGTCTAGGATTTTACTTCTTTGGAGCTTTAGAAATACGATGTAAGACTACTACAACTAAGATATGTATCAAGAGAACTTAAGAACAGAAACCTTTTTTGTGGATATTTTATTCTCACCACTATTATCTGATGGTTGGTTATTCTCCAACTTTGATACACCTTGCTGTGACATTTCTTAAGTATAAGGTTAATTGGAGGTACATTTTTACTTGTATTACTATTCCATATGTTCTAGAATTTCACTTGCACAAAATGGTAAGCAAGTTTTCTAATGACAATGCAGGATTCACAATACCAATTCAGATCATCAATAAAGAAAGATGCTAATGTAGTTTTTAATTTCCAATTATTACAATATCATGTACCATTCAAGTTGTTTTCATTGTATCCAATTTTCACATGTGATGTCGAGGAGCTAGAGGCAAAACTAGGCACATGATTGCCACTTTTTTATCCGAGTAATATTATTAGATGTCTATGTACTATATATGCTAAATTGTGATCTTTGATGTTCTAGCCAGCTGGAGCAATAAGTTTCTTTTGTGACAGTCTCACAGATCTTGCAGGGAGCTGTCTAATATGAAGCTGTTAGCAGTGCTCATTATCTGCTCCTATATTTTTTAGAGCTTTATTAGTTCATGATGAGATAAGTTGTACCAAGTGGCCCTTAGGAATAACAAAATGCAGAAATGTGTTTGCTGATGCTTTTGCCTTTGAAAGAAAAAATGTAACTATTCTCATTCAGTGTGGACGGAATGAGCTTATAACACCTTCGCACTTCATGTGCTCAAGATATTATCACCTTTTACATTTTGTATCATTTTTCACATGATTTTTACTATAATTCCAACATTCTAAAACAATTAATACCTCTACTAAACAATGCTAACAAGAATTTGCATAACAACATAAACTATAAAAACAATAGTAAACCTTGGAACCTCGCACCCAAGCACGTCCGAGTCCACACGCTCGGGAACGCCCACTTGGGTATACCCAGATCACATGCGCCCAAGAGCAATCTTTACCTTTTTGCGACAACAATGATCAAGGATAAATAATCAATAGATAAAAAACTAAACTTCTCATTTAATATAAAACTGACTAAGTTCACATGTCCATTACTACAATTATGAAAATCCATCAACTAAATTTGCTAAGTACTTTAGTACTAATGAGTGGATACTAACTAGGTATTTGTGTAAGATGATGTGATAAGTGACATAATGGTGCTACTCCTGTCCCATACATGTCGTCTTCAATAATCACCTAAAACATTAAAATGGGCAAGGTGAATCCATAACTCAGCAAGTATATAATAAAATAATAACATCACCATTTATCTTATTAATAATCTTTCGATGAGTCCATGGCTCAATAACATAACTATTTATCACATTCATCTCATTAATCATCTTTTTATCATTGGTGATGCATTGTAAATATGTCTACATGCTCATATGATCATCACATGGCGTATATCAGTATCGCTGAGTGCACATTTGTCGATGTCACACAACCCTCTCATACACTCCATCTCGTGGAGGTGCCTACCGAAGTAGGTCTTTCATGCCTGCACCAAGCAGGTCATAGAGGCCCACATAGGTCACCTCCCCCTATATAACATTTCAAGAAGAGCACAATCTTTACATTTTCCTAGTTAGTTACATCTAAGTTACTCGAATAAGATTGGGGCACTCTTTCCATTTCCTCCTCTAGCATTTTCATCATGAATGCAACATATGCAAATGACATGATTTATCATCATTAACATATTTCATCATCCCCATTAACCTCATCATATTATATCATTAACAAACGAAAGGAATCATGTAAAGCATGATGATAGCAAGTTTCCAATAAGAACAATAGGAATTAATCATTCATGTCATCATTCTACCTTGCGCTTGTATTTTCACCCACAAGGGACAGAATGACATGTGGTTTTAAGTCAAACCCGTCGTCACACCTCCTACAGTAGGTAAACTCATCTGAAAATCGTGCCATAATAGTACATATATCAAATATAACAACATCACTCCTATGCACAACCCTGGACATAACTTCCTCCCTAACAGACAGTTTACCCTTTGTTGTCCAACCGGTTGGAAGACCATAACTCCTAACTCATAAGCCCAAACATAGTAAACCATATATGTTCTGAAAACTATACAAGACTTTATACAATTTCTAGTTATCCACATTTTCCAATTACTTTATTTAATCGCTCATTTCTAGCCCCAAAGACTGATATGTTGTTTTACCGGATAGAAAATGTAACAATTTGCTAACTATTTTTATACAACTCCAATAGAGCAAGCCATAGCATATCTAGAATCTAGGGAAAATTAACTAGATTTCTCTAATTATGCACATAATTTAATTTAGCCATTTTCTAGCCTTAAACAGTAGATTGCCATAATTGCTCTCAGCAGCGACCGATTTCTAGACAGGAAGCTTCTACAAGCCCTAACTTTCAAACCACTTAACCAAATTTTACGTTATTGTGCTCTAATTAAAATTTAGAGAATAATATACATTTTTATAACTTGGACATGACATTAAACTAACCATAGGTACCCCAATACATGTCCCGAATATATAGACCAACTATTAAATAAGTACCAATATCACTTCACTACAGCATCAACATAACCCATGGCAATTAAGGGTTTACACCTGCGTTCCAAAGTCTAGCCGAAAACTTTAACAACGACAGTCCTCCCCGATCCCCACACATTCCCTGCTCCTTCATTCTTCCCAAAACTCTCATACCATGTCCTCCAAGATCCCTGCCACATCCTACACACGGTGATGCAAATGAATTTCAGATCGGACATGTGGTTCAGCGAGGAAGCTCAAAGAAACAACTAGGGAAGGTGGTGACTATGCTTTGGCACTTCCTAACTCGCCTGGGCGCACTCAGTTGCATCTCCTGCATGGCGTGACCTGGCGTGGCATGTTCCCGACAAGGCTTGGCGCAGCCCCGACGTTCACCTACGACGATTGTCAAATGGTAGCGCTACGGTGATGACATGACGGTAAAACAGCGTGACGTGTGACCTAGTGATGGTGTAGGACAGTGGCTCGGCTCAAGCGTGGGGCGGTGGTGATGGTAGGCGTGGATGGTAGCGGCAACACAGGTGACACAAAAATAGGCACGAACCCAAATTTTTCTATTTGGAAATCTTTTTTGTGTAATTTAGCCCTCCAAAAAAATTCACCATTTTATTTGGTAATTAAAACTTAATAGGGACTTTCATAAATCAAAAATAATTTCATATGATTAATTATCAGGTGAACAATTATCAAAATTATTTTATTTGTGTTCTACGTGCATGGAAATATTATTTAGATTTTTTGGAAATTTTTCAAGTGTATTTTCTATTTATTCAAGCTATTTTTCTTTTTTGTATTTTCTGGAAAGAAAAACTAAATAAAATGCTGGAAATGTAATCAGGCTGAAAGCCATCCCAATCAGTCCACCTGTGCCAGCCCGCAATCCCACCAACCTTGCCGTACAATGCCTTCTTGGCCCAGTTCCACGCACTCATCTCAGACTGCGTCTGCACCGACGCTGTCACTAATAGATGGGGCCCACCTATCAGTCAACTACTATTCTTTGTCTCCACCTCGTATATGAGCTAGACTTTATGCCACCGCTATTTCAATTCCAGACTCTAGGAATCTTGCGTCAAATCCGTGGATAAAGTTGATAGTCCTTGAATTTCTCCCTTCATGGTCGGTTTCTATTTGCAGTGAGCTGATTGTAATCTTTAGGGTCTCTCTGCCGCTAGAGCTCGACTGAACGTCAACATGATATGCAGCTTTTGACCCTGTGTCTTGCACTAGCTCTTTTCCTTTTCTAGAACATTGAGTCATATTAATTGGAAAAGGATTAGCATCGACCTGCATTGTCGTCTGTTCTGTAAACTTGAGTCGGCCATCCTCTATAGCCGGTTGTATTTGCTGCTAGAAAATATTGCAATTATTAGTATTATGAGAAAAAAAAATGGTGCCATTTGCAATGCCTCTGCTTTTTAATTTCATCAGCCGATGGTATAACATGTCCTTCAGGCAACCGTATAATCCTTTCTTGCAGAAGTAAGTCAAAAATACGGTCACACTTGGAGACATCAAAAGCGTATTTTATTTTAGACTTATTCTTAGTCGGCTTGAGATAAAAACAGACTAGCGACTTCTTGGATCATTTAACACACTCGACTATATTTATTTCAGCCTCATTGTCTTCGGAGGAATCACTTGAACAGTATTCGACGAGGTTGACCTTGGCTTTGTTTATCTTTATTGTTATTATTCTTATACTTCTCTCTAAAGCCTCTATTATTGGTAAAAAGACTTCCTTGAGCTGATACCCTATGCAACTAGTGACTTAAATCGGTGAACTCTTGTCAGCCGAATTTCTCCCTCAGCTGAGGAATTAATCCCTCGAAGGCTAAATCGGCTAACTATTTATCAGGCAAGGTAACGCTAAAACACCGATTTCATATCTCCCTAAATCTCTTAATATAATCTGTTACTGATTCCCCAAATTTCTGGTGAACAGAGAGCTCAAGTCGAAAATTCTAAGTTCCAGACTGCTAGAGAAAAAGTATTCATAGAATCGGCTTTCCAAATCAGTCCAAAAATAAACCGAATTCGGAGGTAAGCTTGTAAACCATGTAACTACAATTCCTAACAAAGATAGCAGGAATAACCTAATTTTTAACTCATCAGACTGAGCAGCTTCACCACATTGCGCGATAAAATGCCGACATGCTCTAAAGTAGTGACGGGGCCATTCCCAGAAAATTTTGCAAAATCAGGAACCTTGAAGTTATTAGGGTAAGGCATCCAGTTAATTTAATCAGGGTATGGCTTTCGATAACCGATAACCTTCCCTTTGGGCTGTATACCGAATTGATCCCGTAATACAACAGATATCTGATCGGCCCAATTTACTGTATTAGCCGATGCAGCGTTAGGAGCTTGCCAATTATGCTTGTAATTGGCATTCTGCCCCCCGAGGGTTAGCTCGGGTTAATAGGTTGGTTGAGCTGATGGAAACTGACCAAACTGCTCATATCCTTTGTTATTTTTCCTAGCAATTGGCTCTGGTACAGGAACAAAGGGTTCCGAGTACTTTACAACTTTGTATGGAGCCATATTTTTATGCAGAATCGGCTCAGGATACTGTTGATACCTAGGAGGTTCAATCGGCTATGGAACCGATTGGGAAAAGCATAGAACAGAGCGATGGTGGTAAGTTGGTTGGTACATCCAACTTAGCAACATCGGTATATGCCTGATAATGCACAACCCCACTCGCACAAGGATCTCATAGCAATATGACAGTAGGCTGGGTTGGCATCATAGTAAGGGATGAAGTCAAAGCCGATGATTTAAGATCAGCTACAAGACTTTGGGTATTTTGTGCTAACAAATCGATAGGGTAATTCAGTAGGGTCTGCATTGGATCGAGCAGGATTCCAGCCGATGCCAACTCTTGAACTATTGTCTTTACACTACTAGCTATCATCGGCTTAAGAGTTGTACCTAGAGCCATGATTGATTAATCAAAGCATAGTGCACAGATTGATTATTCACAGCACATAATTCAGCTTGTCCAGGCATGTATTGACTCATCGAGGTATTGGTAATCCATACAACGCTGAGGGCATTAACCCTCAGCAATGTAGCCTTCTACGTGACACCGCGTCGAGTTTTTTTATAACAGGTCAGCATCATGTCTACAAGCGCGGCTTTCCGATTTTCAATCTCTTTATGTTGTTCTGGTGTTAAATCATCCAATATTGGGACGATTATAGCTTTGGTGTTGAGATCAGATGGCAGAATTGATTTCCTTGAAGAAGACTGTTAATGTCCAAGACCTTAGGTCCCTTAATCGAACTTATAGAAATATAAATTGTGGGCTCCTGGAGCTCAAACAGAGACAATGGGGATTACTTCTTTATTAGCCAAATGGCTTATGACAAAGTACACGAATTATAAGATGGTCTAAGTGATCACAAAATGCTAACCACAGATTATAAGTGATTTTAAACTCAGGATGCTAGATGTGAACTGCTCAATGTCAGATTCCAGATCTCCTCAACAGCGGGGATTAGCCCCCTGTTTATCCTTGATGAAGAGGCGGCAGTTGTTCTCCAAAAGGGGTGCCATGTAACCAGGAGACGTCTTTCCGCCAATCGGTGTCTTTTCTAGAGATAACTTCCGGGTGGTTATGTGTACCTGTTAGACAACTGCGCACACGGAGACATGTGCAGGGAGAACCTCTTGTCCCCAACCAGTTTGCTGGTCGGAGTGGCCATATCGCTAGTCGACGACGACCAGTGTGAACAAGGTTTTGACCATCTTTGACTAAACTGGTCAGAGATCTAACCGTTCGGATAAGGATGGACTTTGTTTAATATATTATAGGCTTTATATTTCGCAGGCCCATTATCAGTTCATAGTCACGAATTATCCTAGAGGGCCTGACAGGGTTTTCTAATCCTCGTCAACTAGGCCCCAAGCCTTGACAAATAAGAATTTATTACTCAAGGCTTTTCGCCTTCTGTGACTTCACGGGGTCATGCGCCAATTATTTGATCGATTTAGGCACTGATAAATAGGAGATCCTTACGATTCTCTTGGTAACTGAACTGATGCTTGGTCATTTTTAATGCGTGTGGTATATAAAGGGGAAGAAGGCCTCCTTCTAAATCAAGAAAAATATTGCTTTGAAAACTCTTTAGTTGTTTCAGCTTCTCATCATCTTCCTTTGTTTCTATTTCATCAAACATGATGAGGGTATGATCAAGAGGAGATGGTGGGGAGCTGAAATATTTGAGGGAGTTTTAAGAATAACATTTGATCCCTTCACACTTTCATGCTTCCGGAGAGTAGATTACAGTCAAACATTTTTATTTGTTTTAAGTTTCTCATCATCCACTCTTTTCGCTTCTCCCGTCAGATATGATGGGGAATATAATCAAGGATGGATGGTGAAAAATTTAAACATCTAAGAGAGTTTGAGGATAATATCTACTCCTTCGTACTTTTAAGAAAAGATTACTTTGAGACTTTCTTTTAGTTAAAACAACTAAAAAGAAGTTTGAGAATAAGATCTCTTGATTTATTCGAGAAAGGCATTTTGAGAACATCAATCTAGTGTCAATTACCATTTATTGAAAAGCAGTTCACTTTTTCTTGGAAACTGAAACGGTGTTCGAAACTGTCACTTATTAGGTTATATAAAGGGGGGTAAATCCTTTCGGATTTCTCACCTCCTTAGTGCTTTCAAGCATAGAAATTTCTTGAGCCTTTTGCGACCTTAAGCTTTCATCTTCAATTCTTTTCTTCTTCCCGAACCAAATGGCCATGGATAAGTCAATCCTAACCGAGGGAGGGATTAATGAATTAGAAAACCGAAGTCTGATCCCTCCTTGCGCAATGTTGCGATGGAACCCTAGTGGAGAGGACATGAAACCGGTGCCTCAAGAAGGGCGACTCGTGCTGTTGCTCTGGTAAAGTTAGGTTTCCGCCTTCCTAAGAGTGAATTTTTGGCCGATGTGCTTGATCGCTATGAGATTGAGTTGCATCATCTTTTTCCCAACTCCATTCTTATTTTGAGTGTTTTCTCGCATCTTTGCGAAGCTTTCCTTGGCATTCCTGCACCAGTTTTCCTTTTTCGCTTCTTCTATCAATATAATAAAAATAGCAAGAGCCAAGATCTCTTTGGGAGCCCTTATTTTAAGCTCCAAGATAAAATAGCTTCCCAATATCCCCCACTCCCGATCAAAGACACATGGCACCATTACTAGAAAGAGTGGTTCTTGACGAATACTCATAAAACAGGGGTGCACCAACGGCCCAATTGCAACAAGCAAAGCCCAGAGCAGCAAGCAGGCGGCCTCGAATACGGCCCCAGCCTAAACAGGCCGTCCCCGGCCTGCTACCCAAATGCCTACGAGACCATTCAGGGAGACCATTCCCGACCGATCCCGACTCCGACTCAGAAGGGTTCCCGACCCCGCGGCGGGGACGGATCCCGACCGACTCGGCGAGGTTCCCGACCCCGCGGCGGGGACGGATCCCCGGCCCGACCGAACCATGATAATCCCGCCGAGGGCCGCGTCGCGCGATCGGAGTCCGTGTCAACCTAAGGCCACATGCCCCACTAACGGTCATTGAAGTGGATCGGCGAGCGGTGGTCCTTCCCAAGACGATTTGATAGGCTGCTGAAGCCCGTCTCTGTCCCATCACCACCACCCACGGTGCAAGGACACGCTCTCCCGAGGCAACTCCAGCGTCACACGCGACTACGTCGGCACCCACATGGATCACGAGAGCGGCTCGCCACTTCCGGAGGATTACCTAACCACTCGACCGGCTAGACCACCGACCAAAGATAGGCTCGTGGCGGCGACCGGTCGGCGAACAAGCGACCGATCGGCGAACGATTGGCGACGGCGGGGCAAGACCGAAGCCCTAGAAGTAGCTCGCCGGCGCTTCGCCAATTCTCGATGTAACCTGCCCTTCGTCTTGAATAAAAGGAGGCGGGAACCTCCTAACAGGGCAAGGAGTAAGAGCTACGGAGAGCTTTTTCCTCTTCTTCCTCTTCTTCTTTTCTTCTCCTTACGAGAGCTAAGTTTAGATCATTCTAGTGTTGAGGCTCCACCTCTCGCTTGTAAAAAACTCGGTGCGATCATCCGCACTTGATGAATACAATACCAACGCACGAATCGGGTAGGGACCTTGGCCCGAACCGGTATACATCTTGGACTCGTGGTCTAACCATTCAGGGAGCGGAACGCGCAGCCCTTAGACTTACAAATTTACTTGCCGCGCTCAAGCGCCGGCGGGCCATGCGCCGTGTAGGGGCTTCGCGTCTTCAGTGACATCTCGGATTCCCATTCGTCTCCTTGATGGCATTCTTCTCCAACGACGGCATGACTGTGTTCGGGAGCCAGATCCGCTTCGGCTCCCTCAGCTTCACCGTCACCTCGGAGGGAGAGCTCACGCTCATCCCAGCGCGCCGGAGGGCGGCGCTGCGAGCACGGACACCATCTCCGGCGGCCGCCCCACTCCGGCTTGAGCGCCCGCTGGGCCCCAAAGCCGGAACCCGAGGAGCGCTATACCTCCTTTGCGAAGCCCCTCCGGGCCCGCGCAGGAGATCCCGTCACCTCCCGCCTGCTCACGACTTGTAGCTATGGCTGGCTACATGCCAACCTCCGTCCACGAGTTGCTGGAAGACTCTTCCAGCCACGGCTCCAGCTCCGACACGGAGTATCCGCCCGCAGCGGCACTCGCGAGTGCAACGTGGCGGGCATACCGATTGGCCGTAGCCACCGCTGCTCGACGGTCCCCGTCCGCGCGACCGAGGCACGGGTGTGGGGGGGAATACCCGGAAGGCTTGAACGCGCTTCGAGCTCGCCCGCGGCGAGCTCCAACGGCAACGCGAGAGTCGAGGAGCGAAGGTCGAAGCTCGGCCGGCTCGAGCCAACACAGGCGGGGCGAGCCCGAGCCAGCGCAAGTCCGGGCGACGCGCAGCGCGCGGCGCGCGCCAAGAGCACCACAAGTTGAGGCGTAATCCGCGCCCCGCTTTTTCCCTCACGCAAGCCAAAGCGTGGCTGCGGCCGCATCTTGCTCGAGGCCTTCCGGAGCCCGCAAACCCGGAGGCGAGCTACCTACGGAACCTTCGGGTGGTGGAGCGCGCTTGGCCGTCACGGACATGCAGCCTCGGCTCCTACCACCGGCGCTACTTCCGCCACCGGGCCCGTCTGCGCCGCGGAGCCGTGCCGGTGCGCCAAGACCGCACCCACCATGAACCACCCGGGCCTCACGCACGGTGCGCGCCGCCTCGGTAATGCCCTCGACATCCGCGCCACCCTCGGCGCCAAGAAAGATGGCGGAGGACGCCGCCACTCACGTGTTGCGGATGGTGGCGCCACTACGCGGCCGAGCCACGATGGTCGGACCACGGGCTTTTTGCCAAGGGATCCGCCAGGGATTTCCCCGATTCCGGCGCCTACCAACATTACCAAGTACGGGGCCACCAACCCGGTGTCCGGCTCAAGATTACGGCCTCGCGTGCGGTGGGGAGCGACGGATGATCTCTTCATCATCGGTACCTCCCCATCTACCTCGCGGACTCGGCTCGAGCTCGGCTCGAGTACCGCCTCAAAAGCGTCGAGGCGGGGTGACTTGAAGAATCTCTTCGTCGGTAACTTCGTGGCACTTATAAGCGCCACAGTAACTCCTGGGACACGAAGGCTGCAAGCGGCGGCCGGGAGACTCTCGGGACTACATCCGGAGGTTTTCCGCGCGATGCAACGAGCTCCCGACATCTCCGACGCCGATGTCGTGGGAGCCTTCATCTACGGCACCTCTGCAAGGCCTTGGTGCACAAGTGGCCGCCTCAAGCCCGGGACCACCAAGGAGCTCCTCGACATCGCCACCAACCACGCCTCGGCGAGGAGGCCGTAGGGGCTATTTTGAAGGAGGAAAGGCCAGCAGAGAGCCGGCGTCAAACCGGGTCTCCTTCCGCGCCGACAAGCGGGCGCACGGGAAGCGATCCGTGAGACCAAGTGGTCGCCACGGCCGACCGCCCTACCAAGCAGCAGGCGCGCCGACCGCCGCCCGACCACTTCGAGAAATTGATGGGCGGCCCATGCCCGAACCATGGGTTCTCCGTCAAGCACAAATACGGATCTGCGAAGTCACGAGGCGCTATCTCTCTAGCGCCCCACCACGCCGCGAAGCAAAGGAAAGAAGCTCGCCGCGCCCCGCTGAACGGCGGAGAAGAAGGCGACAGCGAGTTCCCGAGCCCGGCGGCCGCCTCATGATCTTCGGAGGATCGGCACTACGCCGACAAGCGTCGGCTCAAGCTCGCATCGCGAGGTCCACATCGTCGCCACGGGCGCCCCCAATATCTTCGGTGGTCGGAGTTCCGATCACCTTTGATCGGACCGATCACCCGATCGCGTCCACACCGGGAGGTACCCGGTGGTCACCCGTCGTCGAACGGCGCCTCACGAAGGTCTTCGATGGGACGGGCGCGGCCTTAACATCCTCTACGTTGAGGCGTTCGACGCTATGGGGTCCGCGCTCAAGCCTCCGGCCAAGCAAGGCACCTTTCCATGGCGTCATCCGGGCCGCAAGCCCATCCGCTCGGCGGTCGACCGCCGTCACCTTCGAGAGCCGGAAACTTCGCACCGAGACCCTCACCTTCGAGGTCGTGGATTTCCCGGCGCCTACCACGCCATCTGGGAGGCCATGCTCGCCAAGTTCATGGCGATCCCCGCCACGCCTACCTCAAGTGAAGATGCCGGACCGCATGGAGTCATTACGCGGCATCGTCTTTCCGGCTGCCTTCAATCGCGAAGGCGGCGGTGCGAGCTCGCCTCGGCGGTCGTTGCCTCTGCGGAACTCAACAAGCTCAGGAGGGAAGCCGCCGAGTCCGTCCCTGAATCCAGCAAATCAGGGGCGAGATCCTTCAAATCCGCCGAGGACACGAAGGAGGTCACGGTCGATCCTCGTGATCCGACCAAGACCGTCGCGGGTCGAGCCACGCCCCGCCAAATAGGAAAGCGCTCGTCGACTTCCTCGCACTAACAAAGATGTCTTCGCATGGAGGTCCTCCGACATGCGGGCATTCAAAGGAGGTCGCCGAGCACTCCTTGAGCGTCCGACTGGGCTCAAAGCCGGTCGCTTCAACGCCGCGCCGCTTCGACGAGGAAAGGCGCAGGTTATAGGAGGAGATCGCCAAACTCTTGGCGGCAGGGTTTGTAAAAGAGGTGCGCCACCACGAGTGGCTAGCCAACCTGTACTTGTAAAAAGAAGAGCGGGCAATGGAGAATGTGTGTTGACTATACGAGTCTCAACAAAGCATGTCCCAAGGACCCATTCCCTTACCTCGCATCGACCAAGTCATCGACTCCACGGCGGGTGCGAGTCTCTTTCCTTCGGATGCCTACTCGGGCTACCACCAGATTGCGCTAAAGGAGTCCGACCACTCGCGACTTCCTTCATCACTCCGTTCGGCTCGTTCGCTATGTCACAATGCCCTTCGGCTGAAGAACGCGGGCGCTACATACCGGCGATGTATGCAAGCGTGCCTCAATGACCGGATCGGCCGCAAGCGTTGAGGCGTATGTCGACGATATTGTCGTAAAGACCAGAAGGTCGCGACCTTATCGCCGACCTAGAAGAGACTTTCGCGAACCTTGACGGTTTCGCATAAAGCTCAACCTGCAGAAGTGCGTCTTGGGGTCCCCAAAGGAAAGCTCTTAGGCTTCATCGTCTCGAGCGAGGCATCGAGGCCAATCGGAGAAGATCTCGGCGATCGCAAGGATGGGCCCGGTCGGCAACCTCAAAGGGGTCAGAGGTGGACGGGTGCTGGCGGCTTTGAGCCGTTTCATGTCTCGCCTCGCGAACGCGAATGCCGCTCTCTGGTGCTCAAGAAATCCGACCGCTTGATTGGACACGAGGCTCGGAGGCCTCACCCGCTGAAGGCCTTCCTGTCCTCGCCTCGATCTGATCGCCCGGCACGTGTGAACCGCTGCTCCTCTACATCGCTGCCACTACCCAAGTCGTCAGCGCGGCCCTCGTGGTGGAGCGAGCGGAAGAAGGCCGTGAGCTCAAGGTACAACGGTCGGTCTACTTCATCAGTGAGGTACTTTCCGAGTCCAAGACTCGGTACCCACAGTGCGTGGTTACTCTCACGCGGTGCTCATCGCAAAGAGGAAACTCGTTCACTACTTCGATCAAGACGCCATCACCGTGGTGACCACGCCCCACTAGGCGAGATCATCCACAATCGCGATGCCTCAGGAAGGATAGCCAAATGGGCGCTCGAGCTTAGCGGCCATGGCATAATATACGTCCCTCGGACGGCGATCAAGTCGCAGGCTCTGGCCGACTTCGTCGCCGAGTGGACCAAGCCTGTGCACCACCGGTGGTGAAGACCCGAGTCTTGGACAATGTACTTGACGGGTCTTACACCAAGAATGGCGCGCGCGGAGTAAATCATCATCTCCCACTCGGGAGCAGCTTCAATCGCCATTAGGTTGCTCTTCGACGCGACCAACAACATTGCCGAGTCACGAGGCTCGTCAGCGGTCTCCGGATCGCTGCCGACCTCGGTGCCCACCGGCTCGTACGCCCGGGGACTCAAGCTTGTCGTCGACCAAGTCATGAAGGCTGCGGGCCCAGAGGCGCCCGCATGGCCGCGCATTGTCGAGAAGCGCCGGCTCGAGGAGCGGTTCAAGGGTTTCGAGCTTCACCATAGCTACCGGCGCTACAATGGCGAGGCCGATCACCGCCAATCTTGCCTCCGGAGAGCCCATCCCGCGGGATCTTCGTCTCCGACCTCCTGCGGCCCACTGTCCAGCTGGACTCGGCGGCTGGGCGGCCACCCGACCAATCCAGCACGGTCGCCCCGACCGACGCGCGGTCGGGCGTAGACTTGGCCGGATCTGCCCGCGGTGTGCTAGCACTTGAGTCCGACTGGAGGAGGCCCTACATCGACCGTTTGACGGACGGGTCACTTCCCCCCGACCCGACCGAGGCCCGGCGCCTCGCCCGGCGGGCAAAATCCTTCGTCCTGATCGGCCCAGACCTCTACAAAAGGAGTCCCTCCGGGGTCCTCCAAAAATGTATCTTGACCGACCAAGGAAAACAGCTGCTGGACGACATACACAGCGGAGTCTGCGGTCACCACGCAGCACCCCGATCTCTTGTGGGAAAGGCCTTTCGACAAGGTTTCTACTGGCCAACCGCTGTGTCAGACGCCGAGCATATCGTACGCACCTGCGAAGGATGCCAGTTCTTTGCTCGGCAGACGCATCGCCAAATTTAAGCTTCTGAGCGATCCCCATCACGTGGCCTTTTGCCGTCGGGGACTCGACGGTCGGGCCTTCGGGAAAGCGCCGGGGCTTCACCCACCGCTCGTCGCGGTAGATAAGTTCACCAAGTGGATAGAGGCCAAGCGGTCGTGGCGCCACGTCGGTACAAGCGGCCATCTTCTTCCGCGACATCGTTTTTAGGTTTGGAGTCCCAAACTCCATCATCACCGACAACGGAACACAGTTCACGGGGAAGGAATTTCTCGAGTTCTGTGACGACTTCAACATCCGTGTCGATTGGGCAGCAGTAGCCCATCCGCGGACTAACGGCGGTCGAGCGCACTAACGGCATGATCCTTCAAGGACTCAAGCGCGGATCTTCGATCGGCTCAAGCATTTCGCGGTATTGGGTAGCCGAGCTGCCCTCCGTCCTCTGAGTCTGCGGACCACGCCGACCGGCGGCCGGGTTCACACCCTTCTTTATGGTGTTGCGCTGAAGCCGTTTTGCCCATCGACCGAATACGGCTCCCGAGATTGCAAGCCTTCGATGAGGCTCGGGGCTCGCCCGCAACAAGACGCCATCGACCACCTCGGGCGCGCGGCGTGGCGTCTGCGGTCGGCGGATATCAACAAGCCTGCGCCGCTACCACGTACCGCCAAGTTCGAGGGCGATCCTTGGTACCGGGCGACTTGGTTCTGCGTCGGGTCGGACAACCAAAGATAAGCACAGCCGCGCCCCACAGGAGGGTCCTTTCACCGTCGTGGAAGTTCTCCGACCGCACCTTTCAACTCAAGGACGCCGATGGTCGATCCTCCCTAATGCCGGAACATTGAAAAGTTAAAGGCGATTCTATCCCTAAGCTCTTTTCTTTTTTCCTGGTATAAGTCTTTGCCTTTCTCCCAACCGAGCACCTGGTCGCCACGTGACGACTCGGGCTGCCCGTGGCGCCCGTTCGAGCCGCTCCGGATGGTGTGCGTGTGGTCGGTGACCCGGCCGACCACGAGGTCTATCGGCGGTAACCCTCTCGACCCGAGTGCTACGGCCTACGCCCAGCCGGCTATGGTTGCCCAGTAGCACTCCGCGGAAGAAGGAAGCACCTGAGTGGGATGACCTACTGGTCGATTGGGAACAATCTTCCCCCACACGAACTCGGCTAACTCACGTACTCATGTGGGTCGGTGACCCGACTAGTCACAGAGTCTATCCCGAGCGGTAACCCTCTCGACCCGAGCGCTACGGCCTACGCCCCAGCGGCTATGGTTGCTAAGTAGCACTTTGCGGAAGAAGGAAGTGCCCGAGTGGAAAAACCCTTGGCCGATCGGGAACACTCCGAACCCCCATGAGTGCAGCGTCACTCGCATAAACAAGACTCCTATCCTCTTCGGCCCTCTCAAATTGACCCGACCTACGCATAAGCGACCCCGTGGTCCTTGAGGCTATGGTCGGTCAAACCCAAACGCAAAGGAGAGCAAAGAGGCAAACCGGAGCTTACAATTACTTACGATCGTTTACAACAGTCTTTGCAAAAAAAAAAAAAAGGGGGCTAACTTCTTTCTTCCTCTTCTTCACGGTGGCCGGCCAAGCACGGAGGAGGAGGACTCGCATCTTGAAGGCGACCTCGGGCGGGGCGTGGTGGCGATCTCCGAGCATGCGGCTCGACACGAGCTCGAACCGCCGACCGCGTCGTCGGTCCGGTTCCGGCGATGCCGCTTACTCACCATCGCGAGGTCGATACCGTCATAGTGCGAGCGGTGTTGACCAAGGCGGACAAGCTCCCAGTGCTGCGCCCGCAATCACAGCCGCCTCCACAAGCCCCGGCACTCGGGCCAGCGCAGGGGCAAGTGCGCTCGGGCCTGCCCCTGTGCCCAAGACTTGGGCGCAGACCTCCTGGCCGGCCCTCCGAAGGGCTTCCAGTTCGGCGCCCATCTCGGCCCTACCATCCTCGGAGACCCTCGGCGCCGCGAGCCTTGTCCACTCGGCGCGATCGCCACGTCGCGGTCTCGCGCGCCGCATTCCGAGCCTCCATGGCGGCGCTCGTTTTTCTGCACCTCTGCGAGTTTTCGGCGTCTCGGATGAGTCTCCTCACGGGTTACCCCAACCAAAGAAATCAATGGAGGAGTTGAGATACTTACGACCGCAGAGTCGATCAGTCGCCGACTTCCCCTCCGAGACTCGTAGGGCGTCCTCAAGAAGCGGCTCCTTCCGGTCAGTCTCTGCTCGGACCGAGCTTGTTCGGCGTCCTCCGGGCCCGATCCCGCTCGACCGCAGATGGGTCGGTAAACGCTTGTGTGCCCCCTCGGCGATGGCGGCGTCCTTGGCCTCGGTGACCTCGCGGGGAGGATTCAAGCTCCACCACCCTTGCCTCAAGGCCTCGGCCCCAAGGCGCTCGTCGTAAAGGGCCTTTGAGGCCTCCTCCACCCTAGGCGGAGTTTTTCGCCTCCGTCCGCCCAATGTTCAAAGCCTCTTGGGCAAGACGAAACTCAAGCCGCAAATGACCACTTTCTTCCACTGCGCCGCCACGAGCATCCGAGCGACGAAGGAGCACGGCTGGCGCTTCGGGCCCGCAAATCTTTGCACAACACGGACATTTCGTCAAATCGCGAAGCATATCGAGAGTTACAAAGTCGACTCCTTCGCTCGGCTTACCAAAGCGACGGGTTGAATCCCCGACCATCACCTCGGTAGCCTGTTTGAAGACTCTAAGGCTAGGTCGACCTTTATGGATCGCCCTATCTCCTCCTCCGCGTGGCGCCTGCGCCGCCAAGGGCGCCCTCTCGCCTCGGCCGGTCCATGGATCCCGCCTGGGCCACATCCGGCAGACCTTCGCTGTCGCTCGCTCGGAGGGAGCGGCGCCACAGAGCGCCATGGCGGGCGATGAAGTCGGCCTCGGGAGCCCTTGGGGGGGTCTGACGCCTCGGCATCGGCGCGCGCCCGGCCGGCTGCGCCGCCGGCGCTACCGCCGACCCCTCCGTGACACTATCTCGGCCGGCACCGCCGTGGAGTCGGCGATCGCTCCACCTCTTCGCGAGCGCCCCTTCGATCGGGCGCAATGGCCAGCCGGCGTCGCCGTCCCCTCCTGCAGGAAGACCCTCGCGTCGGCCGGCGGCGTCGGCGAGAAGCGTGGGAGCTCTTGGCTGCCTCGATCTCTCCTCCTCAAAGGAGGGCGCGTCCACGATCGCGTGCTCCATAGGCGCCGACGTCGGTACCACCGAGCCGCCGTGACCGCCACTTGAGAAGTGGTCGCGCACGCCCACCGCCACGCCGTGTAGGCGCCGTGACGTCACGATATTTAAAAGTCACCGGCGGCTTTTCTACAAAAATGTTCCAGCAGAAGGAAGAAATACTTCGGCGGAGCGGAGTCGCGCGCTGCACGCGCTCTCTTCGTCGGCCCCACCAAGGCGGGTCGGTGGCCGCCGCCCTCGGCTACCACCAGTCGGGGCGCGTCGACAACTGCGGCCGCAGTATCGCCCTTCGCCTGAGGGACCGCGGCCGCGGGGCCTGCTGTCGGGCCAACTCTCGAGCCACCACTCACCGGAGGGTCGGGAAGGAATGCGCTGTAGTCGGGAAGCTCCCCACTATCGATGAAATCGTCCCCACCGCGGTGGACTCCGATACGTCCTCGCCGCGCGCGTGCCTTGCCGCGCGCTCCTTTCGCTTCTTCTTCCTCCTCTCCTCCTTCTGCCTTTTGCGGGAATCGGCCTCGGCGGTCTTCGCCCGAGAGGCCGCCTCGTTCTTTCTCCCGGAGCGGTGCCGGAGGACATGCCCTCTGAGCCCCTAGAGGATACAAAACGACCGTCAGTCGACGCTAAAGCGAAGAAGAAAGAAGCGAAAGAAAAATCCCACAAACTCACGGTTGGGGATGGCCGACGCGAAAGGCCGGGTGGCCGCCGCGCCACCGTGGCGCTTCCTCCGATAATCGCCGCCACCCGGGCCTCCACTCGGGCCGCGCCAACTCGCCACCTCCATCCTTGCCGGTCGGATGGCCCTCATCTTGGAACATGGGGTGCGGCCTAGCGCGAGGGTCGTGCGCGCATCCTCATGAAGGCGTGCACGACAACATCCCCGGTCAGCCCCCGTTTCCTCAGAGCCCTGATCTCCTCCACGATCAGGGCCACCTTGTTCTTTTCCCTCTTCTCGGCGCCCCAGGTCCATTGCTCCACTGCGACAGGGAGCTCGCCAGAAAAGCCTGGGGCGCTGTTTTCAACGTTCCGGACATAGATCCATTCGGAGCGCCATCCCTTGTTAGAGGACGGCAGCTTGATGTCCAGTACTCGAACTCCGCCCGTTCAAGTGGAGGCGAGGCCGCCCATGGGCGCCGTCGCGTCGAGCTACTGTCTTTCCAAAGCCTCGCCTGGAAGAAGTGCCGCCACAGCGCCCAATGCGGCTCAATCCCTAAGAAGGCCTCGCACAGGGTAATGAAAATGGCGATGTGAAGGACCCCGTTAGGGTTGAGGTGGTGCACCTCCACCTTGTAATGGAAAAGAAGCCCACGGGCGAAAGGGTGGAGGCGGAAGGCGAAGCGCGCTCAAAAAGCAGCGGGGACCACAACCTCGTCGCTCTGCGGCCGGGATAACGGCCCGGTGGGCACCCTCCACCAGAGGTGCCTGCGGCGGAGGAAGCCCTTCTTCACTAGGCCGAAGCGCGACTCTCTGTCGCGGAGCACTCGTCCACGACATCTTCGCGGGAAGCGGCGGAAGGTGAGAAGAAGAGGGGTGAGGTTTCCTTCTACGGCTCTCTGGCGTTTTTCTTGCTTTAGGACGGGAGGCGAAGAAGGCGAAAGCGTGGCTACCCGAGGCACCCCAACAACGTACTTATAGGAGGCGGCGGACGCCGACCGAACGGACGCCTCCTCGAGCGATCGTCGCGTCGCCTCGTCGTCATCACGCCGGCTGGTAACTCCGATTTCCAATTCCACTCGCATTTAATCCTGTCGCGTCAAAGTTGCGAGCCATAAAGCGCCACCCCGAGCAGCGTGTCCGTTACCTCTTGGTCTCGCCTTTTGGCGGGACGGTTGTTCCGGCGCGCGCGAGGCCCATGGGCAGCTGCGGTCCCAAGATGGCAAAAAGCTTTGTGGCTTGCGCCAGGCCCACCAAAGCGTGGGTTCAAAAGGCCTAACCACCGGATGGGCGTAGGGCCGCCCAGTAAACTTGAGCGAGGGCAAGTGCGAGTGTGAGCCCCGGTGGGTCCCGGTTGGGTCGGTGACGACCTACCACCTCTACTCGCGTCCGAGACCATACTTCACACTCTCGGGAGCTCATCGATGGCGGCGGCCGGTGTGCTCTGGGTGGTGGCGACCCGAGGTCCATACGGATTGAGTAAAGAAAGGTTTCTTATGGGTCGCCCCACAGCAGGCCAGACACCTACTCGGGACCGTCGCTCGGAAGGGTCCCCTTGGCGGGACCTCCCAGACCCACTCGGACTACCGTTACTAGCTCAAGAGCACGGCGTTCAAACCAATGCAAGTAAACGCGTCGCTCACCCCTCCGGGTCCCACACTGCGGATGGGGTAAACTTGTGGGATAGACGGCAGCTACTCCTCTCGCGGCTTCCCTCGCCGGACGGGGACTCGGGATGGATACCCGCGTCCGGCTCGACGTTAAGCGAGCACTCGGACACGGAACCTCGCGGAGGCATCCGGTCGTCCTTGCCGACCAAGGCACTCGGACACCGGAACCTCGCGGAGGCATCCGGTCGTCCTTGCCGACCAAGGCACTCGGACGCCGGAACCTCGCGGAGGCATCCGGTCGTCCCTGCCGACTAAAGCGGCGCCCGGCCACGACGTTAAGCGAGCACTCGGACACCGGAACCTCGCGGAGGCATCCGTGCGTCCTTGCCGACCAAGGCACTCGGACACCGGAACCTCGCGAGAGGCATCCGTCGTCCTGCCGACCAAGGCACTCGGACACCGGAACCTCGCGGAGGCATCCGTGCGTCCCTGCCGACTAAAGCGGCGTCCACCTACGACGTTAAGCGAGCACTCGGACACCGGAACCTCGCGGAGGCATCGGTCGTCCCTGCCGACCAAGGCACTCGGACACCGGAACCTCGCGGAGGCATCCGTGCCGCCTTGCCGACCAAGGCACTCGGACACCGGAACCTCGCGGAGGCATCCGGTCGTCCTTGCCGACCAAGGCACTCGGACATCGGAACCTCGCGGAGGCATCCGGTCGTCCTTGCCGACTAAGGCGGCGTCGGCTCACGACGTTAAGCGAGCACTCGGACACGGAACCTCGCGGAGGCATCCGGTCGTTCTTGCCGACTAGGCGGCGTCCGGCTTCTGACGTTAAGCGAGCACTCGGACACCGGAACCTCGCGGAGGCATCCGGTGCGTCCCTGCCGATCAAGGCACTCGGACACCGGAACCTCGCGGAGGCATCCGGTCGTCTGCCGACCAAGGCACTCGGACGCCGGAACCTCGCGGAGGCATCCGTGCGTCCTTGCCGACTAAGGCGGCGTCCGGCTACGGCGTTAAGCGAGCACTCGGACACGGAACCTCGCGGAGGCATCCGGTCGTCCCTGCCGACTAAGCGGCGTCCGGCTCACGACGTTAAGCGAGCACTCGGACACGGAACCTCGCGGAGGCATCCGGTCGTCCCTTGCCGACCAAGGCACTCGGACACCGGAACCTCGCGGAGGCATCCGGCGTCCTTGCCGACCAAGGCACTCGGACGCCGGAACCTCGCAGAGGCATCCGGTCGTCGCTGCCGACTAAGGCGGCGTCCGGCTCGACGTTAAGCGAGCACTCGGACACCGGAACCTCGCGGAGGCATCCGTCGTCCTTGCCGACCAAGGCACTCGGACACCGGAACCTCGCGGAGGCATCCGATCGTCCTGCCGACTAAAGGCGTCCGGCTACGATGTTAAGCGAGCACTCGGACACGGAACCTCGCGGAGGCATCCGGTCGTCCTTGCCGACCAAGGCACTCGGACACCGGAACCTCGCGGAGGCATCCGGTCGTCCTTGCCGACCAAGGCACTCGGACACGGAACCTCGCGAGGCATCCGGTCGTCCTTGCCGACCAAGGCACTCGGACACGGAACCTCGCGGAGGCATCCGGTGCGTCCCTGCCGACTAAGCGGCGCCCACCACGACGTTAAACGAGCACTCGGACACGGAACCTCGCGGAGGCATCCGGTCGTCCTTGCCGACCAAGGCACCCAGACTCCTAAAAACTCCCTACGACAACGCCGACGGTAGGCCCTTGCCTGGCCGACGGGACAGACCTTGGGGTCGGTGGACCTGAGGTCGTTGGAGATGACTTCTTTGGTAGGCCCTTGCCCGGTCGTCAAAGTGAAGCCACACCAGCGGAATGGCATGCCGCTGCTGCCGTTCGGCGACATCGACGCGGCGCGCGCCTCTCGCTGTCGCGCCCTCGCGCCATTGCCTCTAGGAGGGCCCCTTGCCACTCCAAGCCTCGGATTGCTGAAGTAAGCGCGTCAGCGGCGACAACGTCGCGAGCTACTTCTTCTCTCTTTGGGAGTTCGGCTATCGCTTTGATCATACTCAACCCAAAGCTCGTTCAAAGGGTCTTCCTCTTCCACCACGATGTCATCACGGCCCGAAGACTAAAGGGTGTCTTGAACACATTTTCAAGAAGGAAAGGATTCTCGTCTAAGAGTGCGCGCTCGAGCAACCCGTGGCGCCCTTATATACCCATTGAAGGAAGATCAAGCGACTCGGGAATAAATGCGGTAGCGAGAAAGCGGCGCCCACCACCGGAACCGGCGGTCAAGAAGGCGAGCGAGCAAAAACACACCTAGCCGTGCGCGCGCGCACAACGAAGCAATTAAGAGGCTCCGCGGTTCGCATACCTCAGAGCGTAATCCGGGCGGGCGTCGAATCGTTGAGAACACGCCCGGCAAAACCGGTAGGCCCGTTGGCCCACCTAGTTGAGCGGATCGATCAAGCTCAACCCCCATCGAGTCCGCCGAACTCGATTGGAGGTTCGAGGCTCTTGGCGAATACTCATAAAGCAGGTGCACCAGCGGCCCAATTGCAACAAGCAAAGCCCGGGCGGCAAGCAAAGCGGCCTCGAATACGGCCCGACCTAAGCAGGCCGTCCCGGCACTGCTACCCAAATGCCTCTGAGACCATTCGGAGACCATTCCCGGCCGATCCGACTCCGACTCGGCGAGGATTCCCGACCCGCGGCGGGGCCGGGATCCCCGACTCCGACTTCGGCGAGGTTCCCGACCCCGGCGGGGCCGGGATCCCGGCCCGACCGAACCATGATAATCCCGCAGGGCGCGCGTGCGATCGGAGTCCGTGTCAACCTAAGGCCACATGCCCCACGACGGTCATTCGAAGTGGTGGCGAGGCGGTGGTCCTTCCCAAAACGGTTTGATAGGCTGCTGAAGCCCGTCTCTGTCCCATCACCACCACCACCACGGTGCAAGGACACGCTCTCTCGAGGCAACTCCAACGTCACACGCGACTCGTCGGCACCCACATGGATCACAGAGAGCGGCTCGCCACTTCCGGAGGATTACCTAACCACTCGACCGGCTAGACCACCGACCAGCATAGGCTCGTGAGCGGCGACGGTCGGCGAGCAAGCGACGATCGGCGAGCGATTAGCGACGGCGGGCAAGACTGAAGCCCCTAGAAGTAGCTCGCTGGCGCCGCCAATTCTCGATGTAACCCGCCCCGTCTTGAATAAAAGGAGGGGAACCTCCTAACAGGGCAAGGAGTAAGAGCTACGGAGAGCTTTTTCCTCTTCTTCCTCTTCTTCTTTTTCTTCTCCTTACGAGCTAAGTTTAGATCATTCTAGTGTTGAGGCTCCACCTCTCGCTTGTAAAAAACTCGGTGCGATCATCCGCACTTTTGATGAATACAATACCAGCGCACGAATGGGTAGGGACCTTGGCCCGAACCAAGTATACATCTTGGACTCGTGGTCTAACCATTCGGGAGCGAACAGCGCAGCCCCTTAGACTTACAAATTTACTTGCCGGCGCTCGAAACGCCGACAGTTCTACTCGGAGATTCCCGGGGATAGCCATCTCTGATTTACTGGGAAAGTGGCCTCGAGCTGGACCAGGACTGCAGTGAAGAGAGAAAAAGATTCGCTGGTCCTCACCGAGGAGGAGAAGGATATGGTAAAGATCATCGGGAAACTAGTGAAAGGAGGCTTGTGGGGCAGAGAATTGTTTTCGATTTTCTACTTCACAAGATATGTCCTCTAAAGAGGCGATGTAGGTTCGCCTGGAGGATGGAAGGCGACCATGATTCGACTAAAGATGAACCTGGAGGTAATAACACTCTCCATTACCAACCTCTTTCATTTGATCAAAGAATTATATTGATATTTTTTAATATTACTTCTATCAGTGCTGACCGTCGAAGAGGCCTGGTCGAGAGTTGCGTCTATGCTGCGCATCTCTACTGATGGGTCCAACCTGGCAGCCTTGGATAGGAAACCATCCAACCTGATCAGGCAAACATATGAGTTCATCAATGAAAGCAGCATGGTAAGCACTAAGAAGGTTCTTTTTTTCTTCTTTTTTGGTCTAATTGTCTTTTATGCTTGACAATTAAACTTCTTCTCTTTTTTTATTAGATGCATGGTCGGAAGCAACCTGCCGAGCAACCGAGGTCTCAACCTCAGCTCCTCCGGTCAAGAAAATGAAGACCAGGGGTGCTTTGAAGGTGGTAGACCCTGCCACCGCTGAGACTAGTGTTGACCCAACCAGCACTAGTCAAGCCTTGGTACTATCAAGTGTCGTACGCTCTAAGCGTGCGCACGACTAGTCCCAAACGCAAGAAAAAAGAGTCACGTTTGCTGCGAGGATGCATACAAGGACCTCATCCCAGGTGCGCTTCAAAAAATGGTTCAACCGCAATTGTGATCGTCCATATAGACATCTCCCAAACTTCCCGTTTGTTCAGGGTGAAAGTGAAGACTCAGAGGACAATATTCCTCTGATCGTAAGAAGGAAAAGGAAGACCTCCAATCTGGATGTTGAAGCATCGTCACTTATACTATCCTGGGAAATAGACTTAGGACTCCAATGCAGGTATATGATTTTACTTATACCTTTATTCTGAGTATTTGTCTTCAGAATTTTTTTTAGTTTTGTGTTATTTGCTCTTAGCCCCCAGACAACTGCTCCAGATCCCTCTGTGGATCAGGATGTAGCTTCCCAGGTCGATGTTGAGGCTACGGTGTTGAGTCTAACCCACTAGTCACCTTGGCGACGACCAATGTGGAACAAGCCTTGGTACCGACCGAAGAGGGTCCTTCGACCAGTTGGCAAGGAATCCCACTCAGCGTCGAAGGTGAAAACTCTTCTGCTGTTGGCGGTGAACCACAGTTAGGAATTTTACCTGGGGTAACGTGTTCAAAGACGCTTGTCCATCATGGATCTCCTCTTCGCTGGTGGCTAATGCCTTACTAGTGCTGACCAGATGAGGATCCCTCCACGTTGGATTCTGTCTGAGATCTTGTAGACATAGACCTTACTTGTACCTCGTTTGCGGCTTCTTGCAAGTCAGCAATAATAGATCGTATGACGATTGCATTCAGTACATCTTCTCCCTTTGTTGGATGATTAAGAATTGTATTTCATAAAATACAAATTTTTTCAACGGGAGTTATTTGTTGCGAGCCACTTTGAGCAAAGTTGGAGTCTCTTACCACCGCCTAAAGAGGTGGTGGTGTAATTAGAGTATCTTGACAAGGTTGTCCTCCAGAGACTTGAAATCTCCGTGATGTACTACTTGGTTGACTCTGTGGAAATACATGTGTTTGGCCTCATTAATAGACTTTTGTTTTTCTGCCATACATCACTCATGTTCACTCTGAGCAGTTTTTTCGACAGTTTCTTGAGCTTCACGTTCTTCACATTCCACCCGTTGCCCATCTATTTCACTGGTAACCGTGCAAGTCCGGAAACCCGAGTAAACAGAGGGCGTTAATCCTCCATCTTCATCTAATGATGGTGTGTAATCTAAACCTTAGAGACGATCTTCCGAGGTTGAATTATTCGGTTATCACTACCTTTTGACATATTTTCATTGTCAATTTCCATGAAACATGCCTCATGGATATCTTCCTCTAAATTTACTAGAGTAATGAGAGTTTTACCTTTTCGAGCGTAGGATGATTGCTCTTCTATTTCAACCTCTGCCTTAATCTTTGCTAATTCCACCTCAGAAACGTATTCAGAGTAGAAATCATACTTACATTACAGGTGATTTTAAACTCAGGATGCTAGATGTGAACTTCTCAATGTCATATTTCAAATCTCCTCAACAGCGAGGATTAGTCCCCTATTTATTCTTGATGAAGAGGCGGCCGTTGTTCTCTAAAAGGGGTGTCGTGTAACCGGGAGACGTCTTCCCGCCAATCCGTGTCTTTTTCGGAGATAACATCCGGGTGGTTATGTGTACCTGTCAGACAACTATGCACACGGAGACACATGCAGAGAGAACCGCTTGTCCCCGACCAATTCGCTGGTCGGGGTGGCCATATCGCTAGTCACAACGACTAGTGTGAAGCAAGGTTTTGACCATCTTTGACTAAACTGGTCCGAGATCTAATCGTTCGGATAAGGATGGGCTTTGTTTAATATATTATAGGCTTTATATTTCATAGGGCTATTATCAGCGCATAGTCACGAATTATCCTAGAGAGCCTGAATAAATGATAGGGTTTTTTAATCCTCGTTAAAGACATCGGGTCCCACCGGGCATGCCAAAAGTGTGTTGCACCAAAAAATAAGATGAAGGATTTATCGGCTCAAATACACAAGAATGCCGGGTTCAGGTCGTGCCAGCCGATTTGATCCTGCAATAGGCAAGGTAGATAGAAAAATATACGCTTTAAGCCAATATAATGTGACAATCGGCAATGATCTAAAAGGCTAAGAAGCCAATCAAATCAAAGGGTAACGATAAATCTAAACATCCAATTAGGGCTGATTAGATGGTAGATAAAGGTAGACTTTCCCAAAAAAGGCGATGCCAACAAAATCGGAGAAAATCAAACTTGGCATAATTGATGAAGATCGACAATCAGCTATGCTCAACTTTATTGATCAAATTTGGATTACAAGAGAGATTCTAAATTACAGAGCTACACCTAGTTGATAGGAAAGTAAATAAAAAGTAGATGCAAGTTGTTTAGTTGATTGTGTATATCTTTTTGCTTGCCCTCGATCATTTTTTATAGTGTATCGGCCAATCGTATTCTTCTCAGATGCGTTATAAAACCATGATTCTTATGGGAAAGATACGGACATAATTTCCAAACTTTGATCAATATCGGTCGTAATTCTATCTTTAACTTTTTCTTTCTTATCCTATATCGGCAAAAATATCCCTTCATCCTTATCCTGATAATTTGATCATATCTTGCCAAATTTTGGTGCAAACAGGTAGTTAAGTGGGATATCATATTAGTGGAGAGCATAATATTATGCACACCAAATGTACATTCACACTAGGAAAAACTATATGCACCAAATGGATACCAGGCTGTAAAACTGGATCAACTCTGTCGGTCGTCGGGTTGGAAATGTCGCAATGGCGTTGGCCCATGAGAGTCTACGGAAAAGGGGGATAAAGAAACAATGGAGCCTGAAGACGAGGAGATCCCAGCGACAACAACGATGGTGGGATAGTGGGGACTGGGGAGCATCGACGATGGAAGAAGGCGGGGCAGCAGGGCAGAGGGCAGTTTCGGTCCAAAGGGTGAAGACGGCACAACGTTTCTTAGGCTTTAGCTGATACCTTTCGTCTAAAGAGAGATCGAATTGCATCCCAAATTCTCTACATTTTTTCGCACATAATCAGCGTAGCAACACACCTTCACAAAAGGGGAGAGACACATTCTCCTTCTATATTACTACAATCATAGCATTCGAGAGAAGGGATGCCAGGGTGAAAAAAGGAGGACGAAAGCCAATGAAAATAACAATATTAGGAAAAAGAAAGAAAGAAGAAAAACGTAACCCCAGCTCAGACCAAATTTGTCACCATTCCTCGGTACACTCACGACCCGATCTTGTCGAGGCTGTCGGAGACGGCCTTCATCCGCGGCCGCCGCTCCGGGTCCGCATCCACGCACCCAAGCGCGACGTGGAACGCCGCCACGACCTCCTTGCGAGCGCCGGCGTCCTTCAGAACCGCGGTGTCGGCCAGCTCCGACAGCGGCCGCGCGTCCTCGAACCCCTGCCGCACCCACCTCACGATCTCGGGCACCTGCAGCTGCCCCTGCTGTTGCTCGGCGGCTCCAGGCCCCGAGAACGACACCGACGACGACGAAACGGACCCTGACGCGGACGGCGACGGTTGCTCCGGTGGCCGGCCCGTGAGCAGTTCCAGCAGCACGACGCCAAAGGAGTAGACGTCGGACTTCTGGCTCGGCCGGGCCCCCAACGTGAGGGCCTCGGGGGCGCGGTACGCGCTCGGCCGGTCCGGCGCGGCGGGCTTGGTGTACGGGAGCGCACCGCCCAAGATGCCGCCGGCGCCGACGCCGACAGCCGCGGAGTCGGCGCAGCCAGCGATGGTGAGGAGGCGGGCAAGGCCAAAGTCGGCGAGGAGTGCATTGTAGTCGGCGTCGAGGAGGATGTTGGAGGGCTTGACCTCGCCGTGGACGAACCGCCGCGGGCTACACTCGTGGAGGTGCGCCAGCCCGTGCGCCGCGCCCTTGGCAATCCGCAGCCGCAGCGACCACGATAGGCTCGGCTGCCCGGGCCGCCCTGCAGATACACCACATGCATGCGTGCCAAACATTGTCATCAAAGGTACACACATTACGTAGAAAAACAATCTAAACATCGTATTTGTCGAAATTTTCTTTCTTCGTACAGCATCTTAATTTACTGCTTAGTAGTGAAGACTAACCATAAGAAAATGGGCATGGGATCATGGGAATCAAATTAATCATAAGGACCATTTCAACATTAGACCTAATTAAATTAGGTGATATCGTATAAAATGATGGACCGTATCTTATCTTTGAAACCACAACTTTTTGAGGTAGGATTCTACTACAATACTCCGACCCAATCCTACGATCTTGACCCCATGTACACAAAAAAACAATCCTACTGGAGAACCCTGGGAACCTTGCAAAGAGCTAGGACAGTACCGCAAACAAAGGCAAATCAGCTACCTGCAGTACATGAGCAACAGCTATCTGCGGTACATGAACAATAGCAGATAGTAGCATGCACTAACTAGTACACCTACTATGATTACCGTACCGCTTACAGATATAATAGCTGCTGCACAAAAGTAGGTAATCCTAGAGTTAACATGTGGAGGCCACATTGTTGCCCAACCTTCAACACGTGATCGATGCTATCTTGGATGCACTAATTAAAAAGGCGTGATTAATCTGCAGGAGCACAGAAGGATCCACCTTGTAGCACAAGCAGAAAGCTGTCCGTCGATGCAAAGGCTGGCAATGCACCTCCTGCCTGATCATTGCTCTGGGACTCTGGGTGGTACTAGTGTTTTTTTTCCCTCCTTTTCGCAGACATATTGATGTACTTTCATATGGACATTGATCATTTTCACCTCGAAGGCGAGCATATTATTGGGGGCCTTGGATCTACTGTATCTCCATAGACATATTTTCGATCGAAAGTCGGGCAACCTGATTGACCACCGACCACCACGGCGGTCCAAAGATAGGGGCAATAATTTTCGTCAGTTTTGTCCGACTAATGATCTAGACCGTCCAGTGCTTGATTAGATAGTCCAAACCACGTATAATCATCCTACAGTTGCATCTCCACTGTGAATGAAGTGACCAGTTTCCTTAGCAGAGTTTTGACTAGAGATTTAGGCTTGGTTATCATTAGGAGCTTGTTTATTAGAGAATGCCTTACAGCTACTTAGTAGCTTGTTAGGACCAACGAGCTACCACTTTCTCCTGCTACCTTCGCCACCACCCACCTCACCCTGGAGTTATAGAGGGACGATGGTGGCGGCGAGGCAGCGAGCCGACGGTGGCATCGCCGGCCGCAGGTTCAAAAGAGGGTAGGGGGTGGCAGCGGCAGATGGCACAGTGAAGATAGTGACGAATTAGGGTGGATGGACCTGCGGTAGCAGTTGGCGGTGAGTGGTGGCAGTGTGGCGAGGTGCTGCCAACGGCGGGAGGCTGCGGCGAGCAGTCGCAGCTGTGAAAGGGGATTCTGGAGGGTGAAGAAGGGGACGGATGCTCCTCTGCCAGAGAAAGAAAAAGAGGAAGGAGCGGGGCCAGATGGTAGCGATGTAAAAAAAATGTGAGAAGTTACGCTTGGTCGCGTGCTTTCTTATTTTGAGTGGTGTTTTCATACATTTCCTCTTAATACGAATTAAATAAAATTTACATCAAATAAAGGGTAAGTAATCAGTATCCACCCTTTATTTATAATTTAATATTTATATAACTTTAAAATAGTGATCAATAAAAACACCTCTCTATTTTTTTGCTTCGTGAGCTCCCACCAGTTAATACCTAGTGCATAAATTGGGTGAGTTATTGCTTCATATAATGGTAGTCCCAGTTAACGCTGCAAAAAGTTAATATGATGCGCCGTACTATTTAAGATGGTTGACGATGCTTTTTACCAACGGTTGGGTACACTTTGACGACAACTGTTGTTGTTGATGATGTTTTTTACCAACGTTTGGGTACACTTCCACGACAAACTGTTGTTGTGCCCCCGCGCTTGACTAGTCCTCCCTCTGGTTACAAGTAATTATCATTTTGGACATTGATGTCGTCTCTAAAATATAGCTTTCACCACTATTTCTATTATAATATATTTATAAAACCCAATAAATTTATAATATTAGGAAAGTATTTTTCGAGATAAATTTACACATATGATTTTGATGTATGCAATTTAAATATTTAAAAAGATATTAACAGTCAAAGTTTCAAAATTTTGATTGCACCTATATCAAAACAACAACTATTAGTATAGGAAGATGGAATTTGCGTTACAAATTGTTGTTCCAAAGCTTAATTCCTATCGTAACAAGGCTAATCGTAAGGGGGAAAACATATGTGAATCAAATGGACAAATTATGGCCTACAGGCTTCCGAAGAGTCATTTAAACCGTTTTGTGCCGTCCTAAATTTGAGCATTGTAAGCCTTACTCTTGGTGGTTGGAGCTTCTTCCATTTCTTGAGCATTGTAAACTGAAGCAGCCATGTACTGTGTTCATCAGTAATCAAGTGGAAAAGCATTGGTCACCACTAATGCACGCCTCTAAGCTCTAGGTTCTTTTTATTCTCTCTCTTTAATTTGATGCACCTTTTCTCTGCACCTTTTTTGCTCCCATGAGCACTTTTTTGAGGCTCTAGACCTGCAAGATGATTGTTGCCAGGCCATGACCACGGCAGGGTTTCAGGCCTAAAAAGATCCTTTTGGCTTCCCCTGTTTCAGGGTCAGAGACTCAAAAGTTGGAAGGCACCTTTTCCTCAGTTGGATTGGAACCCCGTCTCTCTTTTGTTTGTGTCCACTTGAGCCAAGAGAGACACCTTTGGGGCATGATATGACACGAAGATGATCACAAACATGTCCTAATCCTAATAATCAGTCTCTATTTGTGCATGCGTTGGTCTAACTTATAAGGAAGTCCAAAAGATTTTGTTAGAATTGCACATTTTCATTGCTATGGTCGTAGAAGCTCAAAAATGTTCTAATTTTCTGAAGAACTTTTTGATGACAGAGAGTATCACCATCTACATTACTTTCCCACCCATCATGCAAAAAAAACTAGTACACACATATGTATGCATTACTGAATCTAGGCTGCACTTAGCCACAGCATACCAAGTATAGAGGATCACATGATTCACTACACCTCATCTATCCAACTAAAGCTTGGCCAAATTAGTTGACCAGCCATGCCCAGGCATGCATGGAAGATGCAAGAACAACGCCACAAAGGTGAGACTGACAGTGACACTAACTGATAAGGCAGGGCAAGGACCAAATGGACCATCATCCAGTACAGCAGTGCCCAAACACTGGCAAAAGCTGTGCAGTGGTCCATGGTTAGCATGACATGCGTGGACAAGGGTGCATGTACACTCCCATCTGGCCCTCTTGGAAGCTTTTAGCACAGGCGCGCTGTACTCCGGTACAAGTTAGTACTGCTAGTACCACTGGGAACAACAGGTTGAATCCAGGCCACTACGCTGCACTACGAGCGTACCCTTGTCATCTTTCTCTGGGTCCAGCAGTTTGAGTAACGGTTAGATTTCATGAGTTACCGATGCGTGGACATTGTTTGGATTCCTCTTGGTGGAGGGAAGGATGATCACTGTTATTCTAGCCTTGCGCGATTTGTTCAGCCATTGCTTGGAAGCCCAATTGTAGGCCTAAAACCCTCGTAAAATACCGCCACTAAATTTTTTCCGTATTGGGCTCTAAAACTCTGCTTGGGTGGGCTGGTAACACTACAAAATTACAGCCGGTTTTGGCATTGCAACTGGAAAAAAAAAGATCCTCATCAGGAGGTGACATTATTTTTCCGAGGAAGGTCTGGGACGCCTTGGCCTCGCCCCTCGTAGCTCGACGACTGAATTGCGTCCTCGACTCCATCTGGCGAGAAGAAACCAGAAGACGGCGGCAAGCACGGCGACGGTGAGCTAGCTTATCGGTGGCATCTCGCTCACCTCATGGCCACGGCCGTCAAACAGGCCACCAAACCACCAAAACCGGGGCCCCGCATCGGCGCGCAGCAAACCGGGGGAGCCGATGCGGCACGGTGTAGCCGCAGAGGTGGGCAAGCAGGGGCTTGACAGGATCAGGAGGCGCCTCTGCACCGGGGTCTTCATCGTCGCCTCCGAGGCAGGCTTTTTTAGTAGTGCTTTTACGCTCTCGAAATACACTCGCTGACGATTGGGCCTAAGATCTAACGGTGTCACTTACTGACAGGTGGGTCCTCCCTATGATACAACTAATTGAAGCCTATACGTGTCACATTGTCGAAACCAAAACAGAGCAACCGTGACGGAAACTAATGTTTTGCAAAGCGCGAATTTAGAGAAGAGAGACGGCACTCACCGCGCAGCGCCGTGGCGAGGTTGCCGTTGTTGATGAAGTCCGTCACGACGAGCTTCTCGTCGGCCGACCAGTAGTACGCGCGCAGCCTCACCACGTTGGCGTGCCGCACCCGCCCGATGGCGCCCGCCTCCGCCGCGAACTCCTTGTACCTCTCAGGGGCTGCCACGCCGCCGCCTAGCCGCCGCACGGCCACCGGCGTCGTGCCGTTGCCCACCACCACCTTGTACACGATCCCCTTCCCGCCCTTCCCCAGCACATACGCCGACGACCGTAGCAGCTCGTCCAGCTCCATCCGGAAACCCTTGTCTATCGCCACCAGCTCCCCCTCCTCGCCGCCGCCACCGCTGTTGCACTTCCCGTGCCTACCGCTGGCGTCGGACCCTTCTGAAGACTCCCCGTACGCGTCGGCACGCATGCACGGGCAGGGGAAGAGCCCCCGCCCTTCCTCCTCGTCGTCGCTGTCCGCGTCCCCTCGCCGGTCACGCAGCTTCCAGTACACGTACACCACGATGACGCCGATGAGGGCGACGCCGGCAGCGTCGGCGACCGAAATGAGCACGATGAGGCTGGCCTTAATAGGCTGCCGGGGCCCACCAGGGCCGCCGCTGGAACCGATGGCGGACGGGGGCGACGGGGAGGACGAAGACGGCGGGGCTGCACGGCAGGGGACCTGGAGCGGGAAACCGCAAAGGCCGGGGTTGTTGAGGAAGGCGGTGGGGCCCTGGCTGGCAAGAGAGCCAGACTGCGGGATCTCGCCGGAGAGGTTGTTGAAGCGGAGGTCGAGGGTGACGATCGCCGGAAGATGGCCGAGATCCGCTGGCACCCCACCGGAAAAGTTGTTCCGGGAGAGGTTCAGGGTGCCGGCGAGCGCCGGGAGCGTGCCAAGTTCCGGCGGGATATTGCCGGTGAGGGAATTGGACGACAGGTCGAGCAGCTGCAGGCTCGCCATCTCCGGCCAGACTCCCGCCGGTATCTCGCCGGACAAGTCATTGTTCGAAAGGAGCAGCCGCTGCAGCTGCTTGCAGTGGCCGAGCTCCGATGGCAGCGCGCCGGTAAGCGAGTTCATGGACAGATCGAGGTTCTGCAGCCGCGGAAGGTCGCAGAGCGACGGCGGGAAGCCGCCAGTGAGGTTGTTGTCGTACAGGAATATCGAGTGCAGAGAGGTGGCATTGGCGAGCGCCGGCGGGATGGTGCCGGAGAGCCGGTTGCCGTGGAGGTTGAGCCTGCGGAGGAACGCGAGTGAGCCGAGCTCAGACGGGACATACCCTGAGAGGTTCTTTCCAGCGACGGCCACGCCGACGACGCGCGCCCCCAAGTCCGATGTGTTGACGCAGGTCACGCCCGGCCAGCGACATGGGTCCGCGTCGGCGTCCGACCACGCCGACAGCGCTGACGACGGGTCGTCGTTCACCGCAGACTTGAACGCCAGCAGCGCGAGCCCGTCGCCCGACAGCGCCGTCGCTAGCAACGGCAGCGGCGACGACGCAAGCTCAAGAAGCAACGGTAGTAGTATTCCAAGTGAGGAGTGCAGTAGGCTCCTCATCTAACACTACCGCTGTTTCCTTGCCTTGGCCTCTGCAATTGGTTCTATGCCTCTGTTTTGAGGCGTTGAGAAAGGAAAGCTACAGTATGTCTAAAGAGAGAGAGGTATGCAAATGGAAGCAAATATGCAATAATAATTGTGTCAATATGTAGTAGTGAGAGGTGAGGTTGGGCAAGTGTATTTAAGGGGTGACATAGACAGGCATATGTGTGGGATTAAGCAAAACTGTGCATACATGCATGCTAAGCAGAGCTTCCATGATGGTCTTGTTTTTTTTCCCGGCACACCGGATGACAGAGGGCCCACACAGTGCCCAAGCCAATTGTGCTGGTTGGTAGTGATCCCAGTGAACAGTGCTAATTGGGCTGCATGCTAGCAATGGTAGTGAGGAGGTGGTTATGGTGGGGCCCGGGGTTGGTTAAATGGGGCATGGGTGAGAAGGAAGCAAGAGAGGCATGCTGAGGCAGCAGCGGTGGATGGAAGTAGAAGGGAAGCAAAGCTGAGGTGGAGCGTGAGTTGTGTGCATGAGAGGGGCAGAGTATGATGAGGGGTGTTGCGGAGAAGCCAAGGAGTAGACTATTCTCCCGTGTTTGAGTGCCCTATTTGGTGGGTTTTCGATGGAAGTGTAGGCATTGATTAGATTTTGCAGTGAGTTGGATCAGGCATTGGTGCCGTAAAAAAAGGTCTCTTATGTTGATTGTACATCAACATATCTGGTGCAATCCACTCCCAGCGCGTAGTCATACAATCTGGTAGGATTGAGATACTAAATAATATTAAAAAATTCATACCAACAAATCTATATGTATTTCCAATTTACTCTGTCATTGTATAAAATTTAAAGTTCAAATTCATTCTAGGTAACTGGGTTAAGAGAAACAAAAATGAGAAAATTTTGACAAATAATAAACCAAAAGGTAAAGAAAAAAAAGAAAAGATAAATGTTACTGTCCACACAACAAACTTAACTCTTTTTATTTCTTCCAACACAATTTGAGTTTGAAGCTAAAATTTCAAAGAGTGCTATAACACTTCATAACTACATCATGTTACTACATGCCTTAATTTAACGGTGTATTACACATGATACGTTGAGCAGTTCTAAACACTGCTCATATATGCTGATTTTTGGGCAGGACCATCACTGATTGCTGCATGGTGTATATGATACTGAGGCTCCTGCCATACATACTAGGCTAGCCGGGCCGTTTTCGCTCAGGTCTAGCATTGATTTACGTGATTAGAACACTCGCAATCACTTGTTGAATTGAAGAGTGACAAGCAATCACATTGCTTGATGATGTTGGTCGTGTTGATTTCTGTTGGCAACCGAGTATACGAAGAATAACTGTTTGCACGCCATTTTGTTTGGGCAGGGAGTGATTGGCCTGACCAGAAATCTTTAATGCTTACCGATTTTGATGACCTCGGTGTGTTTGTTTGTAGTTGGTAAATACAACGCCATGCAGTACTGTTCACACTGAAAAATAGCCCATCAGACTTAACACACGCGAACACGGGGTTCAAGTATGGGTAAAGGTGTGCTAGCCGATTTGATCCTGCAATCGGCAAGATAAATCGAAATTTATACCCCTTTATAATGCACCTAAGCATTCTTTTCTACGTCCACTCCAAATAGTGCACCCTACTGGAGATGGTCCAACATTCGTGCACCCAGCGAAACGTCCCCAGAAACTTGCCTCCATCAAAATTAACCTCTCAGATCTTTCCTCAGCTTTACTCACCCACATCCGATGGCTATTGTTTAGTGTGTCTAATCATCCCTATAGCCCACAACAGATCTCCCCCCACCTCCAGCATCATCTCAAGGGAAAGGAAACAAATATCCTGAAATTAAGGAAAATGAAACAAATGTTCTAGAAAAGGAAAAGACCATATATTACGTGCTGGGAAAAGGAAACCGGAAGACAGGGCACTATACTAGTAGTAGCTATTAGCCGATTTGATCGCCTATCAACAGGATAAATTGGAACAAGTATCACAGTCGATATGCAATCAGCAAGATGGATCTAAACAGCTGTTAAAGTCAATTAGATATTGGGTAAAGATCTGTTTTCTTCGAAAAAAGCAATGCACAACAAGATCAGTATGAAAACAAACCTAGTTTGGCATAAATCGAAGATGATCAAAATCGGTGATTCACAACTTTATTGATCAAGAACGAATTATTACTAGATCTAAGAACTATTCAACTATTCTTAGTCGACATAAACTAAATAAAATAGATGCAGGTTGATTTATTGAGTTGTTGATTGTCTCCTCAACTTGCCTCATGACCTTTTTTATAGCGCATAGGCCGATCGTGTCCTTATCTGACCCTTCAAAATCTATAATTCGTATGGTGTCTGTTTTTTGAAAATAGATTTCATTTTGAACTGATATCAACCAAAAATATCTAAATTTATCCCTAGCCTAACAAATAAGCTATATCCTTCTAAATTCTGACGCCAACAAGTACATAGTAAGGGTTGTTATTTGGAGGAGAAATGAAAGAATTGTACAGTGAGTCACAGCAAAAATAGTTATAAGTCCACAGCTGTATGACCCGCTAGACCCCAGTCGAGCTGAACAAATAGAAGTTGGCCTCTTTTGAATTCAGAAATTTCACATGAAAATTTGTAGAAAATATTATAATTTCTATAGAATTCGAACGAAATTCCCACGTTTTAAGGAGAGCATTCACGGTAGCTGCTGAATCCCAATGTTCCTTTCTCAGTTCTCGATGGTTGTCAGCTTCTACAACGCAACCTTTTTCTTCATTTGGATCAAATAGAGGGTAGAAGAGTCTTCTTTCTGGAGATTAATTCCAAGACATATTTAAAGGAATTAATTTGCTATCCGTACAATGAAGCTTGTGTGAACCCGGTCAGAGCCAATGGCCCATAGTTTACGATTCACTTAGTTTCGACGGGAGATTTTGGGCCGAGTTTTGTTCCTGTCGTCTGCTGCCGAGGTGTGGAAGGTGCTTGAACGCATGTTCGCATCACAATCCCTAGCTTGAGTTATGCAAATTCGCAGGCAACTTGTGCGTTGTGACCATTCATAGGAAAGATCTCTCCATCCCGTACTACCCCTAACAAAGTAAAAAAGCCTCATAGATGCATTAGCTGCTGCCGGTCATCCAGTTTCGGATCAAGACACCGTGATCTACATGCTCATAGGGCATGGCTAGGAGTATGATTCTCTGGTCACTTCCATCACCACAAGACCTGATCCAATTGGGGTCAATGAGCTCTAAGCGCATATGCTCGGCCATGAAATGCGGACTCATATTATATCTAGCCTCTTAACCTCGTTTTGCGCAAATCTAGCCTTATGTATGCAATTACAAATTTGACCCTAAAGTGTTCACATGGCTTCAATTACTCATATCAACATGAGGACAATCGTGTTGATGCAGCAGCTTCTATCGGCTCCTACTCCATCGACACAGACATGGTACACGGACACCGGTGCGATGGATCACATTACTAGTGATCTTGTCAAGATGACAATGTGGAAGAAATACCATAGATCTGATCAAGTGGAGACAGCCAGGGCTCATGTATGCATATTGCTCACGTTGGTCAATCTGAGATTAAAAACCCTAACCAACTATTGTTTCGAAAAGATGTCCTCCATGTTCCTAATCATCAAAAAATCTTTTTCTGTTGATTGTCTTGCTACTTACAATGATATTTTCCTTTAATTTCATCCAAATTTTTTTCCTGTCAAGGATCACCCAACGAAGAAAATTCTGCGCGGCAGCAGTGAAGTCGGTCTCTACCGGCTGACCACATGCTCTCCACTATAGAACTGATTTATAGCAACATAGTCCCAGCAACCTATTTGATTTGTGCTGGAGAGTAATAAGATAGAAACATAAAGAATATGTTGCAGGGGTCGGTCTGTATATGTGTTGCTCGATTATTTTTAAAAACTACCTTGCCAAATTTCCACATGCCACCCTACACAGGATTCACAATATCGTAGATAATCATTTGAATATCACGATTATCGACCATATCAGGTCGGTACGGTATATAATACCGATCGATAAATCGGTCAAATTTAAAAAAAAAATTCAAAAATTCAGGAAAAATTATGCGACGTAAATATCGCGATAATCACTGAATATCGCTTGATTTTCGATGAATATTGAGCAAAAATCGCTCAAAAAATCGACCGCCGAAGAACACAGGTTTACAAAATCGCTCACAAAATTTCAGTCAATTATTGAGGCATATTGAGTGATTATCGATGGAAATCGATTTTTTTAAAAAAGATCATCAAAAAGTTTGATTTTGAAACCTTTCCATTTCTATCAAGTTTTGATCTAATTTTTCTGATTTTCAAAGATTTCGATACAGTCCATTATCGCGATATCTATATAATATATTGCGAAGAACCAGAAGGTGTTGCGGCGTGGGCCGGGTATTTCGGTGGTGTGAGAGGCGGCGCTTCCACCCTGAAGTTCACCTCCTTGTCTCCGAGGATTTCCCCACCCCGCAGCCATGGATCCCGTCGCCAAAGATTTGTCCATAACCCCGAATCCCGTCTCTGAGCATTGGGGATTTCTCCACTGCATACTTACAGATCCCTTCCCCAATGTTCTATACATCGCTCCATAACCCCATGGACCCTGTTGATGTTGATGCTATGGATCCAGAATCAATTGGTCCTGAATCCCAAGAGGATGCTACCAAGTCACCACCAACTCGAATCGCTCTGGTGCTGAGGCTCCTCGATGTTCTCTGCCATGGATCCCCTTCTCCTGACAACCTGCATCCTCTGCCGCCCTAGATGGCGCTGGCGCGCTGCCATGTTCATTACCATCCCTGTTTCTTTTTTCTTTTTCCTTTCTGGATTAAATGGTGGAGATGGCGCTGACCTGCGCTAACTAATCTTCTCTCCATTGGCGACAACGATGACAACCGCCAGCTGTTCCTTAGTTCCTCTTGGCTTCAAGCACCTCCATGCTCCCAACTCACACAGTCTGCATATGAGATCTAGTGTATCTCCTTGCATTGATTGGCACCTAGCTCGTACACTGCAGATCAGCCACTGTCTAAGGTATTCGTAATTTAGTGTCCTTGATTGGTTATTAGGACATCAATTATGTAACAAGCTTAAGAAAATGGTATCAGCTATGTTTCCCAAGTTCTCCCAATTTCAGCTTAAAGCACACACATGAAAACTTTTCGTGGGATCTTCTTTTGTCCATATGAGATTAATTTTACAGGCAATGCATAGATATAAAGCTTCTAATTTATATTCAGTTTTGTTGATAATTAATCGCTTGTAATTTTGTTCAGTTCGTTTTGAGAGCCTCACCTACCAGATTGTGTTGCCCATGTCATGTTTAATGAAATGCTCCACCCAACACTGGATTATCTCAGATAAAGTTTGTTTTGCTTTCCTGAATCTTGGTGGACGACTAAACTCACTATTGTACAATACAATCTTCTGAATAGCTTTGATATGAGCTATTACATGTTGTTGTATTTTGCATGGTGTTATTGGATGAAATTTTATTGTCATTTTAGACAATGCAAATGATAAGTTGGTAACTCTATGATGATCACTACTTAGGACTTCCCTGCTAGCTCTTACAAATTCAGCAAGCACTTACAGCTTTTTCTGATGTAAATTAAACACTTATCTAATTGGTCATTAGCTAAAATTCTTTAGTTTATATCTCATGTGCTCTTTGCTCTGCTTACTATTGTTTTTTTCCTGTCTGGTTGACCTTAGAAAGCTACAACAAAATATCAAGGGAGATGATATGATTAAAATTGATGTTTGCTTGCAGATTAGCTATGGTTGAAAACTTCTAGTTATAACTGCTTCCTTGACGCCATATTACACTTGTTTTCCTAAGTCACTGGGTAGTATTACTGTATTTGTAAGGTTCCTTACATTTTAGCTCTCTAACAATGAGTGCACTCAACTTGTTTGACGAATTGCTATATCAACCATAGTTTTGTGCCTTGTAAGCTGAAGCTCTAATATTCTGATTTCTGAAGTATACCTATGCAATCTCTCTTCATGCAAAATGGAAGTGCTTAATGCCAAATCATTTTTCCTCTGTTAATTTTTCTGATTTCAGTGGCTTCATTAGTTTCCACATTTGGGCCAGATTGGAGAACCACAACAGGCCTGCTGATTTCTTCATTATGCAGGTCTGTGTCCTTCCAATTTGTTCATACCTTTTTAGTCTTTAAGGAGAACTTCAGTTGTACTCCTAGTTGTCACTGCGTCGCCTAGGTGTCCCAGCGGCCAGAGGGAGACGCTTGGACCGGCCGCCTCGACTGGAGGGAGTTAGGCGGCAGCTGAGGCGGCGGGCGACTGGGTGTCGCGGCGAACGCACTGAGGCGGGCAGATACGAACCTGAGGTGGCTCAGATCGAACCCTAGCTCGTGGATGCCGTGGAAACTGGAGAGGAGAGGAGATATGGGAGCTTCACCGAACCGCCGCCAACTCCGTCACCTCCGCCGTCGCCGCCGCCGCCGATAGATCCGGTGAGACCCCACTTCCCGATCCCCTCTGCTCCTCCATGGGCCCGAGGCTCCCGATTCCCCTCCGCTGGCGCCATTGCAACCGCACGCCCGACCCCCTCTGCGCAGTCCTGACCCCCTCTACTTCGCCGCTACAGCAGCCACCGTCGACGCCGCCCATCTGTTGCCGCCTCAAGCCCTGGACTGCTGATGGTGATGCTTGATGGATGCTGCTGCTATTGATGCTGATACCTAATGGTGTATAGATGCTGCTGTTGTACTGAACTACTGATGCTACTGATGCTCCAGGTGAGAGAGACACGGGGGAGTGCGGGCGGCGGCTGGAATGGGGAGAGGGAGGAGTGGGGTTAGGTTAGGATCAGGGTTAGGATTAGGAAAAAAGGTAGGCTAGATGGGTCGGGCCAGTTGGCTGAGTGCGGAGATAAAGTTCTAAGTTTATATCTAATTTTCTTTCATATAAGGTATATTTATTTAATTTCATGTCATACAAAATATTATTCATTATTTTCATCATCTAATCACCGCCTAAGCGTCCAGACGCTCCGGGCTCGCCTCGCCTAGTCGGACCGCCGTAACAACTATGGTTGTACTACTCTTAAATACCAGACTACATGAAGGTAATATATATGAAACTGAAATGCAGACTTCAATTCAATTTAACTCTGATGCTTATTAGGTAATATGTACTACACACTTACGCAGGCACTCAAAGTTGTTTATGATGTATTATGTACCAAACACTTCTCATATTGGTCGTTAGCTTAAGTTCTTTAGTTTATAGCTCAGAGACTTTTCCTGTGCTTATATTTTTAATCTCGGATTTACATTCGTAGGCAATAATACACTTTCCAGGGAGATGATGGTATGTTTATAAGTGATGCTTGCTTGGAGATTTCCTACTCTCTGGTTCAAGTTATCTATACCCCTTTATAATACACCTAAGCAATTTTTTCTACGTCTACCCTAAATAATGCATCTCATTAGAGATGGTTCAATGTTCGTGCACCCAGCAAAACGTCCTCAGAAACATGCATTCATCAAAATGAACGTCTCAGATCTTTCCTCAGTTTTACTCACCCACATCCAATGGTCATTATTTAGTGTGTCTAATCATCCCTGTGGCCCACAACAGACTTCCCCCACCTACATATTTGAAAGGAGAGCGAATCAAACAAGAAAATAAATAAGAAGGATCCGCATACAAGGAAACCAGACTTAATTTTTTACTGGCCAAAATTGTACGTACTACATATTTGGAAGGAGGGTGAATCAAACAAGGAAATAAACAGGGAGGACCCAATTACAAGAAAACAAGATTTGAATTTTTTATTATCCTGGCATTGTGATCGTATTTTTTTTCTGAATATGACCCTTCTCGAGACTTTTTTACGGATCTAGCCCTATAGAGCATAATTTGGTATACGAAGTGCGTTGAATTTGTTTTATTTTTATCTAAAGAACCAGCATGCAGTGAGTCTTTGCTTAATTTTTTCAATTTTTCTCTTTTTCAATTTTTTCTCGCGGAACGTGGCCGTGAAAGCACTTTGTTTAATTTTATCTTTTTTCCTTGCGGATCCGGTGATTGTGGCCTGATTTATTTTTCCATATTTTTGAAATCATCCTGTGACCACAATGACCTTCCTCACCTCCGGCATCAATAAGGAAAAGGAGACAAGCGTCTTGGAATCAAGGAAAAGGAAAACGTCTTGGAAAAGGAAAAGACCATACATTACGTGTTGGGAAAAGGAAGCAGGGAGATCTGGCGTGTGGTCGGGAGAAGCAGTGCGCAATGGCTTCACGATCGCCATCGGTGGCTTTTAAGACTTGGCGAGGTTCTTTGTCGGCGACCTCGTGGCAGCTGATGCCTCGGCAAATTTATAATTTAATTTTTTGAAAATAATTTTATTAAGTACAAAATAATCGAAAGTTTTTCTAGAATTTTTAACCTAATGTGCTATCTTTTCAAAATCCTTCTATATTTAAAAAAATGGAGGCAACTCACTGTAGCTTCTTCTATTGCAGCCTGGACTGAAGAAGCTTCTTCTCTTCCCTCCTCCATTAAAGCAAGAAAGAAGCTCCAAAGCTCCATCAATCCCGCACCAAATCTCCTCTTTCCATCTATGGTGTTAATTCCCCAAATTTCGTGCTCTATTGCCAAAATTTCCTCCCAATCTGATGTGATCCCAAATTATGATTTTCATAAATATGCTTGTTTTGGGGTTATAAAAGCCGGTGAGCTCTCCTCCACACCATCGTATTGCGTAAATCCCCAAGTGCTCCCTCTTGTAAAGATCGCCGGATTTTGAAGGTAACCCAAGCCATCACCGTCATCTTTCCGTGAAATTCACCGCAACCGTGACTCCTCCCATGTTGCTGGTGCCGCGATCTCGCCGCACAGTGCCAACCCATCATGACCGACCGGCCACCCTGGCCTTCCTCCTTGCTGGCCAAGCCAAGAGAACCTGTTGTGCTCTCTGTGGAAGCTGCAAAAAAATAATCTAAAATAAGAAAATTCTTTTTTCTTTCTCTTTCTTGATTTAAAATCTTTTAGGAGCCCGTTTTCGTCCATTCGACCTCCATTTAGTTCCGTTTTTCTTTCTAAATTTATTTAAAATTCTAAATTTCTCTTTTATTATTAAGTGTTGTATTCATACTTATCTTCTCATTTAATTGATAAGCGGGTGTACTGCCGTCGTAGCGTTAGCACAATCACTGTACTAGTAAGTTATAATTGCTTGCTTGTGGCCCAACTCTATACTAGTTTTTTTAAGTCAATAGTTTTTTTTTTTCTTTTTGGTAAGGATCCTCACATTTATCTCTCAGCAACAATGAAGCTTGACCTATATACTATTATGCACAATTATGGGTCTGCCAAGATCAGAGCATGAAAATCGGTCGTGAATTAGTGTATTAAGGTATGTTTGGTTTGAGATTGTTCAAGAAAAAAGTCATTCATATATTTGGTTGCTGAATGGTGGGATATAAATTTGAGTAATATCTATACCCTTTATAATGCACATAAACATTCTTTTCTATGTCCACCCCAAATAATGCATCCCACTAGAGATGGCCCAACATTCGTGCACCCAGCGAAACGTCCCCAGAAACTTGCCTCCATCAAAATTAACCTCTCAGATCTTTCCTCAGCTTTACTCACCCACATCCGATGGCCATTATTTAGTGTGTCTAATCATCCCTATGGCCCACAACAGACCTCCCCCACCTACATATTTGGAAGGAGAGCGAATCAAAAAAGGAAATAAACAGGGAGGATCCGCATGCAAGGAAACCAGACTTGAATTTTTACTTGCCAAAATTATGCGTACTACATATTTGGAAGGAGAGCGAATCAAACAAGGAAATAAGCAGGAGGATCGCATGCAAGGAAACAAGACTTGAATTTTTATTGTCCGGCATCGTGATCGTATTTTTTTCGAATATGACCCATCTCAAGACTTTTTACGGATCTAGCCTCATAGAGCCTAATTTGGTATACGGAGGCTGAATTTTATTTTCATTTTTATCCACGGAACCGGTGATGCAGTGAGTCTTTGCTTAATTTTTTCAATTTTTCTCGCGGAACCGGTATTGCGTGTGTATTGTTTAATTTTATCCTTTTTCCTTGTGGATCCAGCGGTCGGCGAGCATATTTTATTTTCCATATTTTTGAAATCATCCTGTATCCACAGCAGACCTTCCCTACCTCCGGCATAAACAAGGAAAAGGAAACAAACGTCCGGAATCAAGGAAAAGGAAACAAGCGTCTCGGAAAAGGAAATGACCATACATTACGTGCTAGGAAAAAAAGCGGGAGATGGGCGGCGTGGTCGGGAGATTGCACGCGGCGATCGGGGCGGCGCCGGGAGAGCAGCAGTGCCTGAACGGCTCCACAGGCCGCCATCGGTGGCATTGCCGACACGGTGAGGTTCTTTGGTCGGCGACCTCGCGGTCGCCGTGCCTCGCAAATTTATAATTCAATTTTTTTTGAAAATAATTTTATAAAGTACAAAATAATCGAAAGTTTTTTTGAGAATTTTTCTAGAATTTTTTAACCTAATGTGCTATCTTTTCAAAAATCCTTCTATATTTAAAAAAATGAAGGCAACCCACCTGTAGTTTCTTCTAGCTGCAGCCCAGACCAGAGAAGCTTCTTCTCTTCCCTCCCTCCATTAAAGCAAGAAAGAAGCTCCAAAGCTCCATCAATCCCGCACCAAATCTCCTCTTTCCATCTATGGTGTTAATTCCTTAAATTTCGTGCTCTATTGCCAAAATTTCCTCCCAATCTGATTTGACCCCAAATTATGGTTTCCATAAATATGCTTGTTTCGGGGCTATAAAAGTCGGTGAGCTCTCCTCCACTCCATCGCATTGCGTAAATCCCCAAGTGCTCCCTCTTGTAAAGATCGCCGGATTTTGGAGGTAACCCAAGTCATCACCGTCATCTTTCCCGGCGAAATTCACCTCAACCGTGACTCCTCCCCATGAGGCGCCGGTCTTGGCGATCTCGCCTGATCTTGAGCCATGTGACCGGTCGACCACCACAGCCTTCCCTCCCCTTACTTGTTGCCAAGCCCACGAGCCTGTTGTACTCTGTGGAAGCTGCAAAAAAAAATCCAAAATCAGAAAATTCTTTTTTCTTTCTCTTTCTTGACTTAAAATCTTTTGGGAGCTTGTTTTCGCTCATTCGACCTGCATTTAGTTCCGTTTTTCTTTCTAAATTCATTTAAAATTCTAAACTTCTCTTTTATTATTAAGTGTTGTATTCATACTTATCTTCTCATTTAATTGATAAGCGGGTGTACTGTCGTTGTAGCGTTAGCACGGACACTATACTAGTTCTCTATAGATACTGAATTATTTCGTTCACTTAAAATAATGGAATCAAATGATACACGACCATCCTATCCCATTCAATCTCATCCCACTAACCAAACACATCCTTAGTGTAACCTTTGTGTGTATATATATTTCGATCATTGAAATGATACCTTCCAACCATTGATTTTGGCACTCATTGATATTGTATTCTGTGCTTATAATTCTAATATATCTTACATTTTCTAGCTATACAGTGACAGGTTCAGTATTTTTTGTTTAAAAAAGAAAAACTGAATGGCTCGATGCGATGGGATGGCTCTAGTTGTCTGGCGGCGAAGCAACAGGGCGAGCACAAGCGCAAAGCTCCAGTGCACATCCATGGCAAGCGTTCGTGGAAGAAGACTGGCTGGTGGGGCTGGCTATCATCAAAAGAAAAGAGAGAAGGCGTAATAGTGGATTTACACTTTTTCTCTGGGAAGGCGGGAGGAAAAATGGTTCGAGTGGTGGTGCATGATTAGCGGGCGGGGTCGGTCAGCGTGTTAGCAAAGATGGAAGGTCTGATAAGCAGGCCCAAGCTGTGATTGAGAGGGAGAGACGAATTTTAAATGATATTAATATAATTTCATAATATTAATATTTTATTGGGTTTTATAAATATATTACAATAGAAATTGGTGATTAAAATGGTATTTCAGGACTTGTCCAAAACTAACGTATTTGTGTCCGTGTTGCAGGCTCTTATAGCTGGTCGCAGCCCCCAACTCCAGGTAGCCCACCGCCGATTGCACGAAGTCGTTGTTCAGCCGGTCTATCAAGCGGCCAATTTTGTCGCGACGAACACCAGCGTGCTGAAGACGATGTCACCCGCCGCCGCAAACGCGCTCAGCATGAGGGCTGTATTGCCGAAGTAGTGCACCGGGAGGTGGTGGGTATGTGCGCGGCTGCGGACGCTGGCACAAAAGCGCTTCCGCGCCGGGCCACGCGAACCACCACACGTTGGCCGCGATGGCGCGGAATGTGATCATCGCGCCGCCGCCGCACAAGCTCTTCAGGGCCACAACCTGAAACACGGTCGCTTCGCAGAGGGACACATCTTTGGCGAGAACACCACTAGGATGCCGGTTTCGAATTTTGTTTTAAATTTTTTCGTCGCTCGGTGTAATTTTAGGTAAAAACGGTTGAACAAAAATTTGAATTTTTTTGACAAATTTTGATCAAAATTTCAATTTTTGAAAAAAAATAAATTGATCAAAATTGGGACAAAATTCAAATGAATCCACTGAAATTTAACTGTGACAACTGTATTTTGGGACCTATCAAAAGAACCAAATCTCGCTAAAATTCGAAATCTTTGTCAGCATCGACAACGGGTGAGGGAGTTTGACTACGGTGACGGTGTGGCCGTTGCTGATGAGGCTAGACCACGTCTGCAAGAAGTGGAAGAAGTCTTGGCGCGTCGCCAGCGATGTGGTGCATCACTATCCCGACTACGAGGAGTCCACACTTGAGGAAGGTCACCTGTATGTATATACAAATAAGGCTATGTTTGATACAGCTCCACCAGATCCACGGATCTGGTGAAGCTGGGTATTCCAAGCTCCACCAGATCCACGGATCTGGTGAAACTGGGTATTCCAAGCTCCACTAGATCTGTGGAGCTGAAGCTGTGGGTATATTAAGAGTGTTTAGATGAGTCATCTTGTTTACATTTTAAACTAAAAATATAAACTTAATTCACTTTATTTTAGCCTATAAATTTTAGATCTGAGGTGAAGCTGGGATCTGAAACTCTGCCAAATAGAGCCTAAGTCTCGCACCCACACGATGTACAGGTATGCGTACCTGGACAACTAGATTAGTTAAGCAACCTCCCGTGCCCCCCAATTCTAAGTGTTTGATTTCTAGTTGTTCTTTTTAGAGATCTCTAAGGTTCTAAAATTTATATATTTTTGTTTAAAATATTTAAATCTGAATTTATGAGATTTCTCGTAAATTTTTTGGATTTTATAAATACTTTTTCCTATTTTCAGATTTATAAAAAAATTTACTGTAGAAAAATTAAAAATCTCATATTTTAGAAAATAATCTTATTAAGTCCCAAATATCTTATAGTATTTTTGATAATTTTTCCAGAATTTTTAAACACTATTTTCTATTTTATAAAAGCTTTCTTATTTAGCAATCAAAATTAATTAGAAAAAGAAAAACTGCCAGGAGCTTTTTTCTCCGGCGAACACGAATTAGTGGACACCCGCTCCTCTCTCCCCAGTTGCTCAGCTTTGAAGCTTTGGAATCACATCAAATCCCTTATCAACTCTTTCTAAAATTATGCTAAATTGATAACCGCACTCTTCTCTTTCTATTCTCGGCCTCCTTTCCCAAGTTTGGTATCCAAATTTTGCGTTCTTTACTCCCGTCCGAAATCAATTCCAAATCGGTTTCCAAGTATTATCTTAGTCCTCTCGGCTATAAAAGCCACCCTGGGTCCCTTCCTACCCCCACAACATATTGCGCAGCTCCCCAAAGCATCTCCCATACCCTAGCTTCCTAATTTCGCAAAGTTCCGAGGTAGTCTTCCTAAACTCTAGCCGTGCAAAACTGCCATCACATCAGAGTTCCTTCCTCGTTTTCAATCGCGTCACCGGGTGTGCTTCGGCCCCAGGAAAGTTTTCCCTCAATCAATTTGGCTTTTGGTGCACTCAACGTGGGGAAATTTGGCGTTGTCGAGCAAGAAGTCAAATGATCCAATCTCTACTCGATCAATCACTAGATAAAAAAACATATGACAATTTTGAGTTTGCAATAGCGTTGAAATACACCATTAAACTTACAGAATTTCAACTGTAATTTCCTACAAAGTTTATTTGTTTTCATCCTGAATTGAGCTTATGGTAAAGTTTTATTTATTGAGCTTTGAGATCCCTCCCAAGCAATTGGCATTTTCTTCACTTTTTCTCATTGGAGGCCAAGGTTTTAAATTTCGGTTTCGGAATGAATTTCGTCTCAGGCCGGATAACGAAATTTCGGCAAAATTTTGAAATTTCGGAATTATTTCGGATGAAATTTGAATTTGAAAATTCAAATCCGGTCCAATCCGGAAAATAAAAACCGAAATTCGGCGAAAAAACCCGAAATTTCGGGGTTTTTGCACTGGCTTAAAAGTGGACTAAACGTTATCGAAAAATTGTGAAATTGTTTTTGGAGGTTCCTGACACAATGCTGATGTTCTCACAAAAATTTCAGCTGATTATCACATCTGAGGAATGTTTAAAAATTCGGAGAGTGGTACTGTCCTGATAAAACACTGACCGACAAGTTTGATCGGAATGGAAAATAGTACAAATCAAGTTATAAACTGTTGAAATTTTTTGTGCATGGTTATGATCTATAACTAATATTATCATAAAAATTTCAGCTGATTATCACATGTGAGGAATTTTTAAAAATTCGGAGAGTGGCGCTGTCCAGACAGAACACTAATCGACAAGTTTGATCCGAATGGAAAATGTTACAAATGAAGTTAGAAACTGTTGAAATTTTTTGTACATGGTTATGATGAATCTATAATGCTCTCATAAAATTTTCAGTTGATGATCAAACTGTATAAATTTTTAAAAATTCGAACAGTACTACTGCCCTGTTAAAAGGCTTACCGGCAAACTTGAACAAAATTAAAAATTATGTAAACCATAAAATTTTTTGAAAATTTTACAGAACGGTGATAAGGAAGTTCTTAATATCCCATAAAAATTTTGATTCATCATCACACTCCAGTGAATTTATAAAATTCTTACAAGGCACAGTACCATTTATGTTCTTTTCTTTTTGATTTTTGAAATATAATATAACAAACGAAGTTCAATGCTTGCATAGATTTGATTGGCAAAACAAACAAATTTTAAATCTTTTGAAAAATTTATATAATGGTACTGAGTCAATTATTAATCTCTCAAAAAAAAATTAGATCATAATCACACTCAACAAAATTTATAAAATTCTGACAATATAACTGTCCCAATTATGTTCATTCTGTTTTTGATTTTTTAAAGATAACAAATGAAGTTAAATTATTTTGAAATTTTTATGTATGATCCTAAACTACTAAGGATAGTACCATAAAATTTTAAGATTTTTATCAAGCTTGTACAATTTTATAAAAATCGGACAGTGTTTCTACCAAAATTTTAAAATATTTAAAAAATTAGGTTTTTTAACAAATTTTCATAGGAGATGACTTTCCTAAGGGTTATTGAACCAAATCCGGTCAAATCCAGCCCTAAAACTTTCAAAACCGACCAAAAAAACACGAAAATTCGGCCAAATTTCGCCGAAAAAACCGAAATTTCGGATTTTACTGTAGCAATTCCAAAATTTTTATTTTTTTTCCCGGACGGTACTTGAGATTTCGGGGTGGTCCGAAATCCAAAATCTCGGCGAAATTTCGCTTATGGTAAAGTTTTATTTATTGAGCTTTGAGATCCCTCCCAAGCAATTGGCATTTTCTTCACTTTTTCTCATTGGAGGCATGGAACTAATGCTTACAGAGTACGTACAGTTAACATATTAAATATATTAATAATGTACAAACATGACAATTAGAGCACATCAAGTTATTGACATAGCTCACAAAGAGAAAATGATCATATATACAAATGAATTTTGTTGCCACGAGCAGAAGAGGAAACAGGAAGCAACCTTATTGTACATGCATTTCACCTTCTTGCATAAGAGGTGCCAATTCAATTCCTAGTGAGCACAAATCCTTCTTGAGAACCTCAGCATTTTTAAAATGCAACCCAACCATTCCTACACTAAGGGCTGCTTCAATGTTTACCATCCTGCAGCATCAAAATTCCAGAAAATGTTGCAAAATCCACATTACCGCACAAGCATAATCAGAGTTGAATGAAAAAAATAATGAACCTGTCATCAATGAAGATGCAGTTTCCTGGATCAATATTGAGATGATCAACAGCATGAAGATAAAAATCAGGTGAAGGCTTGCGCTTTCCTGCATGATGTAATGATAATAGCAAGTCCAATATTAGAGGCACCATTTTATTTAATATATCCAAACCAAGTGGCAACCACGCAGCACGATAATGAACTTCCATGAAAACATAACAAGTGCCATATTGCTTCAATGTTTCCATAAGAATCGTTAAGCAATTTCCACAACCTGTTCAAACTTCTCAGGCTCAGGCATATCAAAAGAACAGTTCCAATTCCCTGACCAACAAATGGCATAAAAAGATACAGCAGCCAATCTCCTACTTCAGCTTTGGGATGAGGAAATTATAGGCTTGAAAGTTGAAAGTGACATAGCTCCCAAATGATTAAACTGTTGCATATGACTATCAGTAAATATTAACTACCTTAAAATTTTGATGACAGCAAAAATGACGCAAAGTAATTGTTAGGTCAACATTGATGGATTATATCCACAAATACAATTTTGAAAACGCTTCTTGGGGACTCCTTTTTTCAAGAGTTCAAAAAGGAACTAAAACTCTTAAATTAGATGAAGAGTGCATTCTGTTCATAGTAAATTTATCCACTAATGAGCCAACATGCTGAAGCTATCCATTCTATAGCATAAAAGAAATAAGAGCTCATATGGCTGACAAAACAGAAATCTCTTGAAAAATATTCACATTTCATCCAGAAAAACAAATACTGAGACAAAGTATTACCAATTTGACAAGAACAGAATGTCCACAACAAATAGTTCGAGAGCTTTAACTTCTCCTCAACCAACTGGTACCTACAGAACATATCTCATGAACATGTAGTTCTGTATAAATGCGTCATGAAAGCTGAAACTCACCACACTGGATAATTTGTAAAAGCATGCACTTCATAGTTTTTTTGCTTCAAACTGCAAAGAATGTCTTCAACACCATCGACATACTCGTATGCATTCATCATGCATTCTTTCAGACCTACAGGGCATAAAAAAAATGGATTACAAACAGAAACTTCTTCTAACTGAGATAAAGTATACTAATTAACTGGTGTTTGTGGAAAACCTGCATCACAAATTCATACTAGTTGTTAGTAATCAGACAGGCACCAAATTATGAGTTTATATATTTACTACTGAAAATATACTAAATTAGGCTAGTGGCAATTGTGAGACAATTCGTAAAGTCAAGAAATTATGTTCTTTATCTTTGAAGACAATGATTAGTATCAGTCTGGACGGAAACAATGTGTATCCTCAACAGAACTTCTACTTTGACCTTCTCACCTTCCAAGTCAAAAGATCTGCCATCATTGAAGAATTTTTTGGCCAGCTCATTCTGAAAGAAGCAAATAGAATTACAACACAGTAAAGAAGCAAATAGAATGACAACACAGTAATTTCCTCATGTTCCATAAGGTGAAATTGGGTATTTCTATTGCCAGCTGACAGACTGTGAAGAAAATTATGTATAATTCGAAAAGAAGAAGAAGAAATGTTAGTATAAAGGACAGAGCAATTATCAGTAATGGAACATTGTTTTAAATCCTTAATCTCCTGTCACGATTTTAACCATACAGGAATATACAGAGTGAAGAAGCATGAGAATTAGCAGGATATTTGGCCATTTCTAATTTTTCTTGTGTGATTCTACAGGTGCATTGAAGGAGATTATTGCAAGCAAGTACAGGGTAGTAGTTTCACTATATCATTGTCAAATAAACATGTCGTTTTAACAGTGCCTACAAATTTACATAAGCCCCTCCAAAATATTATCTAACCATGTTTTCTTCCTGCATATGTGGGTACTGGGTAGTATGGCTAACTACAAGTCAGGCTGTCATGTGGGGCCTTTCCTATAACTGGCGCAACAGGCATGGCAGCTGTGTGCCAGCCAAGGAAACGGCAGCCACACCTGCTGCTGCATTGGATAGCATTAGTTAGTAATTTGTTTGGAGTCTGTTTGAAGTTTGTTTTATCTAGATAAGGTTGTTGGTAGGCTGTTCGCTAAATCTTCATGGCTATAAAGAGATTAGGAATTGATGAATAAAGATAAGGAAGAAGTTATCTCTAATCCCCTTCCCCTTTCCGGTCTCTCTCCCTGCGCATCACTTCCCTCCATGCGCATGCTCCTCCTTTCATCTCCCAGTTCAGCCACCTCAAGCCGCGGCTCCTGCCAGGAAGCCGACATCACAACTCCCTCAAACACACCACTATTGGTTAAGATCCTCGGGTCATGACAACTTGGTATGAGAGCCAGGCGTTGCACAATCCCCTGCAATGGGCAGCAGCGAAAGGTTCAATACCATGGCCGACCAGCTAGCGGCTATCATGACGAAGCTGGATCACATGAACGCCAAGACCGCCGACCTCGACGATCAGCAGAAAGTAGACCATCTGGCCATTGGCCAGCTTGAAAACGGCAAGAGCACCGCACCAAGCGGTAGCAGGGTCTTTGTCGGCGACAACATCCTTCCACGACCACACCAGCCGGAGCATGAATATTCATCACCAGAAGGGCGTGCTCTTTCACAAGCTGGACTTTCTAGTTTATGACGGGAAGACAGACCCTCTGCCTTGGCTCAACCGCTGCAAACAATATTTTCGCAGCCAACGAACCCTCGAGTAGGAGAAGGTGTGGTTATCAACTTTCCACATGATGGAATTAGCACAGCTATGGTACAAACGACTGGAGCAGGAACATGGCACCCTGCCTTGGAGACGTTTCTTAGAGATGTTCAACCTGCACTTCGGGCCACCCATGCGATGCAATCCACTCGGCGAGCTCGCCACTCGTACCAGGAGCAATTCCTCGCGCTCCTCAGTTGCACAGGCACACTCTCAGAGGAACAACAAATCCAGCTCTTCACTGTGGGGTTGCAGGGCACTCTGCACATCGACGTCGAGCTACAAGCATCGACTACCCTGGATGTCGCCATGTGTCTGGCACAAACCTATGAGCTTTGTGGATAGATACAAGAAGCCAACTAGGTAACGCCACCGCGACCTTCGCAGTGGCGTTTGACGACCACTGCAGCTGGCCCGCTGACCGGTGCCACCCCAGCAGAGCCGACGGCCACGCCGGTCACCCCGGCGGCCATTCAGGCCACCCAAAATGGTGCGGTACACACCAGCAAGGTGGCGCCACGGCGCATCCCACGAAGGGTGTTGACGCCTGATGAGATGCGAGCAAGGCGTGAGGCTAGGCTCTGCTACACTACGAAGAAAAGTTCATACCAAACCATCGGTGCAAACACCTGTTTGTGCTTTGGTCACCTGTGGAGGAGGAAGATGACAACCCAAAAATCTCCCTCTACGCGTTGGCAGGTGTACGCCCGTGCAAGAGTGAAACCATGCAGCTCAAGGTCTCCGTTGGGGGTAAAGAACTCATCGCCCTCCTCGACACGAGGTCTACCCACAATTTTATATCAAAAGAAGCAGCTGCCTGTGCGGGCATTGCCCTTCATCCGCGCACATGATTGAAGGTGATGGTGGCTAATGGGGATCGGCTCACCTGCAGTGGGGTTTGTGGCGGCCTGCAGATCACCATTGGTCAAGAAGCATTCCAGTTTGATTGCTTCGCCATCCTACTAGAAGGCTTCGATATCGTACTCGGCGTCAAGTGGCTGCACACGCTTGGACCCATACTTTGGGACTTTGCGCGCCTCAGGATGTCCTTCTCACGCCGTGGACGACAATTGATCTGGCAGGGCATGACAGGGCTCAGTCACAGCATCCGCGTACTAGCCTGCACAAGACTAGATGTCATGGCTGATCTCCTGGATGAATTCAAGGCAACATTCACTGAACCTCGTGGTCTGCCACCTACTCGAAATCGAGGACCACCACATCCACCACCTTCCGACGACAGCACCAGTAGCGGTGCACCATTATCACTACGCCCAGAATCAGAAGGACGGGCTCGAGAGTCAGTACGATGACATGCTGAACCAATGCATCATCCGCAGAAGCTCCTCCGCATTCTCAGCACTAGTGTTGCTTGTCAAGAAGAAAGACAGTTCATGGCGCTCCTGCATCGATTATCGTGCCTTGAATGACAAGATGGTAAAGGACAAGTTCCCAATCCCAGTGGTTTGAGGAATTGATAGATGAACTGCAGAGTGCCTAGTTTTTCACCAAACTGGACCTGTGGTCAAGGTACCATTAGGTGCTCATGCACCCACCTGATGCGGAGGATTTCTCCTCGCCATGCCAACCATGCAGCATATGAACGGGAGCTTATTGGACTAGTCCAAGCCGTACGCCATTGGCAGCAGTATTTATGGGGTCGCTCCTTCCTGGTACGTACATATCACTATAGTTTGAAATTTCTATTGGATCAATGCCTCTCCACCATTCCGCAGCACACCTGGGGTGAGCAAGCTCCTTGGATTTAATTTCTGAGTCAAGTTTAAGCCCGAGCGCCAGAACATCGTCGCTGACACCCTCTCTAGGCGCGACGCCGACAAGGGCCATACCTTGGCTCTTTCTGCACCGACATTTGGCATCTTCAATGACCTTCGACAAGGGCACACCACTAATCCATCCGTGGTGGCCCTCCGTGAACAGCCGGCCGCCGGCCAACTGGACGGACCCTGGACAGAGGTGGATGGCTTGCTGCTCTTTGCGGGCCGCGTGTATGTGCCATCGCCCTCAAGCTCCCTTGTGGCAATACTGGCAGCAGCCCACATGACGGGGCATGAGGGGGTGCAAAAGGCATTGCATCGTCTCTGAGCAGACTTCCACACACCTCGTATGCATGCAATAGTACAAGACTTCATTAAGGCCTGCACAACATGCCAAAAGAACAAGACAGAACAGTTGCATCCAGCCGGTCTTCTCCAACCTTTGGACGTGCCATCAAAAGTCTAGGCAAATATCTTGATGGATTTCGTGGAAGGATTGCCCAAGGTTCACGAAAAATCTGTCATACTCTCCGTCATCGACAGATTTTCCAAATATGCTCACTTCATTCCATTGGGGCATTCATACACGACCAACTCAGTCGCCCGCGCATTCTTCGATGAGATTGTTCAACTACATGGGGTGCCCAATTCCATCGTTAGTGACCGTGACCCCATTTTCACTAGCAATTTCTGGTCAGAATTGTTTCAGTTGGCAGGCGTTCGCGTTCACTTCAGTTTAGCTTTCCATCCTCAATCCGATGGCCAGACAGAAGCCGTCAACAAGACCATCGCCATGTATGTCCGCTGCCTCACAGGTGATTGCCCTCATCAATGGGTTCAGTGTACCATGGGCGGAGTACTGCTATAACACTTCCTTTCATATAGCACTTCATGCCTCGCCGTTCAAAGTGGTGTATGGGCGTGAGCCTCCTTCCCTGCGCTCGTATGATGGTCAGTCTGCGCGGGCTGCTGCCGTCGACCACTTCTTAGGCGACCATGACCAGTTCCTCGCGGACATCTGCGATCGTCTCCTTTAGGCTCAGCAGTTCTACAAGAAGTACTACGACAGCCATCACCGTGAACTGCATTTTCAGGAAGGCGACTGGGTATGGTTGTGGTTGCTACACCGGGCGGCGTCCTCCTTGGCTGATCACGCCCGCAATAAACTGAACCCATGCTTCTATGGACCTTATCGGGTGCTTGCCCGTATTGGTGAGGTGGCTTATCGCCTCCAATTGCCCCCACGTGCTCGCTTGCACAATGTCTTTCATGTCAGTCTATTGAAGCCATACATCGGTGACCCCTCGACTTCCACCCCGCCATTGCCCGATATACAACACGACCGAGTTTGTCCAGCTCCATAGGCTGTTCTGAAAGCTCGTCGTCGCTGTGATGTCTGAGAAGTACTGGTCCAATGGACCCATCAACTAGCAACTGAGGCTTCTTGGGAATCCCTCACAGATTTCCGTGCTCTCTATCCATCATTCCAGCTCGAGGACGATCTGTTAGCGAAGGCGGGGAGAGATGTCATGTGGGGCCTTTCCTATAGCCAGCGCAACAGGCATGGCAGCTGTGCGCCAGCCAAGGAAACGGCAGCCGCACCAGCTGCTGCATTGGATAGCATTAGTTAGGAGTTTGTTTGGAGTCTGTTTGAAGTTTGTTTTATCTAGATAAGGTTGTTGGCAGGCTGTTAGCTAAATCTTCAAGCGCATCACTTCCCTCCATGCGCATGGTCCTCCTTTCATCTCCCTGTTCAGCCACCTCAAGCCCCAGCTCCTGCCAGGAAGCAGGCATCACAACTCCCTCAAACATACCACTACTGGTTACGATCCTCAGGTCATGACACAGGCCTTGCGCCATCTGACCGAGTTCATCATATGATGGTATCCATGCAGTGCTGCAGGCTTCAAATCAACCAATTGGTACTGCTGCCCTTCCACAAAAACATATCAAGTCCCTCTCTCACCAAGGTTAATGCCGTCGCGCTGCTCTCCAAAACAATGTTGCCTCATGCAGAATAACATAGCATTTTATCAATTGTTTTCTCCTTCTCTCATACATATAGTTTTCTTTTATCTGTATTGAATGTCCATAGGTCATACTTGTAAATTTTTCCTGTGTGTAAACCCTATTGTATTATCTAAGCACTTCCTTATAATGCTGTGTTCACTAAATCCAAAAGGCAATTACTAGTGAGATAATGGATCGCTGGATGTAGGAATTAGGAACGAGTAAGGTAATGTACGTACCAACATATACCTTGCATGAATAAAATGCAATTCAAGAATGAATGAGTACAACCCTTAGTGCCTATGCACAACACAACTCCATGATTATGAGTGTATTTCACATCAACAATTCAATCATATAATATGCAAAGTCAAAGGTACAATGAGTATAGACCACTAGCACGAATGACATCGATACAAATACAGCACATCATATGGATGAACAGTAAATCAAGCTTCTGGAGTTCTTACCTCATCAATCAATCCCATCTCAAATTCAGACCATGCCGTTGGATGCTTGCTTTCTAGGAGTTCCTTCATGGACATTCTACAGAAAAATGTTGGATCAAGTAGAACTCAGAAGTCAGAACGGATGTGAAAGCATATGGCTCGAAGGTACTGCAAGATAGAGGTCTCAAAAAAAAAGTGATGCAACATACAGGAATTGAGATGGTAGTTTTAAGAGCTTCTTTGAGGTACTAAAACATAAGAATGTACAAAACAATATTCCGGAAATAGTTATCGACACCTAGTTACACTTGAGCCCGCTATTTCACAGACCACTCTTACATTCTGCAAAATAAAATAATTAACCTTTAAACGGGTCAATAGTATATTCCTCAGTTATTTACTAACGAATCCTTTTGCGATCCTTCAGTAATATCCCAGTAATTCAGCACCAGCCACAACACAGCCTAAGTCAAATTCCCACACAGTGATCACAACATCATAGAACAAGCGCTCGAGACCAATTGGCCCGTCTCTGAGGACCATACCATCACCAAGAACCCAACAGGAATTTCGTCGAACTCCTAAACGGCAAGGCATGTCTAGACCACAAGGCCACACGGATGACGACTAAGAGGAGGCATAGGGAATAGCTGGGATGTACGGAACTGGAAGAAGGCCGGGATGTGGTGGTAGAAGGGGTCGCGGACGACGGTGTCCATGACGTCGAACAGCAGCACCGGCAACTTCCTCGCCCGGGGCGCCTCCGCCGAGGCGCCGGCAGCGGCCTCAGCGACGGCTGCGGACGACGACATGGCGGGCGGCCGCGGCGAGGATAAGGAGGGGGCGGCGGTGAGCTTGGAGAGGGAGGCGAGGCAGGGTGCGCGAGGGAGCAAGGAGACCATCAAGGCAAGAAGGTGGGGGAGAAGCGAGGAAAGAGCAGATGATTTGTCCTAAATTTTTTTCTAGCTGTGGGCACGGCACCTCCTCACGGAGAGGCTGACATAACGAACGAGTGGAAACGACGATAGAGATGGGCATGGCTAAATGGGCCGACCCGAGGCACGCTATAGTGGGCATGATGCAGGATGGTTTGGTCCGACTGTAAATAGGTTGTATCGGTACGGTCGATGAGTATTTGTTGTGTTTGGGTTAGCACCCTAGCAAGACGGACTGGTACGGCACGGTCTACGAGCGGTACAGCCTGTTTAGCTCTTTAGTTTGAAAAATAGTCGTTTTGTAGTTGCTTGAAGCTTAAAAAATTCTAATTTTTTTCCCTATAAATAGGAGGCTGTCCCCTCATTTCCACACCAGCAATCTTGCATTCTCTTATATTCATTCTCTTATGAAAATTATTTTGCTCTTAGTGGTAATTTGGCAAAATTCAAAATAGTTTTGCCAAAAAAATCAAAAAAATCGAAATTCAGCTTCCGGCTTCTATCAAAAAATCAAGGTAATAATTGTGATTTAATTTTTTGTTTTGTTAGTATTTTAAATCATATTTTAGTACTAATAGCATAATTATTTTTTGCAGTTTTCTTTATATGCGTAATCAGCATCACATGATCAAAATTATAAATATGCAATTTATCATATGGTTCTACAATTGTGGCACAAGTTGGCACTAGAATTAAGTACAGTAGGAATATACTCATAAATTTGCTCCCTTTCTTTCTGTAAAATCATATATATACCATAGTCATTAGCGTCCTCCTTAAAAGAAGTAGGTACCTCAAAATATTCATTTGATAACACAGGTTTTTCAGCTTGTAGCTTGTAACGTCCCAAAATTTGCCCTAAATATTATTTTAGATGTTATTTGTGCATTTGATGATTTTTCTGGATTTATTGGAATTTTTTGGAATTTATTTTTTAAAATTCAAATTATGTATATTGGCCTTTTGTGAAAATTAATTAAATAGGTACAAAATTTATATAAAGTTTTGCCATAAATATTTTATTTAAGTTCAAAACGTCTCAAAGTATTTATGAGAATTTTCTGAGATTTGTCCTGGTATTTTTATTGTCTAAAACAAATCAAATGAATTTCTAGAATTATTTCAATTTTTAAACTCGTGAAAAATCCATTGAACAGTGTTGGGCTGAGCCCATTCACTGTGCGTGTGCGCCGGCCCATCTTCTAGAAGCTATTGCCATAGGCCGTTGGATCCGCTTTGGACATTCCAGATTCATCGCAGTAATGGAAGTCATCTTCTAATTGCCGCCGTTAGATCTCGTTAGCGTTTCGGATTTGGCCACGTCTTGGCGAATCCAGTCCGTTCGTCCTGCCACGTGGTGCAACCTGGCATCGTCTTCTCCGACCTGGACTCTAAGTCCATCTCGTGGCCGCCATGGACACCGTGTGGGAAGCGGGCAAGGTGGCGACTCTTAGCGCTATAAAAGGAGCGCACTAGCTGCGCAAATCCCCACGAGACCAAAGCCCTAAGGTAGCCTCCCAAGATTCGTCATCATTCGTTGGAAAATCGTGAAGTTCGTCGTGCACCGCCGTGAGGAGGAAAATGCCAATTCGTCGCTGTCAAGTCGTCGCGGAGCACGGGTTTGGTCGCATCTGAACCGCCGTCGTAGAAGCTTCGTCGTGCACACCTTGGATCTGCCCGAAGGACATCGGAGTAGGAGATCCCCGTGGAGGTCACCACCGCCATTGAAGAAGACCTCGCCGACTTCGTTCCCGTGAGCAAAGCGTAGATCCGTTCGCGTCACCGAACCCATCTCGTCGAGCTCAATCCGAAGGTATTCCCCTTGGTCGCTGCCGACGATCCTAGGTCCCCGTGCCGTCGCCGTCGACGTGGCTTGATGCTTCGTTGACGCGTGTCGCACACGTGGGCAGTTTCGTCGTGGTGGCAGCGTCGTGGTGCGTTGCGTGGCATCGTATGTGCGCTGCGCTAGTGCCAAATCAACCGACGCGCGGGCCCGCACGTCAGAGAGACGTGGTCGCATGGACCGGGTCCACGGCGAACCAAATCCAAACCGTGGACCGAGTCCATGGACTGTGGCACGTGTCACCATATGGTTGGCGGGATTAGGGCTGACATCAGCATGATGCATTAATGCGGTTTTCAGAATAAAAATAATTAGGGAAAATCGGATTTTCTATTTTTTGTTCGAGAATTAATTCAATCTTTGAAAGGCTATAACTTTTGTATTTTAACTCGGATTTGGGTGATTCAAATTTCTAAAAATTTGAAAAATTGAGATCTATTTAATTGTGAATTTTATTAGATTTTTGGAATTCATTTGCTCTCTGTTTTGGTATTTATTTGCTTTTCTTCTTCGGTTCGCGTAGACGTTGAATTGTGCGACACTTCGGAGGAGGATCCGTCAACTCAAGATCAAGTTCTAGAGCAAGACCAGAACCTATTTCAAGGCAAGTTGTGCTTTGATCATATTGAACCCATGTTTATAAAATCGCTATATTGATTTACTTAAATGCATGATATTTCATGTATACAATTGTTTCAAACTAAATTGGGATCTAGTTAATCCACCAATTGATCTATACCCTATCTTGTCATTTGTATGCCATAATCTATTGTCACCCTAAATTGGTTCATTATAGTTGATTGATACTTAGTCAACATGGGATGGTTAGAACGTGTTAGTTGCTTAGCCATGCCACGTCATCACATGTACTTGAATCATCGATAATTAATCTTGAATAATGGAATATGGAACACTGATATGAACTTGTGTGTCATGTGAGATCACACAATGAGATTGAGTTGTAGTGACGAGTGATGTCACGCAACGATGTTGAATTGTTTATGGCACGTGGTGCTTGGTAATCAACTGGGGTGGCAATCACTTAGATTGGGGCAAGTGACAAGGGGCGAGTATACCAAGGTGGGCCCGATGGGCAGTGGGTATGTGGAAGTCTTGCTTCGATCATCCTAAGGACTTAACCTTACAAGTCTTTGACCTGAGTCAATCATGCAACCACATATCTGGTATGGGACAGCCTAGCTAATTAATTTGCAATGTCTTAGCTTTGGTACTATCATTGGCAGTGTGAGTTCTCGAGTCATGGAGTAATTCACAAGGCGCAAGAGGGGGACCCTGGTTGTGGTTTTCAGACCCACCGGTGTTGAAACCTTAGCGAGGAGTATCAGGTTAAGGTAGTGCATTGTAAATGCTTTGTTATAATCACTCACCTTTGTGGTGTATGGTTGTATCGTGTGGGTAAAGTCATCACCTCTACAGAGTGTAAATCTATTCGGATAGCCGTGCTCGCGGTATTAAGCAAAGCTCGGGAATTATAGTTAAGGGTTAGCTTATTTAAATGAAAAACTTGGTTGGGATGGCAGGATTGCCATGTGGAAAGTTGAACTTGACTTAGAATTGGAAACTTGGTTTATTTGAGAAATGTTGAATATATCTATTACTCCTATTTGCTTTACAGTCTTTACAATTGAAGGACCATGTGGAGGTCCATCCATATTTGTGATGAGTATTTGACTTTATTTGAGCAAGGTATGCTCAGGTTTGAGTTTGATTTGAATTGGAATTCAAAAGGATGCAATTTGAGTTGTGTTAGCTTCTTGCAGTACTACCGGCCTGTGGCTGGCGGTAGAACCGACTGATGATTGAGACATAATTAATTGTGAGCATTTGTGATGATTGAACATTGCTATGTGAGGTATTTCCTTGTTTTTGATGGTTGCAGGTCGACGATGCTAGATCATGGTGAGGCGAAGGAAGACTGGGACTAGACGAGGAGCGTCGGAGGTCCAAACGATCGGTGATCGCCGGAAGATGATCGGAGACGGAGTCGTGGCAAGCCATGAAGACAAGGAATGGTTGAGATGCTAGCTAGGCGCTGCATGGATCAATGAGGGCCATTGGATCTTAATCTAGTTGATAGGTTAGCGAGTCTAGTTAGTGTGCTTTGAGAACCGCGCAAGAAAACCCATTATGTGTTGTGGGTTTTAGGTGAACCCTTGCATGACTGGTTGGGTGGGTAAATCCTAGCCCTTGATGGATGCTCTAGGGTTTAGAGGCTCATCCAAGGGTGCTAGGTGGCCCAAGAGTTGTATAAATAGGGGTGGGGGGTAGCCTTCCCCCTTGAAGGTTTGAGTTGCTCCTTTGAGCTTTGCCCACATCAAGTGAGGCTTTATAAACCTTCCATCTAGAAAATACAAAAATTTTATTTACTTTATTATGAATTTAAATTGCGCATTTACATTATATCTTTACTTTACGCAATTTAAATTCAGCATTTACTTTCCCGCATTTACATTCTCGCAATTTACTTTCTCGTAATTTGGATTTGCCTCGCCTCCTTCTAAATGTTGTTCTTCTAGGATATATTAAGGGTGTTCATATAGTTTTACATCTTTCTTGCACCCTAGGATAGACTAAAGATCAAGTTTTTATCGAATTGCAAATTTGTCCAGAACTTGTTCTTCACGTAGTAGTCAGTCTTTGATTTTTATAAACATCTAGAAAAATCTTTTTTGAGTGATTCTTATTGGAGAAGGTGCATGACTCATATATCCATCTCTGAAAAAATTTGTGAGTCCACTGGTTGCACCGTTTGAGCTCTATGAACTAAAAACCGAGCCTCAAACATTCTGGTCGAAGTTCCTGACTATCTGTAATACTTGATTTTTCATGTTTATTATACAAAGCTTTTTGAGGTGATTTTTGGTGTACTGTTTCATGACTCAACTGTTCATAGGGAGCAAAATGCCCAAAAATTTTAGAGCAACATAAACTCACCAACCACCTGCTCCAATTGAGGATAATTCCTGAAAAATCTGCTTTTACTTTTCTGGAAATAGACTTTGGTGTTTTAGCTTTATCTCTTTTATAAAAGTAGTCTTTGAATTGATTCCTCTTTATTTGGACACTTGACAACCAGGATTATGATTAAAAAATCCCTCACATGATTCATGGTTCTCATCCATGCAAGCTAGGGGTACACATAGTTGTCTGATTGTTCGGGTTTTAGAGGATGTGCGAATCTGAGAAACACTAGTTTAAAGGAAAATCTTTGGGTGTTTCAGATTTTTATTGCGAGATTGTTTGGAGTACTTTGAGTGGGAGAAAATTTTATTTGGGATCATTCATGTCGGGATCCGAATTTGCAAATTCGGACCCTCTGTGTATAACGCACTAGTCCAGGATCACGCTAGTGCACACAGGCTCACCATAGATGCTATCACAGTCACATACAGTGGAATGTATCATAAACTTAGTAATTAATATTAACTGTTGTCTTACATGATTATTGCCTCGTAGGGCTTATAAAAGAAATAGCAAATAAGCAGCAGCGAAAAAATAAATAAGCGTAGAAGCTCCCCAATTCACCGCAGGCAACTGACGAGGTTCGGACCCTAAGCATTCGCATCCAGATAATCCTCCTCCACGAAAGGCATAGATTATTCCTCTTCTGAAGTTGTTGTTGTTGGGGTGAGTACATAAAGCACTCAACAAGTTGTGCACAGTAATGCAAGTCTAATATTCTATATGCTTGGCTTAATCCAAAGGAATGGCTATTATGGCTATTTTGCAATAAAGCGGCATTTAACAAGAATACAGTAAATAGATTGAAAAACAGTAAAACAAATAACAGTAATTAATAGATTCAGTATTACAAGTAAATCAGATTTCCAATCCTAAGTCAAGTTCCATTTACTCCGTGGCAATCCTGCCATCCCATCCAGTTTTCATTTGAATAAAGTCTAACCATTAATTGTAATTCCCGAGCATTGCCCAATACCGTGAGCACGGCTATTCGAATAGTTTGTACACTCTGCAAAGGTTATGCACTTTACCCACACGATACAACAAAACACCACCAAGGCGAGTGATCATACCAAAGCCTTTACAATGCTACACCTAGACCCAGTACTGCTTGCTAAGGTTTCAACACTGAAGGGTTAAACCACCACAACAGGGCCCCCCTCTTGCGCCATGTGAGTTAAACCGTAAATTCGGGACTCACTATTCACCACGACAGTACCAAAATCTAGGCTTCACAAATTATTCAGCTAGGCTGTTCTATTCCAGACATGTGGTTGCAAGAAAGACTCAGGTCAAAGGCTTGCAAGGTTAAGTCCTTAAAGTGATTAAGACAAGACTTCCACATACCCCTGCCAATCCTGGCCCACCTTGGCACACTGCCCCTTGCTACTTGCCCCAATCTAAATCATTACCACCCTAGTTGATTACCAAGCACCACGTGCCACCAACATTTCAATCTAGTTGTGTGACCTCCTCGCCACGACAACTTAATATCACTGTGTGACAACACATGACACACCAATTCATAAACATTGTTCCATATTCCATTAGTCAAGATTAAGTATCAATATTCAGACACATGTGATGACGTGGTATGGCTAAGCAATCTACGACGGTCTAACTAGCCCATGTTGATTATCAATATTTACCAACTATTAACTGATCATCGCAGGGTAACAACAAGATCATGGCATATAATTGACAAGGTGGTCTTAATGCAAATAGGCATATTATCTTTTTCCCAGATTATTGAAATCATTTATCCACATAAAATATCATGCATAAATTTAAGAGACAAAATAGCAATTTTGTGAAATCAGGTGCAACATGATCAAAGCACAACTTGCCTTAGAGTAGGTGCTGGTCTTGCTCTGAGCTTGGGTCTTGAAGCGACGAATCTTCCTCCGGATCATCGAGCAGTTCAACGTCTACGCGAAACGATGCCAAAATGACAAATAAACACCAAAATAGAGAGCAAAAAAAACTCCAAAAATAAAATAAAATTCACCAATAAATAGATCTTGCTTTTACAAATTTTTAGAAATTTGAATAACTCAAATCCGAGTTAAAATTCAAAAGATATGGCCTTTTGAAGTTTGAATAAATACTGAAAATACATAAATTAGAATTTCCGATTTTCCCGAATTATTTTTATACAGAAAACTCATTTTATTGCGCAAGCGACACGTGGACCAATCACTGGCTGACACGTCGCCTCGGCGCACAGACCCGGTCCACGAACCTCCTCTGTTCCACCGTGAACCCGGCGCATAATGCTTCAGTTTCCGCATCGACACGCGTCATGCATCCGTGCGACAATCCGACGGCTACCGATCTGTGCCCACGCGACATTGACTCGATGGTCAGATCTAGATCCAACGGCTACAGATACCCGAGCACCTTACCACGCTTACCGAGACGTGTCGCGATCTCTACCGCTCATCTCGGATCGGACGGTTACCCTTACCCGAGACGTTTACTGATGCCGATGGAAACGTGGCACGATCGCAGCGGTTCGACGAAGATCTGACGATCGATGAAGCTCCGAGGGGAAGATGTCGGCGCGGCGGTGTAGCTTCACCGGAGCGGAGGAAGAAGACGAGCCCGACGATGATCCAGGCGACTCCGGCGATGAAGAAGTGGCAGCTCCGGCGCGGCTTGACGCGACGAGTTCCAATCCGGAACCAGTGCGGCGGAAGCCGGCTCGACAGCGTCGGAAAATGAAGAAAACCACCGGTGGCGCCTTCGGAAACTACGGCGAGCTCTAGCGCACGGGCGACGGCGGCGGCTAGGGCTACGGCTGCGCTTGGAGATGGCGAACCTCGGGGTGCAGTCCGCGCCTTAAATAGCCTCGGCATGCGCGCAAAATGGAAACTTTAAGTCACGCGGCGGCGACGGCAAGTCGGCGGCGGATTCGAAAACCGAATTGGAGATGAAGAGCGAGGACCGTCTGATCTGCGATGAACGGCTACGATCACTTCCGAAACGATACGATCCGATCCGCTCTTTCCAAAATCAACGGGTGCGATCGGATCCTACCTAAAATAACACAACGCGATCTCAACCGCACGATCTTGATCCAACGGTTCGCAGGCGCTAGGGTTTTCCGACTTCATCTTCAAATCTCGAGCGCTCCTTCGCGATCCAACGGGTGACGCAGCGCTGATGACGCGGCTCGATGAAGACCGCGCGATGAAGATCCAACGGCTGGCAGCCAGCGCTGCGAGGAACACGGGCCGACTGGGCCGCACAGTGACGGGCCACGCGCACATAGTGCTGGGCTTCGGCCTAGTAGTGTTCACCGAATTTTCTTAAGCTTTTTTATTTAAAATAATTCCCAAAATTGGATTAATTCATTTAAGGCAATTAAAATATCAGTAAAATCCCCAGAAAAATCTCATAATTACTTTGAGACATTCTGAGCTCAAATAAAATATTTTGGGTAAAACTTTATTTTAACTTTGCAAACAATTAAATAGTTTTCTCAAAGAGGCTAAATACTTAATTTTCAAAATAAATTCCAAAAATCCAGAAAAATCCAAATAAATCACACATTGCACAAATAACAATAAAATAACACTTAAAGCAAAAATTGGGATGTTACAATTCACCCCCCTCTGATCGCCATTTCGTTCCTTCAATAATCTATTTATTGTATTTGTTCATAAATGCTGTTTATTGCAAAATAGCCATAATAGCTTTTTCCTTTGGAATAAGCCTTGCATATAGTTACGTAGAATTGCATTCTGTGCACAACTTGTTGAGTGCTCTATGTACTCACCCTTGCCATACAACAACAATCAACAGTTGAAGAGTCTACCCCTTTGCTGGAGGAGGAGTTCCAGAAGGATACAAGTCGTTGGGGTCCGAGCCTTGTCAGTTGCTTGTGGCGAACTAATGAGCCATCTACGTCTTCTATTTTCCACTGCTTTTTTCATAGTTTATATTTCAAGTCTAGCCCTGCGTGGCTTAATAATGTAGTTGGTCATAAGATCATATACTTAGCTATGTCAATAAATGGAGTATTATTATTATTATTATTATCGTTGAGTATGATGTGATATGTACCAATGTTAAGCTGTGTGCACTAGCGTCGATCCTGGGACTAGTGCGGTAAATACAGTGGGTTCGAATCAGTGGATTCGGGTCCTTACAGAGGTGGTATCAGAGCATACTGGCTGTAGGTCTTGGCCCTAGATATCATGGTGGTGTCCTAGGTGTGTCCAAAACTATTTTCTAAAGAAAAATTTAAATTTGACTTACAAGACACACTTGACTCTTCTTATTCTCTACTTATCGCCTTTGCTAAATTTACCGTTTTCCGTTGCCGTTTTGGGTGGAAGACTTATTTAAAGTTCTTGGTGGAGCAGATATCGATCTCCCCGATCTTTGAGGAGAGAGAGGGTGGCTATGCCAAGGAGCTGTGGAGAGTTCTTCAGATGCTTAGAGGTTTCTATCATCCACTTTACCGAGGAGGCAGCTGGTTAGTTAATGGTGTGCATCAAGGGTTCATCTGCAAGTTGATTATCTACGCCCGAGAGAATGAGAGCTCCAGCAGGCCGATTCACATCACCGTGAGAAGGTTCTCGTGTGAGGTTGGAATTCAGGAGGCTGTTCGACTTGCATTTCGCCGCGTCTGCCATGACTACGCTGATGAGCTTCACGACTCTTGTCGGTCAGCATTTTATCAGTAAAGTAGCAATTTTTGAATTTATAACATGGTTTGTTCCATTTTTCTTTCGGTTCAAACTTGTCGGTCAGTATTTTATCAGTACAATAGCAATTTTTGAATTTTTAAAAGTTCCTTAAACTTTATAATCATCAAAAAAATTTATTAAAACATTATTAATATGTCAGGAATCTCAAAAAAATTTCAAAAAATTTCAACGTCGTTTGAGCCAATTTTTGCTCGATGCAAATTCACCGAAATCTCGGCAAATCTCATCGAGATTTCAGAAATTTCGGTTTTCTCGGTAAAAAACAGATTTGAATTTTTATTTTTATATTTTGTTCAGGATTTATCTGAAATTTCGAGTTGTTGGCGAGATCTCAGATTTCAGCGAGCTCCAGGATGTTATCCGAAAACTACGTTTCAAACCATGCTGTACTTACACACCGGCCTCTCGCTCTCCGCCTTCTCTTTCTTCACCGAAGTATTCTTCGTCACCAAATCCGGCCCCTCCCCTTCCTCTCCGGCTCGTCGCCGGTGAGATTTAGGGTGAGGGATCCATCCCGTGTATAGCTGTAGCTCTAGATTTGTTTTCTTTTGTTCTTTGGGGAAGCCCGAGCTCGGTCGCCGCCCTCCTCCAGCGCGTAGGAGGTCTTCTTCCCCAACGCCCGGCGGAATCTGCTCCCCCCCCCTTTCTTATAAGTTGTTCCCATGGTGGACCTGATGTTAACCGCCTTATGTTTGGTGTTTATCAGGTCTATTCCTTAACCAGATCTAAGAGTAGAAGCAACATTTCCCCCAAATAACCTCCTTGGTTTCCTCTTAGATCCAGCAACTATAGGGCCTTTTGATGTGAATCATGCCGGTGGCGGTTCTTCTTCCACATCATCAACTACCCCGGCATCGTCAACTTATCTTACCTCATCCTCAGGCTGTCCTGTAGAAGAGGCAAACAGTGGCTCTGATGCACTGGCGTCCTTGTCGTCCATTGGAGCAAGCTGCGGGCGGGTGCACGGCGGTCTCCACGGAGGTACGCTTCCTTCCCACGAGCTCCATCAAGTTTTGCCGGCCGCCACCTTCATCTCCGGCATTGACATCACACGAAGAGCTTAGGTATGGGTCGGCCGTCAAAACGCATCTCCAGCGAATAGTGCTGGTACGTGTCGGCAGGCACTTACTCTCCGGCGGAAGTTCTATTTGTGCTATGCGTCGATGTGTTCAACGATATTAGGATCCAATCTGGAAGAGCTGCTATGCAATTTTTCTTTATTTCTAGAATATCTTTGTTATTTCTAATTAGGAGTTGGTGTCGATCGTCGGTACTCCAGACTCCATTTTCATCCACATCCTCTATTTTCTCTGTCGTTCACAAAAAACCAACGCCCCCAACCTAACTCCCACGGATAAATCTCGGCCCGCAAATATCTCAACTCCCCCAAAGCCCAATACGCAAAATTCACACGACAGTTGAGGGTTTTTCCGTTCACCCTCACCGGAGCACTGCCCTCACCTCATCTAAACCCAAAGTGAAACACCAGTACAAACCCCTCCCTGCCTCATGTCACGATGTGGTCGCCACCTTCGTCGTGGTCGGTGATGGCCTACTTTGCCGTCGCGTTGTCGCTCCTCGCGGCGCTGTGGGTGGAGGCCGACGACCTAGCGTGCGACGCGTGGGCACTTGTGGCCTTCCGGGACATCGTGGGGTGACGCCTGACGTGGAACATCACCGACTCAGGGTCGTATGCTTGTGGACGGGGTCACCTACGAGGGCAGACGCGTGATTGTGCTGCGGCTGCTGGGGGCGGCGCTGGCTGGTGAGGTGCCGACAGGACGCTGGGGAACTTGACGACGCTCCACACGTTCAACCTCCACCTCAACAGGCTCATCGGCGCGCTCCCGGGCGACCTCGCCTCCGTGGGCGCGCTCCGCAACATCTTTCTCAATGGGAACGGGCTGTCAGGGGAGTTCCCGCAGGCGATTCTCGCACTCCCGAGCCTCGCCCGCCTCGCGATTGGTGGGAATGACCTGTCGGGGGCCATCTCGCCAGCGCTCGGCAACCTCACACGCCTCAAGGTTCTGCTCCTCGAGAGCAACCGCTTCGTCCGTCAGATTTCGGACCTTAACCTGCCGTAGCTGCAGCAGTTCAATGTGTCGTTTAACCAATTGAATGGATCCATCCCAACCTCGCTGCGGTCCAAGCCATGTTCGGCGTTCTTGGGGACGGGGTTGTGCGGTTGGCCGTTGAGGCCTTGCCTTGGTGAGGGCTCGTATCCTAAATGTATGTCTCTATCTTGCTGATCTGGTTCTCTCATAGATAATTCTACATCACACTCTCACAAGCTACTTCTACGAGCAATCTTAAAATATTTGATATGCAGCAAAGGATGGACGCTTCAATTCAGATGAGACGTTTATCAAGAATGTTGTGTACAAAATTCTCACATAGATATCTTATAATACAACTGAAAGATATTTTATTTGTATTCATGTTGAATGAGACTCAACATAAAATATTTGTTTATAATCTAATTTATTTACTAGCTTGCCGAGATATGCTCCTCTTGATGTGTGTATGAAAGAAATTGTATTTTATTGTATGGTTTAGGTTTCTTTCTACTTATATATATCACCTTTTTAGAATTCGGTTGCAATGCACGGGCATCTTACTAGTCTTTGTTTTAATATAAATCTGGTATGTTTGACCTTAAAAAATGTCCGGCGATCCAACCAACCAAACATAACGGCCCGGGGCCAGGCTACATGCACTCTTCACTAGCAAATGCGCTTCGGCATTCGAGTACCGTCTTTCGTGACAGAAATCTACCTTATCTAGCAGCTCTGACCTGCTTTTAATCTCCCGAAGACTAATTTCTTATAGGCACTTATTCACTATCTATGGGCCTGTTTGGGACTGCGTCTGGACTGAAAAATTGTTTTTAATTTATTGGACTGTAAAGTGACGGTAGCTGACAGCTCTAGCTTTCTTTGAAAGACTATTTGGCACACCCCGCTTTTTACTGCTATTAGCCATGGTCGTCCCCCTCCCAGTGCTCACCCTGCGCTCCCCCTTGCACTGGTCGTCCGCTCCATCACCGACCTGCCCTTGTGCTTCGCTCCCTCGCTCGACCCGACCTCAACTGCCCTGCTGTAGACGCCCGGCCTGACCTCGCCCGCTCCACCATGACCTAGCCCGTGCCGCCCTCGACGCTCGGCCCGACCTCGCCTAAGCCACCCCAACCTTGACCTCGACCGCCCCGCCCTCGGCGCCCACCCCGACCTCTTCCGCGCTGTCGCGTCCCTCTTCCACTCGCAGCTCTGGGAGTCGTCCTCATCCATCGGAAAGTGACCGAGGCGGCAGGAGGATAAGGGCGGTGGCGGGGGTAGGGCGAGGATGAGGTCGGCCACCTGCGGGGCGAGCGAGCTGAGCAAGGGAGCGAAGCACAGCCAAAGCTAACCCCAACCAGCTGCGGCTTTGCCCCATAGCCGAAGGAAAGTGGTACTATTTGGGAGGGCTACCGGCCAAAGCCGAAGCGTAGGCCCCCCCCGGGCGGCGATGCGTCTCGGCAACGCTTGGTGTGGATATCCAAAGCTAACGATTCAACTTCATTGCAAGATGGGGTTCCAACGCGACGGGTCGTAGCCCTTCAATCCACGCTTCTTGGTACTGCACCAGAAGTTATACTGGTTTGCTCTCGGAGTGGTATATTTTGGTACCAGTGTATATCAGCATACCATTTTGAGTTTAATATAATAATATATGTTTGATTTGGCCCTTAGAACGGTACATTCTGGTACTGATTTATGTCGGGTACTATTTAGAGTTTAATATAATAATGTATTTATAAGTATAGGTATGTTTAATTATATACACCAAATTTCACTTATAATAATACTCTATCGGTATGACTAATATTGATCAGTATTAAATGTGGTATAGTCGGTATTAACTGTGGTCAAGTTGATATGGACTGGTGTCAAGATCGATGAGGTACATATGACTACTTTGTACTAATTTAGGGGTAAATGGTATAAACTGGTACTGATACAACGTTAATAACTATGATCCAAACGCCACCACATTAGCAGCTACACACATTTTCCTCCGTCATCTCTGCAAATAGCACGCACCGCTCCCTGTTTTCCTTAACGAGCAACAGCACCATCAAAATTGATCTTCATCACACCCAGAGGAGCTATCCACTTTGGCGATTTTACACGCTTCTGTGGCACGTATATATGTTCAATATTACTACCCACCAAATCAAGTCCCTGCAGGTGTTTGTGATTGAAGCCAAACACCTTAAGAGGTCTTTGAAACTCCCCCGTGGATCGACGAAGCACTCTGGTTGTCGAGTCTCCACATAAAAATAGCCACAAAGCCGTGTCGTCGCTTGAAGCTGCTATGTGTCTGTCATTTCTTCATCAAGCAAGGCCCACACGCATCTTGCCACCGTGCAGTCAGTGAATGGCACCAAGTATCCACATCTGTTGTAACTTCCGGACGCTAGAAATTCCCATATTTCGGTCGCGAAGAAGCCACAGTTTCCCCCCATTTTGGCCCAAAGCCTCCCTCGGTAATTGGGCCTTTTCCTTACCATCGTGGGATCTTCGAGTGGGCTGCGAATCCGGTTCAAATGGCCGAAATGGAGGATGGTTGAAGCAGGGTTTATTTTGGTTCTCAAAAGAAGCAGAGAGAAACAGGGTTGTTTCTTTCAGTAGATATAAATTGACTAATTACAGATAGTTCTGGATCGGTCTATTTTGTGGTGTAAGAAGTGCTAGCTATTGAGATATAATCAGACTCTTGGTTCTAAATGTTAAGATATAATTGCACTCATCTCTCTATGGTCAAGCCAGGATATATTCTAATAGGTTTCTCACTATAAATATTGCGTCACATTGTATAAAAGAGTCAATCTAATAAAAACAGAATAGTTTTACCTCTATATCTATGTGCTCTTCATGATCTTTCTGGTTATACGATCTGTGTATTGAAATTGTTCTACAGAAATTATCATTGTTTTTTAACAAGTTACGAGCATGAATCTATTCAAGGCAGAACCTTTGCAACTATCAAAGCAAAGGCCGGACATTTGCAACAAGCAAGCGCGGGGTGGGCTCCCGGCTGCAGGCGGCCTAACGCGCGGCCGTCTCGGTGTTTTCTTCGGCACTGGAGAAACCACGAGACTCGAGGAGAACAACAGCGACGGGAAACGCAATAGAACCACGTGAATCCTGCATGGAGCGGCACTCTCCGGTGGGGCCAGGGTCGTCGATGGCACGTGATCCGGTGTGCTGTGTGGTGCGTGCGACCGACGCAGACACCACTGTTGGAATTAATCTTGAGCTAACTATCCAACTAACAAAATTCCGAAAATTAGGGGATGAGATCTCATCTCTTGCGCTTTGATTGGGGGCGCAACCGAGATATGGTTGTGATCCCAGGTCGTGCGGTGCACATATAAAATCTCTAAGAAAACACAAAAGACTAAATCTCCTGACATACCTATTGAACTAAGAATCGATCCTTAGCGCGCACCGGGTCGGCTTGAAGATCATCTACCGACGGCTTCTTCCTTCTACGTCACCGTCGGCGATCGCTGCTTCCACCTCACCATCACTGCCGATCCATTTCTAATGGCTTCATCGAACGGTATTTTCTTCCGCATTTTGATGTTCAAGTTTTGGCTATTGATTAATGTTGTTTAATGGCTTAAGAACCCTAAGTTTATGCTAACATTTGGTATCAGAGCAGTCAATAGCTTTTCTTGAACCGATTAGTTCTTTTGACCTTGTTTCGGTTGGGTGGTGATTAACCCTAGATTTATGTGTTTGTGTTTTCGGATTAAGCATTAAGAAGGAGATGAGTTTCGGAAAATCCTAGAAACAAAATCCCCAAATTGAATCTTGATGAACCCGAACCCTAATCCCCAAATCAAGCAAAACCTAATGTCTAAAGAAGGGGTTTCGGGCTTACCTTTGGCACTCGCCGGTACCGCCGCGCTCCGGTTCGTCGCCGCCTCCGAGCGCCGTTGGCTGCCTTTAGCCGCGCCGGGTCTTGGCCGCACGTCTTGTGCATGCGCCGGGGAGCCGCACGCCTTAGCCCACCGGTCGCCTCGCCTCCGCTTCGTCAGAGCCTCGCAAGGCCTCCGCTCCACCGCGTGTGCTCGCCATCGCCTCGCCTCCGCTTCACCGGCCTTGCGCGCCGTCGCCTCTCTCGCTCTCTTCGCCTGCGCTGCGTGGTTTTCGGGGAGACAGAGGCGAATGGTTTAGGTTTCCCCTTCGCTGCGCGTTTTTGCTGCGGCTTGTTCTCATCCGAGCCGTCCGATCGCGAGAAGATCAGCGGTCGACGCTTCGTTCCGCGCGACCGACGCTTTGTTTCAGCCAGCAGCCGACGCTCGTTCGCTCGGACGCGCCGCTTTCGCGTCGGCTGCCGCCTCGTCTCCGCTTGGGCGCGCAGGCGTTCTTTGGCCGCGCGCTTGCTTGCTTGGGCGCGTGCACGAAGGCCGGTATTGATGTTGGTGGGGGCCGACGCTAGCAGGCTGCGGGCGCAGGCTGAGCGCATGATTGGGCCAAAATGTTTAAAGCTTTTGGGCTTCTTATTTTACAGCATTTTCTTATGTATTTAAATGCTGTTTTCTTTTTATGAATTGATGTTTGGGGTATTTAGTCCGAAAATTAGACATTTGTGGAATTAATTTACAGTATTTTATCAGAATTTAAATATTGTTTATTCCTTTTAAATAATATGATGATTGGACTGTTTTAAGAATGTAAATTGCTGGATAAAATATTTAATTAAGTTGTCTCTAATTAAGATGGAACCAACGAGAAATCTTGATTAGAGATTTAATAATGTTTTGGGATTAATTTTATGATCATGATTATATTCTGACCAAAGTTGATTATATTCATGAGTCATACCCATTTAAGTTAAAAGTTAAGTTCTTTTCATATTACGCTAGCGGTGATTATGAATTAGAATCATCATTAGCATATTATTAACCAGACCAACGTAGGGTTAATTTTGTGCCAGACATTAAAATTGCTTACTAATATTTGTATATATTTTATTCAGCTATGACCACTACAAACATTGTCAGTACCTTAAATAGCATGGAACAACTTTCTGGTAATAACTTCCCCTCCTGGAAGGAAAAACTGCTCATAACTCTTGGAATAATGGATTTGGACCTTGCACTCCGTGAGGCTGCTCCCACTCCTCCTACTGCTGATGTTGAGAACTTCTCTGAATTAAAGAAGTCCTATGAAACTGCAGCAGAGAAATGGGAGCGATCTAACCGCATGTCCTTGATGATATTGAAGAGCACAATATCAGTAGGAATTAGGGGAGCAATCCCCGACTCCGAAGATGCTAAGATGTATCTGGCTTCAGTAGAGGAGCAATTCAAAGGCTCCTCAAAAGTCTATGCCAGTACATTAATTATGAAAATGCTCACTTCCAAGTATGAGGGACAGGGCAGTGTCAGGGAGCATATCATGATGATGACCGATATGGCTTCCAAGCTTAAAGGAATGGACATGGCTATTTCAGAAGGCTTTTTGGTTCATTTCATAATGACTTCTTTACCTTATGAGTTTGGTCCTTTTAAGATCAATTACAATACTCAAAAGGAGAAGTGGACCATGAGCGAATTAATTGCCATGTGCGTTCAGGAGGAGAAAAGACTGAAAGCCGATAAGAAGGACGTTGTCCACCTTGTTGGCAATAAGAAAAGAAAATTCCAGGGAGACCATAAGTCCAAGAAGAAACTCAATTTCTCTCTCAAAACTGAGTCAAATAAGGTGGAGCATAAAGGAAAAGCTCCTGCGACACCCTCTTCATCCAACAGTGTCGTATAAACCTGCAAGAAAGATGGGCATATTCGTAAAAATGCCCGGATTTTCAAGTGGCTCATGAAGAAGGGTAATGATGAAATCACCTTTATTGAGGAATCTCTTTATGCTGATTTTTCTCCTAATTCTTGGTGGATTGACTCAGGTGCCTCTATACATGTTTCAAATTCTTTACAGGGATTCCTTTCCGTGAAGACGCTAAGAAAGGGGGAACGAAGCCTTAGAGTCGCTAATGGGGAGGAGGCTGAAGTCGAAGCCATTGGGACCTTACCATTAGTATTAGAAAATGGCTTTGTACTTCATCTAAATAATGTTCTTTATGTTACTAGTTTGAGAAGGAACCTTATTTCAGTTTCTTTATTAGATGATGAAGGTTTTCTTTGTAAGTTTGGGAACGGCCAATGCACAATAAAGTTTAAATCTAATGATGTTGGTCTTGCTATCAAACGAGACAAGTTTTATGTTCTTTCCCTTAAAGAATCGCCTGTGTTAATGAATGTATGTAATGGCACAACTAAGCGTAAAAGAATTGATGATGAAACTTCATTGAAATTGTGGCACTGTCGGTTAGGCCACATTTCGAAGGAGAGAATAGAACATCTCATTAAGGAAGAGATACTCCACCCGCTTGATTTCTCAGACTCAGACCCCTGCATTGATTGCATTAAGGGTAAATATGTAAAACAAATTAAGAAAGGGGCTACCCGAAGCACAGGGATATTAGAATTAATCCACACTGATATTTGTGGACCTTTTCCTGTGTCATCAGTGGATGGTTTTGATTCTTTCATTACATTCACTGATGATTATTCCGTTATGGTTATATTTTCCCATTCGTGATCGGTGCAATCGCTCGATAAATTTAAAATATTTAAAAGGTGAAATAGAAAATCAGCACAATCTAAAGATTAAAGTGGTACGATCGGATCGAGGAGGAGAATATTATGGTAGACATGCTCCTTATGGACAAATTCTGGTCCCTTTGCTAAATATCTTCAAGAAAATGGCATAGTAGCTCAATACTCAACTCTGGTGAACCTCGGCAAAATGGTGTAGTGAAAGAAGAAATCGCACACTTATGGATATGGTGCGAAGCATGCTCACTATTCGGTTTACCAATAACCTTATGGATGGAAGCATTAAAAACAATGCCCACATACTTAATCGGGTTCCTAGCAAATCGGTCCCTAAGACACCTTATGAAACTGGACCGCGTAAAACCGAGCTTAAAATACTTACGAGTGTGGGGCTGTCTGCTGAAGCTAAAGTCTTTAACCCACATATTGGGAAATTAGACTCTAAAGCAGTGAGTCGCCATTTTATCGGATACTGATAGATCTAAGGGATACCGATTTTCTTGCCTGATCGTCATACTAAATTTGTAGAAACTAGACATCTTTGTGTTTATGGAGGATGGTCAAATCGTTGGGAGCTCAAAGGCCGAAATATAGATCTCGAGGAAATTGGGCTTATGTTCCATCACCGATAATCCAAGAGACCTTTATTAATGTGCCGCAAATAATGACACCTCTAAATGATAACCACAGTGTTGTAACTTGACTAATGATTTCGGGATTAGTAATATTGCTCCTAATGATGAACCTACATCAACAATTAATGAAGAACTTCAACGACCATCCGTGATAACCGATGAAACCTTAAGAAGATCACAAGAGTTAGAAGATCACCATTCCAAGTGACTATGTCGTGTACATGAATGAAGATGTTAACGATATAGGAAGGTGGATGATCCCATCTCATTTAAAGAAGCCATAAGTAATAAGGATTGGATAAATGGCTCGAGGCCATGGAGGATGAATTGAAATCTATGAGCATTAATGATGTCTGGGATTTAGTAGACATACCTGATGGAGTTAAAGTAATAGGCTGTAAGTGGGTCTATAAAACTAAGCATGACTCCAAGGGAAACGTTGAAAGATTCAAAACTAGGCTTGTAGCTAAAGGTTTTACAGAGAGAGAGGGGATTGACTATGTTGATACCTTCTCTCCTGTGTCTAAGAAAGACTCATTAAGAATTGTCATGGCACTTATCGCTCATTATGATTTGGAGCTACATCAGATGGATGTAAAAACTGCATTCCTTAACGGTGACTTGCATGAAAAAGTATACATGGCTCAACCGGAAGGTTTTGTCGTGGAAGGCAAGGAACAAATGGGATGTTACCTTAAGAAATCCATCTATGGACTAAAACAAGCGTCCAGACAGTGGTACTTTAAGTTTGATGAAGTAATAAGGAAATTTGGCTTTAAAGAAAATGAGGTGGATAATTGTATCTACATTAAGACTAAAGAGAGCAAATTTATTATTCTAGTGCTCTATGTGGATGATATCTTATTGGCTAGCAGCGATAAGAATGTGCTGTATGAAACCAAGAGATTTCTATCCTCTAATTTTGACATGAAGGATCTTGGTGATGCTTCTTATGTTCTGGGCATAGAAATACACCGAAACAGGTCCAAAGGTGTATTAGGCATATCACAAAGGTCATACATTGACAAAGTGCTTAAGAGATATAATATGCATAACTGTTCTGCTACGCCTGCCCCAATTGTTAAGGGCGATAAGTTTGGTTTATTCCAAAGTCCAAAGAATCAATTAGAAATTGATCAAATGAAGTCGATTCCTTACGCTTCAGCTGTCGAAAGCATTATGTATGCTCAAGTATGTACTCGCCCTGACTTAGCTTTTGTAACCGGAATGCTTGGCAGATATCAATCTAATCCAAGTTTGGACCACTGGAGAGCTGTTAAGAAAGTCTTGCGTTATTTGCAGGGCACTAAGGATTACATGCTCACATATAAGAAGTCTGATGACCTTGAGATTATGGGATTCAGACGCTGACTTCGCAGGATGTGTTGACTCTAAGAAATCCACATCAGATTATGTCTTCACTCTTGCGGGAGGAGCCATTTCGTGGAAAAGCTCCAAACAAACCCTTACGGCATCTTCAACGATGCAAGATGAGTTTGTGGCATGTTTTGAGGCTACAGGACAGGCTGTATGGCTTAAGAATTTTATTCCCGGACTAATGGTGGTTGACAGCATATCAAAACCACTTACGATATTCTGCGATAATTTAGTCGCAGTTTTCTATTCGAGTAACAACAAGTCAAGTGGTGCTGCCAAGCATATTGACATTAAAGTATCATGTTGTGAAAGATAGAATCCAGGATCAAACTATTAATGTTAAGCATATAAGCACTAAGTCTATGCTTGCGGATCCGCTCACTAAAGGCTTACCACCCAGTATCTTTCGAGAACATGTTGCTAGCATGGGTTTATTGGAAAGCCTATGATTCTGAATTAATTATGATAAGAATTCAGAATCTGATCCTGGAAAATTAGGACCATAAGAAAATAAACCGACTCCCGTTAAGTTTAAGTGGCTATCCTATCGAGATGGAATAGTATACTATAGATGATGGGGTTTCAGTGGCATTAATTGGATCCGTCAGAAGCGCATTATCTTGGTGTGCTGTTTTGTTAAGTGTGGACTTATGTTAGCCTTACGATTAAGTGGGAGAATGTTGGAATTAATCTTGGGCTAACCACCCAACTAACAAAATTCCGAAAATTAGGGGATGAGATCCCATCTCTTGCGCTTTGATCGGGGCGCAACCGGGATATGGTTGTGATCCCAGGTCGTGCGGTGCGCATATAAAAAGGGAGGAGAGGCTAGCTTTTGTGATCATCTCTAAGAAAACACAAAAGACTAAATCTCCTGACATACCTATTGAACTAAGAATCGATCCTTAGCGCGCACCGGATCGGCTTGAAGATCATCTACCGATAGCTTCTTCCTTCTACGTCATCGTCGGCGATCGCTGCTTCCACCGCTGCCGATCCATTTCTAATGGCTTCACCGAACGGTATTTTCTTCTGCATTTTGATGTTCAAGTTTTGGCTATTGATTAATGTTGTTTAATGGCTTAAGAACCCTAAGTTTATGCTAACAACCACGCAATGCAACAGAAGAAAGCCGAGCGCTGCGCTGCTCCTTTCCTGCTGTGTGCCTGCGCCATGCGAAATCAGCCGAGAGCTCATCTTACTTGAAAACTGTTGAGGTTTAATGCAGACCCGATATTTCGTTGAGATGGATAACTATCGATTAGTAGAGTCGATCCTCACGATCAAGGCTACAACTGAAACCGACGCCAAGCAATTGCTGAACCAAATTTTGAATTGTTATCAACCGTACCAAAATCTGGTTGACCCGATCACGAAGATCAATTCCTGCAAGCAATCGAAGAACAAGCAAGAACAAAGTAAAAGCAATCTGAAATTGTAAATATAATTGAAGTATTGATGTGGGGTTCCAAAGCACGTATTGCTATTGATCTCGCCGAATAAGAGAATACCAAATAGTTTCACCAAGAAAAACTACGACTAAACAAAACCTAAGCAATTTTAGGGGACTCCCTAGCTATATATAGGTAAAAGAGAAGGGTGATTCGGCCAGCACAAAGGATTGGCTGAATAGGACTCTTACAAGGCCCAAGGCTCAAGTTTGATTCGGACTGGAAAGTTGACCCAACTTTTTTTGATGATTGCGGAGTTCTCCGAACGAATTTTTAGGTGGGGTTAGATCCATTGGAAAGATCTCAAAATAATCTTTTAATCAAGTGCAAGAACTCTCTAATCGGACAACGTATGCAAAAGTTATGCTCGTTTTACTTTAGCCTGGTATCCGGAGCCCGAATTGGATTCCAGAACGTGATGTATTTGATATCTCTCTCCCCTTAGCCTAACCAGGTGTAGTCGTATCCGTAGTAGTGATGTCCTCATCATCCTCCCTTTCTTGAATTTAAGTCGTCCTCGACTCAAGCTCACATTTTAGCTCGTCCTCAACACCAAACATCCCTATATAGGTCCTGCATTTAATAAAATAAAATAATAGCTCTGCCTCTTTATGTATTTTAAAGATAAGAAAGACATTTAGAGGATTCACCTGACAATTATCCACATAGCTCAACACTTCTTTCCAGCATATAAAGGCATGATGAATGCTAGCACTCTTAGATACTTCCTCCCATCCTTAAAGGAAAACCATCCTTGATTTTGGACAAGCTGAAAAAGAAAAAGCAACAAAAAGAACAACATGTACGCAACATATATGTATATATCCCATATTTCATTATTCTTTTGGTTTCGCGTAATCCTATTAACAGCAAATGAGGAAATCATATTTAAGCAAAGCATATTTCCTCACAATTTTGCAACTCAATTTGTTATTATAAGTGAAGCATATAACATAAATATTAATATGATTTAGTTTGCAACTTAATTTGATATAAATAAAGCACATAGCTATCTCTATCTTTGGATAAAGAATACTCATGTTTTGTAAGCCTCGTTCAATAACATAGATGGGCAAAACTACATGTTTTGGTAATAAACATAGCTCATTCATATAATCAGATTGTAAACAAGTAATAACAAACCATTCTAACAACGGTGACACAATTTTAATGGCGTCCACTTATCAACTACGATATACTGATATCTAATACAAGTCAATGTACTAAAATTTGAACAATAAGGTAGCAAACTATGGGTATCACACATATCAGGAAAATTTGATGGTGCCTTACATGAAACAAGCTCTTGCATACAATTAGGATTGCCCAAAATAGCATGCTTTAATTCAGCAAGTTTATCACAAGTTATGTATATTCTGTAAATAAGAAACTTTCCATCTATGCCATTATCCCCAAATAAATTGAATTTAAAACAGTAAGTATAGGTGCTAGATAAAAACTTAAGAGATGAAATTTCAGAAATCTTATCCATAGCACAAATCAAGCTAGCAGGCTCATCAACATGATATAGCACAAAACAATGGCAGGGAATATTCTAGCTATCACTTCCTTATGCGTAATCAGTACTACATGATCAAAATTATAAGCATGCAATTCATCACATGGTTCTAAATTGTGGTACAAGGTGGTAACTCAATAGAATTAAGTACAGCAGGAATATTCTCACAAATTTGCTCCCTTTCTTGCTGTAAAATTAGATCTGTACCATGATCATTAGCTTCGTCCTCAGAAGAAGTATGTACCTCAAAACTTTCACTTGATAACGCAGGTTTTTCTGCTTGTAGCTCCCCTTCTTCAGAAGTAATCTGCTTATCACATGGAACAATAACAACAGAAATAACAGAAGTAGATTGGATTACGTTAGTAGAATCATTCTCACATGCTATCCTCTACTTTACTCGAATTTTCTCGTATTTCTTTCACATGCTCGGGGTGTATACTCTCATTATGGTTTGGTGCAGTACATGCAACAGGAGTAGCATTTAGTTGTGTAGGAGCTTGAATTGCGGTTGATTGTCTTCTCTATATTTTTTTCAGCTTTACGTGAAAGATTAAGCAAGCATGACATAGAATTGTATTCTTTATAAGATATCATTATCTGGATTTCAAAATTTAGTCCACAATAAAAGTTGTTTATCCGAGTCTTTTCGGTCTCTTCTAACCCACAACGCAAAGATCTACTCTGAAATTCTTGGTAGTACTCATCCACAGTTTTGCTACTTTATTTTAGACATTGCAATTCATTTTGTAATTGGTGAGCAACATATCAAGGAACAAATCTAGCTCTCATAATTTTCTTCAATTTAATCCATGTGCTAGGGATGTCTAGATTATTATGCATATAATCATTCCACCAAAGTTCAGCAAAATTAGTAAATCCACTAGTAACAACCCTAACCTTATCATGCTCAGGAATTCTATTTTTATCAAATAATTGTACTACAGCTAATTTCTATGTAAGATAACCTTCATGATCATATTTACCACTAAAAATGGGTACGGTGAACTTACTTTTTGAACGTGTGCTATGCCGTCGTACCTCCCATGGTGGTGGAGCTATGCTCATACATTATTCGTATCTTGAAGTGTGAACTACCTCTTCTCCGAGGATGCTGTTGGCCTAAGTACTACGATATTGAGAACCTATCATTGTTAGTGAAGACAAGAAACAAATCACAAGTATATGTTCCTATCAACTACTAGGTGCTGGTGTTTTAAAGTCTTTCACACTCAAGCTTTTACCAAGTTCTTACCAATTCTTACCAAGCAAACAAGTGGTGACCGACGGCTGGTTCATGATAAACACACTCAAGCTTGGCGAAGCGATTGCAAGGAGAGCAGTACCTATTTTGCAAGTAGACAGTGGAGCTTGGACATGCAATATTTATTTCCTATGCAATCTGATAATTCTAGTTATTGTAATGATAAGTAATGACTCAAAATAGAATTCACAAGCCCTAGTTGTCGATCTTAAAGATATAAGCGAATTTCAAGACAACACGCGCAAAGGTGTTGTAGTACCAATGGAATGAGCTAAATAAGAATAATTTCAGCTGCAAAGCTCGTATTGCATAAGTTATGGAGAGACAGTAGCTAATTTCTTCAAAACGTTAAAAGGGCAGAAGATTACTCACTAATTAATACAATTGCACAATCTGAAAATAATGAACACAAATTAGGGTTTTGCTCAATGTAGTGTTGCCGACCACTATTTTGTTTTCTTTTTCCTTCTTTTTTTTTGCCTTTTTGGCTCTTTTTTTCTCTTTTCTTTCTTTTGGTGACTTTCGACCAGTGAACAAAGTTTTGGAATCCCTAACTCGATGTCACAATATGATATGATATAATAATTCAAGATTATGCAATGTATCAAGTAAAGCAGCCCTATGCAATATTAACAAGCTAGTCTCAAATAGGATCAAAGTATTCATAAGGGATGAATTGTTCCTAATGGTAGGTGTACTGATATTTTTGGGATTTTATGCTTTATATATGGTATTGAGCTCAAAGAAACAAGCTTAGTCTCAGAACGATTCAAGAAACCCTAATTCAGTGTTTCTAGGGCAGCAGAGTTATCGCCTAGATTAAAGTTTGAAAACGTCCGAATTTAGAAAGTTCACTATGGAAACAATTGAAGCTTATGTCCTCAGCTTTCAATAGAGTACAAGAACACGCAATTTGGAGCTCGGGTATAAAAGTTATGGCTTAAAAACTGAACACCACAGAATAGCCCCAATTTCAGCTTGGCGAGACCGATTCTGAATCCGAATTAAATTCGGTTTGAAAGAGTCCGAATCACAAAGGTCGTCCAAAAACGTTTTTGTAGAGGATTCTTTAAGGATCTAGGAAAGTATAAAAACTCCTCAATTGGAGGTCGGACATGAGAATTTTCATCAAAATACTGAACAGATCTGGATTGAAAGTACAACTAGCTTCAACAAATTTGACGTCTAGATTAAACAGATTTGGATATGGAATTAGAGTTCGTGCCCAACTAGGTTTTTGTAGAGCTCATTCCAAGGTTTCAATAAAGTGTAGAAACACTAGAATCGGAGGTCGCATGCGAAAGTTATGGACAAAACAATGTACTGGACAAATTGAAAGAAAAGCTACACGAAGGAAAAACGACCAGCAACTAAAACAAGGACTCTAATGGATCGAAACTATACAAACACACACTAAAATACCAGATTGAATCTAAATGTTGAATTTTTGTAGAGTAATTTTTAATTTATGACAGAAGACAAAAACTAATCTAAGGTACCGAAATATTCTCACCGATCAACGAAAGCTCTGATACCACCTGATAAGGCTTAATGGATGCCCGATCTTTCGGTGAGATGGATAACTATCGATTAGTGCAGACAACCCTCACGATCTAGGCTATGACCGAAACCGACGCCACAATTGCTGAACCAAACTCTGAATTGGTATCAACCGTACCGAAACCCGGTTGACCTGATTACGAAGATCAATTCCTGCAAGCAATCAAAGAACAAGCAAGAACAAAGCAAAAGCAATCTGAAATTGCAAATATAATTGAAGTATTGAGTAGTTTTTTATCCTGCTGATTAATTACCCTAATTACTTAGATTAATTAAGGAATTAGTTCGATTGGTTCTTGATGGTACTATTCATACAATCAATCAAAGAAAAAAAAATCGAGCGCTTCGAGCCACGCCCTATAGGGCGCCATCCTCGCTGTGTAAACGCTATCCGTGTGCCCGAAGCAAGCCGTCGTCCAAACCCTAGGGTTAGCCGTGCGGCTATGGTTCCCCACATGGGCCGAGCTGACCCCATGGGCAATCGTAGCCTAGCACGGAATTTTTTTTCCTTTAATATTTTTTTAATCTTTTTTTCAAAACTAGGCGTCGGGGCAAAAAAATTACAAAACTGGGCGCCAGTCGCCCCATATACGGGCGATCGCCTCACATACGGGCAATTAGTACTGCTTTAAACGCGCGATTTTTACTGTCTGCTGTTAATTTCTAAAACAAATCATAAATTTTTCATATGATGTCGGATGGAGATAAACTTTATATGAAAATTGTAGCTCTCGACGGGATCTACAACTTTTGTATACAAACTTTTTCAATTTGAGTCCATTTAGATAGTCAAAAATGGGATAGAATGTTCAGATCTAAAAACGGATCTATTTTTAGATCTGAACATTCTATCCCGTTTTTGGCTATCTAAATGGACTCAAATTGAAAAAGTTTGTATACGGAAGTTGTAGATCCCGTCGAGAGCTACAATTTTCATATAAAGTTTATCTCCATCCGACATCATATGAAAAAGTTATGATTTTTTTAGAAATTAACGATGATGAGTAAAATCGCGCGTTAAAGCAAGATTAATCACCAGTATGTGAGGCGATCGCCCGTATATGGGGCGATCGCCCCATATACGGGCGACCGACGCCCAATTTTGTAATTTTTTTGCCCCGACGCCTAGTTTTGAAAAAAAAATTAAAAAAAATATTAAAGAAAAAAAAATTCCCTAGCAAGAGAGGATCCCATAGGCTGCCCAGTCGGTTAGACTTTGGGCCAGAGAATAAGAATGGGGAACAAAAATAAAAGGCGTCATGAAAATAAACGGGCACTGTCTCATCTGCAATTTGGACTGAAGATCAAATTATTTTGGCTATGGTGAATTTTGTGTTTTAACCACTGAAGTTGTGGTTAATTACCTAATATTTCGTTGTGGTGGTAATTTTGCCAAACAGACCTTGAAGTTTCGCATAGTTACATAAATTTATAGGGATAAAGAAATTTTATATTATAGACCCTGAAGTTTCCATAAATCCTAAAAATAAAGGGATATAACTCAGCGGTAGAGTGTCACCTTGATGTGGTGGAAGTCATCAGTTCGAGCCTAATAGTTAATAAATTATGAAACTTTCTATTAAATCCTAGAAACTTAATTTTTAGGTATGTGTGCTTCCATAATTTTTTTAACCATACACTTAGAACACATTGAAAACTTCATATCTCTGGATTTATTTATTTTTGCATAATTCCATGTTTATATATATATGCTGAAATTATTTTTTTGTTATACAATTATTCAAAAATTACACGATAATTTTTGACATAGATGCTAAGAAGTATGTTGATATGGTTCTTGATCCTACTGAACTTGATGAGTCCTAGAAGGACACCCATGACTCATATAGAGACCTGAATTAATCTTCTAAATACTCATTCGCTTTGCTAGTCGATGTCATATATTCCTTAAGTCATAGTTCCTGAATGAACATTGATCTACGCTCCTGTTGAGTGATTATCATTTAAAGTTGAATAAATTGTTATTTCCCAGATATTTGATTCATTGTACTAGGGTTGTTCTATATTTTTAATATATTCCTGATGCAACAATTATTTGATTATTAAATCATTCCTTCTAATATAGAACAAAGTGTAATCCAATGACGAAAGAAGAAATCTGTCTTGTAGACAGTTACACCACAAATTCAATTAGAGAAATTAAATATTTTCAGACTTTGACTAAGAAAAATAGAAATATTATAATCATTGCCGGAAGCGATGCCTACATTGTTGGCACTAGAAGAGCCATCATAGTTCTCCCTTTGGGTACTCTCTTATGATGAGTGGAATAACGTTCCAATATTCAATATCAATGTTAGCTAACTTGAACTAATGAATGCAGTTGATGGATGTAGTAACCGAATATTTATATGGGTCACTGGATATAGATATTTATATGAGTCCTCAAAGTAGCCCAAATTCGAGATCCTAATAAAGGTAATTGCAAAATGTATACTATCAAACTGCATAGGTCGTTATACAGATTAAAAAAGTCGAGGAGAATGCGGTACAATTGACTTAGTGAGTTTCTTCTGAAGAAGCGATACTCCAATAATGATGATTACCCCTGTATGTTTATACAGAAGTCCCAAAATGGATTTTGTATTATTCTAGTTTACGTTGATGATTTGAATATCATCGAAACCACAGAGGACATAAATGAAGCAAGTTCTTATCTTATGATGGAGTTGAGATGAAAGATTTGGGTAACCAGATATTACTTAGGCCTGTAGCTAAAGCATTTTCTATAAGGAATTCTTATACACCAGTCTACCTATACCAAGAATGTATTGAAAAAATTCAATATAGATAAATCTTATCATTTTAAGACCCTATGGTCGTAAGATCCCTTGAAGTGGATAACGATCTTGTCAGATTGAGAATGGAAAATAAGGAAGTCTTAGGACCTGAAGTCCTATACTTAAGCGTCATTGGAGTAATTATGTATCTTGCGAATTGTACAAGGTCTAATATTGTATTCGTAATAAATTTGTTAGCTAGACACAGTGCAACTCCAACTAGAAGACAATGGGCTTGTATCTACTCAGATACCTCCAAGGTCCTCAGGATCTTGGCTTATTTTACTGAAAGGTCCAAGACTTGACCATGGTGGGATATACGGATGCTAGCTATCTATTTGATCTCAGCAGTGCCAAATCTCAGATTGGATTTGTATTTCTCTGCATAGGTAAAGTCGTTTCTTGGCGATCTTTTAAGAAGGCCTTGATAGCTACTTCTACCAACCACTCAGAGAATATAGCATTATATGAAGCCTCACGATAGTGTGTTTGGCAGAGACGTGTGGTTAGCCATATCCATAAGTCATGTAGCATTAACACTATCGATACTCCTATAATTATATATGAAGATAATGCTGCTTGTGTTGTACAAATACAAATGGGTTATGTAAAGAACAATTTTATGAAGCATATTGCCCCTAAACTTTTCTATCCTCACAATCTTCAGAAGAATAATGAGTTAAAGATTGTGCAAACTAAGTCATGTGAAAATCTAGCAGATTTATTCACTAAATCTTTGCTAATATCTAGTATGTAAAGATGTGTCCGTGGCATTGGAATAAGACGACTTAGAGATATATATAGCTCATCAGGATTAAATCCCTGAACAATGACCCTTAGCATGATCCTCACGATATCACTGCACTCTTTTTCACTTGTTAAGTTTTCTTGAAGTTTACCTACATGAAAGTTTTTAATGAGGCAACTAGTATAACACAATGTGCGAGTGTAATGTACTTTTTTTTCTCTATCTCTTTTTTCTATTGGGTTTTTGAGAGGAGTTTTTGATGAGACAGGACACTAAGTTCTAGTTGTTCAAATACGTTTGGACTCTATCTCGTTGTGAGAGAATACGAATTTATCTATTGTTTACTTCCACTATAAATATGACATCCCTTTATACAAGAGAATTAATATAATAAAGAGAGATAGTTTTGTCTCGCTATATTGAATGTGCTCTCCTGTGATTGTGCTTGCTATTCGCTTGTGCATTGTGGTTGATCTACGGCGGACATCATCATTTTATAACATGCCAAACCTGAAGTCTATTACAAAATCTCTTTCATGTCACTGGAGATGGGAAACAATTTACAACATTTCTGTGTCTTTTTGCAATATATAAAATCTGAAAATGTACTTGGGCCATACGGGGTACTGGCTACAACAAAGTATTCCCTAAAAACCAAAAACAAAAACGGATGGAATAAGTTCCCTTGTACTGTTCTATGCGAACCACACATGCTAGATTTTTCATAAAAATGAATAAAAAATTAACAAAAGTGACACAAAAATTGATGGTTTTGCGAAAACGATGTTGAAGTGGACGGTGACATGATGAGTGGACAAAAAGATTACTTCCGGACTTAAGTTATATACAACAATGACGTTTCCGCATTCCGTTCAACTACTTACTCGAGGAGTTAGGAGGACGCTAGCCGCCCACCCTAGGCGCGGACAGTAGGGCCAACCCCACCCATTCCCACATGGCCCACCTGTCCGTGACTCCGCCCTTCTCACTTGGGCATTGGGTCGAGTTTTTTTTATCATCATGTGGTACGGCAAACACAGTACGGTACGCATACGTATAGGTCTAGTCGGTACAGTATGAATGATAGGGCGGTGCTGGATCTCGCGGTTAGGCACGATGGGCTATACGGTATGGTATGCCTACATGGGTCGTGTATGAGACGGTATGACACGAAACAGATCCGATGGGTTCGAAGCAGGCACGACACGCCTTTCGCGATTCTCGCATGCGAAGAAAGGAAAAACAACGGAGATAGTAAAAGGTGGAGAATGGAGACTTGAGAGTACATACTCACTGACACCAAGTAAGTGCACTGAGCCGCTCCGCACTGAGGTACTTTAAATTGGGTATAAGGTTTTTAACGAGGCAGAAACTTTGAACCTTCAGAAATAAATAAAATTTAGTCCTTTTTTCTTAATATTTGTGTCCAATGTCTCAGCTCTGTGTGTATCCGGTTGCTTTCCTTTTATCGCAATAGTGCAAAAGGACCAAGCCTAGGCTAACACGACACGAAACAAGCACGAATCGTAAATGGCCTGTATCTAAACTCGCCAAAGGCGAGTCGGTCTAGCACAGCACAGTGGACCGATTGGACCATAGCGGTACGGTGCGGTTTAGATACACGGCCCGATAGATCCGTGCCGTACCTGGCTGAGCATGACACCCACTTCTGTACAGTGCTGAACAACGCTTGACAAGTTGAATCGAACACCCACACGCGCACACAGGTTTCTAGTGTTGTTCGATTTACCACCACACTCAACAAGGTTGGTTCATCATGATCGTTGTTCCACTTGTAGCGGACGAATGCCAGTCATGATAATTTCAAAGCTAGCTTAGCTTTAGTCCCAATTATGTAGCTCAATCTATGGTAGCAATGTTCTTAACCTTTTTTTAAATCGTCAATGTTTTAACTACGAATAAAACCACCATTAAAATTAATTTTTTATCTGGTGTCGATTGCTTTGTTTGACCGTCACTGCGTGCCCCGCCAAATCTGCTGCGTGCGTGTGGTCGCTTTCGCCGCACCGGCCGGCCGGCCGGCCGTACCACGACCACGATCGATCGATCGAGCGCGCGTGCGCGCAGGGATGCATCCCTCGCTCTGGTCCGGCCGCATTTAAAACGGCTAATAACCAAACCCCCGACGTCGAGAGCGACACATTAACGGCCGGATAGCAACGACTTCAAACCCCTCAGGCGTGTGGACGCTCGACCAAGAAAGCCGAGGCACGACAATCATCCACCATCTTACCGGAGAAGAAGAGAAAACCCCTTGGAACTCTGGCTAGCTGGAGTGAGTCATCACTGCTTGTTCGCCCCCTGACTGCCGTGGTGTGAGTAGTGACTGGCTGGGCGCCTGTTTTTCTTCTTTCCTTTTTTTTCCTTGTCCAAGACTACTTCTCAGTAGTTTTGAGTTTCAACAAACATGAATCAACTTGGTTTACTGTCGAGGTACCGGCTCCGTTCTGATTTACCTGTCGTTTTAGAGTTTTGACAATGTACCGCCAATAGCACACATCTTTGACCATTATTTTTCCTAATTATATGTTAGTAAAAAGTATTATGATATGAAAGTATTTTAATGATAGATATATTAATATCATTTCCATATCACAAATTTTTACTTTAGCGATCAAAGTCTTGAAACGTTAACTGTATGTATTTGAAGAAGAACGGATATGCATAATATATAGTCCAAAGTTAAATATTTGTTACAGACTTCTCGGCATATATAAGGCTCTTCCTGCAAAAAGCTCTTTGTTGTCTAGACACAAATTCTAGGTTGGACTGATTAACTAGTACACATTGGAGGGGTAGCTAGTACTCCATTTGGTGGGTAATGTATACATACGAGCTTTATACTACTTAAAGTACAATCGCAGCTAAGGGCGACCACCGTCCATGGTCTTGTGTAAAGGGCTGTAAGGAAATCTTTTGCCACAGATTTTGGGGTGCTAAGACCAAAGAAAAGCCTAGTTAAGTTAGGTCGTTGCGCTTCATTCGATCGATCGGAAAGGTCACCACGCACAAGTCACCGCATCAATATCGGGAATCGGATTCGGGACCATGTCTGTGGTCAACCTTTGCGCGGCAGCGAGCCAGCGACGTCGATCTATCAGATCGTGCAAGGCATGATTTCTGGTTTCGGCAAGACCAGTAGCTGCTCTAATGGTAGAGATCACGCGAAGTACAGGCCACGCATCATCGATCGTACATGCGCCGCGGCACATTCCGGGTACAATTGGGACAGGATTAACAATACCGATTTAAGGTGGAATATCTCCATTGGCACCAATTTTTATTGATAATCGGTCAAAAATCGAACGGTTTGCAAAGTCAAATGGATTTTAAATCGACAGTCAAACCGGAGCAAAAAATCTCGATTATCACTCGATATGGTCAATTATCAACCAGTATTAAGCGATTATCGAGCATTTTTACAGAAAATCAGCAACCAAATATAAAATAGAAAACAAATCAAGAAAAAAATGAAAACAAATGGTGGAAAATTTCATAAAATCCTCATAAAGATTTCAATAATTTTTGAATTTATTTAGTACTTCTGGAAAATAAAAAACAACAATTAATCAAAAGGAACAAAGACACTATCAACTTTTTATAAAAATTCACATGCTTGATCATGCTCTTAAATTTTAATGATACCATAAAGAGTTCCCATGGATCCAGGGTTCACAAAGCCGACGAAAATTGGTCAGTTTTTACGAAAATCGACTTTGCCGAGCCAGTTCGGCAATCAAAACCGAGTGGTAAACCGTGGAGTTCAAATGTAAATTTAAAAAATTTGAATAAATTTAGCAAAATGTGTTAATTTTTTTTAAATTTTTTTTGTGCGAGATCTTGAGGCAATTCTAATGATGCTAAAAAATTTCAGATGATTATCAGATCTGTGTAGTTTTTAAAAAATCTGAGAGTGATACTATCACAATATATGCTCTTCAGCTTTTTTATTTTCTAGGGCCAAACAATTAAGTCCAATATTTATTAAACTTTTTTTGTGATGTTATAACATAGTTACAATGATGTTGGAAAATTTTCAGATGATTATCAGTTATGTGTATTTTTTTAAAATTCTAAAAGTGCTATTATCATTGTATATGCTCTTCGGTTTTTGATTTTATATGGTCACTAAATTAAGTCTAATATTTCTAAAAATTTTAGTACATAATCCTTTGGTACTAGTTATGGTTACATTAAAATTTCAGATTATAATAAATCATTAAATATTTATAAAAATCTGATAGTGTCTTTGTTCCTTTTCATTAATTGTTGTTTTGGAATTTTTAGAAGCAATAAATGATTTCAAAAATTGTTTAAATTTCTTTGAGATCTTTGATAGATTAATTGGAATTTTGTGTAATTTTTTTTATTTTTTTTGCTATGTTTGTAATTTTTCCTTCTGTCGTCGATTTTCGACGAAAATCGACCGGTTTTCGACAAAAGCAGATAGGTTTATGATCTTTTCGACCGGTTTTTAGTTTTTTTTGAATCGGTTTGACCAGCCAGTTTGACTTTCTCAAACCATTCGGTTTTTATCGAAATTCGATCGAAATTTGCAAAAAACCGGTATCGAGCACTATTCAGTTTTCGAGAGGCAAACGAAAAAGTGAACCCCGCATGGATCATATATTAAAATTTTTAGAAATATTAGAGTTCATTTAGTGCTCCTAGAAAATAAAAAACAGAAGAGCATATACAAAGACAGTAGCACTTTCATAATTTTAATAAAATACACAAGTCTGATCATTATCTAAAAATTTTACAAAATAATTATAATTGCTTCTGAAACTCAAACAAATTTTTTCATAAATATTAGACTTCATTTAGTGTTGCTAGCAAATAAAAAATAGAATAGCATATATAAAGACAGTAGCACTATCATAATTTTCAAAAACTACACGGATCTAATAATCAACTGAAAATTTTATAAATCATTAGCATTGCCTCAGGACCTCACACAAAAAATTTCAAAATGTTTTGACACATTGATAAATTTTTCAAAATTTTATGAATTTTCATTTGAATTCTACCGATTTACCGAGTGGTTTTGGATGCCGAGCCAGGTCGATATGCTCTATAATCATGATATTCGAGCAATTATTGAAAATATTGTGAACCCTGGGAGCGACCCATATTTAAAGGTTCATTTTACACCCAAGAACTTTTTAAAAATCCATTTAGCACCCTCACTATGAAACCGAGTATTTAGTACTCTAAACTTATAAAAATTAGGTTAATTTATATCTTAAGTTGGTTTTAAAGAGCGACTTTGCTAACAAGGATCTAATTTAGAGTGATTTTTGTGGTTTTTTGCTATGCTAGCAGCCATGTCATTTATTTTTGCTGACTAAGATCCAAATGAGAAAAAGAACGATGATGAGAAGAAAGAGAATATTTATAAAGGAGAAAGGAGTGAGAAAGATGTCGATGATGTTAATTTCAATACTTTTGAATTGAATACTTATTGCTAAAACTTGATGACATAGCTGCCAATATCTTGAGAAGATCCAAATAATGAAAATCGCTCTCCAAAGCCACCTTATGATATAAATTGACCCGATTTTGTAAGTTGGGGGTTTAAATACTTGTTTTTGTAGTTGACGGTGTTGAATAGATTTTTCTGGAAATTTAAGTAATGTAAAATAGACTTATTCCTATCCAAAATGAGGAAGTTTAAAAAATAATGCGCTTGAAACCAGTGTTGTAAACGCAGGTCTACTAGACCGTATTTAAGAAAGCGGTGACCAAGGTTCTAAATTTCGTTTTCGGTTTACATATCGCTGCCCTCTAAAATCCAAAATTTTGACAAAATCTCTTAATTTCGGATGAAATTCAAAAATCAAAATTCAAATCTGGAAATTTTTGGACCAAAATTTCGGATGAAATTGTCGAAATTTTGGCAAATTTCAACTGAAGGAAAAATAGTTCAAACAATGTCAAAATATTTTTAATTTTTTTCTGGAGGTTTCTAATACATCAGTTATGTTTTCATAAAAATTTCAGATGATTATCTAGTCTGAGAAAGTTTTAACAATTCAAACATTGCTACTATCCTAATAAAACGCTGATCGGCAAATTTGAACCAAATGAAAAGTGGTACAAACCACGTTAGAAAATTTTGAATTTTTTTGGCGTGTTATGATGCATCAAATATTCTCATAAATTTTTTGGATGATGATAAAGCTTCATGAATATTTAAAAATTCAGACAGTGCAGCTGAAGGCTGGTCGACAAATTTCAACCGAATGAAATATAGTTCATACCATGTTAGAACATTTTGAATTTTTTTTTCGATAGTCTTGATGCATCACTAATATTACCATAAAATTATCAAATGATGATCAAGCATGAGGAATTTTCAAAAATTGTGAAGGTACACTTGAGCAAACAAAACAGGTTTATATTTTTTGAAAACTTTACACAATAGGTTATGACATAATTATTAAGCTCTCGTAAAAATTTTATGGCACGATAAAACTTGACAAAATTTATAAAATTCTAACACAGTTATCACCTCGTTATGCTAATTCTGTTTTTTATTTTTAAAACATAACAGATGAAGTTAAAATGTTTTAAAAAAATTTATATTTGATCCTAAACTTTTGAAAATAGTACCATAAATTTTTCATAGCATAAAAAAGCTTCTTCAATTTTATAAAATTCCAAAAGTTTTTCTGCCGAATTTTTAAAATGTCTAAAAAACATTTTTTCGACAAATTATCACCGAAGATCACTTTATTATGGGTTATTGATGTAATTCTGGTCAAATCTGGCAATGAAACAGCAAAATCCGGTTGAATTGCACGAAATTTCGACCGGCTTGGGCAAAATTTTGCCGATAAAAATGAAATTACTGTAGCAATTTAATTTTTTTTATCCGAGATCTCGTGTGGGCCCGAAATATGTGATTTTGGCAAAAAAAATTGCGGAAATCTGAATCCATGGTGGTGACCAACCAGCTACCGCATGAGTCAGGTTCGTAATTGGGGGCGATTACGCTGTATAGTCGCTAATAGCCTAGGTGGATACGACCTAGAAAATACCGTTTACTGTTGTTTAGAATTTTTATAACCTTGCTTGAAACAATACGAATTCTTCAAATGTCCTACTAAAATCATCCATCTTGAACTGATGCAATGTTGAAAACACTACTACACATTATAATATCACATACGGTTCAGATCGTCATCACAGACGTTTTTCGAACCGTTGTAACTATGTGTATCACAGACGATTCTAAACTAGAACCATTTCACAGATACTTCTAAATTAGAACCGTCTGTGATGAGTACTCATTACAGATACTTCTAGTTTAGAACTATCTAATTGAGTGTATGTGTCATATCAAAACCAAAAGTTTAGCGATGTAAAGATCTGCGGCAGTTAACATGCAAGAGCAATAGATCATCTTATTCAGCATTCGTCAAAGACTCTAAACTTGGTTTATTGTCGGGCTTCATGGTTCTCCCTGTTTTACAAAACATAACAAAACAGATATGGGATGCGTATAACCTACCCTGAGTGAAGGCTAGGCTATCCACAATTCAGAGCATATCTTACTCATCATTGAAATGTGTCACTTAACATCAAAGGCGAATTAGAGATTCACATAAACTATCCTGAGCTTGAGGCTAGGCTATCCACAATCAAAAACAAATTACATAGCAAATTTAAGAGAAGGTAAGTTAAGAGTTGTTTTATACATACAAGGTTAAGAGAATCAATATTCCTTACAAGACCAGCAAAATGAGGCATATAAACTTTATGTCTTTTAAGCAATGAATTATGTCTTCTGAACAAATTGATGTAAATTTGTTTATGATGCTCTCAAAAATTGGGCAAGTTTGAAGATTTTTAATCTTCAATCTCAATCACAAATGGGTTAAACAATCAATTAAGCAAGTATGACCTTGAATCCTTACCACCTTATCATGCACATTAAAGAATTAACAATTAAGATCACTATTTTAAAAGTCTAAGACCAGATTATATTCAAGTCAGCCAATGTTCATTAATCAACCAAGAACATTAATACCAGTAGTTGAACACTTCTACTAGCAGATCTAAACAAAATATAGACAGAGAAGTGCTACTGATAGAAGTAAAGTGACAGCAGGTATTGACCACTAATTAGACAAATCAGTGAATTGAATCAATACTTATTAGCATGCAAGTCTATTGGTTCAATGCCTAACTCCCAAAATTAACTGTCATGATCATTACTTCACCCATTATCATCATCGAGCAACAAGAAGGCAACAATGTAACAACGTAAAATAACACCAATGGCTCTTAGCACAAGTTCACAGTGTAAAATAACAAGAGTGCAGCAGCATGCATGTGCTTCGGTTAAAACTGAATGGTGGATTGATAAATTTCAATCCAATATTGGTACTAAATTTCAAGCCAACAATCCAACATTAGTGGTAAAAACATAACACCACTTCGTCTGTCCAGCGTTGGTATTAAATTTCAACAGCCATAAAAAACATAAACAGCTACCAATATTCAGGAGGAAGTTCTAAACAGGTTCTAGCTAGCAATATTCAGGTGGAAGTTCTAAACAGGTACTGGGAAAATGCAGCTACCAATAAATGTGAAGTTCTAAACAGGTTCTAGCTTTATTTAGGGAAATGCAGAATGAATTAGAACACCAAATTACCACCATATAACTCTCATACTACAGCTAGACAGCATCCTAGTTAACCATTGAAGTTTGAATCAACTTGGATTTGCTCCCTAGGAAGCTCTCCCGAACAGCTCGTGTAAACTTTAGGTTAAGTTATAGACAGAGTTTTCTTGGTGCACAGTATATTCAGCAACCAATACTGTTTGAAACACATATTCTTGAGTGCCTTGTTGAAATAATAGATTGAATGCTAATGACATGCTATTATGCTAAAAATAGAAATTTTTGCCTAGGTCCTAATGTGCGTATTATTTGTCTATGTCCCAATGTATAAAACATGATTTGCACTGTAATGTGAAAAACAGAAATTCTTCACTGTCTAGCAATTGCATTGCCAAATTGCCATGAATGTATCTTCAACACAACTGGTTCTCCATCATCCATTTTTACAAAAGCTTACACAGAAGAACAATAATTCTAACAAATTGCAGGATGAACACAAGACCCACACAAGCAAGGTACGTCTAACAAATTGCAAGTGACATAGCCTTAGCAACAAAAAGTCTTGAATCCGTCTGGTTAATGGCAGGCTGACCAAGTGGAAAGACTATACTTAGATGAAATGGAACTCATCACACAAAGACCATACTCAGTTCAAGAGATGATACCCTTTTTGGGGAATGCGAATACTTTTGAGGAAGAACTCACCGAATTTGGAAGGCGGGGCCTCGAGCGTCGCAACGGACGTGCCGGAGTCGTCGTCAAAGACAAGGACGTAGCTGTCAATGAAGACCGCGGCGGCGATGGCCCCCGCGGGGTGGGCAGTGAGGGAGTCAATCCCAAGCACGGGGCAGCCGAGGCAAGATCGTTGGGGTGCCTGAGGCGGATGGTCTCGTTGAGCGCGTGAGGGTGAGAACTACGGCGGCGAGGGCGGGGGCGAGGGCGAGGGCGCGTGAGGGTGAGGATAACAGTGTCGAGGGCGAGGGCTAGCTAGGGTTTATTCGGTCGACTGGGTGCGGGTGTGGGGCAAATTAGCGACGGGCGAGGGCGCGTGAGGGTGAGGACTACGACAGCAAGGGCGAGGGCGGCGGAGAGGGCGATGACGAGGGCTAGCTAGGGTTTACTCGATCGATTGGGTGTGGGTGCAGGTGCGGGGTAAATTAGCGATGGGCGAGGGCGAGGGCTAATGAGCGGCTTGTGTAAAGGTCCAAGAGGCATTCCAGATGGTTTAAGTCCAGAACCGTCTAAGATGACTTGTTTTTTAGGTTGTTTTTTCTTTTCATATTGCACATTGACTTAACAAATAAATATTTTGGACATCACAGACGGTTTTTAGCTAAAACTGTTTGTGATATTCCACTCATCGCAGACTGTTTTAGCCAAAAACCGTCTGTGATATGCCCAAAAAACAGTCAATGATGAGGAGTCTAATATGACTTCTTTTGTAGTAGTGAAAGGTATTCCTTGTTATTATAATTCTCCGTGGGCTTTCCGTGATGATCATTTATGGACGAAGCAGTGCTTTAATGTTTTTTCTCTCAATACAAGTTACACAAACCTTAAAGCAAGTGAAGGGATAAGTAATTACCATCTACCATTTATTCATGCTTTACTATTTGTGCAACTGTAAAAAAGAAAAAGCATGCAATCACCTCTCAGACATACGTGCTAAAGAGCAGCCATTGGTCAGATACCTATAAATAAATTATTGCATCTTACCAACTAGTGGCTGATACCTATAAATTTTGAGAGCCTAGCTATGCTCGGTTGGTTGGGACGCTGTGAGAGCGTCTAGCCTGTCAGCATTCGAGCGCCGCTCAATGTGGGCCCTCACGGGCCGAGTGTCTGTGGGTGGGTGGGTGTATGCTTGTGGCTCAGCTATTGTATTTCTTTAAGAAATGTCAGTGCTTTGGTCATTTTTTTTAAAAAAGAAACCTACAAACTTCCAAATATTTTCTTTGGTCCATAAACTCGCTAATTATGCACTAATATTATAAAAGAATAAAAGTATTTTTAAAAAGAAATCTCCACTTGAACTGCCATGATATCATGGGGTTGGGCTGATGCTAAGCACGGGACTTGGGAGCCCACGATTGCCATCATACAGTTCCTCCACTTTCTGTGCGAAGTTGCGTTTGTTATGAGATAAGATTTCTGTAACCGATTCGGTTACCATCTATCTCTTATTTGTGGGCGAATTCGAACTCATCTCTTATGCTTTTCACTATATATTGGGCTTCCCCCATGTAAAGAGATCAATTGAATAAAGCGAGAGAGTTCCACCCCTATATTCTGTGTGCTCTTTTTTCTTGTTCGTGTGATTCTGCTGGTGTGCTGTTGATTGATTGTGGGTGAACGACTACGTTTTACAATACGTTATTAGCACGAAGCTCTACCGAGGCTATCGATCGTGATCGTCTGCCTGCGACAGTCGACACTGCACCGAATTCATCCTGCAACATGCGATCAACCTACATCAAACCCTACGTAAGTTCAATCTACGCCGGTTGATTGCACTTGAAAAGAAAAATACATCCTGCAGATTGTCTTTTTACAAATCAATATGTTCAATCTAGAGTTGCAATGTTGGTGTTACTGTTCATATAAGAAAAACAAATAAACAGTAGAGGACAGGTGCTGGAGGTTGCGCAGCCGGCGTCGCCATCCACATCGACCGCCCTGTAGGCCGATGGCAATGTGCCGGGCTCCGCTGGTGCCTGCCGCGCCATGCACCTGGCGGCTCCCGCACGCTTGCTAAGCCGCCATACCCGTCGCTGATGCCATACTCGGCTAGAAGCCGAGCACACTGACAACTGAGCGCATCGCCCGGGCCGCCGACCGCGCGCTTGTCGCCCCGGTCGCTGGCCGTGTGCTGCCGCCGTGTCGCATCGCCCACCGGCATCGTGTTCGCGCTTATGGCGCTCGCCGCGCGACACTGCACCCACCTCGATAGCTGCGCCGCCGCCGCTCGCGATCGCGTGCGCGCGCTGCGGTGCGCCCGTCGCGACAACGCGTTCCTCTACCAAGCCCGGCCACTGGTTTTCATGTCGCGGCAAGATCGGCCCGACGCCGCCACACGTGCTCCCATCAAGGGCCCGAACATTGTGCGCTGCTGCCGGCCGTCCGGAAGCTCGCGTCTTGCGGCCTCTCGCTGCGCGCCCGCTGTTGTGCGCCCTCGGCCGCCGCGACCACACCTGATTTACTGTCGCCGCCGCTTACTTCGACCGGTCTTCGCCGCCCCACCGCTCGCCTCTGCCGTTCGATCGTCGCGCCATTGCCGCCGGCCGTCGCCGCATGCGGCCGCCGCCGCCGCCCGCTATGAGCTGGCTATTGGTCGCTTGGCCTTGCTGCCGTGGTCGCCGGCCTTGCCGACGAGGCTGCCTGTTTTTTTTCCCGCCGCTGAAGTCGCTTGGCTCCCCGCCGCCAAGACTGAGGGGTGAGGTGGCGGCTAGGGAAGGAAACCCTAGCCGCCCCCTCTTAATGGGCCGAGCCAGTGTGCACCATGGGCCCAAATGGCAGTCTGAATGGCTCAGGCCCGCTATTTACTTCCTGTTTTTTTAAAAGAAGGAAGATAACTAATGAATTAAAATAAAAAAATAAAAAAGTATTTAGCGCACATTGAAAGTTTCATGATCTGAGTTTATTTTGTAGCTTTATACCATGATTTATATGTTCTGAAATTTATTTTCTGTTATTTAAGTAATTTAGAAAATTGCTTAGTAATTAACAGAAAATGCTAGAAAATTGTGAAAAATATATATGACCCATTGCTTTGTGTCATGTCTCTGGATTAATTTTCTTAGCATTATGCCATGATTATTTCTTGTTGGAATTTATTTCCAGTTAATTGGTAATTCTGAATTTTGCTTAATAATTAGCAAAAATCATGAAAAATGCTAGAAAAATCCTTTAAAAAAATGTGATGATTATCTACTGAATAGATATAGACCAAAACTTTACTGATTCAATAATAAGCATGCAAAATAATATTTTACCTGAAGTAAAATCCATGTTTTGCTTGCATATAGGATACATTTGACATCGCCAAGAAAGAATTTACTGAGCTTGCCCTGAATGGTAGCAACTACCTGACTTGGGTAATGGATGCCAAGATCAACTTGACAGCCCGATCCCTTGGAGCTGCAATTTCCCAGCCTGAAGCTGGTACCCCTGCTCTCCCTGAAGCCGCTAAATGCGCAGCTTTGCACTTCCTGAGGCACCATCTCCATGCGGACCTGAAAGCCAAATATTTGATGGAGGAGGACCGGCTGGCTCTATGGAATTCCTGAAGGAATGATATAACCAGCAAAGATCCGTTCTGTTGCCAGAAGCATAACGAAAATGGACCCTCCTACGCTTTCAAGATTTTAAGTTAGTGGCAGCGTACAACTCTGCCATGCACAAGATTGTTGCCAAACTAGCATTCTGTGACCAGAAGATTACAGAAGCTGAAAAGATTGAAAAGATATTGTGCACATTCCACCCCAATATGAGGATACTGCAGCAACAGTATCGCCATGCAAAGTACCAGAAGTACTCTGAGCTAATATGCATTTTGCTAGAAGCAGAAAAGCACGTGAACTTCTAATGAAGAATCATCAAGTCCTACCTAGTGGGAGTCATGCATTGCCTGAAACACATGAGCAGGTTAGCAATAGCCAAGGCCGCAGAAAGGGCCAAAGAGAGAAAGGGGATAAATGGAAGAATGACAAAAATCATAAAGGAAGAGGTAAATACCAGTGGAAAACAAAAAGAAATGGATTAGGTCGCTTCCAGAAGAAAGGACCAACAAATAAGGCAAATGACCCTTAACAGCCATGCTTTAGGTGTAGATGTACTGATCATTGGTCACGTACATGCCGCAACCCAAAGCATTTGGTAGAACTTTATATGAAATCCACTGGGAGATTCCATAAGAATCAAGGGAATAAGGAGGAGGCACATTTCATTACTCAACCTGTTTTTGACAATGGAATAGAATTAGATGATGATCAAGTCTCCAACCCCACATAAGAATTCAAAAAGGGCCTTCTTGGATATGGTGATACTCCCATGGAAGAGGATGATCTTATTGAAGATGAGCTAAAAGAATTCCAGAAGAATAAAGATAAATCCCAAGAGGAGGATACAAATGATTTGTATGGAGACATGTAGTAGTCTCCCAGTCTTTTTTTAGAGTCAATGTCACATTATCCTTTTCTAGAGTCTCCTTAAGAGTCTATTTTATCAGTTTAGTTTTTTGTGTTCCTGAATGAACAATGGTCTACGCTCCAGTAGAGCGATTATCGGTCAAATTTAATAAAGTGTAATTTTTCAGGAAATTTATTTAATCATGCTATGCTTGTTCTATATTATCTGTTCCTGTTGTAACAAATGTTTGATTGTTTTTATATCTTTAATATAGAACACTTATATAATCCAATGACGGAGAAGGAAATCTATCTTGTAGACAGTTGCACCACAAATACAATTCTCAGGGAAACTAAATATTTTTAAACTTTGATTAAGAAAACTGGAAGTATTATGACCATCGCCAGAAGTGATGCTCTCATTGTTGGCACCGGAAGAGCCATCATAGTTCTCCCTATGGGCACTCGCATAATTATAGAGAATACCCTATTATACCCAGAGTCCAATCGCACTCTTCTAAGTTTCAAAGACATCCGTCTAAATGGTTCCCACATAGAGACTAAAAATGAGGATAGTACAAAATACCTACTCACGACTAAGTTTGATGGGTGTAATAAACATGTGGTCGAAAAACTTCTTTCCTTCTCCTCCAGATTATATTACACATATATAAAACCTGAAGTTTATGTTGCAATAAAGACTATAGTTAAAACCCCAGAAATATTTAAGATCTGGCATGATCGTCTGGGTCATCCTGGGTTGAATATGATGAGAAGAATAATAAATAATTTTGCTGGCTATAATATGAAAACTACAGTCTTTCCTAAACTTGAAACTTTTATATGCCCTGCTTGTGCTAAAGGAAAGCTAATAGTGCGACCCTCTCACCTCAAAGTTAGGGAAGAATCACTGAATTTCTTGGAGAGAATTCAAGGTGATATCGTGGACCAATTCAGTCCATGTCGGGCCCCTTTAGATATTTTATGGTTCTAATAGATGCTTCTACTAGATGGTCCCATGTATATCTCTTATCTAATAGGAACTATGCTTTTGCTAAATTAATCGCCCAAATTATTAAATTGAGAGCCTCCTTTCCAGAAGAAAGGATTAAGTCCAATCGTATAGATAATGCTGGCGAGTTTACCTCAAAAGCATTTAATGATTATTGCATGGCTCTCGGCATTAATATAGAGTACTACCCCATGTCCACACACAAAATGGCCTTGCAGAGTCATTAATTAAGAGAGTAAAGCTTATTGCTAGGCCGCTTTTGCAGAATTGTAGGTTCCCACTAGCTATTGGGGTCATGCAGTGTTGCACGCTGCATCATTAATTCAACTCAGACCAACTGCATAATATGAAATTTCCCCCTTACAGCTAGTGCGTGGGAAAGAACCAAGCATTTCCCATCTGCGAAAATTTGGCTGTGCTGTATACGTGCCAATCTCTCCACCTCAGCATACCACAATGGGACCTCACCGGAAGTTGGGGATCTATGTAGGTTATGAATCCCTGTCAATTATTAAATACCTAGAGCCTATGACAGGGGATCTGTAAACGGCTTGGTACGCTGATTGTATTTTTGATGAGGACAATTTTTCGGCATTAGGGGGAGATAAGAACCACATTGAAGAATGCCGGGAAATAGATTGGAATGCCACTGGCATTCAATCCTTAGACCCATGCACTAAAGAAGCTGAACTTGAAGTTTGAAGGATAATAAGTCTGCAACAAATAGTCGATAGCCTGCCAGATGCCTTCACAGATCATAAGGGAGTGATAAAATCTCATATACCTACAGTAAATGCACCTGAAAGAGTAGAAATACCCCAGAAGGTTATTGAACCCACTCTTGCCCCTCATGACGAAAAGAGGGGAGGCCTCCAAGAGCACGGGATTCAGTTCCGCGGAGACGTCCGTAGAAAAGGAGAACCGAACAAGTGAGATCACTACCTGAGAGTTGAAGAAGCTCAACCCGATGTTGAGAAAATCCCTGAAGTGAGCTATCCTGAAGATGGTAACCTCCCTGAAGTGAGCCATCCTGAAGATGGGAGTCCCAGCAAATATTTGCGCGCACAATCTGACGCTGAGAAGTCGAAACACCCAGACTTCATCGTTGTGGGAAATCACGACGAGCTAGAAGAAATGAATGAAGAAATATCCACCAATTATGTGGATTCAGGAGAATTGTATAAAAGAAAGACTACAATTGTCAATATTTATTCTGCCTCTTAAATAGCTAAAACTCTTGAATTGGATGCAGAACCAAAGTCCATGGTAGAGTGCCAGAAGCGCTCAGATTGGGTCAAATGGAAAGAAGCAATTGAGGCGGAATTGCGCTCGCTTAATAAAAGGAAAGTATTCGGTCCTGTTGACTGAACACCTCCTAAAGTGTTCCCTGTAGGATCAAAATTGGTTTTCATCCGGAAGAGAAATGAAAACAACCAGGTGGTGAGATATAAAGTGAGGCTTGTAGCACAAGGGTTCACGTAGAGACCCGGCATCGATTACGATGAAACTTATTATTCTGTAATGAGTGGAATAACGTTCCGATATTTAATATCAATGGCAGCTGGCTTAAATTTAAAAATGCAGTTGATGGTTGTAGTGACCGCATTCTTATATGGGTCACTGGATACGTACATTTATATGAGAGTCCCTAAAGGAGTCATAGTTCCAGATCGTAATAATCGCAATATCTATAGGGTCAAACTGCAGAGATCGCTATACGGGTTAAAACAGTCGAGGAGAATGTGGTATAACCGGCTAAGTGAGTTCCTCCTGAAGAAGGGATACTCGAATAATGATGATTATCCCTGTGTGTTCATAAAGAAATCCCAGAATGGATGCTGTATCATCTCAGTATATGTCGATGATCTGAATATCATCGGAACCACAGAGGAGATAAAGGAAGCAAGTGCTTACCTCACGACGGAGTTTGAGATGAAAGATTTGGGTAAAACCAAATTTTGCTTAGGCCTACAGCTAGAGCATTTCCCAGAAGGAATCCTTGTACACTAGTCTTCCTATACCCATAAGGTATTGGAAAGGTTTAATATGGATAAATCGCATCCTTTAAAAATCCCCATAGTCGTGAGATCCCTTGAAGTGGATAAAGACCTTTTCAAATCAAAGATAGAAAATGAGGAAGTCTTAGGACCTGAAGTTCCATATCTAAGTGCCATTGGAGCGTTTATGTATCTTGTGAATTGCACAAGGCCTGATATTGCATTCGCAATGAATTTGCTAGCAAGACATAGTGCAGCCCCAACCAGAAGACATTGAGCTGGTGTCAAGACTTTACTCAGATATCTTCAAGGTACTCAAGATCTTGGATTATATTTCCAGAAGAACAAAGACTTAACCATGGTGGGATACACGGATGTTGGCTACCTATTTGATCCCCACAGTGCCAAATCATAGACTGGTTTTTGTGTTTCTCTGCGGTGGTGCAGCCGTTTCTGGGCGGTCTTGTAAACAGACTTTGGTGGCTACTTCTACCAACCACTCAGAGATCATAGCTTTGTATGAAGCCTCACGTGAATGTGTTTGGCTACGACGTGTGATTAACCACATCCAGAAGTCATGTGGCCTTAAAACCGTCGATACCCCCATAATTATCTATGAAGATAATACTGCTTGTGTTACACAAATGCAATTGGGTTATGTAAAGAGTAATATCACGAAGCATATTGCTCCTAAGTTATTCTATCCTCACAAACTCCAGAAGAACGGTGAGATAAAGATCTTGCAAACTATGTCATGTGAAAATCTTGCAGATTTAATCACAAGTCCTTGCCTAAATCCACATTTCAAAAATGTGTTAAAGGCATTGGAATGAGAAGACTTAGAGATATGCAAAGTTCAGGGGGAGTGAACCCTTGAATCATAACCCTTATGGTGACCCTGAAGATCATAATATAAATCTAGAAGATTGTAAGTTGTACTCTTTTCCCTTAGTGAGTTTTCCTGAAGTTTCTCACATAAAGGTTTTTAACGAGGCAACTAGTGCAACATAAAGTACGAGTGCAATGTACTCTTTTCTCGATCTCCTTTTTCCCACTGGGTTTTTTAGTGCAGTTTTTAACGAGACATATGCATTACGTGGTATTCGCCCAAGGAGGAGTGTTATGAGATAAGATTTCTGTAACCGATTCGGTTGCCATCTATCTCTTATTTGTGGGTGAATCCAAACTTATCTCTTATGCTTTCCACTATATATTGGGCTTCCTCAAATGTAAAGAGATCAATTGAATAAAGCGAGAGAGTTTCACCCCTATATTCTGTGTGCTCTTTTTTTTGTTCGTGTGATCCTGCTGGTGTGCTGTTGATTGATCGTGGGTGAACGACTACGTTTTACAGCAGCATTCACCAACTTTTTCTACCCTTTGTGATACAGTATCAAATGCTTCCTCGATTTTTTTATAAAGCACGATTTAACTTGATACAGTTTTCTAAGTTAAATTTTATATTTTTTAAGTTAAACATTGATTTTAATTTTTTATGATACTTTATTCATAGCTGTAAAATCATAACCACAGAAAACTGTATTCAAATACAAATTTAACGGTACTACTTTTGTGTCATATAATCTATATTTTGTTGGACTAATTGTTGTTTAAAATTTATAAACTTAGAATTAGAAGTATGTGGTGCCTTATAAAAATAATCAAAGGAGTACTGAAGGCCATGAGATAAGAACAGCTCCGTTATTGTAGCGAGTACCGAAGCAACATTACAGTTCCAAAAGGTTCTGTAGTATTTCGCTGTTTAGATACATTTTGGGTGAGTTTGGTTGCTTGCACGGTAGTTGCATGGCATGAGTGGATGCAGTTTAAAGGGTTAATGCAGCTGTTTGGTTTACTGTACATTCGGGAAATGTTGACCCAGTTGGTGCACTGTTGCATCCAACATCCTGGCCCAAAGAAACGGAGATTTTGGCCTTCTCTCGCATCCAGGCCCGCGAGATGCAGCTTGGCTTGCTCGCTCCGCTCGCGTCTTGGCCCGCGAGATGCAGAGACTTCGGCCACGCCCATGCGAGACTCGCTCCGCTCGTTCACTCCCGTCTAGGGTTCCTCCCTCCAGTCGCCTCCCTCCGCTCGAGTTCCTCCGCTCTCCTCCCTCCGGTCGCCTCCCTCCGGTCGCCTCCCTCCGATCGCCTCCCTCCAGGCGTCTCCTCCGTTCGCCTCCCTCCGGTCGCCTCCCTCCAGGCGTCTCCTCCGTTCGCCTCCCTCCGCTCGAGTTCCTCCGCTCGCCTCCCTCCGGTCGCCTCCCTCCAGGCGTCTCCTCAGTTCGCCTCCCTCCTCTCAACTCATCCGCTCGAGCTCTCCGGCAACCACCACAGTCGATGTGCGGGTACTCAAGAAAATCGATGAGATCGCTTGTTCTTTTCTAAGACCGAGAGGATGGATTTTGGGTTTCTGTAGATCTGGCTTGTACTCAAGCAAATCAGTAGATCAGTTGTTCTTTTCTAAGATCAGTAGGATGGATTTTGGGTTTCCATCCGGATGAGTCACCGTTGGGATCACCATCCGGATGAGTCACCGTTGGCTTGTACTCAAGCAAATCAGTAGATCAGTTGTTCTTTTCTAAGATCAATTGTTCTTTTCTAAGATCAGTAGGATCAGTGGGCTGTTGATGTTGTTTAGGTGCTACCATGAAGGCTTACTTTGTTCTGGTACTGATAAGGCTAACATTGCCAAATCTGGGTGGTCCTCCCATCTTCAATAACTTGCAAAATTGCCCAGTACTCCTCTGTAGACTTACTGCTATTTTCATATTTTAGTTTCAGTCACAATAAACTTAACCATTTTCAAGAATTTCATATTGAAATTTTTGAACCAAAGCTTGCATTTTCATATATGTATGCAGACTCCAATGTTAAACAACCTTGATACCCAATGTTCAGGCTTTCAAATTGATCAGTAATTTCGCTGGCTCTAATATGCATTCATTTCATATAAATTTTTTGTTAGCTGGGTTCTGGTAACATTTAGGCCATCATATGAAATCAATTGTTGCTGCATATTTTATTATTTGCATTCTGTCAATTGAAGCAATGTAACTTAATCAACTACAAATTTTGGGTATTGAGTCAAAATATAGGCTTATAGCTTTAGCGTTCGAGGTTCTGAAACCGCTTTAGTAGCTACAAATTCTTGTGTTGTAACTTAATCAGCTACAAATTCTTGTGTTGTAGCTGTAATAACGCAGAATTGGCATATAGCTTAGCGTTCGAGGTTCTGAAACCGCTTTAGTGCCGCTATTTGAATCACTCAGTGAAAACTCCTTGTCTCACTCTTTTACTCAGTTCAACAGAATTCTGCATATTACTAAAAACTAAAGTAAGACCCCGGCTGGAACAAAGGGTTTTCGTACGAGTTCCCTGCGTCATACAACACAAGAGTCGACCAATTCTAAACTCCAAACACTAGCAGTTCCCAAAAAATGGATTTCCAGATATCAAATGCAACAGAAAGTTGGGAGCTCCGTATGCCACTTGCATCGTATGCTAAAACGTAAGACCAAACTTGCAAAGGCCTCCAGAGTTCGAGCTCTGCATCCATGATTTGGATTCTTCGGTTTCCCCCCAAAGTAATAAGGAAAAAGAAAAAAAGATTTGGAATCTTTGAATGAATTGTTGAGAGAGGATACGTGCAGTAAGCAGTAGCCAACTTAAATGGTTTCATGATGTTGTTAAGTTCATCATATTGAAGAAGTCCTCTTCCTTCATCATATTTTACTGTTACTAATACTATGGCATTGTGTTTTGTACATAGATGGATGAATTGGCACGTGAACGTCATAAGCTAATCGTTAGAAGTGCTGGTCTAGTGGCTGTCATGTGTGCCTACATGCTTTGCATCCTACGAAGAGCTAGGGAACGTAGTCCATGCATCACCTATGGTCCTATGGTAGAAAGGGATATAGCTAGGCAATCGAACCTAAGGTGGATATACCATTCAGATGATATCCATTGCTTGGAGCAGCTTAGGATGAGGAGAGCTCCCTTTTTTCAGTTATGTAGTTTGTTTCGTGAAAGGCAAATGCTGCGAGACACCATTCATTGCTATGTTGAGGAACAAGTCGCCATGTTTCTTCTAGTTGTTGGCCACAATCATAGGTTTAGGGCTCTGCAACCTATCTTCAGGAGGTCAATAGAAACCATCAGCCGGTACTTTCATGAGGTTTTGTATGCTATTGGTGAGTTGCGCAATGAGATGATCCGGCCACCCTCAAATGATGTGCACCCTAAAATCCTTAACAGTAGAAGATGGTACCCTTACTTCAAGGTAAAATGACTTAACCTTAAATTTAGTTAATACCCAAAATTTTGAGAAGTTAATTGCAGTAATAAATCAATCTACTTTCTATCTTTAATAGGATTGCATTGGGGCAATTGATGGAACCCATGTGCTTGCAAGAGTCCCACAATCAATATCTGCGGCATTTAGGGGTAGGAAGGGCACTACTACCCAAAATATCATGGCTGCCGTTGACTTCGATCTTAGGTTTACCTATGTCCTTGCTGGGTGGGAGGGGTCGGCCCACGATGCACTAATACTTGCAGATGCATTAGAGAGAGATGATGGCCTTGTGGTCCCACCAGGTAAATAGATATTGATCTAGAGCATATTGTTGGTTTCAAATTTGTATTGGTAGCATTAAAGTTCATAATAGTAATGGTACTTATGTTTTTGGTAGGAAAATTCTACCTCGTGGATGCTGGATATGCTGTTCGTCCGGGCTTTCTTCCACCATACCGAGCCACTCGATACCACTTGAGGGAATATGGTGGAAGAAATTACCCTCAAAACAAGAAAGAGTTGTTCAACTTACGTCACTCCAGTCTTAGAGTATCGGTTGAAAGGGCCTTCGGCACGTTCAAGAATCGGTTCAAGATTGTTTACAACAAACCTTTCCACCCATACACGACTCAAGTGAAGCTAGTCCTTGCATGTGCTATCCTGCACAATTGGATCTTGGGTTATGGAATGGATGAATGTATCCCACCGGAGTCCACATGGATTCCAAACCCTGTTGATGTGGACGCCCACAATGACCTTGCACAAGATAATGGAACATGGGCTCAGAAGAGGGACAACTGGGCTAATCTTATGTGGCAGAATAGGGGGTCCTCCCATATGTGATGTATGGTGTTATATGTTACTATGATGTTGTTGTACTAGTTAAATTGCATCATGAACATTTGAATTATGCATCCTAAGCTGAGACTAATGGTTGCTTGCTATGATGATCAGATTTCTACAATCTCTTATTATCGATTTTCATGACATACTTGACTTCTACATTCTCTGACTTACTTATATTTAGCTGTCTTGGATGACTTGGGTAACTTATACTTAGCTGACTTGGGTGACATACTTGCCTAACATATACTTGCTCTTATTTATGCATTAGGAGGATGGCTGACTTGGGTGATGACGTAGGAGGTAGGCAAGCGCTGCGCTGGACTAGCCATATGTCAAGTTTCATGCTTCGTCGATTGATCGAGATCATCGGGCAAGGGGTTAAGGTTGACAAAGGCTTCAAAGAAGTCCATCTTAATCAAGTTGCTAGGGCTATAACCGAACACATTGGTGTTGAGGTTTCTAGCACCCAGGTGTACAACCACCTACGCAAGTGGCGTGCTAGGTGGGTGAAAGTTAGCAGGCTCAGGGATCTTAGTGGTGCACTTTGGGATGAGAACCTCAACATAATAGTGCTTGATGATGAGCACTACAAAGGCCACATCAAGGTTTTTTCTTATACTAACTTGTTGACAAATGAACCATATTGTTTTCTTATACTAACAGTTGACAACCTTCTTACCATTATTTAGGATCACCCTAAGGATGTTGACTTCCTCAATGTGCCCATAGAGAACTATGTTGAGATGGCCACAATCTTTGGTAGTGGACAGGCCACAGGGAGGTATGCCATGGCTTCCAGTGAGGCCTTAGGTGTTTCGTCTGAGGTGGCTGACAGCTCTGGCAAGACCAATACATCTGTTAGTCTTGATGGGGTTACTTCGTGGTGTCTTGATGGTATGGATTGGCATGATGGTTTTACTCAGTGTGCTGCTGGCTCGTAGTGGTGATGCTACTCCTGCTCACCGCCATCGTGCCTGGTTCTTCTGAGGGAGGTGTCAAGGAAAACTCAAGCACAACTGGAAAAAGGAAGAGGACTTCTCTTGTGACCGAGGATGAATCAGTGCTGCTAACCAAGATGTCTGATGCAGTCCGCGAGATGGCTGCCGCCATAAAGGAGACTGTGCATGGAGAGGCACATCCTGAGTTGTACAATGCAGTCATGGACCTACCTGGGTTTAGTGAGGAGTCTCTGTTAGCTGTCCTAACCTACCTTGCTTCGCAAAAGGCCATGAGCTTGGTATTTTTGCAGATGTCTGAGGCTAGGCGTGTGATGTGGGTTACATCTTTCTTAAGGTCCAACCCTGCTCACTGATTGCTAACTATTTGAGCCTTTTTTGTACTAAGGTGCTAGATGCTCACCTATAAACCCCCTTAAACATCTAACTATTAATGCACTAAGGTGGTATATAGAAACCCCTCATGAGGTGATAGTGGGACACCATTTTGACCTTGTAATATGAATGGCTGCATAGCTCGTGGGGTGCATAGCCAATAGGCTAATGTGGTACTTTGAAAATGTTGGATACCACTTGATGGAAATGTTAGTTTGATGCAAAATGTGGTTGACTGGCAGCAGCAATCTGGCTGTCTGGTGATATTCTGATGTCTCTTTCTAATGCTGTTGTATTTTTCTATGCATCTGGTGTTATTCTGATGATATTCTGATGTCTAATGATATTCTGGTGATATTCTGATGATATTCTGGTGATATTCTGATGTCTCTTTGTAAGGCTTTCTCCTTTTGTTGTAAATTAGTATGCATATGGTGAGATATCTCGCATCCTTGTGTGGGATCTTGACAAGGAACAAATTCTCTAACACCATTCAATCATCTGGTGAGTTATTTGTTATTGGGCAACAGGTTTGAAAATTTATCAGGTCATGAGAGATCATGCATACTATCTGGTCAGCATAGAACAGGAATGCAACTGCAGAACAAGCAGTCAACCAGGTAATTCTGATGAAGAAACCAGCACAAGGGCTAGCATATCGAGAATTGTTATGCTAGCAGAAGCACTTTTTGAGGTATGTGGTGCAGTATTTCTAGTCATTGCTGTTTTCCTTGACTCGAGAAAACCAACTTGCATCCATATGGTTCTGCCTCTCATAGGTTCTGGATCTGTTCCTGCTCCGAAGGAGATCGTTGAATGTCTTCCTGTAAAAGTGTACAGAAAGCAATTAAAATACCAAACTGAGGAGGCTGCACAGTAAGCCATTAAGCTTGTTTAGAAATTCATTTACATATTGTTTCTTAATTATTTGGACTTTAAGCTTCTTATGTTATATGTGTTACCGTTCTGTAAATAGTGTTCATTCATGCATTTTTTGTCCTACTCAACAACATAACATCCATGCACATGATGAGAAGTTAATACCTGAAATCTCAATACACATGTTCTGTTCTTTAAAGCCATTATTATTTGCCCACAAAATTCAGTGTCTAAAACTTAATCATAAGGACTGCAAGTGAAGCAGAGGCTAGTATCCAGAAGGATTTAGATCCACTAATCTGCTTTCATCTCCTAATACCCTTTATAATTCATACCAAAATAAAAATAGCATCTTTTCTTTTTGTCGCGCGAATGTGATGGTCTTGCTTGAGTTGACTGCTCGAGCTTTATTCAAATCCTTGGCTTGCTCTCTCAACAACACTTTGTGTTTTGGGCCCAATTAGGGTTGGTTCCTCAAACGAATTGTCTACAGTCAGATTAATTAGGTTATATAGATGCTGCTGCTGATATGCCAGACTAAGCTGTAATCCCTTTTTATATTATATATGATATTATTACTCGACCGAGTTTGAGATGAGCTGTGGTATGTATATACAATATGACAGTGAATCCTTGGTGATTTCTGGGATGGTGCCTTGAATCGAATTGAGATAGCCGCTAGGTTACTCTTGTGATGAATCAGGGTGTTATTGTTGCTCTGCTTGTGAGGAACTGCACTTGCTTCTCGTACAGCAATGCAACTCTTCTTTTCCTTCTCGTCATATAACATATACTTGTTATGGTGGTGACTGCAGTCGGTACTTTGCAAATGAGAGCGTGAAGGAGGATCACTACCGCTCAAAGCGCCACAAGAAAAGGTGATTCCCTTGTTCTAAGTCTTACTTATTACAATAGAACGCCTGTTTAGAGAGAATGAACATGCTTTTTTTGGCACATTCTAGCGTCGCAGACCCTACACAATCGAAAAATGTACGCTGTCAATATGTATTGTGGCCGTCATGATTAAGGAAAACTTGTGATTTACATTATTACATACTTGCATGTACCTTGTTGCATGATGTTGTAGCTGAACAAACAAGATTCTGCTGTAGATCTGTCCTGCAGTTTCGATGAAGTAAATTCTCTGCTTGAATTGTGTGTACATGTCGCGAGTTTTAGATGTTCAATGGCCACGTTTATATTGTTAGTCCAATGTAGTTGGCCACAAGAGTGTAATGCAACTAGCTGCAAGTGGCCGATTTGTGAGAATTACAGCCAGATAAAAGACCTTTAGTACTATGTCGGATGTAGTTAGTACATACCTGCATAATAGCTTAACGAGTCTCCAATTCTATACTAATTACACAAAGGGAATTTCTTATTCTAGATGTAAACAGAACTACTATAAAGTCACAGAGAGGATTAGTTAGTGGTGGAATGATTAGGTACGCTGCTCTTTATTTTAATTGTACTTTCCTTATGAGGATCATTAGCAATTGATTGTATCACAAAACATGCAGGGAGCTATTGATATCCTTCAAAAGATCAATTGGTGAGAAGCCCCAGCGAATAATATTTTTGCTACCATGAAGATCACAAAAAATGCAGGGAGTTATTGATGTTGTTTAAGTGCTACCATGAAGGCTTACTTTGTTCTTTATATCTGTTCCAGTATTGTGTTCTTCTCATCTGAGGAAGGTGATATCAAGGCAACCTCAGATGATGATGCTTTACAAAAGGAAGAGGCTGATAGCAGCTTTAATAAGGAAAAGAATAATGGTGCTGAGGAGAAAAAGACTGGGTGCCTGGATGGGGATTCAAATGTTAATGCTGATGGTCCTGTCGTTAAAATCGTGGTTAAAAGCATCCATGTGTCTGAATATTTGTCGGTCCCTATTTGAATCTTTTCTTGTGTTACTTGCAAATCTACGAAGAGTCAAGTTTCGTGTGATGTGTAATGTATTACAATTTGATTTGTTGCAACAATATGTTTGATTGCATGATGTTCCATTCTACTGACTGACGCAGTTCCTAAATTGGGCTCCAATTTATTTTTGGGCCATTACTTTGGAGAAACATTGCCTGTGATATGTTTCCTATTTTGAAGATTTTGTTACATATTTTTTGGTGTGAAATGCGAAATTCTTTGAAGAGAACAGAAGAAGCCCTGATAAAACACGACAAAAACTAATGGAAAAATTGTTATGGAAAAAGCCCAGACGACGAGGAAGAGAACAACGTGTTCAACCCCGAGTTTCCCGTGAAATCCTTAGCCCGAACGGAGTGAAAACCAAAAAACATGAATATTCCATGCATCCTCCAATCTCAGCCAGATGCAACCAACCAAACAACTTCCCTTGCATCCTGTCATCCCTCTGCTCCCCTCATGCATCCAACCAAACAACTGCTCAACTCAGCCTGGCTCAACACATGCAGGCAACCAAACAAACCATCCTGCATCCACTCAGCATGTATCCCATCAACCCGCATGACTCATACGGAGCAGGCTAGAGGCATGCAGGCAACCAAACAGGCTCTTTGTGTATTGTAGCATTTTACTGTAGCAGTTTGTCTGAACCGTCTACATCAGATCCAATGACCGAGATCAGGCAAAGGCACTGGAAGTGTATCCGCTACCCAGCTGTCACTCTCCTACTCACGATCGATCCTAACCGCGTGCTTGCACAACACAAAAACGTTTGCTGATTTTTGTTGCTGTTTCTCTACCGTGAATCACGAGCTATAATCCGGACTCCTTTTTCGTAACGTAATATCAAAATAAATAAATAATTAATTCTGGGAAGCATCATCAGGACGTCAAAAAGAAAAAAAGAGAGAAGGTGCTATATAATTAACAAGCCAAAACAAAGCACAATACCTGTTTAATCGGAACAGGTAGCCTTGGCAGCTGTTGCTGCACGCCCAGGGCCCGACCGGCCGGCCGTACGACGTCTAGTCCGTTACGGAGGCGAACTTGCCCTTGGTGACGACGACGACCAACGAGTACGTACGTACCAGATGATTTTGACCGAGGGCCCTGACGAACGCTGATGAGTGCTGGCTGCTCTTTATGAACGGATTAATTGACTCCCACTTTTCCGGAGATAAGACGGGTCGATCTGCGTGGCCTGCATGATTTGGATCTGTGCGCCGTATGGAACACGTGGAAATTATTATTGAACGCACGGACAGGTTGAGATATATGACTGTAAGTACTATTATTTAAATACGTTTGGACTTTATCTTATACCGACGAATCTAAATCTATCTTTTGTTTGTTTTCATAATAAATATGACATCTTTTGTACAAAAGAATTAATGTAATAAAGAGAGAGTTTTGCCTCCCTATATTGAGTGTACTCCCCTGTAATTGTATTTACTATTCGTTTGTGCATTGTGGTTAATCTACGGTAGACGTTATTGTTTTAGAACACGTTATTAGCATGAAGATCCGCCGCCTGCTGGAAGAGGCCGTGTGAATCACGTCACCACCGAGGACGCTCAGTCTGCACCAGACGTCATACTAGGTAAGCTCCTAGTCAACTCAGCATCTGCCATGGTTTTGTTTGATTCTGGAGCTACGCATTCGTTTGTTTCTCGGAGTTTTGCTGCAAATCATCAATTAAAGACAATGTCTCTTAAGACTATTTTATTAGTGCAATCTTCTGGTTCTAATTTGAGTTCGAACCAAGGCTACCCCGAAGTTAAGATATTAGTTGGAGGGGTAGAATTTCTGGCCAACCTGATTGTCCTAGACACCAAGTCCCTAGATGTGATCCTAGGAATGGATTGGCTTTCCAAAAACCAAGCAGTTTTGGATTGTGGGAATAGAGAGATCACCTTAACCAGTCCAGATGGAGCCAAGTTAAAAGTTCAAACCGCTTCAGATCAGTCCGAAGGAATGAAAGTTTGTAGTGCCAAAGGAATAAGTTTGGAAGATGTGCCAGTCGCCAGCGAATTTTCTGATGTGTTTCCAGATAAGTTGCCTGGAATGCCACCGGATCGAGATATAGAGTTCTTGATAGAACTAGTTCCTGGAACCCCAGCCATTTCCAAGAGACCTTATAGGATGCCTGCTAATGAGTTAGCTGAGGTAAAGAGACAGATTAAAGAGCTGCAGGATCAAGGTTTTGTTCGACCAAGTTCTTCACCCTGGGGAGCGCCAGTTCTTCTAGTTGAAAAGAAAGATGGAACTCAGAGAATGTGTGTGGATTATCGCTCACTCAATGAGGTCACCATTAAGAATAAGTACCCTCTGCCAAGAATTGATGATTTGTCTGACCAACTTCAAGGAGCTAGAGTGTTCTAGAAGATTGACTTAAGATCAGGTTACCACCAGTTGAAGATTCGTCAAGAGGATATACCCAAAACAGCTTTTGTTACCCGGTACGGACAGTATGAGTATACCGTGATGTCGTTTGGAATGACCAATACCCCTGCCTACTTCATGACCATGATGAATAAGGTATTCATGGAATATCTGGATAGGTTTGTTGTTGTTTTCATTGATGACATTTTGATCTACTCCAAAAGTGAGGAAGAACATGAGGAACACTTGCGCGAAGTTTTAACGAAGCTAAGAGAGAATCAGCTTTATGCAAAATTCAGTAAATGTGAGTTCTGGATGAAAGAAGTTGCTTTCCTAGGACATGTCATATTAGCAGAAGGAGTCGCTGTTGACCCTGGCAAGGTACGAGATGTGCTAAGTTGGGAGTCACCCAAGACGGTACCCCAAATCCGAAGTTTTCTTGGAATGGCGGGATATTATCGCCGTTTCATAGAACGATTTTCTAGAAAGGCTAGACCGCTCACTCAACTCTTAAAGAAGGAGAAGAAATTTGTTTGGACACCAGAGTGTGAGCAAAGTTTTCAAGAATTAAAGAAGTGTTTGACAATCGCCCAAAGGCTTATCCCGGATAATAGGAAGGATTTTGAGATATTCTGTGATGCATCCCGACAAGAACTCGGTTGTGTGCTAATGCAAGATAAGAAGGTTGTAGCGTATGCTTCACGACAACTAAGGCCACATGAAGTTAATTACCCTACCCATGATTTGGAATTAGCAGCCGTAGTGCATGCTTTGAAGATTTGGCGTCATTATCTCATTGGTAATCGTTGTGAAGTTTATACGGATCACAAGAGTCTGAAGTATATCTTTACCCAAGCCGACCTCAATATGAGACAAAGAAGATGGTTGGAATTGATCAAGGACTATGACATTGGGATTCATTATCATCCAGGCAAAGCCAATATCGTAGCCGATGCTTTGAGTAGAAAGAGCTACGGCAATACTCTGATGATTAAGGAAAGTCAGCCAGCCCTTTATAAGGAATTTCAGAAGCTCAGTTTGGAATTGGTTCAGGAAGGGTATTTAGCTACTTTGGAAGTACGCCCTACGTTGGAAGATCGATTCGGAAGCTGACTAGATGATGTCGATGTCAAGGAGATTAAGAGCAATATGAAGAAAGGAAAAGCCCTGTGTTTCTCTCAAGATGAACAAGGTACTATTTGGTATGAGAAGCGATTTGCGCACGGATCGTAAAGAGCTTAAGGAGTTGATTCTCAAAGAAGCGCATGAGACTTTGTACTCCATTCATCCTGGAAGTACCAAGATGTATCAAGACCTCAAGGAAAGGTATTGGTGGCCTAGTATGAAGCGTGAGATTGCAAAATATGTTGCACTTTGTGATGTCTGCCAGAAGGTCAAGGCAGAGCATCAGAGGCCAGCAGGATTGCTGCAGCCATTGAAGATTCCTGAGTGGAAGTGGGAAGAAATTGGTATGGATTTCATCACTGGATTTCCGAAGTCCCAAGCAGGTTATGACTCGATCTGGGTAATAGTGGATCGATTGACTAAGGTAGCTCACTTCATTCCAGTTAAGACTACCTATGCAGAGATAAATTAGCGAATTATATATGTCAAGGATCGTCAGTCTTCATGGAGTGCCTAAGAAGATAGTGTCTGATAGAGGAAGCCAATTTACCTCTCGTTTTTGGCAGAGTCTGCATGAAGCAATGGGAACTCATCTCAGATTCAGTACTGCCTATCATCCTCAAACCGATGGACAGACTGAGCGTGTGAATCAGATTCTTGAAGATATGTTAAGAGCTTGTGCCTTAACTTATGGTGCTAAGTGGGACAAGTGTTTGCCCTATGCCAAGTTTTCGTACAACAATAGTTATCAGGCCAGTCTGCAAATGTCGCCTTTTGAAGCCTTATATGGAAGAAAGTGCAGAACCCCTCTCAACTGGAAGGAGTCAGGAGAAAGACAATTGTTTGGCCCCGCCATTCTGCAAGAAGCCGAAGAGCAAGTCCAATTAATTCGAGACTGTTTGAAGATTGCTCAAAGCAGGCAGAAGAGTTATGCAGATAATCGTCATCGAGATTTGAGTTTTGAGCCCAATGATTATGTTTATCTCAGAGTCACCCCTTTCAAAGGAGTTAAGAGATTTCAAGTAAAAGGAAAGCTTGCCCCTAGATATGTGGGACCGTTCAAGATCTTGGAACGAAGAGGAGAGGTTGCCTACAAGTTAGAATTGCCCCAGTCTTTTGCCGGAATCCATGATATGTTCCATGTATCGTAGTTGAAGAAATGCCTGCGTGTGCTAGAGGAACAGATGCCATTGGAAGCCATTGATTTGCAAAAGGATCTCACCTACAAGGAGCAACCAGTGAAAATTTTGGATATAGCAGAGCGTATCATGAGGAGCAAGATCATCCGTTTTTGCAAGGTCCAGTGGAGCCATCATTCAGAAGAGGAAGCTACTTGGGAGCGCGAAGAGGATCTAAAGTCCGAGTTTCCCCACCTATTCCCTAGCGATCGTAATCTCGGGTCGAGATTCCATTTAAGGGGGGAGGTTTGTAACATCCCAAAAATTTGAGTTTTGGAATGTTTGAATTTTAAAAAATAAACCATTTGTATTTTTCTTGAATTAATCCAAGCTTAATTTGATTTTTCCATTAATTAAAGGATTTAATTTGACTAAACTATTCATCAAACTAAAGATTTTCAGTTTTAGTTAGGTTCATTGTGCTCCAAGGAATTTTTCTGTATTTTTGTGGATTTTTTTGAATTTATTTGATATTTATTTGAATTTATTTGCATTTATTCGAATTTCTGGATTTTACTTAATCGAAAAATGATTTTTATTTCTAAAAACTCTTCTGGGCCGAATCTTTTCGGCCCAATTGTTATCCCGCCTCGCCTCGGCCCAGCCTGCCTTGCCTCGGCCCGTTTCGCCTCGCCCGACTTCCCTCGCGGCCCGGCCGGCCTGTGGCATCTCCATGATCGGATGACATGCGCGCGTGTGTGGACCAAAGCCTTCCCGTGGACTCGGTCCGTAGACCGAGGGTCCCACCTGTCAGACTAATAAGGATTTTCTGATTTATTTCTTTATTCGGGAAATTGATTGCTGACGTCAGTGATTGCGCAATAAATCCTTTTTCCGTATAAAAATAAATCCAGAAATTCTGATTTTCTGATTTTCTATATTTTCTCTGAATTTAATCTTTCGGAGGCCCGTTCTCGCTCATACGAACTCCGATTGAGGCGATTCAAGTTTCTAAATTTTTCTAAAATCAAGATCTATCTTCCAGAGCCATTTATTTTCAGTTTTGAGCTTGTTTGAGTCTCTGTTTTGTATTTATTTGGTTTCATTGCTTCTTTTCCGGTAGACGCTAATTCCGAGGAAGCGAACGAAGACTTTGAAGACCAAGATTCAGCACTAGATCAGCAAGGCAAGTCGTAATCCTTTGACCATGTTGATCCTATGTTTGTAAAAGTAATTTATTTTATTACAATGGCATGCTATTTTGTATATCAATCCTTATTTAATGGGAGTAGATGTATACCTAGTTGACATTATGCCACCTTGATTAATTGTATGCCATGTATCCATTGATAAACCTAGGTTGGGACATTACTAGTTGGACATAATCAATATATCAACATCGGGTTATGTAGCTATGCTTAGACATGCTTAGATATAGGTTGGGATTCATGTCACACATTGAATAATGTTAATCTTGACTTAATGAGATATTGAATCGTGGCAGTTAGCCACTGTTGTAAAACTTGTTGTACCATGGCAGGGTTTGCCATTGGTCTTGGTTGAACGAATTGTTTTCCCTCGGGCAAGTGATCGTGCAGTAAAGGGGGTGCTTTCTAGCACATTGGGATGTGGATGTCTTGCCTGAGACAATTAAGGACTTAATCTTGTGCGCCATTGAACTGGGCCTAACCGTACTACCACATGTCTGGAATGGGACAGATCTAGCTGATTAATTTGCAATATCTAGCCTTGAGTACTGCCAATTGGTGGTGTGGGTTCCGGGATGGATGGGTAGATTTGCAAGGCGCAAGAGGGGGCCCTAAGGGGCGAAACCTTAGCGGGCAGTACCGAGTTTAGACAGTGCTTTGTAAAGGCTTTGTCATGATATCTCTGCGACACACCAAAGGAAGTATGTTAAGATCGATTGCACAAAGAGATGGTCATGTCTTGTGGGTAAAGTTGTACAACCTCTGCAGAGTGTAAAACTATCCGAATAGCCACGTCCGCGGTCATGGACAAGCCCGGGAATTTCACACGGGGTATAGAGTGTTTCATAAAATGTGGAATGTGGATTGTTGGGATGTGAACGGGGAAGTTCACTGTTGTTTTGTTGTATATCATTGACCTATCAATCTTTTATTTATCTTTTTATAAATATGCTTTCAATCTATTTATTGTATTCCAATTCAAGTTACTGCTTTCTGCAAATGAAACATATAGCCATCCTTGTCAAGCCGTGCATGAATATATTGCATCAATTCCCTACGGCTTGCTGAGTACCTTTGTACTCACGGCTTTATGCCCTTGTTGATCAGTTGCTGAAGGAGATAATGAATATCATGAGGAGGAATTTTATGAAGACTACGTGGATTAGGAAGGCGTTCCCCAGACAATTGCCTGTGGCATGTCGAATGGCTCAAGTTATCTTTTCCGCTGCAATAATTATTTGTTTCTTAAGCCCTTAAGGCGTAATGGTGTAAACATTGACCCTAAGGTCGTTTGCTTTATTCAATAATAAATTGCTTCTTCTTAGTTAATTCGTTGTATGGAATGGTATTTCATCTATGTTTACACTGTGTGCACTAGCGTGATCTGGATCGTGCAAGATATACAGAGGGTTTGGATTTGCAAACCGGTCCCGACAGAGGCAAGCTCAGTCGATTGCTCGTGGCAAGAGGAAGGCTTCCACGAAGTTTATTTGTTTTCCGCTGTTATCTTTTAATACTCTGATAATGTAAGCCCTGCGTGGCTGATTTATGTATGGAGACCATAAGGTCGTACAATTCAGTTTATATAAATGTTTGCACTATTTATCATTGTATCGCTGTAATGTCTCCAATGTGCAACCGTATAAAGACTGTGTGTGCCAGCGTGATCCTGGACTGGTACTGAATACACAGAGGGTCCGGATTCTAAGAATCGGGTCCCGACAGAAAAGCAGTAGAAAAGTGGTAAGATCATCTAGGGGAGAAGGCAATATCCAAGGACAAAAGGACACAACCGAAAAGGCTACAAATAAAAGAGGCAAATAAAGCTTTTTCAACTAAAGGTATGGTTGCAACACCGTGCCTAGGGCAAGTGTACAACATACTAGGCACACAAGCAATAAAAATCCTAGTATGTGCGGACTAATTGTAACTGAACTGAAAGGGGGAAAAACATGCTCAAACACCGCTGAGCACCAAGAACCTATCTTATATGGTAGTCTTCTCGGATATGTCTGTGATGGCTTGATCGTCGTCTCCCTTAATTTGATTCATGGCAGAAGACTCGAGGCTTTGAGAAGTTTCGTGAGATAAGATCAATTTAAATTTCAAATCAATGTTTCAACAAAGGAGAGGAATAAGAACCTAAGAATAAGACGAGAGGAGACGAAAACTATTTAGTACCTATTTGTTGGTTTGATTTAGAAAATAATTTTGAAGACCATGCTAACTAGGATAGCGACCTACAGTCGATATGGCTCTGATACCATCTCTGTCGGGATCCGGATTTGCAAATCTGAAACCCTTTGTGAATACTGCACTAGTTCAGGATCACGCTAGTGCACACAATGAAAACATAGATGAAATATCATTCCATACAACGAATTAACTAAGAAGAAGCAAATTATTATTAAATGAAGCAAACGACCTTATGGTCAAGGTTTACACCTTTATGCCTTAAGGGCTTAAGAAACAAATAACTATTGCATCGGAAAAGATAACTTGAGCCATTCGACATGCCACAGGCAATCGTCTGGGGAACGCCTTCCTAATCCACGTAGTCTTCATAGAATTCCTCCTCATGATACTCATTATCTCCTGGTCCTTCCTGAGCAATTGATCGACAAGGGCATAAAGCCGTGAGTACAAAAAGTACTCAGCAAGCCGTAGGGAATTGATGCAATATATTCATGCACGGCTTGACAAAGGATAGCCATATGGTTCATTTGCAGAAAGCAATAACTTGAATTTAAATACAATAAATAGATTGAAAGCATATTTATGAAAAGGTAAATAAATAACTGGTAGATCAATGGCAAACAACAGAACAACAGTGAACTCCCCGTTCACATCCCAACAATTCCACAATTCATGAAACACTCTATACCCTGTGTGAAATTCCCGGGCTTGTCCATGACCGCGGACGCGGCTATTCGAATAGTTTTACACTCTACAGAGGTTGTACAACTTTACCCACAAGACATGACCATCTCTTTGTGCAATCGATCTTAACACACTTTCTTTGGTGTGTCGCAGAGATATCATGACAAAGCCTTTACAATGTACTGTCTAAACTCGGTGTTGCCCGCTAAGGTTTTGCCCCTTAGGGCCCCCTCTTGCGCCTTGCGAATCTACCCGTCCATCCTGGAACACACACCACAATTGGCAGTACTCAAGGCTAGACATTGCAAGTTAATCAGCTAGGTCTGTCCCATACCAGACTTGTGTAGTACGGTTAGGCCCAATTCAATGGCGCACAAGATTAAGTCCTTAAGTTGTCTCAGGCAAGCCATCCACATCCCAATGTGCTAGAAAGCACCCCCCTTTACTGCACGATCACTTGCCCAAGGGAAAACAATTTGTTCAACCAAGACCAATGGTGAACCCCGCCGTGGTACAACAAATTTTACAACAGTGGCTAACGGCCACGATTCAATATCTCATTAAGTCAAGATTAACATTAATCACATGTGGCATGAATCCCAACGTATATCTAAGCATGTCTAAGCATAGCTACGATAACCCAATGTTGTTATAATGATTATGTACAACTAGTAATGTCCCAACCTAGGTTTTACAATGGATACATGGCATTCTAATAACCAATGTGGCATAATGTCAACGAGGTGTATATCTACTACCATGAAATAAGCATTGATACACAAAATAGCTTGCAATTGTATAAAACAATTTACTTTTGCAAACATAGGATCAATATGGTAAAGGTTACGATTTTCCTTGTTGATCTAGTGCTGAGTCTTGGTCTTCAAAGTCTTCGTTCGCTCCCTCGGAATTAGCGTCTACCGGAAAAGAAAGCAACGAAACCAAATAAGTACAAAACAGAGACACAAACATGCTCAAAACTGAAAATAAATGACTCTGGAAGATAGATCTTGATTTTAGAAAAATTTACAAAATTGAATCGCCTCAATCGGAGTTCGTATGAGCGAGAACGGGTCTCCGAAAGATTAAATTTAGAGAAAAAGGCTGAAAATCAGAAAATCGGAATTTCCGGATTTATTTTTATACGGAAAAAGCGATTTATTGCGCAACGCTGATGTCAGCTGGCTTTCGGTGGACTCGGTCCACAGCACTGCGTTCGTCCATCATGCACCCAGCTCACCCATGACGTCATCGCTGACGCGGGCGGCTGACACGGCGCACACTCGGCGCTGATGGGGCGCTGGCGTGGTTGTCCACGCGTCGCGCATCGGCGGCACGGTGCGGAATCGAGCGACGGGGAACACTGCGCGGTCGGCGAAGGACGCGGCTAGATCCGAGGTGTCCGTAGCAGATCGGGTAGCCACGTGTCGGCGAGGCGTTTCAACGGCGAGCGGCGGCGCGGGCTTACCGGAGGCGAGGAAGACGACACGGTTGATGGCGGTTAGCACCGGATCGGGTGCGAGGTGGCACTGATGTGAAAGAAGACGACGCGGCGAGCTCGGTGGTGCAAACGGCAGCGGCAGAGAGGGTCCAACGGATGAGCTAGAAGCGGCGGAAAGCTTCGGCTAGGGCGGCGGACTCCAGCGAGCTCAATCTCGGCAGCGACGGCGTCTCGGGCACAAAGAACAGAGCGGCGGAGGCGGCGCGGAGAGAGGAACGCAAAACGGGGCATCTCGGGGGCTTAAATAGCCTGGGGAAATGTGCCCGACCCAGGCACCGAGGGCAGCGGTGTGCGGACTCCGAGCGGCGGCGGCTAGGGTTCGGCTTGCGGTGGCTCGGGGTGACGTGTCGCAATTTAGACCGCACACGGGGCGCAGATCTGATAGCTCACACGGAATGGCTACGCGGCCTCACGAGGTGCGCTGGATCGAGATCGGACGGTGGGCACGCTACGGTACGCGGGCGCGTGCGGGAGCTGGGCCGGTTGGGTTGGGGCGGAGCAGGCCGACGCGGAGCGGGCCGGAGATGGGCCGTGCGGGGAAAAACGGCCCGAGGGGCTTTTGGAAATAAAAATCATTTTTCGATTTAAGAAAATTCCAGAAATTCAAATAAGTGCAATTAAATTCAAATAAATAGCAAATAAATTCAGAAAATCTTTAGTTTGATGAATAGTTTAGTCAAATTAAATCCTTTCTTTAATATAAAATTCAAATTAAGCTGGGATTAATTCAAGAAAAATGCAAATGGTTTATTTTTGAATTCAAACATTCCAAAACTCAAATTTTGGGATGTTACAAACACATCTCTAAACAATTTCCAATGGCACAGAGCCTCCCTCTCCAAGTTTTATTTCATAAAATCTAACCCTTGACTGAAATTCTAGAGTGTATAACATCCAAAAAGTTGGGTTGTCAAAAATCTTTTGTTTAATTCATCTTTCCAAAAATCCCCACTGATTTTCTCACTTTAACAAAGCTTAATTTGGAATTATCTAATGCTAAAACAATTTAATTTTACTAATATAAACTTCAATTAAAATAAATTTAGTTTTATTTGAGTTCATTGTGCTTCAAGGAATTTTCTATAATTTTTTTGAGATTTTTCGGAGTTCGTTTTCTATTCATTTGGATTTATTTGGAATTAATTTAAATTAAGCCTTTTGTTAAATTTAATTAAATACTGCAAACGTTTAAATAATGTTTGGTTAAAAATATTTTATTTGAGCTCAAAATATCTTAAAATATTTTCTAGAAGTTATTTTAGAATTTTTCTAGTATTTGTATTGCTCTAAACGAATTATTTTAATTTTTGGAATCATTTTAATTCGGAAATTGGATTAAATCCGGAATTTCTTCGGCCCAATCCTTCCTCCATTCCCGCACCTCCACATGTCAGCTCCCGAGCCGACCACATTGCCGCCCAGCCGCAGCCCTCCGATCCCCATCCGAAGCACCACAATGCGCCACGACATCAGTTACTGTTCATTGCGCGCCAGGTGTTCGATCCGTACCGTTTTCGACCCAAATTTGGTTTTTCATCATGTTTCCTTGCATAGAATGACTCTCAAGCCTAATAAGTGTTCTAAGACCCCTCCCACGCACCCCTAATCCCTAGAGAACCTCCCAAACCGGAAGAATCGCAGCCGTACCTCTTCAGGTGCGCCGCCCTCGTTGGCCGAACTTGGTGTCACTTTCCCCTTCGTTCCTTTGAGTTTTTTCTGAAATTAAATTGTGTCATATCGTGCATTATGGTCTAATATACATCTCCACCAAATTTGGTACAGTTTCATCCACAAAATCAAAAGTTACGGTCGTTCCAACCTCTAATCTTTTTGTCGACCGTTCTCCTTCATTTTTGCGAATTTGACTGTGCCCTTTTTATTGTAGACTCATCTTGATGTCCTCTACATGGTGCTCACCCTAACTCAAGGTTTTGTCCAAGGGATTGCTAAAGAAAATTCAATATTCCCCGATCAGACTGCATATGTACAGCTGAAAACTTCCTCGTGCGTTCCCTGTTGATCCAGAAGGTAAAACTCTGATCCTTTCATGCCATATTGTGCCTTAGGGTCCCAGATAGCTCTCTGTAAAATTTGGTTAGGTTTCATCCATTATTTTAATAGTTATGACCGTTTGATCTGCTAGCTTTAGCAGTCGTTCATTGGTAGTTTGTGATCAGTCCATTGGGTTGCCGCCAAATCCACTTATACTATTGAGCTTGTCTCACTGAGTTCTACGTGGTGCTCACTTCCTCTTTGTTGTTCCATCAACCAAAATTTTTAATATTCGTTAGCCACCGCCTTTCGTCAGTGCCGCGCGCCGTCTTTTGCCGCCAACCATCTTAGTTCGCCTTGGTCATGTCATCATGTTCAGTAGGCCATCATTCTCTTATTTGCTCATATTTATAGTTCATTTGGTCTTCGGTTGCCATCAATGCCATATTATACCGTCGTCTTCGATCTAGTCCCTTTCATTATCGGATCTTGTTTCGGTTAGCCGCCCTTCATAATCTTTTATTGCAGAGCCAATCCTACCTATCCTATCCCTATGCCAAGTGGATCTATCCGCGAGTTGTTCCTCTCAAACCCTAACTTAGCCATGGGTCCAATCTGTCGTTGACGATGCATCATGTCATGTAAACCTCGCAACTCGCAGATCAATCCTGAGCCATATCATAACCTTGCTACCATATCATTGTACCGACAATCGACATCTTATCTTTGCATGAGTGTCCTGTAGCTTCGCTATCATCGCATGTGTGCATACACGCAAAAGTCCTAGTGCAATATCATCATCATCTCTATCGCCTTATTATAATCTAACCCCATCACCTATGAGTTTAGCCTTGTCTTCATTTCCCTACTGCCTTGTTATCGTCAAGCCTCTTGATCGACGTAATGACTGAACACAGATCGAATCGCATGAATGTCGACCCCACTTGTCCATGTTCTATTCTTGAAAATCTAATCTGCCATCGACCTAGGAGTCATTCGTGGACTTGGTCGATAGACCATTGGCCATATGTCATATCCTTGTGCCATATCTAATCTATTAGTCCATCTTTCTTTTGTTTGACTGTGTATCTGTTTAGTCAACAAAAGCCAACATTAAGCATCAGTTTAGTTCATTACGAACTAACGTATCTTTATGGACCCTGTTTATAGATCGAGAGCCCATATGTCATTGTCTATCCAATCAAGATAATAACTTTAGAAGAAATATTCTTTGGGATATTATTCTTTCTTTCTCAGTTATCAGTCTTTTCCTTTTCGGTGTATTCCAAAAGCTCGTTCTCTTTTGTCTACTCTCTGATCTAATCCATTCAAGTTCCTAAATTCATCTAAGCCTTTGTGATTCAATACTATCCGTTCTCAATTTGGATTTTATTTGATTTATCTTTTGAGTTGGTTTGTATTTGCTTCTTCTTTAATCGTTAGACGCATCGTCCGGAAGTTGTTCTAAGGAGCTGAAGATCAAGAAGGTAAAGATTGAAGATCAAGAATCAAATATAAAGAGTAAAGAAAAGTAAAAATTGCAAGGGCCAGGCAAGTTGTGCTTTGATCATGTTGAACCCTTTTTTTGCAAAATCGCTATATTGTTTTTACCTTGTTGCATATTATTTCACATGTATAAATGCTTTCAATTAAATTGGGGCTTAGCTATTATACCAAATTGATCTATACCCTACCTTGTCATTTGTATGCCATGATCTAATGTCACCCTAGATTGGTTCACTATAGTTGGTCAATAATAAAATCAACATGGGATGGTTAGATCGTGTTAGTTGCTTAGCCATGCCACGTCATCACATGTACTGGAATCATCAATGTTTAATCTTGACTAATGGAATATGGAACAAGGATATGAACTTGTGTGTCATGTGAGATCACACGATGAGATTGAGTTGTTGTGTGAGTCATGTCACGCAACGATGTTGAATTGTTGATGGCACGTGGTGCTTGGTAATCAACTGGGGTGATAATCACTTAGATTGGTGCAATTGACAAGGGGCGAGTATGCTAAGATGGGCCCGATGGCAGAGGGTATGTGGAAGTCTTGCTTCGATCATCCTATGGACTTAACCTTGCAAGCCTTTCACCTGAGTCAATCATGCAACCACATGTCTGGCATGGGACGGTCTTGCTGATTAATTTGCAATGTCTTAGTTTGGTATTATCAATGGTGGTGTGAGTTTCCGAGTTATGGTGTAATTCACATGACGCAAGAGGGGGGCCCTGGTTGTCGTTTTTAGACCCACCAGTATTGAAACTTTAGCGGGTAGTATCGGGTTAAGCCAGAGCATTGTAAAGGATTTGTCATGAACTCTCCGCCGACACACCAAAGGAAGTGTGTCAATAGCTTGGCAACAAGAGACGATCATGTCGTGTGGGTAAAGTGCATAACCTCTGCAGAGTGTAAAATCTATTCGAATAGCTGTGCTCGCGGTATTGAGCAATGCTCGGGAATTACAGTCAAGGGTTAGGATGCCATGGAAAGTGTAAATTGACTTAGGATTGGAAACTTGGTTTACTTGTCAAATGTTGAATCTATCTATTATTATTATTTGTTTATTGCAATTTCAATCTATTTACTGTATTCTTTATAAATGCTATTTTACTGCAAAATAGCCATGATAGCCATACCTTTGTACTAAGCCATGCATATAGAATACTAGACTTGCATTCTGTGCACAACTTGTTGAGTGCTTTATGTACTCACCCCTTGCAACACACAAAATCATCAGTTAAGGAGAAGACTACAACTTCGAAGGCGGAGAAGTTCCACAAGGAGGCGAATATCTAGGAGTTGTACCTTGTCAGTTGCCTGTGACATATTGATGGGATTCGTCGATGTTCTTCATTCCGCTGCTGTTTATTTATTTTGAGTTGACGCCACCAAGGCCTCACAAGTGTAAGTTTGACCTTAAGGTTGTTCAATGGTTCTATATTAATAGATGAAGTCTTTATTTATTTTTCCGCTGTGTATGATTGTGATGTTTCATCTATGTTGAGATTGTGTGCACTAGCGTGATACTGGACTAGTGCTAAATACACAGAGGGTCCGGATTTGCATATTCGGGTCCCGACAATATTGTCCATAACTGAGGACATGGCTATCCAAATAGATTTACACTCTACTGAGGTTGTACACTTTACCTGCAAAATATCATCAATCTTACACTGCCAAGCAATGACATGTACGCATCGACATGTGGCTAAGAAGATCATAATAAAACTTTTTCAGAAACTCTATTTGAACATAGACCCTCTCGATAAGCCTGAACTCACTATTCCTCCCTTCACACAGAGCAGAAGAATAGGAGGAACTTACCATTCGACTAGGAACAATTCTTGTTCAAGATGTGAGACCACTACACACAAACCTTCCCTTGACCACACACATAGTTTGGTCTTTCGCCTAAGGCATCATATGTCAAGACTCAGTAACTTACTGAATTAGGTCTGACCCATAACAGACATGTGGTTGTATGAGTAGCTCAGTTCAATAGTTTACAAGGTTAAGTACTTACTTGATCGAGGCATGACATGCAAATTACTCTCATATCACACCTACTCACACATTAACATATCTACCCAATAACAGATAGGCCCACCGTCGCACATAGCCTGTTGCCACTAGCCCAAGTCTAAATCATTTACCACTTCAGTTGATTATTGTGCAACACATGCCATCAACAACTTAGTATCATTGTGTGACAACACATGACACACCCATTCATAAACATATTCCATAATCCATTAGCCAAATTGAATTTGCACTTTCAAAAGATATTAGTTATACGTGGCATGGCCAAGTAAACTACACACGATCTAACCAACCCACGTTGGCATCTATTAGCAACCAACTAATAATTATCCATCCTAGAGTGACAAATAATCATGGCATACAAATGACAAGGTAGGTATAATCCAATTGGGTTGAATAGCTAAATCTCAAATTAGTTAAAAACAATTTGAAGCATAAAATAACATGTAGTAATTTAAAACAATATAGCATTTGCAAAACTGGGTTCAACATGATCAAAGCACAACGTGCCTTGGAATAACTCTTGTTCTTGATCTAGACCATGAGCTTGAGTCAAATCAGCACCTTCGAACGATCTGGGCACTTCAATGTCTACACGATTTGAGAGAGAAACAACAATTAAATACAAACTAGAGAGTAGAAAATCTTCAAAAATAAATAAAATCCACCATTAAATAAATCTAGAATTTACAGATTTTTAGAAACTTTAATTGTCTCAATCAGAGCTCGTATGAAGAAAAAAGGCTCTCAAAAGATTTGAAATAAAGAAAAATACTAAAAAAGAGAAAATACAGAATTTCCTGATTGACATCATGCTGATGTGAACGATAAATTTTCCCTAATTACAATAAATTATAAAATCCACTAGAGGTTGATAGGTGGGCCTTGGTCCATGGACTGAGTCCATGGGACAAACCAACTGGTAGGTGGACCCGCAGCAACGCTGACATGGTGCGTTGACTGAACCAATACCAAGCACTACAACAAATATGCTAACTTATGACGAAAACTATATGACAATCAGGTAAAACATCATTGATTTATGACATTTTTTCTAGAAAGTGTCATAAGAATTAACTTGGGGTTGTACCCCTGCATTTTAGTGATGAATAAAAAAATGTCACAAAAAACGTCACTAATGCCAAAGAAAAAATGTCACCGACCGAACCGCCAAAGTGTTGTGACGAAACCATTTTGTCACAAGACTTCGGTTAGCACCTATGACGAAGTTCTATTGTCATAAAATTATTTCATGGATAAGTGTGGCCCCCCAGTCAACCAGGGTCCCCCTTTATCTTGGCCCAGGTCGTCACTTCCCCTTTCTCTCCGCCCAGGCCTAAATAGCGGTGAGCAGAGCCTGAGAATAGCTGCAAGCGATCTGGAGGTTTGGATGGTTAATGGACGGCTGAGATGGTGATGTTAACACCAGACAAATGGAAACTCTGGTGTGTACATGGTTGAAGCCATGGGTCTATCCGGTGTGTAGGCTAGAGCAACGAGTATGTTTTGGCCTTTTCGGACTTGGCGCGAAAACAGACCGCGCCCCCCCAGCAAAAACCGTTCAGATGGCGACGCACCTTGCAGTGCAGATCTGAGGTGCCCCGCTGCGGCTCAATCCTGCAGCGCCTTCCGGTGGGGCAGACTAGAAGCCATCGCGGCAGCCATACATCCGGGGCTTGTGTTCCTCGGCAACAACGTTTGCTCACGCGAGCCGCCATCGGTTGCAGCAGCTGGTCTTCCTCGGCAGCGATGTTTGCCCACACGACTCTCCATCCGGCTTTAGTAGCTGCTCCAGTCAGTCTTGCAACGAAGGTATGGATGTCCTCCAGTCCGTATTGGTTTCAGTATTATCCCTTGCTTCTCGGTGCCTAGATTTTGCTTGATTAATGGTGATATTGTAGATTGTTGCACTTGTATATGCCATTTCAGATAGTGCATTGTTTAATTTGAGGATATTGTAGTAAATAACTGAATTGAGAATGTATTTGTGGATTTCATGGTTTCTTCTGTCATGGATACATTTTTTGTTGATTTATGTTGCACGGTACAAAGATCTATAAAACATGTACAGTAATGTTGCTTTAATCTGGGCACTGTAATCAGCTATTAATTTTTCGCTATTTGAATGTTTGATAGATGGACAGAAGTTGGACAAATGCTAAACAATTTAGCAAGGCACATACTGATAGGGTCATCGATTTCATGAAGTTTGTTCAGGACAAATTTGGTGAGAATGAAGAAATACTTTGCCCATGTCGTAAGTGTCTGAATCAGATTCATCGACCTCAAGGACATGTGGAGTATCACTTATATATTTATGGGATGGCAAGCACATACAATAGGTGGATCCATCATGGAGAACGATTTAATGTTGGAGTTAATGAAAATGGACGCAATCTGGATGAACATATTAGCTGTCAAGAGGATGTTGGTTTGAATGAGGATGAAGACAATGATGATAGAATTCCTGATATGATAGAAGAGATGTACACAGCACAAGACCATGGTGGTGGGCAAACAATGTTTGCAAGTGTAATAGAAGAGTTAAAGCGTGAACTGTACCCTGGTTGTGCTCATTTTACTAGGTTTTCATTTGTTGTGAAGTTACTCCATATCAAGTCATTCTATCGGATCAGCAATGTTGCATTACTGTAGTACTGCAGTTGTTATCCTCAGCATTCCAGCTTGCTCTCTTCCACCATCTTACAATGAAGCAAAGAACTTTCTTCATTCCATTGGACTTGGATATGATTCAATCCATATGTGCAAGAATAATTGTGTCTTGTTTCGGAAGGAGTATGCCAAAAATGATGAGTGTCCAGTGTGTGGTGCATCAAGATGAAAAGATGCAGATGGAAGCAAGTGCATTCCTGAGAAGATATTGAGGCATTTTCCATTGATTTCAAGGCTGAAGAGGATGTTTACTTCTAAGAAAATAACAAAGGAGACACAATGGCACAAGTTGAAGTGACAACTAGTGGAGAATGAACTCAGCCATCCAGCTGATGGTGAGGCATGGAAAGACTTCGATAGAAAATTTGGGTGGTTTGCAGAAGATGCTAGGAACTTGAGACTTGGCCTTGCGACTGATGGTTTCAATCCATTTGGCAACATGACCACCTCATCAGCATGTGGCCAATATTTGTTGTGCCGTACAACATGCCACCGTGGGAATGTATGGAACAATCCAACTTAATGATGGCCTTACTCATCCCTGGTCCGAGTTCTCCAGGAAAGGATTTTGATGTGTTCATGGAGCCTCTCATTGAAGAGTTTCTTGAGCTTTGGAAGGGTGTCCGTACGTATGATGCATTTAGTAGTAGAATGTTTGAGCTACATGCTGCAGTTATATGGTGCATTCATGATTATCCAGCATTGAGCACATTGTCGGGTTGAGTCATAAAAGGTTATTATGCTTGTGTGCGTTGTGACAAAGATTCTTGCTCAAAGAAAATAAGGAACAAGATATGTTATATTGGACACCATTGATTCCTTCCACGGGATCATCCATGGAGAAGAAGGAAACTTTTTAATGGTCAGACTGAAACACGTGAGAAGCTAGGGGAATTTAGTACAGAGGAGCTGCTAGAGCAACTGGAGAAGGTCAAAGACGTTAGACTAGGAAAGCATCCTGGAGGCAAGAAAAGGAAGCGGGGAGTCGATTACCAATGTTGGAGCCGAAGGGTTTGTTTGTTTGACTTGCTGTACTGGACAAGTTTGAAGTTGCCGCATAATCTTGATGATATGTACATCGAAAAAAATATATGTGAAAACCTTATTGAAACAATTCTCAACATTTTTGGGAAGACAAAGGACACGCTTAATGCTATGCTTGATTTGGAAGACATGGGCATAATATCAGATTTACACTTGAAGCCTGATGGAGATTCATACAGTATGCCAAAAGCTTCGTATACACTGAGCAAAAACCAACAGGAGGCATTTTGTGAATTTATAAGACAGGTGAAACTTTTAGATGGATATGCTTTTAACTTAGCAAGATGTATTGCTGCTGATGGATGCAAACTCCAAAGACTGAAAACTCATGATTGTCATATCCTTCTGCAAAGGATTTTGCCTGCTGCCATCCGAGGAATCATGGATAAGGAAATATATAAGCAATTGTTGAATTGGGAAACTTTTTTTGTCAAATATGTTGTAAAACCCTGAAGTTAGATGTTTTTCATAAATTGAAAGCTGAGATCCCAATCATTTTGTGCAAGCTTGAGATAATTTTCCCTCCTACTTTCTTTGGTGTTATGGTGCACTTGGCTGTGCATTTACCTGATGATGCAATCCTTAGAGGCCCAGTACAATATGGATGGATGTATCCAGTTGAAAGAAGGCTATATACATTGAAGCGTTTTGTGAGAAACAGGGCAAGACCTGAAGGATCCATTGCAGAAGCATATGTTGCTAATGAGTGCTTGACATATTGCTCAAGGTACTTTGACGATGTTGAGACACGATTCAATCAGGAGGGCAGGAATAGAGAGCATGTTGATTTAAGAAAAGGTGATATATCTGTTTTCCAGCATGGTGTTCATTTACTTGGAGCCGCAAAGGTTACATGTCTTCAAGCTGATTATGACAAGATGGTTTGGTATGTCCTAAACAATTGTCCTGAGGTTGAGCCATATATGGAGTATGTAATCCCTTGTACACTTATGAATTTATTTATACAACCTATTATTTAGCTATAATTTTGAATTAACTATGGTATTGAAGGTTGTGCAGGCAAGAATTAGCGAATGATGGTACTCAGGATCTTGAAATAAGGCTTGAGAAGGCATTTGCCACATGGTTTAAGAAGCATGTGAGTTTTTCTGCACAAATTTTGATGAAACTACGATCGTTTTTATATAGGTGTTCACCATTGTCAGGACCCGAATATGAAAATCCGGACCCTCTGTGTATTCAGCACTAGTCCAGGATCACGCTAGTGTACACAGTCTCAACATAGATGAAATATCTCAATCATACACAGCGGAATAATAAATAAAGACTTCATCTATTAATAGAGAACTATTGAACGACCTTAAGGTCAAACTTACACTTGTGAGGCCTTGGTGGCTTCAACTCAAAATAAATAAACAAAGAATGAATGAAGAACGCCGATTTAATCCCATCAATATGCCACAGTAACCGACAAGGTTTAACTCCTAGATATTCGCCTCCTCGTGGAACTTCTCCTCCTTCGAAGTTGTAGTCTTCTCTTCAACTGATTATTTTGTGTGTTGCAAGGAGTGAGTACATGAAGTACTCAACAAGTTGTGCACAGAATGCAAGTCTAGTATTCTATATGCATGGCTTATTACAAAGGTATGGCTATCATTGCTATTTTGCAGCAAAGCAGCATTTATAAAAGAATACAATAAATTGATTGAAATTGCAGTAAAACAAATAATAATAATAGATAGATTCAACATTTGACAAGTAAACCAAGTTTCCAATCCTAAGCCAATTTCCACTTTCCATGTCATCCTACCATCCCAATAAGTTTTGTTTAACAAAAGTCTAACCCTTGACTGTAATTCCCGAGCATTGCTCAATACCGCGAGCAAGGCTATTCGAATAGATTTTACACTCTACAGAGGTTATGCACTTTACCCACATGATATGATCGTCCCTTGTTGCCAAGCTATTAGCATACTTTCTTTGGTGTGCCGGCAGGGTAATCATAACAAAGCCTTTACAAAACTCTGTTTGGACCCTGTACTACTCGCTAAGGTTTCAACACAGAAGGGACTGGTTATCACACTCCGGGCCACCCTCTTGCGCCATGTGAGTCTACCCGTACACCCGAAACTCACTATACACCACAGTAGTACCGAAATCTAGACATCACAAATTAGTCGGCTAGGCTGTCCCATTCCAGACGTGTGGTTGCACGTAAGACTCAAGTCAAAGGCTTGCAAGGTTAAGTACTTACGGTGACTAGGGCAAGACTTCCACATACCCTCTGCCAAATTTGGCCCACCTTGGCACACTTCCCCTCGCCACTTGCCCCAATCTAAATCATTTCCACCCCAGTTGATTACCAAGCACCACATGCTATCAACAAGTCATCCTCGTTGCGTGACATCCACTCATCACCACAATGCAATCTCATTGTGTGACCACACATGACACACAAGTTCATAACATTGTTCCATATTCTATTAGTCAAGATTAACCAGTGATGATTCAACACATGTGATGCCATGGCATTGCTAAGCAATCTACGACGATCTAACCAGTGTAACACCCTGGCATCTATCATGCCCGAATGCTACCAAACATAGAAACTCCAACAATTAAATATCCCAAAACAAGCTAAATTCCAGCAAGGTTACCAATTGCTAATACCGAAAATTCGACAGCATAACATCTGTTTTTATCATGAATTTAGCAACGTTAATATCCTGGCAAGTAATATCAATATATAGAGCATCTAAAGAAGCAATGAACATAAATGTAACATCCACAAAATCTCATACTAACAGTTCCAATCTCACTACAAAAAAAAAAAAACAAACCCAACGAGAGATTTAAGCACTCCAATTGACCATTTAACAAGTTTCATGGCCTTTACTTATTTCCAAGAATTCAAATCGTAACTTATAACATTGTCTAAAGTGAAATGCTACGTGAGGAGGTGTAGCTAATCCCTTATCCCACATGCCGACTTTTTGGTACCTAAAAAAAACAACATTAAACACAAGAGTGTGTTTAAAACTCAGCAAGCATAATGAAATGAGTGAAAGAATCATTTAGCACCAACAACAACATATTCATCATTTTCATATTCATAATATCGTTAACAATTCGTACTCATCTCCTTGAATAAGATGCAATGCCATGCGATGCACATGTCCTCTCAAAGGCGATATCAGATAGCTGAGTGCACACCGTCGGTGTGCACCTCTTCCCCTTCCATCCCGTAGATGGAGGGTGCCTACTCCTCGCTTCCATTCGCCACGGTGAATAAAATCACGATGTAGGACTTACTCTATGGCTCTCCAGATTAGTCATAACTTTCTCACCGGCTTTACCTGACTAGTTAGACTTTCTCACCGCTCGCCGATTTCATGCCATGAATGCAACATGTACTAGTAATCCAAAACAACATGTACAACAATTTTATCTCATCTTGGCATAGCATTACTATGAATCAAGTCCTCATATCCTGGTTAACATTAGACATAGCAAATTAATCTGTCAGTTACTCGTTCATCACATAAGCATCAACATAACAAACCACTCATCAACTAGTCCATGGCACACATAACATCTCTAACAATTTCCTACCACACACTACCCATTCCAAAACACTTGCCTTAGCCTCAGGCGACAGAATGGTGAGATGAGGAAGGCACTCCCGGGGTCACACCACCTCTTCCGAAGAACGGAGGACAACGAATTCTTCCTCCCGGCTTCCGACCGCCTTTCCCGCTACTGAACACGCGGATCTCGCGCCGTGGAGCCTCCCGACGAACTGAGCAGCAAGGGGGGTGAGGTGGGGAGCCTTCTTAGGCCACCAAAGAGGGTGGAGAAGGGAGGAGGTGGAGGAGGAGGTGGCGCAAGGAAGGGAGGGGGCGGCTGGTTGGGGAAAAAAAAGAGGAGAGGGGAGGGAATTAGGGCAGGGGAGGAGATATGGGGCATCCCAACCAGGTCCCCAAGTGGGCTCCCACCCCCACACGGGCCCAAAATCGAACCCACTAAAGCCCACACTCCTTTTGTTTTCGGCCCAAGCTTCCCGAACAAGCCCAACACCCAAAATCAGCCCTAGAACGCTTCTCCTTTCACACCGAAAAATTTTAAACCCAATTTTTTTTTTCATATTTCAAAATATATATAAACCTTCCGAAGCATCACATTCTTCCCCCCTTCAACAGGATTCGACCTTGAATCCTTGGCATGCCACTAGGTGACCTAGCCAACAATAGATATATTTTTTTTTAAAAAAAAGAATCACCACCCATACCTGAGGTGAAAAGTTCAGGTACTTCTCGCAAGATGCGTAGACTCCACTCCCACGCCGCTTCCCTTTCGGTTTGGTGCACCACAGACCTTGACAAATTTGAGTGTTCTATTCTTCAACACTCGCTCTGAAATCTCCAATATCCTCACAGGCCGGGACTCAAACGTGAGATTTTGGTCCACCACCAATGGCTCCAAGGGAACCACCAACTCTGGGTTATGCAAGTATTTCCTCAACATGGAGACATGGAAAACATCGTGGACTCCTTGCATTGACTCCTAAGATCCAAGCGGTAAGCCAATTTTCCAATGCGAGGTGTGATAGGAAAGGCCCGACATACCTCGGACTCAACTTCCTTCGTGCAAAACGAACCACTCCCTTGGTAGGGACACTCACAACAAGACGTTGTCACCCATCGCAAACTCTAAATCTCGCTTCTCACATCAAGATAGCTTTTCCGTCTACTCGAGTGCGAGAAGCTCGCCAACCTCACCACACGATTGGTAGTCCGCTGAACCCAATCCGCCCAAGAATTGCCCTTTCACCCACGGCATCCCAACACAAGTGGCGATCCGCACTTCCGCCATAAAGCACTTCATAAGGAGCAGCCTGACAATGGAATGATAGATGTTATTGTAGGCAAACTCGCCAAGGGCAAGTGATCCTCCCAGCTACCTTTCCATGCCATCACACAGGCCCGAGCATGTCCTCCAAAGTCCAGATAGTTCGCTCGATTGTCCATCCGTCTCGAGGGTGAAAAGCTGATCGAGGGCGGTGTGTACCCAAAGCACCTGCAAACTCTCCCAAAATTTGGAGACGAACTGTGATCCCGATCGAAATAATCGCCTTGGGAACGCCATGCAATCTCACAATCTCCCGCACATAGATGGGAGCCAAATCGTCACGAAGGGTAGAAAAGTGACAGAATGAAATGTGCCGACTTGCTAAGGCGGTCCACCACAACCCAAATAGCATCCTTTTCTCGTGGAGTACGAGGCAGGCCCACCACAAAATCCATTGAGATGTCATCCCATGGCCACACAGAATCTCCAATGGTCGCAACAAACCAATGGGCGCTTGTGTTCACCTTGATCTTTTGGCAACTCCAAAGATGCCACATACTTGGCGACATCCACCTCATTCTTTCCACCGTAAGTTCTTTTTCGATCCTCAGACATCTTAGTCTTCCTAGGGTGGACTGCACGGGTGCGATGAGCCTCCTCAAGATGTCATCCTTGACTTGACATTTCGAGGTACACAAAGGCGACCTCAAATCGGAGTGCTCCCACATTATCCATGGAAAAGTCTCCAACCCCGCCATCCTCAATACGCTTCCTCACTGCTGGAGCAATCGATCGTCTTGTTGTGCTTCCAAAGACACGCCGAATCACGACTAAGAATCACTTGCGTTTCACCGAACTGTCCCTCAAAGCAATAAGAGACTCCCAAACGCCAAAATCAGCAACTGACATTCAATAACAGGGGCACCGACTTACGGCCGAGAGCATCGCCACCACATTTGCCTTGTCTTGATGATACCGAATAGTAAGGTCATAATCTTTATCAACTCCAACCACCTTCTCTCGCCTCAAATTGAGATCTTTCTCGAGTAAAGATGTACTTAAGGCTCTTATGATCTGTGAAGATATCACAAGACTCACCATACGATAGTGCCTCCAAAGTTTCAACGCAAACACTACAATGTAAGCTCAAGATCATGAGTAGGATAGTTTTGCTCATGCTTTTCAACCGCCTCGATGCATAAGCAATCACCTTGCCATCCCGCATGAGCACACATCCTAGACCCAATGAGAAGCATCGGAATAGACAAAGGAACCGCTTCCTAGGTTCGAGTAGGGTAAGAACAGAGCACCACCGCCTTCTCCTTCAAAGTGCGTAAACCGAGCTCACACTCACCGCCCACCGAAATGGCTTTCCTTTGAGTCACTGTGATATTGGCTTGGCAATAATGGAGAAATCTGCACAAAACACCTATAATACCCAGCTGCATCAAGGAAGCTACGCACCTCCTTAACATTGGGGGTCTCTTCCAATCCACAACCGTCAAACCTTGCTAGATCTACGTAAATGCGCTCGACTGATGATGTGGCCAAGGAAACCCACCTCTGAAATCCAGAACTCGCACTTTTTCAACTTAGCAAAGAATTGATTTTCCCTCAAAGTACTCAACACAAGCCTCAAATGTCGCTCATGTTCCTCTTCCGATTTTGAGTAAATCGAATATCATCAATGAACACTACCACAAACTCATCAAGATACTTGTGTAGCATACTGCTCATCGCCTCCATAAAGACAAATAGGAGCATTAGTTAGCCCAAAGGACATAACTTTAAATTCATAATGCCCATACCTAGTGGAGAAAGAAGTCTTCTCAATGTCTTGCTCCCTTACACGAACTGATTGTACCTGCATCAAGATCAATCTTGAGAACACTTTGCCCCTTCGCTTGATCAAACAGTCCTCAATGCGAGGCAATGGATACTTGTTCTTGATGTCACTTGATTAAGAGCACGATAATCAATACACATTCGCCAACTCCCATCCTTCTTCAAACGAAGAGGACGGGTGCTCCCAAGGTGACGATCGCTACCGAATAAAACCTTTGGCCAACAGATCCTCCAATTGCTTTTTCAACTCGTCTTGAAAAGGACGAGCCAAACGATATGGAGAGATAGAAATAGGTCGAGTGCCTGGAACAAGATCAATACGAAACTCCACACTCCTCACAGGAGGCAAACCAGGCAACTCATCAGGGAACACATCAAGAAACTCCTCACCACGTGGATCTGCGATTGCTAATGACGAAGAAGACTTTTCTGAATTGGCCATAAGAAAACCCAACTGCCTCAAGCGGCGACCAGCAACCAGACTAGTCAAAACAAAAACAGAACTGGAAGGTACACCACCTTGAAAGGTCAACTCTACCCCAGACGGGGCAAGCAAGGTAACTGTCTTCCAAAAACAACAGATCTCCGGCGCTGCATCGATGCAACCACCCATGCCCAAAATGACATCAAAAGGAGACAATTTAATCACCAAAAGATTGGCAAAGAAAACCTCATCATCGATGGAAATGGTGCATCCCGATGCACTCAAAGAACTGCAATCAAACCCCCAGAGAACGGACTATCACGCACTCGGATATCCGCCGAACTCCCAACATAGCTCTATCCGCAAAATCCGAGGACACAAAGGAATAGGAGGCGCCGGAATCAAACAGGACAAATGCATCAACTGAATCAACCAATAGAGTACCTGATACCACCTCAGGGTGCCCGGCTGACTCGGCGGTCGGTAAAGCATACACTCCTGGTGGTGCCGGGCGAGGAGCCCGACTCCGCCGATGCCCCAACGGCCGGGGCGGTGGAAGCAGATGCGGAGGAGCCAACGGCTGTGGACACCAGTAGGCTGCCGGTGGCACCCAAGCAGAGGGCGGCTGTGGAACAGGAGCCGCCATCATGTGCACCGACCCTCTGGACGACGCCGCTGGAGTGGCAGGAGAAGGCACCGCTTCCCACTTGATGATGCTACCGGGATTCGTTCGGCAGACGCGCCCCATATGGCCATACTTGCCACAGTGGTTGCAATTCCCGATCCAACCACACTCCGAAGCACGGTGCTCACCACCGCACTTGAAACACATCATGCCCTGCCCGGGCACGGGCCGAACTGCCGCTCGCGAAGAAGATGACTGAGACGGCCTCATCTTAGCCCCTGAGGAGGCGCCTTGTCCTCCCTTGAACTTCTTGAAAGTGGGTCGCTGAGAAGACCCACCTCCTCCACGAAAGGTCCTCTTCGCCCGCCCGGGCCACCGGAGTCCCCGAACCACTGTGGTTTTGCTTATCCTCGAGAGCTCCAACTCGAGCCCATGCCCTTCGCCGCTCCACCACGGAGCAGAAGTCACGAGGACACGCCCCATGACAACTCAACTCCTCGTTGAGGCCTCTACGAACCTCCTCGCTTTCTCCCGGGTCGTCACCGCAATACCGGCACGAAACGCACCACGCTATTAAATTCCGCCTCATACTCCGCCACCGACTTCTTTTTCCGGGAAAGAGTCACGAGTATGCTCCATCCTCTCCAGAAAGACTCAGGTAGAACTTGGCTCAAAGCTAGCCACAAAGTCCTCCCAGCGGCCGATCCAAGAGCGGGGCCCTAGCAAAGAAGAACCCTCCCACCAGATATCCGCTGGCCCTTCACCGAAGGCCACAAAGCGAGCTCTCAACCGCCGACAACTCCAAAGACTCAAATCGCTGTTCCATGTACCGCAGCCTAATCATGGATCGAATCGGGCGTGCCTCGCCCACAAAAGTGTCGAGACGGAGGGACATCCACTCCCGAGACTCATCTCGGCCCGCCCAACAGAGCAACCACCGGGCCTGCTGTGGAGGCGCCATAGCAAGGGCTGCCCGCAATCGCCGGGCGCAGCCTCTGCACCTCCTCTCGCAAGGCCTCGCACTAAGGCCACAGAATAACCGCACCTCTTTTCCGGATCAGGCCGGGGATCCTCTGCGCTTGCCCATGCGCATTGAGCGAAACGCCCTCCGCATCGACCAAGAACTCCTTGGGAGCCTCGGCCTGGGCCCCACGGCCACGGCGAGCACGACTCTACCCCTTGCGATAATCAAGCATAATACACAACCAAACAATCACAAACATAAGCACATCATCATAAGAACAATAGAAAGTTCAAACATCAACATAAGCATGATCTTCATCATGTAATCAAATCGCAATGCAATGATGAACCAAAACCCCACCCTATTGTGCAACCAAGTGTGTCAAATTTTAAATTTAACCATTACGCTTAAGCAAGTTTTAAGGTTGCTAACCTATGGCAAGTTTTAGTTCAACATAGGCAATGTTTCTAATTTATCCCAAGATCAAATTTTAGTTAACCCTAAGGTATAACACTAAAATTACACATTCCAAGGACCTACAAACTCGCTCGATACTAATCAGAACACCCGGCAAGATCTATCATGCCCGAATGCTACCAAACATAGAAACTCCAACAATTAAATATCCCAAAACAATCTAAATTCCAGCAAGGTTACTAATTGCTAATACCAAAATTCGCAAAGATAACATCTATTTTTATCATGAATTTAGCAACGTTAATATCCCGCAAGTAATATCAATATATAGAGCATCTAAAGAAGCAATGAACATAAATGTAACATCCACAAAATCTCATACTAACAGCCCAATCTCACTACAAAAAAACGAACCTAACGAGAGATTTAAGCACTCCAATTGACCATTTAACAAGTTTCATGGCCTTTACTTATTTCCAAGAATTCAAATCGTAACTTATAACATTGCCTAAAGTGAAATGCTACGTGAGGAGGTGTAGCTAATCCCTTATCCCGCATGCCGACTTTTTGGTACCTAAAAACAACATTAAACACAAGAGTGAGTTTAAAACTCAAGAAGCATAATGAAATGAGTGAAAGAATCATTTAGCACCAACAACAACATATTCATCATTTTCATATTCATAATATCGTTAACAATTCGTACTCATCTCCTTGAATAAGATGCAATGCCATGCGATGCACATGTCCTCTCAAAGGCGATATCTAGATAGCCGAGTGCACACCCGCTCGGTGCACCTCTTCCCCTTCCATCCCGTAGATGGAGGGTGCCTACTCCTCGCTCCATTCGCCACGGTGAATGAAATCACGATGTAGGACTTACTCTATGGCTCTCCGGATTAGTCATAACTTTCTCACCGACTTTACCTGACTAGTTAGACTTTCTCACCGCTCGCCGATTTCATGCCATGAATGCAACATGTACTAGTAACCCAAAACAACATGTACAACAATTTTATCTCATCTTGGCATAGCATTACTATGAATCAAGTCCTCATATCCTCGTTAACATTAGACATAGCAAATTAATCTATCGCTTACTCGCTCATCACATAAGCATCAACATAACAAACCACTCATCAACTAGTCCATGGCACACACAAGATCTCTAACAATTTCCTACCACACACTACCCATTCCAAAACACTTGCCTTAGCCTCAGGCGACGGAATGGTGAGATGAGGAAGGCACTCCCGGGGTCACACCACCTCTTCCGAAGAACGGAGGACAACGAATTATTCCTCCCGCTCGACCGCCTTTCCTACTGAACACGCCGGATCTCCGCGTCGCGGAGCCTCCCGACGAACTGAGCAGCAAGGGGGGTGAGGTGGGGAGCCTTCCTAGGCCACCAAAGAGGGTGGAGAAGGGAGGAGGTGGAGGAGGAGGTGGCGCAAGGAAGGGAGGGGGCGGCTGGTTGGGGAAAAAGAGGAGAGGGAGGGAATTAGGGGGGAGGAGATATGGGCGCCCCAACCAGGTCCCCAAGTGGGCTCCCACCCCACACGGGCCCAAAATCGAACCCACTAAAGCCCACACTCCTTTTCTTTTCGCCCAAGCTTCCGAACAAGCCCAACACCCAAAATCAGCCCTAGAACGCCACTCCTTTCACACCGAAAAATTTTAAACCCAAAAAAAAATTTCATATTTCAAAATATATATAAACCTTCCGAAGCATCACAACCAGCCCAAGTTGATTATCAATATTAACTAACTATTAATTAACCATCCTACGGTGACAATTAGATCATGGCATACAATAGCAAGGTATGGTATAGATCAATTTGGTAGATTAACTAGATCCCAATTTAATGTGAAATAGTATATACTTGAAATAATATGCAATAGGTAAAACAATATAGCATCTTTAAACATGGGTTCAACATGATCAAAGCACAACTTGCTTGGCCCTTACGATTTTACTGTTCTTTACTCTTTATCTTTGATTCTTGATCTTCGATTTTCAATCTTTACCTTCTTGATCTTCAGCTCCTTAGAACAACTTCCGGATGATGCGTCTAACGATTAAAGAAGATGCAAATACAAATCAACTCAAAAGATAAATCAAATAAAATCCGAATTGAGAACGGATAGTATTGGATCACAAAGGCTTAGATGAATTTAGGAACTTGAATGGATTAGATCAGATACTAGACAAAAGAGAACGAGCTTTCGGAATACACCGAAAAGGAAAAGACTGATAACTAAGAAATAAAGAATAATATTCTAAAGAATATTTCTTCTAAAGTTATTATCTTGATTGGATAGACAATGACATATGGGCTCTCGATCTATAAACCGGGTCCATAAAGATACGTTAGTTCGCAATGAACTAAATTCATGCTCAATGTTGACTTTTGTTGACTAAATAGATGCACAGTCAAACAAAAGAAAGATAGACTAATAGATTAGATATGGCACAAGGATATGACATATGGCCAATAGTCTATTGACTAAGTCCACGAATGACTTCTAGGTCAATGGTAGATTAGATTTTCAAGAATTGGACATGGACAAGTGGGGTCGACATTCATGCGATTCGATCTGAGTTCAGTCATACGTCGATCAAGAGGCTTGACGATGACAAGGCAGTGAGGAAATGAAGACAAGGCTAAACTCATAGGTGATGGGGTTAGATTACAATAAGGCGATAGAGAGGATGATGATATTACACTAGGGCTTTTGAGAGTATGCACACATGCGATGATAGCGAAGCAACGACATGACACTCATGCAAAGATAAGATGTCGATTGTCGGTACAATGATATGGTAGCAATGTTATGATATGGCTCAGGATTGATCTGCGAGTTGCGAGGTTTACATGACATGATGCATCGTCAACGACAGATTGGACCCAAGGTTAAGTTAGGGTTTGAGAGGAACGACTCGCGGATAGATCCACTTGGCATAGGGATAGGATAGGTAGGGTTGGCTCTGCGATAAAAGATTACCAAGGGTGGCTAACCGAAACAAGATGCGATAATGAAAGGGACTAGATCGAAGACGATGGGTAGATTCTAGAATATGGCATTGATGGCAACCGAAGACCAAATGAACTCTAAAGATGGGCAAACTAGAGAATGATGGCCTACTGAACATGACAACACAACCAAGGCGAACTAAGATGGCTGGCGGCAAAAGACGGTGCGCGCCACTGACGAAAGGCGGCGGCTAACGAATATTAAAATTTTTGGTTGTTGGAACAACAAAGGGGAAGTGAGCACCACGTAGAACGCGACGAGACGAGCTCAACGGTATAAGTGGATTTGGCGGCAACCAAATGGACAGATCACAAACTACCAATGAACGGCTGCTAAAACTAAAAGATCAATCGGTCATAACTATTAAAATAATGGATGAAACCTAACCAAATTTTACAGAGAGCTATCTGGGACCCTAAGGCACAATATGACATGAAAGGATCGAGTTTTACCTTCCGATCAACAGGAACGATGAGGAAGTTTTGGTTGACGACGCAATCGATCGGGAAGATTGAATTTTCTGCAGAAATCCCGTGGACAAAACCTTGAGTTAGGGTGAGCATCGTGTAGAGGACATCAAGACGAGTCTACAGTAAAAAGGGCACGATCAAATTTGCAAAAACGAAGGAGAACGGGCGACGACAAGATTAGAGATTGGAATGGCCGTAACTTTTGATTTTGCGGATGAAACTGCACCAAATTTGGTGGAGAGGACCATAAGGCACGAGAGTTACGACTGCGATTTTTCGTGTTTGGAAGGTCATATGGGGATTAGGGGTGCGTGGGAGGGGTCTTAAAACACTAATATGGGCTTGGGAGTTGTGCCATGCATGGAAACACAAAGAAAAACCGGATTTGGATTGAAAACGGATCGGATCGAACACCTAGCGTGCAATGAACAGTAACTGATGACGTGGCGAATTGTGGTGCTTCGGATGGGGATCGGAGGTCTGCGGCTGGGCGACGACGTGGCCAGCTCGGGAGCTAACACGTGGCGGTGTGGGAATGAAGGAAGGATTGGGCCCAAGAAATTCCGGATTTAATCCAATTTCCGAATTAAAATAATTCCAAAAATTAAAATAATTCGTTTAAAGCAATAAAAATACCAGAAAAATTATACAAAAATTCTAGAAAATAATTTAAGACATTTGGAGCTCAAATAAAATATTTTTAACCAAACTTTATTTAAACTTTTGCAGTATTTAATTAAATTTAACAAAAGGCTTAATTTAAATTAATTCCAAATGAATAGCAAACGAACTCCAAAAAATCTCAAAAAATTACAGAAAATTCCTTGAAGCATAATGAACTCAAATAAAAGTAAATTTATTTTAATTGAAGTTTATATTAGTCAAATTAAATTGTTTTATTATTAGAAAATTCCAGATTAAGCTTTATTAAAGCGAGAAAATCAGCAAGGATTTTTGGAAAGATGAACTAAACGAAAGATTTTTTGAAAACCCAAATTTTGGGATGTTACAACCATGCTGCATATTTTTGTTGTACAGATGGCAACACTACGTTATGTGTATGAAGAAGAGGTTGCTGATGACCTATATGCATTGGCATGCAAACCAGATGTGTGAGTTCGATTATATTCAGCATGTCTTGTTGACAGTGTTCGGTACCACACACATGACCGTGACAAAAATAGAAAGACACAGAACAGTGCAGTTGTGGTTGAGGGTACAAATAATAGAGAAAATATAGATTTTTATGGTTGTCTTACCGAAATTATTGAGTTGTAGTATAACTCAAGTTTGGACATCAATCGATCAGTTGTTTTATTTCGGTGTCACTGGTTTGATCTCGAAGGAAAGAAGACAAGGATTAAAGATGATGTATACTTCAAAAGCTTTAACTGTGGAAGTTATTGGTACAAAAATGATCCTTTCATTCTAGCACAACAAGTAAAAAAGGTGTTTTACTTGCCAGACACCAAGTATGGTGGAAACTGGAGAGTTGTGCAGAAATTTGAGCATAGGCATGTGTGGAGTGTCACTGAAACCGACATGGAGTCAGGACCCATTGGCAGTGGACTTGCATACCAAGATGATGACTCTGAAGAATGTCAAGTGCATGTTAATGTAGATAGTTTGGAGAATCCGAGTCGGGCTGATGAGGAGTGTAGTATCATTCCTGCAAATGTAGTTGATGACCTTCGAAAACAAAGCGAGGTTGCATTGGATGAAAGCGACTCTGATGATGCGGACGAAACTGACTACTAGTACGCTAGTGACAATGAAAGTCCCATTATTCCTGACGTTGATACCGATCACGAGTAGCTTGTGAACTCAATTTTATGTTTTAATGGTTTAGATAAGAACTCATTAGTGCTGCAGTACCAGCGAATGCAAATTGTTTGTGACATGTGAACTCAGTTTTATGTTTCTGAATGCAAATTGTTTCTTTCAAAAACAGCATATCTCATATTCTCATTCTTGTGTCCAATGAGTAATTGAAGCAAGGCTGCAGCATATCTGCAGTACTGCATGTATCTTTCCGGTCATATTGTTCGGTAAAGTCTATTTAAAATCAGCGGATCTTCCGGTGTTCAATATCAATATCCCCTTCCTTTAGCCAGAGATTTGTCTGTTGAACACATAGTATCTTCCGGTTTTAATATCGCCTGCAGTGCCATTTGGCTAACTGTGTCTTTATCCTGCGCTTTAACCGGTGCTACCCAGCGGACAAGCTGGTGTTCTCATTGTTTTGTGCACTGTACTTGGATTCTTAGCATATGTCCGGCGTTTGTCTTTCAAAAGCCGCGGTATGTCCTATGTTGTTGAAAGACTTTGTCCGGTGTTTTCTCTGATGCTCTTAGGGGATCTTCATGTGTTACTGGGTTTTTGCGGCACCACATGTCAAATGACTCATCTTGACCGGCCGTTCCACATTTCATTCAACCGTGAAGGACCGAGATGGCGAACAGAGGGGGGGTGAATGATCGCAAATAAAAATTCCCCCAAAATACTCCAACAAAAACCTCGACAAGATCGCTCAAAGGAAATTGTGAAAAACCCGAAAAACTAGACAACTATGTGTACCCCAAGCTTGCATGGATAAGTACCATAAAATATGTGGGGATTTTTGAGTCACAATCCTGGTTGTCTAGTGTCCAAGATAAAGAGGAATCAATTCAAACTCTTGCTTTTAGAAAGGACATCAATTCAAATCACAAAAGTCACTTTCAGAAAAGCAAAAGCAGAATTTCCAGAACTTGTCCTCAATTTGCACAGGAGGTTGGTGGGTTTCTACAGCCCAAACAATTCTGAGAATTTTTCACCCTATGATAATTAGAGTCTTGAATAAGTACACCAAATTTCTCCTCAAAAATCTTTACAGAAAAAACAGGAAAAATCTAAGAACACAGTATGCTCAAGAACTTCGAGCAGAAAGTTTGGGGCTCGGTTTTCACCTCATGGCGCTCAAACTGTGCAACAAGTGAACTCCAAACTTTTTCTACAGGTGTATATCAGAGTCCCGCACCTCCTCAAACAAGAATCACTCAAAAAGGATTTTTCTATATTTGTAGAAAAATCAAACACTGACTGCTGCGCGAAGAACAAGTTCTGAACAAAGTTGGAACTTGAAAGAAAAGATGTTCTCTACTCAATCCAAGAGTGCAAAAGAGATGTAAAACCATATGAACACACTCAAAACATCCAAGATCAGCAGCATTTAGAAGGGCTAACCCAAAACCCACACACATACCGGGTTTTCTTGCACGGTTTTCAAAGCATACTACCTAGACCCACTAACCTATCAACTAGACCTCAATCCGACGGCCCTCATTGATCCACGCGGCATCTAGCTAGCATCAACTCATTTCCTTGTATTCTTGACTTGCCCGGACTCCGTCTCCGATTATCTTTCGGCGATCTCCCAACCGTCTGGACCTCCGACTCTCCTCGCCTAGTCCCGGTCATCCTTCGCCTCACCATGACCTAGCACCGTCGCCCTGCAACCATCAAAAGACAAGGAAACTCCTCACATAGCAATGCCCACAAAGATGTGCAATAAACCATCCAACTCATCACTACCGCGTCCATACGACCGGTACTGCCACTCCTGGCAGAGACAACTCAAATTGCTTCATTTTGAAAATCAATCTAAATCAAACTCAAACTTGAGCACACGTTGCTTAAATAAAGTCAAATACTCATCACAAACATGGATGGACCTCCACATGGTCCTTCAATCTCCCCCTTGATGAGTATATTGACAAACCACACAAAAGGCATAAATTTGAGTTTGAAGAAAATGAAGAAGAAAGCAATTTTTAGTTGCAAAGTCAAACTTGGTCCAAAGATAGAAATTAGAACCATGACCAAGTTGACGAAGAGGAATTCAGATTTTGGAGTTAAATTTAAGAAAGAGCAAGTTTTCAACAAAAACTCTAAAATCCAACTAAACATGTCAAATGTGATTATGAGATTATGATCCAATAGAAGTAGTAGCATAGTTTTACAAACATCATAATAACCAAAAAAGCATTCACATTTTTATCATTTTAGTGATGCCTTTTCTACGTTTTCTCCCCCTTTTGGCAATATAGGCATCAATTTTTTTATGTATGCATGAAATGCAATCGAAAGAGCTTTGAAGATTATCCAATTGATCAAAATGCAAGGATATTACACCAAGCTTGTCAATTTCGTAAGATGACTAAACTAAGACATGTCCAAGTGCAAATACGAGCTTAGTTTTGAATATTTCATTTTAGCAAGATTAGACAAGTGCAACACTTAGCTTTAGTTTCAAAAATAGAAGAATAGCCACTCTAAGGATCAAAAGGAAAACATAGAGTTCAACCTACTCAACACTTTGGGGAATCTAGAAGAGCATACAAGGTCCTTCGGCTCATTTATCACTTAATGCAAATTTTGATTTATCATCATACAAGACATAGCGGGTGCAAATGTTTGACATTATTTGCATTCTTTACCCACATATGTCTTTGTTTTTAATTTATTTGCATTTTCTTTTGACAACCAATTGACTCAAGCCGATATCGACCATCTCAAGATGAACTCTTAAGAGGATGGTCTAGGTCAAACACGATGTATTCCAAGTTCATCCCAAGTGCAATGGGAAGCGGTCTTGTGAATGCAAGGTGTTGAGTCATATGTGCACAAGAAGAGTCAATTTTGTTTAATTTTCATTTTTTTGCACAATGATTCATGAGCAATTGAAGGACTCTAGCATGGATCAAACTAGTTTCACCCAAGTTGCTATAGGGACTCTAGAGAACTCCTAAATTTCTCAAATTATGGCACAAACCTTTAGAGAAGAAACCTAGCAAGTAAAAGCAACAAGTTTCATCAAGTTTTTCATTTAAGGCTTATTTCATTTTTAAGCTTAGCAAGTTAAATGAACTTGGACATACCTAAGCTAGTGATTTTCTTCAAATGATGTAGCATGGTGTATAGCATGAAGAAGAAATCAATTGCATAATAGACAAAGCTCATAAAACAGAAAATGCAGTCTAAATGCAATGCATGAACAGATTCCCAAACTCCCCCTCAACAAATGAATCAATTTTAAGCTCAAATCTGGTTAAAGTTGAGTTATTATCAAGATTAGGCATAAAGAAAACCCGAATAGACTCAATAACAACCAGAAAAACAGAATAAGGAGAAGAAGCCGAGAAACTGCAAAACTGGATGGCTATTGAGCATAGATAAGATAGAAGAGACTTACCACGGCTTAGACTCGCTCTTATCTTCCCCATGATGACATAGGAAGTCGACTCTAGATCCCAACTAAGGAGTGCACATGCACTGTCTACCAGAGGCCCAATACCGCTAGACTTATAAGACCTGTGAGGGAACTCAACCTAGAGAGAAGAGAGAACGACTAATCACGCATGATAGCAACCTAAAGCACAAGATAAGAGGTCCATGCGAGGCATGCCAGAAGTCTAAGTGAGTGAACTCAACTCAAGAAAACAAGCCCAAAGTCACCTAGAAGAAACACAAAGAAAAGAAAAAGCTGGAAGAAAACATATAATACATAATATACAAACCAGTTCCCCCTCACGAAAGGCCGAAGGGCTCACGACTCCAAGCTCACTCCTCAAGGCAACAACTGAGCTATCCAAAGGCTTGGTGAAGATATCGGCTAACTGAAGGTCACTCTCTACGAACTGAAGCGCGATATCTCCCTTCTCCACATGGTCTCTAAGGAAGTGATATCTAATATCAATGTGCTTCGTCCGGGAATGTTGCACTGGGTTTTTAGCAATGCAAATAGCTGAAGTGTTGTCACAGAAAAGTGGCACACTCTCTATCTCTAAGCCATAGTCCCATAAGGTCGATCTCATCCAGAGCACCTAGCTACAGTAACTGGCTGCAGCAACATACTCGGCCTCAGCGGTGTACTGTGCAACCCCAGACTGCTTCCTAGATGACCAAGAAATAAGAGAAGTGCCAATGAATTGGCAAGTGCCAGAAGTGCTCTTCCTATCTATCCTACAGCCAGCAAAGTCGGCATCGGAAAAGGCTCTAAGAGATAGACAAGAAGACACGAAGGTACCTGAAGATGCGCTTGACCGCCTGGCGGTGAGAGGCGCGAGGAGAAGCTTGAAATCGAGCGCACAGACACACAACAAAATGTATGTCCGGCCTCGAAGCGGTGAGGTACAAGAGGGAGCCGATCATGTTCAAACTCCTTTTGATCAAGAGCTCACTATCCTCATCGGGCTCGAGGACAAAAGTGGTGGCCATAGGAGTCATCACCGGCTTCCCATCGACATGACGGCGCCTCAGAGGTCACGTATATTTGCCTTGATGCAAGAAAGTACCTCCCGAGTCCGCTTGATTTGAAAGCTAAGAAAGTAGCTCAACTCGCCCATCATACTCATCTCAAACTCGTGCTCATCACCTCGTAAAACTGAGACACAAGCGAATGAGACGAGCCACCAAAAATGATATCGCCCACATAACCGACAAGAAGAAAATTAGACTCATGGTGTCCGATGAATGAGTTTTTCTACTATGCCCATTTTGAAGTCATGGTGAGAAGATAAGACTTGAGCCTCTCATACCATGCACTGGGGCTCGCTTGAGTCCATACAAAGCTTTGGAGAGCTTGTATACATGACTCGGAAACTTGGGGTTCTCGAACTCGAGGTTGTTTGACATAAATCTCTTCCTCAATATAGCCATTGAGGAATGCACTCTTAACATCCATTTGATAGAGCTTGAAGCCCGGGATGCAGAGAATGCAAGCAGATCCTAATAGCCTCTAGTCTAGCTACAGGGCAAAGGTCTCTCAAAGTCAAGACCTCAACCCGAGAAAAGCCCTGCAACTAGCCTAGCCTTGTTGCGAATGACAATCCCATCCTCACTCGCTTGTTTTGAACACCCACTTGGTCCCAATGATATTATGACCAGATGGGGCTCGACAAGCTGCCATACCTTGTTCCTCTCAAAGTTCTCAAGTTCTCATGCATAGCATTAATCCACGATTCATCGGATAATGCATGAGAAAAATCCTTCGGCTCAAAGGAGGCAACAAAGGCAGAGTGGAGGCAGAAACTGGACAAACCTAATTTTGAGCGAGTGACCCACTCAAATAGATCACCAATGATCCGATCGGTGGATGAGCTCGACGGATGACGAGGAGGACTGTATGTAGTGGCCTCTACCTCATGCATGTAAGAGGTAGGAGCAGAGCCACTACCAAGGAGAGTCGGAAGGCAAGGGTGGTCTCCCGAGGTGCGTAAATGGAAACAGGAGGCACCTCTGTGTAGAGGGACTGGATCCGGTGGAACACCATCATCTCCATCATCCTCATCTTCTACAAAGATGGTCTCGGAGGGATAAGAAGAGCTCAAACATCGAGGTCTAGCTCGGCTAGCCTCATCAAAGTCACATCACAGTCTCTATGATCCTATGCGCATCAACGCCTGCACTTATAGTTACGAGAAGAAGTCGAGTAACCTAGAAAGATACCATCAAGAGCGAGACTCAAACTTATCTAGGTTACAGGACTTCAAGATAAAACACTTGCAACCAAAACGCGAAAATGAGACACACCGGCTTTCGCCCATACCTCAACTCATAAGAAGTGCGATGCAAATGTGCTATCAAAAACACGCGATTAGAAACATGGCAAGCAAGAGCTATAGCCTCAGCCCAAAACTTCCTAGAGTATCAGACTGCGTCTAGCATCGTCCCGCCATCTCAACTGTGGTCCTCGTTTCTTCCTTTCCACTACGCCATTCTCACGAGGGGCGAGGGAGAAGAGAACGATGCTCTAAACCGGACTCACACAAAAACTCTCAAAGTAGGAATTCTTGAACTCCGTGCCATTATCATCACAGATAGCTCAGAATGCACACGGGAGCTCAATAGACAACCCATCGATCAAACCCAAGTGAGAAAAGGTCTCATCCTTCGAGGCCATGAAGAATACCCAAGAGTATCTAGAAAATCATCAACGATGACAAGAACATACCACTTCCTTCTCACGACCGCACTCTAGCTAGACCAACAAAGGTCCATATGTAAAAGCTGTCTGGTGCATCACCATCACTACTGGATCGGAGGATGAGAAGAAGAACCATCTTGCCATGTCGGCAAGGAGAGCAAACTAAGTCTTTGACCATCTTGAGTTTGGGCAAACCCGAATGAGATCGTGGTCGCTAACTCGGGTCAAATGATCAAAACCATTGTGACCAAGTCTCCTATGCCGAAGGAGAGATCACGGGACTCAGAAGCAATCAAACATCGAAAAGAGTCTCCAGAAAAAGCAGAAAAATCAGCACGAAAAACCCTCCCAAATCTAGAAATCCAAGAACTAACCCTCCCGATGAATCAAGGATTCTACAGCATTACTTTGAAACTTACCTCAAAGAGTCATCGATAAGTCGAGAAACAGAGAGCAGATTGTATTGCGACTTACTTACTAAGGCAACATCTTTAAGAATGAAATTTTTATTAATGCAGATGGTACCTTTATCAATGACTCTACTCAAGATGCATCCCCAAAAGTGATTAACTCATCACAGGGGCTCGGACTAGGAAGAGAACCAACGAGAATCTCCGGTCATATGACGAGAACAACCGAGTCAACAATCCAAACATCGCCCTTCCCCATCCGATTTAACCCGATCAAGACACAAGAGAGAAAGATGACTCAAGATCGATAGAGTGAAGACTTAGGAACCCAATATCAACCATACGACACCTCAGTACCACCACGAAGAAGATCGACTCGAGTGTCTCTCCGACGCCAACTCTCACACGATCAGAGCAACTCGTAGATAATCTAGGAGTCAATATCGGGTTGGCACACCGTGGTGCAAAAGCCGACCATCCCAAGAAGGTCGCTCGATCTCCTACCGGAAAACACCTCACGCCACGATATCTACCTCGATGGGAAAACGAGGAATATCAAGAAGACGACGAAAGATCGACTACGAACAGCTCCTGTGGATAAAGCTCAAAGAACTAGCATAAAACCGAGTCCTCGACACGCCCAAACACAAAGCGACTTTCTAACTGTCTACAAGTAAAGGTGTGTCTTAGGAGCACTCAAAGTCCGGGATGACCTCAATACCCCTAAGAGTACCAACACGCCACGCCGAGTGATCTTGGCACGCCAAGGTAAATCTACTAGGTGACCATCCTTCTACGTAAGGTGCATGTGTACTTCGCCTTGCTAGAGGCGTAGCAATAGGAGTACGCTCAAGGTAAATCTACTAGGTGACCATCCTTCTTATGAAGGTGCATGTGTACTTCGCCTTGCTAGAGGCGTATAATAGGAGTAACACCCTTCTCGGTCAAGTCCTATGGACAACCCAAAGAGACCTAAACTTGGTGGTGCTCACTGGGAGCTACCACAATCTCTCCACTCTTGGAGCCGCAGACAATGGTGGGAGGATGCACCGAGCGTGCTCCAAGGATCAAATCCTAGACCTTGATTGAATCTACTAATCTTGGATTGGTCTAGAATAAGATTGAGCTTCTTCTTGCCTCCAACAAACTTCTCGAGAGTGCTCATAAGATACTTGGCAATCTCGGAAGAAAGAAGCACAAGAAGAACAGGGGAAGGAGAGGAAGAAGAAGAACCAGAAGGGAAGATCTCTCAAAGACGTGCTTTTGTTCCTTAGCACGGCTGCCTCAATCTTGAGGGCCTCACAAGAAACGCAAGGAGCATCTCTAATCCTAAGGGTTTGGTCTTTTAACTTCTTCTTAAGCTCGACATGGATTTAATCCACATCATCCTTAACCCCAACACACAGCAAGCAACTAGTTTGTGACTTAACTAGTAAATCCTTAGCAAGTTGATCACACTTGACATTCAAAGCATCATTGTCAAGTTTTAGTTGCTTACAGCCCTCACATGAGCTGACTGGGTCCTTAGAAGCATGCAATTCAAGTTCATCATTTCTAGCAGAAAGCTTTCTAAGGTGTTCGCTCATGGCATCAATTTCGGCAAGCAATTTAGGGCAATTAGCACATGATGGAGTGGAGTGAGCATGAAGAAAACTAGCCTCAATAGGAATAGCATCAATAGAACTAGTGCTAGCATTCTTCAACCTAAGACCATCAAGTTCAGCAAGCACACTATCATGTATGGTCCTTATGAAGAGGAACGCGGTATGCTACGCTAGCACAAAAAAAAATCTACCGCGTAACCAGAAAGCTACTCGCAAGAAGGGGATCATAGATAAGATTACCACTAGACGCGCAGTTGCGGAATCCTTCCAGCGCCGATGTAGTGGATCGCCCTCGCCGCAGATCGTTGCGTGGATGTAGTGGATCGTCCTCGCCTTGCCGTGGATTGTCCTCCCACACCACGAGCCGCAGGCGTCACACCGCAGAGTCCACACGCCCAGAGATGGAACGCCGTGCGCGTGTGCAAGCACCGTCGCTAAGGTGGGCAGCGAGAGGAGTAGGCTAGGGTTTCGAGTGAATCACTCCTAAACCGTGGGAAAGCACACCGCGCCTCCTCCTACCCTCCTTATATAGCCACGAGATGAAACCCTAAACTAGGGCCCATCGTGCTAAGCCCACGAGGTTCATTAATTACGGATCCAATCCAAATTAATGCGCCCCACCCATTAAGTGTGTGACCTGCAGGTTCACGACGCTTGGACGTGGATTCGAAAACTCCTTTTCAATCCAATAGTTGGTAGTGGCTTCTTGCAAAGTATGCCAACTCCCAAACATAGTATGATCAAATCGGACAGAACCTATCAAAAGTACTCATGTAATAATCCCTTTGCCAAGTATATGAAGATTGATCTCAAGGCAGAAGCATGTCATCCTTTGATGATTCAATCCATCTCTCGTATCCGTGATATATTAATAAGTTGTGATTGACTCCTCAATCACGGCATGGCCATGCACTTCCTTAATCATATCACACGAGTGGCCTTGTCATATATCTCCGTTTCATTGGAGTGGCAAATTCCATCTTGATCGCCACTTCCCTCGCACGCTTCATAGTAAACATGAAAGCTACCTTTATAACTATATGGTTAGGAAGTAGTGTTTGATAGCCCCAAGGAAAACTATTACACATGTAGGGAATATGACAATCTCGTGTCTAAGGATCATACATCTACTAGGTATGAGATACACGATGACACATAAGAATGAAACATTCTCACAAAGATCCCATTGCGGGTCTATCTAACCCATGTTCTTCAACATGCGCCCACAATGTATAGATGATATCTCCATATCCCATGATCTATGAAGCATGATCATCGATCACTACATGTGCTGATCTATTCATCGTTGTCCTATATGATGATATCCGATCAGAGATATTTATCGAATTACATCATTAAGTAAAGAGCTTCATAAGCAAGTCACATACTTGTTGATCAATACAATGATATACATTCATTGGACCAATAATCATATTATTATTCACAAACATAGTCATGCTACAATCATTTAAATGGTTGCCTCAAGGGCATAACACTAACACCTTAGGTTCTCCAACTCCACAAGAATAGCATCACACAAAGAGCAATCATCAGTGACTCGGGAGGGAGAAGATCTAAGTGAAGCTAACTCCCGAGTCAAGGTACCTACTTCCTTCTCAAGCTCCGTACACCTAGCTCTAGCTCTAGCATGACATTTTCCTAATTTGCAAAAAGCTTCGTTGAGCTGGTCATAGGAGGGTACCTCATCCGAGTCGTTGATGTCGTTGGTGTCGGCCATGAAGCACATGCCGGAGAAGTCATCGCCACCCTTCTTCTCTTGCGGATCATCCTCGCCCTCGTCGCTCCTTGTCTCCGTGTCAGAGAGGTTGATGTCGTCAAGCGCGGCGAGGATGCAGTGGAAGAGCTTCTTGTTCTTGGAGAAGTTGCGGTACTTCTTCTCGTGCGCGGTTCACGAACCGAGGCTTCTTGTTGCGGTTCTTGTCGGTGTAGTCGTTCTTGCCCGAGCCGCCAACGCCGTTTTGCCCTTCTCCGGCTTGGGATAGTTCGCCGAATGTGGTTGGGGCCACCACACTCAAGCGGTGATCATGCCTCCTCTCTTCTCTCTCTCACCCTCTTGTATGCATGAGAAAACTTATGAGCGAGAAGAGCAAGCTCATTTTCTCGAAATTTTTCCAGCTTGGTCATCGCTAGCTCTTAAAGGCGGAAAGAGAGAAATCAATAGAAGGATCAAGAAGAAGATCCAATGGGATCGGTGACCAAAGCCATCGATCGAGATTTCGTCTTCCGAGAGACGACATCGATCTCATGAGTCTTGAGGCGGAATAAAGCTCGTCAAGAGTCGAGTCGATAAGTCGGTGGTGTCCTTGATGGTGTTCACCTTCATCTCCCAAACCCAAGGTCGAGTGCGATCCAAGAAATGCCGAGCATTGTCCGAGTCGAGGTATATGCAACCAACTACTCTGAGGTCGCTCAAAATCATTGTAAACCGACCAAAACACTCGTCGAGACTCTCACCAGCGCGTTGATCAAACTTGTTGTACTCGCGCTTGAACTGGTCCTGCCTCACCGCGGATAAGACCCTGTATGAGAATGTTCCTTGCCTTAGCATTCGCCTCAACGTCAACCATATTGATGGCCGTGATATTTTCATCAGCAGGAACCTCATACGGAGTTTCACCTTCGCCATATCGTAGCCCTAGGCGTGATGTATGACTCCATCCGGACTTCCAAAAGGAAAATCAACTCCATTAAAGATGGGAGGCTTGGTGGAATATTTGTCCGTCGCCATGGCTCTTGAGACCGGTCAAGATCTAGAAAGAGCAGAACTGCTCGATACCAATTGAAGGACCGAGATGGCGAGCAGAGGGGGTGAATGGTCACAAATAAAAATTCCCCAAAATACTCCAACAAAAACCTCGACAAGATCGCCAAAGGAAATTGTGAAAACCCAAAACTAGACAACTATGTGTACCCCAAGCTTGCATGGATAAGTACCATAAAATATGTGGGGATTTTTGAGTCACAATCCTCGTTGTCTAGTGTCCAAGATAAAGAGGAATCAAATCAATCTCTTGCTTTTAGAAAGGACATCAATTCAAATCACAAAAGTCACTTTCAGAAAAGCAAAAGCAGAATTTCCAGAACTCGTCCTCAATTTGCACAAGAGGTTGGTGGGTTTCTACAGCTCACAAAATTCTGAGAAGTTTTCTCCCTATGAGCATCAGCGTCGTGAAGAACTCCACCAAATTTCTCCACAAAAATCCTTACAGAAAAAACAGGAAAAATCTAATAACACAGTATGCTCAAGAACTTCGAGCAGAAAGTTTGGGGCTCGGTTTTCTCCTCATGGCGCCCAAACGGTGCCACAAGTGAACTCCAAAATTTTTCTGCGGGTTTATATCAGAATCTCGCACCTCCTCCAATAAGAATAACTCAAAAAAGATTTTTCTATATTTTTAAAAAAATCAAACACTGACTACTGCGCGAAGAACAAGTTCTGAACAAAGTTGGAACTTGAAAGAAAAGATGTTCTCTACTCAATCCAAGAGTGCAAAAGAGATGTAAAACCATATGAACACACTCAAAACATCCAAGATCAGCAGCATTTAGAAGGAGGGGAGGCAAATCCAAAAAGTAAATGCTGAATTTAAATTGCGTAAAGTAAAGACATAATGTAAATGCGCAAAATAAATTCAGAGGTGGATGGATAAAACTTTCATTTCTGGAAGGGGAGATTACAAAGCCTCACATTCATGTGGGCAAAGCTCAAATGAGCATCAAAAACCTCAACACCTTCATGGGAAGGAGGCTACCCCTCCACCCCTATATATACTACTCTTGGGCCACCTACCACCCTTGGATGAGTCCCTCAACCCTAGAGCACTCATCTAAGGGCTAGGATTAACCCACACACACAGCCATGCAAGGGCTAACCCAAAACCCACACACATACTGGGTTTTCTTGCACGGTTTTCAAAGCATACTACCTAGACCCGCTAACCTATCAACTAGACCTCAATCTGGCCCTCATTGATCCACGCGCATCTAGCTAGCATCAACTCCTTTCCTTGTCTTCTTGACTTGCCCGACTCCGCCTCCGATCATCTTCCGCGATCTCCCAACTGTCTCGGACCTCCGACGCTCCTCGCCTAGTCCCGGCCATCCTTCGCCTCACCATGACCTAGCACCGTCGCCCTGCAACCATCAAAGACAAGGAAACTACTCACATAGCAATGCCCACAAAGATGTGCAATAAACCATCCAACTCATCACTACCGCGCCCATACGACTGCAGATCGCCACTCTGGCAGAGACAACTCAAATTGCTTCATTTTGAAAATCAATCCAAATCAAACTCAAACTTGAGCACACCTTGCTCAAATAAAGTCAAATACTCATCACAAACATGGATGGACCTCCACATGGTCCTTCAAACCGCACTTACGCCGTAGCCTCTCGCCGTCCTGCACCGATTCTGGCCACTGGGGGGGTCCTCCTCGCCACCCTCTCTCACCTTCGGCCATCCTCGCCGTTGTGGTACGCCTCCACCATTCAACATTCGCCGCCGTCCCCGTATAAACCTAGCCCTCCCCTATTTTTCTCAAACTTATATAGTATCTCTTGTAGATGGTTAAGAGAAAGGGAAAGGAGATTGAGGTGCCTAATGTGAAGAAAACAAAGGCACAGAAGGAGTGGGACCGAGCACAGAGTGCTGCAGATGCTGCTGATTCACAGGAATGGGGTGGTGGTGCCTTTCGGATTCGAGAGTCTCAGGCACCTTCCTCGGCCCCTCATCGTTCCAGCCGTGTGCGTACATAGGGGGGATTTACTTCACCTCCTTTCGGTCACCAGTCTAGCTGGAAGCGGGTTCGCTCACCTGAGCCTAATGAGGAGGAGGGCGGTGAGCAGGAGCATGTGCCACCACAGCCAGATGATGAGGAGGTCCTGTTGCGTGACCTGAGGGGTTACACCTCCAAGAGGATCAGAAGGCTACGACTTGTGCCAGTTGGCCAGTGGTTTCCATAGGGTCGTGACACTCGGGCCAACCAGAGATTTTGCACTTTAATTCAGCAAAGTTTCTTTGCCTCCTACGATTTGATGCACATCAAGCTATTTGAGCACAAGACACTGCACTGGGGTGGTCTGCACAGAGCCTCGGGGGGTGTCAACATACAAGCATACTTTGGTCCCTTCCCCAGATTGGCTGATTTGCTTTGAGAGCATGACAGATATGTTGTGGAATGGGTCCGAGTTTTCTATGCTACAGTCTGGATTCCTGAGGACCGAGGTTATATTCAGTTCATGTTTGATGGCCAGCAGTTCAGACTCTACAGACACCAGCTAGCTGAGATGGTTGGCGTTGAGGAGGGCAACAGGTCTCTACACAGCATAGTCTATGGGGATGCTAACCCATCTCGCCGTGCTTTGGTTGGTGGTAACTTCCCTACAGACGAGCAGGTGAGTCCACTATTTCAGCCGCCGGTTTGTGACGCATTGAACCGCACACCGGACTTGCTTATCCCAAAGGCAAAGGTGGTTCACCAGGCACTAAAGAGGAGCCTGTTGGCACGGATTGGATTTTCTGAGGCCATCAGTAGTCTTCAGCTGTGGCTCCTTCTGTCCATCCTCGGTTCTGACCCGTTCGACATTGTGGACTTTCTTATTTGTGAGATTGAGGATGTGATCTTCGATGGGATGGCCATTTCCCGACAGCAGCCATACTCTCATTTCATCTCCTACATTCTAAGTCAGCTTCACCATTCAGAGTACGTGCACATGTACCAGTCGTCCAACAAACATTTCACCCAGTACTTGCCGTCTGCACCAGGAGACAGACGCCGTGGCCAGAGGACCATGAGGCAGGCCATGGAGTGGCTCACTGAGACGGAGCGTGAGGCAGCTGCTCAGGAGGACCAGGCAATTGTAGAGGCAGAGGAACAATTGTCTGCTTACTTTCATGTGGACCTTGACAGTGCCAGTGACAGTGAGAACTTGGAGTATCTACCTCCTGTTACTCGCACACACGACCACAAGGCTAGTGGCTCGGCCTCCCCAGCACCAGTTTCAGCACCGCCACTGCCTCGAGTCACTCCCGCCACAGCTAGTCAGCCATCAGAGCTTGCAGCAATTCTCTAGAAACTGGTTGAGGGTCAGCAGAACCAGGTTGAGCACACCAGACGATTGGAGGAGTGGCAGGCACGTCAGGAGGAGCGACAGACAGCCTTGCTAGAGCATTTGACATAGAGGCATGAGCCGTCACTTGGAAGAGTTCAGCAGTCTATGATCAACATGTTCTCTATCTTTTTTGGTTGCATCAGTCACGTGCACTAGCAGATCGGATTGCCGCCACTTCAGTTTGCAGAGCCAGCACTTGTTCCAGCTCCGACTTTGACTCCACCGTCGACCAGTGTTGGTGGGCCATTTACCTCTCAAGTGTCTTCTTCGCTTCCCATAGCTCCACACACTTTTGAGGAGACACCTCGGCTGACCCTGCAAGAGTTTGTACTTAGCTCGACAGATTCAGCACTTAGGGCTATGAACGCTCAGATAGCCGAGGAGATGGACACGCAGGTTGTTGTGGTTTCTAGCTCTGAGTCACCTGCTGCTCCAGTACTTGAGGTGTCTATCTCAGCGGCTCCTTGTCGGGACCCGGATTTGCAAATCTGAAAACCTCTGTGTATACTGCACTAGTCCAGGATCACGCTAGTGCACACAGTGGAAACATAGATGAAATATCATTTCATACAACGATTTAACTAATAATAAGCAAATTATAATTAAATAAAGCAAACGACCTTATGATCAATGTTTACACCATTATGCCTTAAGGGCTTAAGAAACAAATAACCATTGCAGCGGAAAAGATAACTTGAACCATTCGACATGCTACAGGCAATCGTCTAGGGAAACGCCTTCCTAATCCACGTAGTCTTCATAGAATTCCTCCTCATGATATTCAGCATTTCCTGATGCTTCCTCAGCAACTGATCAACAAAGGCGTATAGCCGTGAGTACAAAAAGTACTCAGCAAGCCGTAGGGAATTGATGCAATATATTCATGCACGACTTGACAAGGATGGCCATATGGTTCATTTGCAGAAGCAATAACTTGAATTGTAATACAATAAATAGATTGAAAGCACATTTAAGAAAACATAAATAAATAACTGATAGATCAATGGTAGACAACATGAGCAGAATGACGAGACATCACCCTACGCCATCTAAAACAAGTATCAACCAATAAATTCAACAGTATTACTTTAAACAACAAAACAAGAGTGAACTCCCCGTTCACATGCCAACAATTCCACACTTCATGAAACACTCTATACCCCGTGTGAAATTCCCGGGCTTGTCCATGACCGCGGACGCGGCTATTCGAATAGTTTTACACTCTGCAGAGGTTGTACAACTTTACCCACAAGACATGACCATCTCTTTGTGCAATCGATAATAACACACTTCCTTTGGCGTGTCACAGAGATATCATGACAAAGTCTTTACAATGCACTGTCTAAACTCGGTACTACCCGCTAAGGTTTCGCCCCTTATGGACCCCTCTTGCGCCTTGCGAATCTACCCATCTATCTCGGAACCCACACCACCAATTGGCAACACTGAAGGCTAGTCATTGCAAATTAATCAGCTAGGTCTGTCCATACCAGACTTGTGGTACTACGGTTAGGCCCAGTTCAATGGCTCACAAGATTAAGTCCTTAAGTTGTCTCTGGCAAGACATCCACAGCCCAATACGCTAGAAAGCACCCCCTTTACTGCACGATCACTTGCCCGAGGAAAAACAATTTGTTCAACCAAGACCAATGGCAAACCCCGCTATGGTACAACAAATTTTACAATAGTGGCTAACAGCCACGATTCAATATCTCATTAAGTCAAGATTAACATTAATCACATGTGATATGGATCCCAACGTATATCTAAGCTTGTCTAAGCATAGCTACGATAACCCAATGTTGGTATAATGATTATGTCCAACTACTAATGTCCCAACCTAGGTTTAACAATGGATACGTGGCATCCCAATAATCAAGGTGGCATAATGTCAACTAGATATATAACTATTCCCATCAAATAATCATTGTACAAATATAGCATGCAATTGTATAAAGGAAAGTACTTTTGTAAACATAGGTTCAATATGATCAAAGGTTACGACTTGCCTTGCTGATCTGGTGCTGAGTCTTGTTCTTCAAAGTCTCCGTTTGCTCCCTCGGAATAAGCGTCTACTGGAAAAGAAAGCAATGAAACCAAAATAAATACAAAACAGAGACACAAACAAGCTCAAAACTGAAAATAAATGGCTCTAGAAGATAGATCTTGATTTTAGAAAAATTTAGAAATTTGAATCGCCTCAATCGGAGTTCGTATGAGAGCGAACGGGCCTCCGAAAGATTACATTCAGAGAAAAAGGCTGAAAATCAGAAAATCCGAATTTTCCGATTTATTTTTCTATTGGAAAATCGATTTATTGCGCAACGCTGACATCAGCAATCTATTTTCCGAATAAAAATAAATCAAAAAAATCTCTATTAAGCTGACAGTTGGGACCCTCGGTCTATGGACCGAGTCCATAGGCTTGGGTTGGTCCACAGTGGACAGGGCTCACGGGATCTAGGGCTGACGTCATGGATGACGTCGGCGCTGACGCAGCGATGACGCAAGTGACCAAGTGTCACGCATCGACGGCACGGTCGGATCGAACGGCAGAGAAACAATGGCTTCGGTTGCGGCGACGCGGCGCAATCTGGGGCGATGGCGCGAGATCGGACGACTGGGGTTCACAGCGAAGATCGACGGCGAGCGGCGGAGGGCCAAACTCACCGGACGTGAGGAAGAAGCAGCGGCAATTGGCGGAACAACGACGGATCGGGCGCGAAACAAGGTGGATCCGGACGAGGACGATGCGACAATTCAGGCATGCAAGCGGCAGCGGCGGGGGTGCACCGACGACGGAGATCCAAGCGGAGGACGGGCTCGGGCATGGCGGTGAACTTCGGCGAGCTCGGGCGAAGTGACGGCGGCAACTCGGCTGCGCGAGATGGGGCAAACGAGGCGGCGGACCGAGGGGAACCTCGAGAGGGGGGTGGCGGCGGCTTAAATAGCCTAGGGAGGCGTGTAGGACATGGACTCCTAGAACGGCGGCGTGCGCCGCGTGGACTTCGAGCTGCGGCTAGGGTTTCTGGCGATCGGCGCTGTGGCTGGGCCGGGCCAGGCAGCGGAGGCAGAGTGGCCAAAGGGCCGGGGCGGGCCGCGAGCGTGGCAGTCGGGCGGCGGAGCGGTCGCGCGGCGGGTTTGTCGCCGAAGCGAGGCAGCGGGAAGATGAGTAGGAATGGGCCGGACAGGAATTCGGCCCGAGAGGATTTTAGAAATAAAAATCATTTTCCGAATTAAGAAAATTCCAGAAATTCGAATAAGTGCAAATAAATTCAAATAAATAGCAAATAAATTCTGAAAATTCCCCAAAAATACAAAAAAATTCCTTGGAGCACAATGAACCCATCTAAAAATTAAAATATTTTGTTTGATAAATAGATTAATCAAATTAAATCCTTTCATTAATAGAAAATTCAAATTAAGCTAGGATTAATTCAAGAAAAATGCACATGTTTTATTTTTCAATTCAAAGCTTCCAAAACTCAAATTTTGGGATGTTACACTCCTGATGTTAGCACTTCTACTTTTGTCTCAGCGACCGCACCTACTCCTGCACTTGTTGTCAGTGCATTTGGTCTGGAGGATCTTGTTGTGGTGACCACACTTATTACTCCTGCTCCTGATGTCAGAGCGCTTGCTCCGCAGGATCCTGACTTTGATGTTCGGCCTTCTACCGCCACAGCGATGCCTCCTTCTCTGGCCCTGGATGCCAAAGAGGTAGATATGTAGGGGGAGTAGAGTGCTAGATATGTGATGTGTGTTTGCTTTTCATGTATGAACAAGCTACTTATTTGTTTGGTTATGTAATTTACTCTGTCTTGTAATGATTTGGTTTGGCCTTTGTGCTTAGGGGCTAAATTCAGGCCTGGACTTGCTTTCCGACTTGGTACCGTTGCACAGTTCTTCTTCGATGGAATGGTCGTCTTTCAGCGATGATGGAAAGGAGGAGCAAGATGCAGCGGCTAGCAAGCATGTCCAAGAGGAGGTAGATGAGAGGCTGGAACGTAAAATTGATGTGGAGGAGGCCGAAGGCTCAAACCGTACTGGTGTTCAGGAATCAAACTTCGATGTCTTTGCTTCGCCGGCGAGCCTAGAGCTTCGTCGAACGTGCGGTCGATCAGGTGTGGCTGGGTCCTCCGTTCCACCACCATCGCCCCCCCGGCGTCCCCGCTTGAGGACACCCCGTCAGACGTCCAGGCGGCCCTCGGGAAGCAGTGCTCAGCGCAGGAGTGGTAGGGGAGTGGTAGTAAGAGTGGTACAAGGGGAGGTAGCGGTAGTGATAGGGGGAGCGGTAGAGGGTTCGCCTATTGGTTGAACATGACCGACTTTTTCGGGGGTGACATGTGAGAACTATAGTTTATATACGTGTGTTTGCCGATGCTGAAGTGACTTGTAATATGTTATGGTCGATGAGGAAGCACGGGCCGTCGCTTCCCAACACAACACATAAACCAAACCAGTCCGAATTGATGTGTGCACACCGGATAAATCATCGGGAACAAAATGCTTGCAACAGGCTACCAATTGAATGAAATACTCAAACCAGTGCTAATCGATATGTGTACACCAGATAAAATGTCGTGAACAAAATGATGGCATAGGACTATCCGTTGAATGCAACATTCAGAAACCCTATACTCCATTCCTTCTCACCACAGGATGATCCGGTGTATACTCCATTCAGAAATCGTGTGATGTTCCCAATGCCTTCATCTTCCCAAGACAGGCGCACGCAGTTTTTCGAGATGATCGCTTCGTATTCCAAAGAATTAAACCATCTGTTCAAATTCAACTTTGAAGACCGTGTTCCAGGCATTTTCATTTCCCCAATGCAGATCGTTAATTGCACTTCGGTGACGATATATACTCCATCAATCGATTGCCTCCAACACCGCCATGAGCAATAACAAAAAAGACATCACCTCCTCTCTCGGCTCCGCCGCCTGGCCTCCGACAATGGCTTTGCCACTGCCATCGTCTTCGCCTCTAGTACCACCGATGGCTCCGCCACTACCACCGCCTTCACCTCCAGTACCGCAACCGCCACCGTCCCAGCCTTTGAGACCCCTGCAGCAATGGCTGCGGCACCACACCGGTACCATATCAACCAATCGTCCGCTCCCTCCGCGGAAAGTGGGCAGTTCCGCTCCCTCTGACTCAAGCGTCGGCATCGTCCATAAGCGTCTGCTGCCAACATTCTCCTCCTCCGACAACGACAATGATAGTTACGACTCGTCGGAGGGCTATCGTGACGACTAGGAGCTGGAGGATGACCCAGACAGAGCTGGTTTGAGCGAGGACCCCGACGGTCGTAGCGACGACTCCGACTCCGACGATGACACCGGTGACGACGAGGACTAGATCGACTAAGTAGTATTTTCAAGTAGTTTTTTGGTGGGAAACTTTTGTATATTGTGCTTATGCTTATATATAGTATGATGCTACTGGGAAAAAGGAGATCAATATGGGAAAATCTTTGTATATTCCTCTGAACCCTCATCTGTGTCGGTTCTTTACAGATGAGTGGATATCATCACAATCGGTACTAGATAAGAACTGACACAGATGAGGGAGTCCCATATCTGTGTCGGTTCTTATCTTGAACCGATTGTGATGTAGTGTCATCACAATCAATATTTTCTCAGAACTGATTGAGATGACCTCTTTCCAAATATTACAAATGACATACAAATATCACAATCAATTTTTTCGTGAAAAGTTGGGAACCAACACGGATGAAGCGATAGTGTTGTACCATTCTGTAGTAGTGCCGGCAGCCCTCGGGAACCAGTGCTGAGTGTGGGACTGCTAGGAGGGGAGGTACCGGTAGTGATAGTGCATAGGGGGAGCGGTAGAGGGTTCGCCTATCGGTTGAACATGACCGAGTTTTCCGGGGAGACGTGTGAGAACTATAGTTTATATACGTGTGTTTGTCGATGCCGAAGTGACTTGTAATATGTTATGGTCGATGAGGATGGTATGATGCTGTGAATACATGTGTGTTTGGGACATGCTATGTCTTATTTTCTAAGAGCTAAGCATCTAGGCCTAGCGTATGTGCCGAAGCATGGGCCGTCGTCTCCCAATACAACACATAAACCAAATCAGTCTGAATCGATATGTGCACACCGAATAAAATATCGGGAACAAAATGCTTGCAACAGACTACCCATTGAATGCAATACTCAAATAAGTGCTAATCGATATGTGTACACCACATAAAACGTCATGAACAAAATGATGGCAAAGGAATATGCGTTGAATGCAACATTCAGAAACCCTATACTCCATTCCTTCTCACCACAGGATGATCCGGTGTATACTCACTTCGTGTTAACATTTGTCCGGTGTGTGCTCTTGTGCCATCAACCTCCACGCCTTCATCTTCTGAAACACGGGACGATCCGCCGATGCGCCGTTGTTTTATTTTTATGGTTGGTAGAGGGAGTAGAGTGCTGGATATGTGATATATGTGTTGTGTGTTCAAACTTATGTGGTCTGTGTTGTAATGATTTGGCTTGCCCTATTGTGCTCAGGTGCTAGCTTCGGTCCTCTCGACCTCAGAGGTGGGGCCAAAGGTGGGACCGCAGAGCATCAGCGTCGACCTGCTTTCGGAGTTAGTACCGTTGGACGACTCTTCTTTGATGGAATGGTCCTCCACTAATCATGGAAAGGAGGAGCAAGATGCAGCGGCCAGTAAGCGTGCCTAGGAGGAGGATGAGAGGCTGGCCCATCAGTGCACTGCGGAGGAGGCCGAAGGCTCAAACCGTAGTAGCATTAGGCATCGGACTTCGATGTCTTTGATTTGCCGACGAGCCTAGAGCTTCTCCAAACCAACAATCGATGAGGTGTGACCGGGTCCAACTTTCCACTACCAACGGCTCCCCGGTGTCCGCGGAAGAAGACACCCCGTTAGGTGTCCCGGCAGCCCTTGGGAACTAGTGCTCAACGTGGGAGTGGTAGGAGGGGAGGTGTCGGCAGTGATAGGGCATAGGGGGAGCGGTAGAGGGTTCGCCTATTGGTTGAACATCACCGAGTTTTTCGGGGGGACGTGTGAGAACTATAGTTTATAAACGTGTGTTTGTCGATGCCGAAGTGACTTGTAATATGTTATGGTCAATGAGGATGGTATGTTGCTGTGAATACATGTGTGTTTGGGACATGCTACGTCTTACTTTCTTAGAGCTAACCATCTAGGCCTAGCGTATGTGGCGAAGCATGTGCCGTCGCCTCCCAATACAACACATAAACCAAACCTGTCCGAATCGATATGTGCACACCGGATAAAACGTCGGGAGAAATATGCTAGCAACGGACTACTAGTTGAATGCAATACTCAAAACAGTGCTAATCGATATTTGTACACCACATAAAACGTCATGAACAAAATGATGGCAAAGGACTATGCGTTGAATGCAACATTCAGAAACCCTATACTCCATTCCTTCTCACCACAGGATGATCCGGTGTATACTCACTTGGAGTTAACATTTGTCCGGTGTGTGCTCTTGTGGCATCAACCTCCACGTCTTCATCTTCTGAAACACGGGACGATCCGCTGATGCGTCGGTGTTTTATTTTTTTGGTTGGTAGAGGGAGTAGAGTGCTGGATATGTGATATATGTGTTGTGAGTTCAAACTTATGTGGTCTGTGTTGTAATGATTTGGCTTGGCTTATTATGCTCAGGTGCTAGCTTCGGGCCTCTCGACCTCAGATGTGGGGCCAATGGTGGGACCGCTGAGTATCAGCCTCGACCTGCTTTTGGAGTTGGTACCGTTGGACGACTCTTCTTTGATGGAATGGTCCTCCACTGATGATGGAAAGGCGGAGCAAGATGCAGCGGCCAGTAGCGTGCCTAGGAGGAGGAGGATGAGAGGCTGGCCCATTAGTGCACTGCGGAGGAGGCCGAAGGCTCAAACCGTAGTGACGTTAGGCATCGGACTTCGATGTGTTTGATTTGTCGACGAGCTTGGAGCTTCTCCGAACCTACAATCGATGAGGTGTGACCGGGTCCAACTTTCCACTACCATCGGCTCCCAGTGTCCCCTGAAGAAGACACCCCATTAGGTGTCCCGGCAGCCCTCGGGAACTAGTGCTCAGCGTGGGAGTGGTAGGAGGGGAGGTGTCGGTAGTGATAGGGCATAGGGGGAGCGGTAGAGGGTTCGCCTATTGGTTGAACATCACCGAGTTTTCCGGGGGGACGTGTGAGAACTATAGTTTATAAACGTGTGTTTGTCGATGCCGAAGTGACTTGTTATATGTTATGGTCAATGAGGATGGTATGTTGCTGTGAATACATGTGTGTTTGCGACATGCTACGTCTTATTTTCTTAGAGCTAATCATCTAGGCCTAGCGTATTTGGCGAAGCATGGGCCGTCGCCTCCCAATACAACACATAAACCAAACCAGTCCGAATCGATATGTGCACACCGGATAAAACGTCGGGAAAAATATGCTTGCAACGGACTACTAGTTGAATGCAATACTCAAACCAGTGCTAATCGATATGTGTACACCACATAAAACATCATGAACAAAATGATGGCAAAGGACTAAGCGTGGAATGCAACATTCAGAAACCCTATACTCCAGTCCTTCTCACCAAAGGATGATCCGGTGTATACTCACCTGGTATAAATATTTGCCTGGTGTGTGCTCTTGTGCCATCAACCTCCATGTCTTCACCTTCTGAAACACGAGACGATCCGCCGATGCACCGGTGTTTTATTTTTATGGTAGGTAGAGGGAGTAGCTAGAGTGCTAGATATGTGATATATGTGATGTGTGTTCAAACTTATGTGGTCTCTGTTGTAATGATTTGGCTTGGCCTATTGTGCTCAGGTGCTAGCTTCGGGCCTCTCGAACTCGGAGGTGGGGCCAAAGGTGGGACCGCAGAGCATCGGCCTTGACCTGCTTTCTGAGTTGGTACCGTTGGATGACTCTTCTTCGATGGAATGGTTCTCCACCGATGATAGAAAGGAGGAGCAAGATGCCGCGTCTAGTAAGCGTGCCTAGGAGGCGGATGATGAGAGGCTGGCCCATTAGTGCACTGCAGAGGAGGCCGAAGGCTCAAACCGTAGTGGCGTTAGGCATCTGACTTCGATGTCTTTGATTTGCCGGTGAGCTTGGAGCTTCTCCAAACCTACGATCGATGAGGTGTGACCGGGTCCTACGTTCCACTACAATCAGCTCCCCGACGTCCCCGGAAGAAGACACCCCGTTAGGTGTCCCGGCAGCCCTCGGGAACTAGTGCTCAGCGCGAGAGTGGTAGGAGGGGAGGTGTTGGTAGTGATAGGGCATAGGGGGGCGGTAGAGGGTTCGCCTATTGGTTGAACATGACTGAGTTTTGCGGGGGTGACGAGTGAGAACTATAGTTTATATACGTGTGTTTGTCGATGCCAAAGTGACTTGTAATATGTTATGGTCGATGAGGATGGTGTGTTGCTGTGAATACATGTGTGTTTGGGACTTGCTATGTCTTATTTTCTTGGAGCTAAGCATCTAGGTCTAGCGTATGTGCCGAAGCATGGACCGTCGCTTCCCAATACAACACATAAACCAAACCAATCCGAATCGATATGTGCACACTGGATAAAACGTCGAGAACAAAATGCTTGCAACAGACTACCCGTTGAATGCAATACTCAAACCAGTGCTATTCGATATGTGTACACCAGATAAAATGTCATGAACAAAATGATGGCAAAGGACTATTCGTTGAAAGCAACATTCAGAAACCCTATACTCCATTCCTTCTCACCACAGGATGATCCAGTGTATACTCACCTGGTGTTAGCATTTGTCCGTTGTGTGCTCTTGTGCCATCAACCTCCGTGTCTTCATCTTCTGAAACATGGGACAATCCGACGATGCGCTGATGCTGCAATGGACTATCACTACAAGAAACAGAGAAAAATTCGTGGGTTTTTTAAATTCGTGGGCCAAAAAAAAACCGACGAATTTATTTATTTAAATTCGTCGGTTTGTGTAAAACCCACGTTTTTAATTAAATTTGTGGGCCAAAATGAAACTCACGAATTTAATCATTTAAATTCGTTGGCCAGAAGTAACCCACGAATTTAAATATTTAAATTCGTGTGCCAAAAAATTACCCACGAATTTAAAAATTTAAATTCGTGGGCCACCAATTACCCACAATTTAAGTTTTTAAATTCGTGGGCCCACGTTATCGCAATTTATCGCGGCAAAAAACCCTCACAGGCCCGACCTCCCTCCCACGCCCGCCCGCCCTCCTCCCCACGCCCGCCTCTCCCCCGCCGCCGCGCCGCATCGCCCGCGCCCGCCATGCCCGCCCCATGCTCGCCGCGCCGCCCGCCTGCCCATCCCACAGCGCGTCGCGCGCCGCCCGCCGCCGCATGCGCGCCTCGCCCGCCTGCGCGCACTCCACTCGGCCGTCGAGCCACCCACCGGCCGCCCTCGCCGGCAGAAGCCGCCGCTTCGCCGCCCGAGACCCGCCCCGGCGGCCGCCCGCTGCCGCCGCCGGCGGCCGCCGCCTGCCGCGCCCTCGCCGGTCGGCCACGAAGCCGGCCGGCGCCCGCTACTCGCCGCCCGCCGCCGGCCGCCGCCCTCCGCCGCGCGCCGCGGCCGCCGCTGGCCCGCGCGCCCCGTCCGCGACGCGCGCCCGGCGGTCGCCCGCCACGCTGCCCCCGCCGCGGCGCTGCCCGGCAGCCGCCGCGCCATGCTGCGCGCCCGCCCTGATCGCCGCCCGGCCGGTCGCCGCGACGTGGTGCCGCCGGCCGCCGGCCACCACCGCGCTGCTGGCCGCCGCCGCCGCCGCCGGCCGGCCGCCCTCCGCCGCGATGCCGCCCGGCGGCTCGGCGCCGCCATATTGCCCCGCCGCCCGCGTCGCCCGCCGGCCGCCCGCCACGCTGCCCCGCGCGCGACGCGACCCGGCGAGCCGCCCGGCCCGGCTGCGCCCGCTTCGCCAGCCCTCGCTCGTGCCACCGCTTCGCTCGATGCGCCCGAGACGCCGCCACGCCGCCCGTGGCCGGCGCCCTCACCCGCCGCTTTGTCCGCCCGCCGCGCCACCGTCGCGCCATCGCCGCGCCGCCCGCCGGTGACGCTCGCCGTCGCCGCGCCGCCGCTGCCGTCGCGGCGCCGCCGCTAGTGACGCCTCGCCGTCGCCGGCGCCGCCCGCCGGTGGCGCCTCGCCGTTCTTGGCGCCACCCCCCCTCCCGGACCCTCGCGACACCCCACCGGCGTTGGAGAAGGTATATTTCGTCTCTTTTTATATTCGTTTAAAGTTATTTCATCTCATTTTATATTCATTGCATATGATATATATATTTTTATTTTCTCACTGCCGTTGTATATAAAGTTAGAGTTTAGGGTTTGTGTCGAACAATAGAGAACATAGGCGTCACCCGTTCGGGAACGGCACATCTCACATTTGCTTGTGAGGTGCGCGGTTCCGGAATTGTCCAGCGTATTTTGGACAGCCCGAGAATGTTGGTTGTTGCATAGGACCTGTGACGTGCGAGCGATCCGAACGTGATTTCAGCCACATAACCCTGTTGTTCTCCGACGCACTAGCATCAGGTGTGCGTTTGGAGAACAGCGGGGTTATGCTGTCGAAATTTCGTTCGGCTCGTAGCGCACGTCACAGGTTGCATACAATAGCCTCCATTCTTGGGTGGGTTTAGGACAAATCTTTCCTAATAGGGTTGTCATTGTCACCTAAGCCACGGTCGTACGTTGACATTGTTTCATTTGTTTAGCTTTGATAATGGGTGACGATCGAAGGGCGATGTATGACGGATGGAGGAGTGATGGGGGGCACTCAAGGGAATGGGGGCAAATCACAGATGCTTTCTTGAAGCAAGCATTATTTGGAGGAGTGAATATGTGTATTGCCCGTGTACCCTCTGCGAGAATAACAGCTACTACAAACAAGGATATAGTGCGATATCACATTTGCAAAAGCGGGTTCATGCCTAACTATTTGGTGTGGCACCGTCATGGAGAGGCCATGAGGCGTGCCATTGAGACAGAAGAGATCTTTGGACCATGTGGAGGATCACGGCCGGATGGAAGACATCTTTGGATGATCTTGGCAGGGGGACTGAATTTAACTCCGGGGAAGGGTCACAGCCGGAGAAGGTTAAGGAATTCTATAGGCTACTTGACACCTCGGACGAGAAGCTGCATGACTTGACCAATGTGACCGTCCTGCAGGCGGTTACACGCCTTATGTCGATGAAGTCGAAGTTCAACTTTTCGAACAAATGCTTCAACGCTTTGCTTGAACTAATGAATGATGTCCTTCCGCCTAACCACAAGATGCCAAAGGATTTGTACCAATCGAAAAAGTTGATGGCCGGCCTCGGGATGAATTACGGAAGATTGATGTGTACGAGAATAATTGCATCTTTGCTCGAAGGATCATGACAACGATACCCATTGTATGCATTGCGGTAAGTGCGATTCGTTGAGGTGGTAGATGAGGAAGGGGTATCAGTCACTACAAAGGTCGCGACTAAACAACCCGGTACATGCCGATCACGGATAGGCTTAAACATTGTACATGTCAAAAGAAACAATGAAACATATGCGGTGGCACAAAGAAGGTAAGCGTGAGGACCAAGACCGGATATGATGGTGCATCCGTCGATGGCGAGGCATGGCGAGGCATTGGACCGATTCGATCCTGCATTTGCATGCGACCTAGGAGTGTCCGTCTTAGTTTGTCCACGGACGGTTTCACACCTTCGGACTGGCGCTAGCCCCTACTCTTGTTGGCGGTCTTCATCATGCCATACAATCTTCCACCGAGATTTGCTTGAAAGAGGGGTTCATATTCCTTGCTCTTGTCATTCCGGTCCTAAGCATCCAGGAAGGATCTCAATGTGTTATATGCGTGAGAGGTTCCGCCTTGAGAGCGAAGACGATTACAACGCTTTGAAGAAGGCCAAAAGCGTCTTCAACGGCGGCACAAAAGGTTGTCGGAGATTCATTCAAAGAATGCACACATTCAAGTGTCATCAATTTTACAAGAGGGTGAAGAAGGTGAACATGAGAAGAGGACGAGGCGAGGAGGATACACTGACAGAACAAGAGTATCTCGAGCTCGGTCGATTGGATAATGAAGGACATGTAGGCTTGGAGGTGGATGTGCAGTCTTGGGGATCGGAGGATTTTCAAGAAAATCAAATAGAAATTGAGGGAACAAGAAGTAGTTTGGGAAGCACAAGTACACGCATGCAGACGGACACATTGGCCTAGAGCAACGCATGGTAAGTATCGGTATTATAATTGTTAGTGAATTTGTCACTATGTTTCTAACTTTGCATCGTAGGAGGTCGAAAGTGGGAGTACTCCCACTTTTGTGGAAGTTTACATCCGGGGCACCAAGGCGAGGATCCACGGAACCGGATGTGTTGTGCGACGACGGGCTAGTGAGAGGATGGTAAGTATAAATGACACAATATGTTTTGTGCAAATTTACATCCGGGAGCACCAAAATGTTGCTTTGTAGGCGTCATATGCGAACAAATGACACAACGTCATGGGCCGGAGGTTGATTGGAGAGCCGCACGGTCGATGTCGAGCGTTGTACCACGCTGGAGGGCCTAAAGCATGGGAGGTTCGTTAATAAAGCGATTTTATTTGTTTTGCTCTACTAAGGAAAAAAAATTGCATGGTCACATTTGGATTACATATCGTTTGTAGGTGGGCCATGGGGATGGAGTTGTGGATGCGATCGTCCTCCACGAGGCTCGGTTTCCTCACAGGGGAGTGCTCGCTCGTCGAGGTCCGCACGGAAGCACAAGCGCACGAGGAGGCTCGTGAAGCGCGAGAGGAGGCTCGTCAAGCGCGAGAAGAGTCTCGTCAAGCACGAGAGGAAGCTCGTAGAAGCCGAGAAGACTCAGAATACATGAAATGTATCTGCAGGTACAATCTCAACTTTGAACAAAACGCTCAAGTTTACATTTGTGATTAAAATCTAACAAACAATCTATATGCAAAGAATCGTCACAATCTCTTGGACCTAACGTGCGTTGTTTCGCCCTCTGTTCGCGAGTAAAGATACTTGAGTTCATTACGCTTTAATTCACTTAGCTCGTAAAATCACGAATTCACAAACTGGACTATTATGTCATAGGGCTCCCAACCACCTCCCTTGTACATGTTCTCTCCGCACATGCAGCCACCACCACAAGGAGAAGCATCACAGGGTGCTCAGCCTCCCCCGGTGTCCTTCATAAACCCTACTGGGATGCAGGCACCACCTCTAGGAGATGCACCTCAGGTTATATGATATTCTCATGCATTCTTTATTTTCAAAAAACTCTATTATGTGTACTTCATATCACAAACTACGATCCACAGAGCTCCCACCTCCTCCTCCTTTCTACATGTTCAATCCACGATCGACCACCTTCTACAGTGAGAGGCACCACGGTAAAGATGGATCGGTTCAATTCGTTATTTAAAATTTGAATGAATGATTTATATGTGGCATGATGTACCTGTCTATGCCTTACAGGGCTCCCAGCCTCCAAACCCGTTCTACATGTACCCACCACCTATGCCAAGCCAAGGAATGCCTATGTACTTCAACCCGTGGGCTCTGCAGCCACCTCAGTCGACACCACATGTATGGATGTCGAAAATATTATAAGTTTGCGACACGAGCTAAGTTTGTCAATTCTTGTACAAATTGCCGTTTTGGATGTGTGATTGATTATCTAAGGATCCGCTAGAATGTCTCCTTCGGTTTGAGAGATTGGTATATATATTATAAGCGCAAATGTTTCTTTGTCTGTTGAGTGGATGTCCTATTTACTAGAGAGGTCATGCCGAAAATTTGTACATTTCAATGACTTAGTTTTAAGCCGGTTTTAAAGAGTTGAAAGGTTGGTTTCGGTCTTTTAGTAGAGGTAGTAGGTTTGGTGTCTCGTTTGTTAATTTTTCGTTAGCTTGAACTTTGTTGTGGAGTTTGATGACTTGGTGAGCTACCTGCCCCATCCCTTCCTTTCTCTTGCTCAAATTTAGGAACATATGCTTCCGTAGGAACTTTAGTTCATTCTTTGAATATGAGATTACATATGCTTCATTGAATATGAGATTACGTGTGCAGCGGATGGACATATACTTCCGTAGGAAATCTAGTTCATTCTTTTAGTATATATATCAATCTTAGTAATCTGTTGCAAAAGTGATAATTTTTGTTGAAATGCACAACTGAGTCGATTTTAGGATATTTAGGCAACTCTTTCTTAAACCTTGCACAAATCATCTCAATGTTCATACTTGAAAAGGTTAACTTGTGTGCTTATGAAAGTTCATTGCTGTGCTCCTGTAGATAAGTGATGGTTTACCAAATTATTAACCCATTACGTGCTATTTGATTTTTTCTTTCTGTCAATAACTTTTTGATTTCGAACCTTATATTGTGTTTTTTCTTGGAATTGAAAAGTTATCTTAAGACAACTTGTTCAATTGTGAACTTATGTTTTAAATGCTTTATATGGCATCCTTGTAGAATGTTGTTTGCCCATGTACAATCTGATTGTTTATCCTTGTAGAATGCTTCATATTTGTACTTTGTATATTGAACTCTTAAAATGACTACCAAAACTCTTAATTGCTTCTTTGAACTATTTTCACTGTTTGTTCTGAATACTCAGTGATGCAATTGGGGTCTTTGGAAGTTGAATTAAGTAATTTTAGTTGTAATATTGGCCTTATGTTAATACTAGAGAGTATTACTTTGATACTTCATTGAATATGAGATTGATGTTCATATGATTATTGCAGCATATCTTGACTAGCTCGTACGTGTAGTTCTTATATATAGTATCATTCTTGTTTAGCTTGACCTGTCATATTGATATTCTCATATTGTGTCTTGGTTGAATAGTACTATTGATATTCTCATATTGACATTCATGTGAATCAGCATAATGTTACTTGTAGTACAACCTAAGTTAATCTTGAACTTGCAGGTTTCTAGGTCACGCCCAAAGACGCACTAACGAGCGACATCATAGAAGACATCTTCAACAAATACGACGGTGGTGGTAGCACCCACAACTCTAACAATCCGAGGCATGAATTCCATTGTGAGCTCGATTGGTGTATAACTATTATACTTTATAACTTGTTGTGATGGATACGTTGTGATCGACTTATTGTGATGGACTTATTTTAATGGATTGCGGATTGTATCTATTGTTGTTGTAATGTGTTGTATGCGTCATTGCGTAGTTTACAAATTGCCGTTGGATGTGTGATTGGATTATCTAAGGATGCGCTAGAATGTCTCCTACGGTTTGAGTGATTGATATATATATTATAGCGCAAATATTTTTTGTCTGTGAGTGGATGTCCTATTTACAAGAGAGGTCATGCGAAATTTTGTACATTCGGAGACTTAGTTTTAAGCCGTTTGAAGAGTTAAAGGTTGGTTTCAGATTTTAGTATCGATAATAGGTTTAGTGTCTCGTTTGTTAATTCTTCATTCGCTTGAACTTCATTGTGGAGTTTGTCTTTTGTGTTAGTGTTTACGATCGATTTGAACAAAATAAATGATCCTTCTTATTTATTCTTCGCTTAGCAATTTTTAGTTTCAATTTTCTTTTTGCCTTTTCTTTTCTTCTTTAGTTGTTATATGTATTGAGTCGATACATATATATATATATATATATATATATATATATATATATATATATATATATATATATATATATAAATACATACATTTGGATATATGTATATATGTATTGAGTGCGATACATATATATATAAAAATACATACATTTGGATATATATACATTTTTTGTAAAAATGACAGTTAAATTCGTGGGTTTATTAAACACACGAATTTAATCTATTTAAATTTGTGGGTTTATTAAACTCACGAATTTATGATTAAATCGTGGGCTAAAAACCACAATTTATCAATTAAATTCGTGGGTTTAATAAACCCACGAATTTATCTGATAAATTCGGGAGTTTTAGCCCACAATTTAATCTGTTAAATCGTGGGTTTAATAAACCCACAATTAATCTGTTTAAATTCGTGGGTTTATTAAACCCACGAATTTAACTTTCGAAAACAATTAAATTCGTGGGCTTAGCATAAACCCCGAATTTAACTTAAATCGTGGTACCCACGAATTTAATTAATTAATTTCGTCGAGTTAAATTCGTGAACTAAATTCGACGGTTTGCTCACGAATTTAAATTAAATTCGTGGGTTTTAGCTTAAATTCGTGGGTTTTTGGCCCACGAATTTTTCCCGGATTCTTGTAGTGTATCCATTGAACTCAACAGAAATCGTAGACTCGAAGCCTTCTCACCAACGGATCATCCAGCATTGAAAATAAGGTATCAACGGATTATCCCATTTTCGCATTATTTTTGAACATAGCCAAATTTTGCCTACGAAAACGAGAGGTAACTGCACTACTACACGAATATACATCACAATCGTTTCTTTTTTATCATCACAGTCGGTTCTGGTGGCGACACAAAGTCATGAGATAGAGATGAGGCGGTGCTATTACAGTCGGTTCTTGCTCGATAGAGATGAATGCGTCATCTCTATCAGTTCTTCTAAATAAGCGATAGAGATGACTCCATCATCTCTATTGCTTCTTCTAACGAACCGATAGAGATGAGCGGGTCATCTCTATCACTTCTTCTAAGGAACCGATAGAGATGACCACCTCATCTCAATCGATTCTTTAGAAGAATCGATAGAGATTGAGATGAGGTGGTCATCTCTATCGCTTCTTACAAAGAACCAATAGAGATGACCCCCTTATCTCTATCGTTTTCTTCTTAGAACCGATAGAGATGAGGGGGTGTGATGTTTTCCAATTCACCCTCCAATCAGCACATATTTCACACAGTATGCACATACCATATTCACACAGCAATAACACACATTATGCACATATCACATTCACATAACACAAATATTTTATTACAACACATATCACATTCGTTTACAGGTTATTTCCAAGCAAAGAGGAAAATGAAAGGATGGATTCAAGATGATACGGAGACATACTCAAGAACGAAAAGAAGTAATTCAAGCCGAGATTAAGACAATACTCACTTTTGCAAATAATGTGCAAGTGCAAACCGATTCTGATGTAAGGTCAAAAATCACTTCATAATCATGGCCAAAGCTATCTATTATTTTCTTTAGAACAAGATTGCATGCAAGAGAGGCTACAAGGAGAGTGATGGTTTGATGGATGCAATAAGATGCAAATTCGAGCACATATAGTCTATAGTCACGGATGGGTAGAAAAGTCGTGTGTTGATGATTACTAAAAGATTGGCACATGAGCTTATCTTTTGGTCCTATGAACAAGACATGCTTCTAGAATGAAAGTGAATCATATGCTATTCACTAGTCTTGACATAGCATTTGGGTGGCCTCTTACCCTCGATGATGTACGTATGGATGAAGAAAAATCAGTACTTCAAAATGGGAAAGTGGATATTCTATGTTGCCGTAGCTAGTCATCCGGATAAGAAACCTCATTTCACTCTGAACCATTGTGAACCTAAATCATATTTGCAGTTGTTATGGTCTACTGTAACTTTTGAGTTACTCTGTTCTTTATGCACTCAATAATTAGTTGTGGTCATGTATTATATAATGAAATGCTTTTAATTATAGTGTCATCTCGTGATGCGCAGGAAAGAGGTGAACTTCTTCCACCTGAGGATTCTTTGGATATAGCTTGTAAGGTGAAAGAAATGTATTGCTATTCTTCTTCAGACATTGTGAAGGTATTTGTTGCTTGGAGCTAATAGTTTGATAATATTTTGTCGAATGTGCTGTCCATTGGTCTCACTACAAGAATCAGGGAAAAATTCGTGGGCCAAAAACCCACGAATTTAAGCTAAAACCCACGAATTTAACTTAAATTCGTGAGTAAACCGTCGAATTTAGTTCACGAATTTAACTCGACGAAATTAATTAATTAAATTCGTGGGTACCCACGAATTTAAGTTAAATTCGTGGGTTTCTACTAAGCCCACGAATTTAATGAGTTTCTGAGTTAAATTCGTGAGTTTAAAAACCCACAATTTAATCGATTAAATTGTGGGCTAGAAAACCACGAATTTATCAGTTAAATTCGTGGGTTTAAAACCCACGAATTTAATCGATAAATTCGTGGGTTTTCTAGCCCGCAATTTAATCGATTAAATTCGTGGGTTTTTAAACCCACAATTTAATCGATAAATTCGTGGGTTTTTAGCCCACTTAATTTAATCTATCATTTTACAAAAAAATGTATATATATCCAAATGTATGTATTTATGTATATATATATATATATATATATATGTATATATATATATATATATATGTATCGCACTCAATACATATATGTATATATATCCAAATGTATGTATTTATATATATATATGTATCGCACTCAATACATATAACAACTAAAGAAGAAAAGAAAAGGCAAAAAGAAAATTGAAACTAAAAATTGCTAAGTTTAAGAATAAATAAGATCATCTATTTTGTTCAAATCGATCGTAAATCAGAACACAAAAGACAAACTCCACAATGAAGTTGAAGCGTAACGAATAATTAACAAACGAGACACAAAACCTATTACCGATGATTTAAAATATGAAACCAACCTTTAACTCTTCAAAACCGCTTAAAACTAAGTCTCCGAATGTACAAAATTTCGCATGACTCTCTTGTAAATAGGACATCCACTCAGCAGACAAAAAAACATTTGCAGTTATAATATATATCAATCTCTCAAACCAGAAAGAGACATTCTAGCAGATCCTTAGATAATCCAATCACACATCCAACGGCAATTTGTAAACTACGCAATGACGTACAACACATTACAACCACAATAGATACAATCCACAGTCCATTAAAATAAGTCCATCACAATAAGTCGATCACAACGTATCCATCACAACATGTAGTGTAAAATATCAAAGTAAATGGGAACAGGGATGCCACATACTCATAGCATAATACCAGGGTAAACCAACTAGTAGTGTAAAATATCAAAGTAAATGGGAACAGCTGGTTGCCTGGTTCTAGTCCTTTGCCTGACCCTACTAAATTTAGCAATACAAGAGATGCTTCTACGCATTCTCTTTCAACAAAGGAACGAAGTATGTACAACATGAACTATGCTCATACAGTGATACAACCCAATACATCAATGCCACCTACTATTAGGTATGCAAAGCCAAGAAAATCATTCTTCCCTCCAAGCCAGGTTGCAGTGGAAAGGACCAACTTTTTCTTGCCACCAAAGCTATATGTATTGTAGTTGTTACCCAGCCTCACTGTTATGGTATCATTCTCCTTGAGATCAACGTATATCCTCCCATACAACTTCCTGAATGTAGGAAGTTCTGCAGTCCGCATCCAAACGATAAGGTCCTCTTGCTCACTCAACTGTCACATAAAATGCCAACTGACATGAATTACTCCTAATGACATTGAGCAATAGAAGTTGGGATACATCCAATTCTTCTGAGCAACCTGTTTTGGATGCATACCCAGAGAACTTTTCTTTATCTACACTAATTAACAACTTAAAAGAAACATAGTTCATCTTGGCAGAAAATTAAGATGCTAAGGTCATATACTAAATGAACCGTTGTCTCCCACTCTCCCTACACACACATGCAACAATGTAATAGTGCAGATCAAGAATTCACATATTGGGATATTTTTGTCAAGTGTTCCTCCACCTTGGAGTGAACCTTTCTGGAAGTTGCTCGGATAGACTTTTTTTGCCAAATTTGTGCTCCCTATCACTCTTCCAGGAGATATTCTTCTTGTCTACTGCCAAATTCTCACTGCCACGACTGAAGTTATATGTATCATTGAACAAGCTCCAAGCAATCAGGCCACAAGGAACAATTGGTTTTCCACCTGCCGTGGTCTTCTCAGGTTCACAAGCGGATGTCTGATTTGCCTTCTTATCATCTCTTAGCTGTCCATCATTTCGGCTCTTCACATACCTGAATTTGGAAAGTGTTATACACAAATTGATAATACACAAAAATTGGCTGATTCATATCCTTTGTAACCTGGAGACAAACATTCAGTTCATTTTTTAGCCAAGAAACTGTGATAGAAGATGTTGGCTTATAGCCGCATGCTCATTGCAAATTCATAAACATGTTATACCCTTCAAGTAGTCCATCACAAATATATTTCTTGCACTGTTGCTCCTTATATACCCTAGTCCTTTAAATTATGAGTCCAGGAAAGTAAGCTTATTACCGTGAGAATCCTTGTGCACTCTTTGGATATGCTCGAGTTACGATGTAGCCAAGCTTGTTATCATCATGTTAAGCGCACACATGCCTCATCATACCGATCGACAATCTCCACAACCTACAATCATTCAAAGACATAAATAAAAGCAGAAACTACCACAACATCTATCTTAACATAAGGGTAAAAGACATGCAAAGATACATCTCGTGCGGCTAGCGGTGAAAGGACGCCAATGGGACAAATATTACGCCAACAAGGAAAAACACTGAGACAACCTACATAACACAAGCCAAAACATCTGTGAGCTGCTCCAACATACGCTTTTTATCCTCTAGAAGCAGTAGCATCATAATAATCTCTAGAACCAGTAAGCTTACCCATTTTGGAGTAAGTATTGGCTTACAAGCCGTGACTCTCGGCCTTGAGTGAACTTGGAATCTGCGCATAAGAATTTAGGAGTAAAAATTGGCTTATAAACCAGAAACATAAGTCACACCACAGGGTAGGCAATTCCTCTAAATCGACATTTCGATGTCAAAGGTTCATTGGTTCTTATTGCTCACACACAAGCAAATAATACCATCATGTACCCAGCAGTTAGAGTAGAAGCATATATGGTGTAGAAATAAATACATATGCCCCTGCATAATAATATATATTTGTTAGAATCGGAAAACTATATTTATTTCCTGCTAAATGGAATAACTAAGCTATTTTTTCTGCAAAATGATATGACTAAGCTTACAATTTAATTCTCTGATTCATAGTTATCAAACAACCTAGTGGATTTTGAGGAACAGGGCACTAGCTAAAAGCATTAGTGAAACTAAACTGTCTAATAATGCAGTAGTTTCAAATGAAGAAATGAAAAAACACATGTGGGACCTGTTACCAGTACTAAAATACTGAAACCAACCTTTTAACTCTTCAAAACCGGCTTAAAACTAAGTCTCCGAAATGTACAAAATTTCGGCATGACCTCTCTTGTAAATAGGACATCCACTCAGCAGACAAAAAAACATTTGCAGTTGTGAATAAGTTATTGCGTATAAGTAAAACCAACAGATTTAAGCGAACATTCTTTGCATTTATTTCACAAAAGGCTGGAGAAGTGAAGATTCTAATGTTTCCTGAACTTTTTATTACACTGGGAAATTCTATAATAAACTGGTGATCCAACAATCCAAAATGGACTATTAGGATGTCAACTTAATAATGCTATGATTCTCAAAGGAAAAGAAAACACATCACAACCTTTTGGATACTATTTACTAAAGACTTCATAATTATGAAATCAGAATTTGGTACTACTAATTTCTTGATGAGAATCAAGAAAAGAACATGGGCATTTACTAATGGAAAGTAGGAGTCTACAAATTTAACAACTTAGTTTTAAGATGATGAACGAGGCTAGTGAGTGCACGAGCATTCATTGCACCGGCTTTGAAGTTATGGTGGTATCGAGCCCTCTTCTCGCGCCATGTACACCGGCGTTGGTAGCACATTCCCTTCTTTATCAACCGCATTTCGGTCTTTGCCATCTATCGAATCTAGAAAAAAACTGCTTTTAAAACTTGAAGTCTCAAATACTATGCAAGTTATTTACTCGCGAAAAACTTTACTCCAGTTTGAGGACGTAAAAGCTACTGAACAATCGGCCGCGACCGACCGGCGGGCGCGCAGCATGGCGGGTGGTCGTGGGGGGGGCGGCAAGGGCGGGTCGCCGGCGGAGGCGGCCGGTGGATGGCTCGCGGCCGAGTGGAGCGGCAGCAGGGCGGGCGGGCGCAGCGGCGCGCGGGCGGGCGGGCCGGCGGCGCTGGGACGGCGAGGCGGGCGCGAGCTAGGCGGGGCGCGAGCTAGGGCGGGCGCGAGCGGGCGCGGCGGCGTAGGGCGGCGCGCGTCAGCTGGCGAGTGGCGGGCGGCGGCGTGGGAGGGAGGCGGCGTCTCTACTGGGTGGGCCCGTAGGGTTTTTTCCGGATAAATTGTGGGTAGGTGGGCCACGATTTAAAACTTAAATTCGTGGGTAATTGGTGGCCCACAATTTAAATTTTAAATTCGTGGGTAATTTTTGGCACACTGCAATTTAAATGTTTAAATCGTGGGTTATACCACAATTTAAATTATTAAATTCGTGGGTTTCATTTTGGCCCACGAATTTAATTAAAAACGTGGGTTTTATATAAACCGACGAATTTAAATAAATAAATTCGTGGGTTTTTTTTGGACCCACGAATTTTTCTCTGTTTCTTGTAGTGTCTACACAAGTACATTGTTCAATGGAATAGATGAGAATTGGAGTCTCGCTGTTGAAGTTAAGCCTATGGATAAAACCTATTCTCTGTACAAAAACTACTGCTAGCTTGTATTTGATTTGTTGAAAATTAGTTTAAATGCTTTTTATAATTGCTTGTGTTGCTTTAACAATGACTATAACTCTATAAGATTTACCTTTTGGTCTTTAGGATCTTGCGATGTCAACATATTTGTGTTTTTTTTACAAATTTGTGTTTTGACGAGTATGACATGAGGTTATTCTTCAAATTCAACCTGCAAGATTGAACTATAGTATAGACATCTCTATTAAACAAAGAGAAGGATTGTATTTTCTTATGTGCGTTCATTGCAATTTTAGGAGTTCAAGAAGCATGACAAGAAGCCTGATAAGTATATCAAAAAGTGGTCCTCAATTAAACCAAAGAACATGGTTCTCATTGCAGGACATTCTATTGCTCAGGCACATATATTTCCATAGTATGTACTCATCATGTCCGTGAGACCAATTCTAACACTAACACAAAGGCAAGATATGTACATACATATGAATGTGGAGCTTTCAACTTTTCAGGAAAAAATTTGTTTTCAAAAACAACAAAGAACAAAGCAAAGAAAGAAAAGACAATGTATCTGGCCAACCTCGAGGGCGACGGGCTGCGGGGGTGAGCTTGACGGGGGATGCAGGGCGAGCTTGGAGTTGGGAATCCGCCAGTGGAGGGGCGCGGGAACTGCCGGAGACGTAGCCGGTGGAGGAGCATGAGCCCAAGGATGCAGGTCCGCGTGGGTGGGCGCTGGTGGACCAGGTCCGACCAGGGAGGCGCAGGTGGACCAACTCGAAGAGGGGAGGTGCCGGTGGGGGGGACCTTCGAGAGGGTGGGGGGAGCTTCGAGCGTGGAGGCACCGGTGGGGGGAGCGCCGAGTGGGGAGGCACAGGTGGTGGAGCTCCGAGCGGGGACGCGCTGGTGGGGGAGCTCCGTGCCAGGATGCGCCAGTCGGGGATCTCCGAGTGGGGAGGCGTCGGTGGCGACGACGGCTGCGGAAGGCGAGGCGGAGCGCTAGCTAGGGTACGTTTGGAGCTGGGGTCAGGGTCGCGCGAGTGAGGATCAAGATGAGCTAAGTAATTAAGGATTTCATTTATGCGTTTGCAATAACTGTGTCGGTCCAACCATTAAACCGATACAAATATCTCCTGTATTCGTGTCAGTTCACTATAAAACCAATAGAAATAGTCTGAAGCCAGATGTCCTACTCATGTGTTCTGTGTCGGTTCTCTAAAGAACTGATACGAATTAATAACTATCTATGTCGGTTTCTTTAGAAAACCGACACAAATACTGTAATTAACACTATCGGTTTTTTTACCAAAAGTGACACAAATATATTACCACTATCACTATTGGTTTTTGAAAAAACCGACATAGATGTATGGCACTGTACAAGTCGATGCACAAGCCAATTTATAGAGCATCACTATCGGTTTTTCACAAAAATCGACACAATTATTTTCCATTATCACTATCAGTTTTTAAATAAAATCGACACAGATGTGTCTCATCCACAGAGGTAATAATAGAACATCACTATCAGTTTTCCATAGAAACCGACATAGATGATGATATTTAACCGACACAAATAATTCACATAGCACATTATGTTTTTTTACCAAAAAAACAAACATCACTATCTGTTTTACAAAAAAACCGATACAAATGTGAGATATCACGATTGGTTTTTTAATAAAACCGATACAAATAATTCACATAGCACAGTATTATTTTTTAGCAAAAAGAGAACATCACGATCGCTTTTTGTAAAGAAACCGACACAAATAAAAGCACTACATGACTATCGGTTTTATAAAAAAATGACACAAATGATTAAATATCACTATCGGTTTATTAAAAAACCGACACAAATTCTCCAATATCACTATCGGTTGTTTTAATATAACCGACACAAATGTTGTTCACTACACTATTTGCTTTCCACACAAACCATGAAGTATGAATTTGTAGAAATATCTGATCAAAGAGTGAAAAGGCCATAACTTTTACAAACACAGTTGGAATTATTTGAAATTTTGCAGGAACATACTTTGTGATACTACAAATCTTTTCCAAAAAGTATTTTGGCAAAAAGAGTTAGCATTGAAAAAGGAAGCCCAAATTCACTTTGTATGCATGATTTTTGGTCAAAGAGTAGAAAAGTCAAATCTTTCTCACATAAAGTCCAAGTATTTTGAAAATTACCAGAAATGATTTGTTGTAGAGTGCCTTCTTTTTCTTGCATTAAGTAGCTACATACCACAATCCATTGACAAAAATTGTGAAAGTTTCATACGTGCACATAACCTTTGCAAACACGAAACTACAGTTATGTACAACCCACCCTTGAGGATTTCAATTTTTCTCACCTAAGTATTGCTTCCAACCACAGAATATGACCTATTTTTCAGGTGGCGATGGAGAAATATCCTCTGGAACAACAAATAGGGGAGAGTTCAGCCCGAGAAGTATAAATAACCTAGCGAGGCGCATCACAATCGGTTCTCACTTAAGAAGTGATTGTGATATGCACACACATCACTATCGGTTCTCACTTGAAAAACAATAGTGATGTGATCATGCACATCACTATCGGTTCTTATTTGAGAAGCGATAGTGATATGCATTATCATCGCTATCAGTTCTCACATAAGAAGTGATAGTGATGATTACATGTACATCACTATCAGTTCACATAAGAAGCGATAGTGATGACGATGTCCACATCACTATCGGTTCTTTTGTGAGAACTGATAGTGATGTGCATGATCATCACTATCGATTTTCACAAAAGAACCGATAGTGATGAGCACGTGCACATCACAATCGGTTCTTTTGTGAGAACCGATAGTGATGTGCATGAACATCACTATCACTTCTCACATAAGAACCCAGTGCTACATCACAATCATTTCTAACCTAAGAACCGATAGTGATTATTATCAACACCTCTTCTAAGTCATCTATCACAATCTTTTTTTCCTATAAACTTAAGAACCGACCTAGATGAAGCGATAGTGATGTACTATTCTGTAGTAGTGCTGCACGCGTGACGTGCTCGCTGATCGGTGGGCTAGGACTTTTGCAAAATTACGTCAAGAAATTTTGCGAAAACGGGGGCGCGCGGCACTTATTGCAAAATTTCGTGGTACCCCATTAGAATTATACGCGAAATGTCTATTTTGTGCCTACCTTCACAAAATCTTCCCTGGACATACCACACCATAGCAAGGATAATTTGGTAAACTACTAAGAGCAACCGGTCAAATATCTTCCCCTCGCCTCCATCCCCAATCTTCCCCTCGCCATTCCATGCCTATCCCCAATCTTCCCCTCGCCGCCATCCCCAATCTTCCCGTCGCCATTCCCTGCCCTATCCCCAATCTTCCCCTCACCTCCAACCCCAATCTTCCCCTCACCGTTCCCTGCCCCATCCCCTTCTCCCTCCCAACGACCACCGATGACCCCGATGGCACCAGGGCGGAAGGCTGCTCCAATTCAACGGAAGTTGGCAGGTACTTTGTTTCCCACGTTTCATAGGCATCAGTCAACGGAAGCAACCAGGTAGTTGTCCATAGGTTGTAGGTTTATGAAAGACTGCGGCCGTTTCTTTTTGTTCTTGCTTTTTAATATTGTTTGCTTGCTCGATTTCGCCATCCACATGTTGGAGAATGTTGAAATCATATGTTTGTACCTTATTTATTTGACCTATCGAAGAGGCCACTAGCCAAGCAGCGCATTAGGCCAGAACCATCTCCAATTAGCATGTTCTATCTTAAATAATGTATATCAATATTGTTGCCTACATTAGTTACGGTGTAAATCATTATGAACTGCAATTGTACCTTTCACTTCTAAACACATAAACACTTATGATTATGCATTTGAAATTGTTCAGACTACTGAAATGCATATAGAGCTTGGATGCACACATACAGTAGTGCTATATTAACCTGAAATTGTATTTAAATCTTACTGCACTCACACAATACTGTTATATACTTGGATGCCTCGATGCTTCTACATGCATTTCAGACAAACAATCTTACACTTATTTGTTTTTTACGAATGTATAGAAGCAACACTTACCGAATATGACAAACAGAGGGCTCAAAATATGATATGAAACAATCAAGCGTTGTAAAGACTTGGTGTCACTACATTAGCATCAATAGTTAACCATACATTACCAAAGAGCAAGGGTAGTGGACCCGAAGATTCAGGTTCTTTGTATGACCCTCAAGATAATGAGGACTCTGAACAACAGGAAGTTGATAAGGTATTAATTCTTATTTGCATGTGCAAGTTTGTCCTATCACTGTTGCAGCGGTAATTCGTATTACCTTTTATTATGCAATTTGTTTAATTTGGATCTAATTCTTCTTGTATTCTACCTATCAACACCTCACAGATTTCTAAGGAGAGTGACAGCATGTCTGTTGTAGGACCAAGAGCATCAAAGAGAGTGATGGCACCTGATACACAACAGGAACCTACTAGAGTCACTAGGCAGAAGACTGCAAATGAGGAAGTTGTCCATGGTACGAGTCCAAATCCACAAGAAGTGGCCACCCTAAGCCTATCTACTGCCACACACGATGCATTGGTAGTTGTTAATTCTCCAACCCAACATGAGGACTAGATCCAGATGACCAATGAAGGCAAGTCATTGTATCTCCTTTGTGCAAGGAAAATATTCTTTATACTATTGAAAATAGCAACTAAATGATTTACACTAACTCTATGAATTAAATAGCAACTAAATGATTTACACTAACTCTATGAATTTAATTTTGTTAGGTGCACCAAATGCCAGTACACAACAAGGGCAAAGGGGAAGAAGAATGGGCAAAGATCTTGATAGGATGAGCAGAGGTTTATGCAGTAAGATTGCAATCAATATTTCTTAAGGGAAGAAGCGGTTGGAGACACCTATGCAAGCTGCAAAGTTTGCATCAGAGGGTGTCATCATACTTAGGCAGCATATACCAATCCTTCCACACTGGAAGGAGTACAAGAAAATGAGTCTCATCTTACAAACTACATTGGCAAAGTTGTTGTAAGTATATCAACTCTTGCCCACAAGTGAAGTCAATTTCTATTTTACTTGTTCTATCAAAGTTCATTATATCCTTTGAATTCTCTTTTCATGATGTTCATGCTCTTAACTAGGGCCAATTTACCATGGACACCAGTAGTAAGGCAGTGAGAAATGCATGTGCTGATATGCTAAAGGGTGGACAACGACAGATGAGGTTCAGGCTGAAAAAACAGTACTTCGATGGTATACCAGCAAATGAAGTGAGAACCACATCGCCTGCAAAGTGTGTGACTGATGCCCAATGGGGAGAACTGATGCAGATGTGGTCAAGCTCAATCCACAATGTATGACAACTTCAAATTGCCTAAACTATGTATTGCCTGTACTGTGTTAATCGGATTTGGATTCCTTATTATCTATTTGTCCGTGCGTGCTCTGTTGTACACATTGGTTTACCCGGTGTGTGCACGGCACAAATGTGCTGTTTATTATCTATTTGTCCGCACGTGCTAGGTTATACACACCAGTTTATCCGGTGTGTGCACCGGACAAATGTGATGTTTGTTGTTTATTTGTCCGGTGCGTGCTCGGTTGTACACACCTGTTTTTCCGGTGTGCACTGGGCAAATGTAATGTTTATTGTCTATTTCTCCAGCGCATCGGGTGTACTGTTTTTTAGTATTTACTATTTTTATTTGTCTACCTTACACAAATGTATCGTCTGCAGGAGAAGCGTATGAAAAACCAACTGAATCGTGAAAAAGTCCGGTGTCAGGAGCGGATAGGCTCTCGGTGCTACACTGCATAGGCCCATGTCGTGGTAAGAAACTAAACAAATGATGTTAGTGATCACTACTCATGAAATTCTGATCATGTTCCAAGCTAACAGTTTGAAATTGTTTGCACATCATTTTAGAAGCAAGACAAATTTAAAGATGTAGAGCCCACTACGATTGATCTTTTCAAGGACTTTCATTGCAGCAAGAACATTGGTTTTAGTGAGCCATTAAAGAAAGCTATTGTAAGTCCTAGTTTCCTTTTTTCCCTTTTCTACATGAAGTACAACTGAAAAAAATCTAAGTGCAAGATGGAAGTCTGAGTCGTAATCCTTCTATTGCTAGGCTGATATGGAAGCAATCAAGGCTGAACCAGTGCAAGATGGATAGGAACCAAAGTCTGCAACTGGAGCTGTTTCTCAAGTTCTGGAATCAAGTACATTTCTTCAAAATGTGGGCCTTCAGTCAGCCTCCAAGAAAATCTCCAGAGGTGGCGTTTCTTTGCAGGTACAAGATCTTCAGGATGAACTTGAGACAAAGAAACAAGGAGCAGCAGAACTTGATGCTCAGCACCAAGAGTTGGATACCTTGAAGAAGTAGGCACAAGCATCATAAATAGCAATGAAAAACCAGTCAGATGAGATTGAGAGTTTGAAGAAGTCAGCAGAAGAAACTAATGCCCTCCTTCGTCAACTGCTAAGCTTCAATTGGGGTTAGGTCAATCCTACTAACATTTTCAGCTTGATGCAACTCCTATTTTGGATACAACAGTGGTATTTTGTGAACTGTTGGTTCCTAGGAGTAATGATTTACGATGTGAACAATGGTTGTATTTTGTGACCGTGATAATTTTGTGAACAGTGATTGTATTTTGTTTATACAGTGATTGTATTTTTTGAACATTGATCTTATTTGTAACAATGTTGAATGGGCTGCGAATGTGGGCTGCCAATGTTGAATGGGCTGAGAATATAGCTTGCCAATGTTGAATGGGTTGAGAATATGGGCTGCCAACAGGGCCAAATTTTATTGGGCTCAGCTCACACATAATAAATGATATAGGACAAATCTGAATTGGGCCTCAAAAAATGGGCCCATTCAAATTGATGGGCTGATTGTGTCTTGGCCCATGTATTAGCTATCCTATTTGTGGGTTGAGCCCATTTTTAAGCCCAACCATTTTGGAGGCCCAATTCTATTTGGACTTCAAAATAGGCTCAGCCCAGAAATAAGTTAGCTCATACTTGGGCCAAAACACAATTGGCCCATCAATTCGAATGTGCCATGCAACAATTTATGATGAAAATATTCATCACAGTAATGTCACCATGTTAGATCCGCGTGGCGCCATCGTGGATTTGTGCCCTACATGGCACCATCGTGTCCAACAGTTTGTGACGATTTTGGTGACGTTTTTTGGGTGTCATAGAATTAGTGAAGAAACTTTATCGTCACAAGTTCTGTGACGAAAAATCCGCAAAACGTCACAGGACATGATTAGAGACGCGTGGTTGGTGACAGATGGTTTTTTGTCACCATAGCATCACAAATCGCGAATAATGACGAATATTGCATGATCTATGACATAACCACATTGTCACCAATCACCACATCTCTTGTAGTGAATGTGATAGCGCAACAATCGGACTAACGTTGTCAACATGTGCCACACACGTGGACACCATGTCTGACTCAAAGGCTAGGATTTTGGCGATCTCCACTGACGGCACAACCCACAAGAGGCGAAGAAGATGACCAAGGCCGTGGCGCTTCAGCGACGCTTTGGCGATGGGATCCGATAGATTTGATAGGGTTCAACACAAGGAACTCAGTGGGCACTTCAACCCTAGTATGCCATAGGGCAAGATCCCAGTGACTGATGCAGTGTCAAGACTCGGTGACTCTGGCAACGGATTGGGCGTGAACGGTGATTTCTCAGGCTTCGATGACTTGTGCGAAAAGTGTGGTTTGGCTTGGGGATCCCATGCAGGGCTCGTCCAGCTTTGGAAGGTGGTCTTCAGCTGGTATGTAACATCATAATTTTTGGCTTATTTGGATTTAATATGCATTTTATGGATTTTTTGAATTTATTGGATTTTTTGAAATTTATTTGAATTTTTAATTATTAGTTAATATGGCCAAGTGTGAAAAGTATTTAAATAATGATAAAGTTTAAATAAAGTTTTGTCAAAAATATTTTATTTGAGTTCCACATGTCTCAAAGTATTGCCTTAACTAAATTATTCTCTTTATGAAAATTATTTTCAAGACTCGGTGACTCTGGCAACGGATTGGGCGTGAACGGTGATTTCTCAGGCTTCGGTGACTTGTGCAAAAAGTGTGGTTTGGCTTGGGGATCCCATGCAGGGCTCGTCCAGCTTTGGAAGGTGGTCTTCAGCTGGTATGTAACATCATAATTTTTGGCTTATTTAGATTTAATATGCATTTTATGGATTTTCTGAATTTATTGGATTTTTTGAAATTTATTTGAATTTTTAATTATTAGTTAATATGGCCAAGTGTGAAAAGTATTTAAATAATGAGAAAGTTTAAATAAAGTTTTGTCAAAAATATTTTATTTGAGTTCCACATGTCTCAAAGTATTGCCTTAACTAAATTATTCTCTTTATGAAAATTATTTTAAATAGAAAAGCTTTTAAAAATCATTAGTTACAGTGTTGTGCCAGCCCAGTCCTATGCGTGTTGAGCACAACCCATTATGCTGTGCGGCCCGATCCGGATCGGTCTGATGATCGTCTCCATAGATATTTGACCGGACGATGGAAACGTTAGCGTTTGGGTGAAAATCCTAACGATGGGTTGCCGTTGGATCAAGCTACTGCGGACGTGCTGGATTGCGCTACATCGTGCTTGTGGGACTCCGCTCGATTGGCGATGTGTGGACGACCTAGATTTCATCGTTCCTGTGTGGCTACCGCTATCTCAGAGAAGGACTTCGCTGTCATGTTAGTTTGTCTTCTCGTGCTCTACACAGATGCTAGGGCAATAAAAAGGGCAGCCGGGACCCCCTCCAAGATTCATCGTGAGCTTGCACATCTTTCACCGTAGAAATTGTCACCTGAGGTGCCGTCATCTTCCAGATCGAGCTTGTCAGAGTGGATCAGTCAAGCCACCACAGTTTTCTTCAGATTACATCATCGTCGTTCAGTCTCCAACATAGCCCAGGATGTTGCTGAGTTCGTCGCGAAAAGCTGCTCTAGATTTTATGCTTGCCGGAGGTGTGTTGTAACATCGAGGACCACTTCGTCTTCCTCTGGTCCAGTGGGATGCCACTGCCAGGCCATGGTTGGAAAGTCGTCGGCGAATACCCTAGACTTGATCTTGAACTGGGTCCGTGGATCGATGGCCACGTGTCAACGTCGGGGCAATGCCGACGTCTTGATGACGTTATTAATTTGATTTTTTAGTATAGATTTAAATCAGAATTAGTTATTTAATTTTTTTGATTTTTGTTATTTAATCAAATCTTTCGAGAGCCTATTCTTCCTCATACAAGCTCTATTGAGGCAATTCGAATTTCTAAAAATTTGTAAAATGGAGATATATTTAATGGTGAATTTTATTTGATTTTTAGAGTTTGTTTGATATTTATTTTTGATGTTTTCTCTCGTTATGCATAGACGTTGAAGTGCTTGGAGTGTTTGAGGAGGAATCGTTGACTCAAGACCAAGGTCCAGAGCAAGGCAAGAACTTTTCCAACGCAAGTTGTGCTTTGATCATGTTGAGCCGAGTTTACAAAATTGCTATGTCGTTTTACATTGTTGTATGTTATTTTATGTGAACAACTATTTAAAAATAGTTTGGGATCTAATTAATCTACCCAATTGAATTATGCCCTAATTTGTCATTTGTATGCGATGATTAATTGTCATCCTAGGATGGTTCATTATTAGTTGGTTAATATTGGAAATCAACATGGGTTTGTTAGACCGTGTTTAGTATGCCTAGCCATGCCATGTGTACCTCATGTTTTTGGAATATCAATTTAATCTTGATTAATGGAATATGGAACATGTTTATGGAATTGGTGTGTCAGGTGTTATCACACAATGATGTTGAGTTGTAGTGACAGGGAGGTCATGCAACGATGTTGACTTGTTGATGCCATGTGGTGCTTGGTAATCAACTAGGGCAGTAATCATTTAGACTGGGGAAAGTGGCAAGTGGCAGTGCGCCACGGTGGGCCAGAAGGGCAGAGGGTTTGTGGAAGTCTTGCCTCAGTCATCTTAAGGACTTAGTATCAGGACCCGAATATGCAAATCCGGACCCTCTGTGTATACTGCACTAGTTCAGGATCACGCTAGTGCACACAGACTCAACATCGGTAAATATCACAATCATACACAGCGAAACATTAAGAAAGACATCTTATATTAATTAATACCTGTTGAATGACCTTAAGGTCAACTTACATGATTAAGCCTCACAGGACTGAACAACAAATTAAACTGCAGCGGAATAAAAACGTAGACAACCCTTCAGTATACCAAGGCAACTGACAAGGCTTGCACCCTAAACATTCACCTCCTTCTAGTACATCTCCTCCAGAATGGGTGCAGACTCCTCAACTGGTGATGTTGTGGGCAAGGGTGAGTACTTAAAGCACTCAACAAGTTGTGCATATAATGCAATTCTATGTAACTATATGCAAGGCTTATTCCAAAGGAAAAGGCTATTATGGCTATTTTGCAATAAGCAGCATTTATGAACAAATATAATAAATAGATTGTAAAGACTATAAAACAAATAATAGTAATAGATAGATTCAACATTTCTCAAGTAAACCAAGTTTCCAATCCTAAGTCAAGTTCCAACCTTCCATATGGCAATTCCGCCATCCCAACCAAGTATTCCATTTAATTAAGCTAACCCTTAACTGTAATTCCCGAGAATTGCTCAATACCGCGAGCACGGCTATTTGAATAAATTCACATTCTGCAGAGGTTATGCGCTTTACCCACACGACATGATATTCTCATTGTGCCTGGCCATTAGCACACTTCCTTTGGTGTGCTGGTAGAGAAATCATGACAAAGCCTTTACAATGCTCTGCCTTAACCTAGTACTACCCGCTAAGGTTTCAACACTGGTGGGTCTGAAAACCACAACCAGGGCCCCCCTCTTGCGCCATGTGAGTTGCTCCATAACTCTGGAACTCACACCGCCATTGATAGTACCAAGCTAAGACATCACAAATTAATCAGCTAGGTTGTCCCATGCCAGACATGTGGTTGCATGCTTGACTCAGGTCAAAGGCTTGCAAGGTTGAGTCCTTAGGATGATCAAAGCAATACTTTCACATACCCTCTGCCTTTCGGCCCACCTTGGTATACTCGCCCCTTGTCACTTGCCCCAATCTAAGTGATTACCACCCCAGTTGATTAGCAAGCACCACGTGCCATCAACAGTTCAATATCGTTGCGTGACAGGACTCGCCACTACAACTCCATCTCATTGTGTGATCTCACATGAAACACAAGTTCATAACAGTGTTCCATATTCCATTAGTCAAGATTAAACATTGATGATTCAAGTACATGTGATGACGTGGCATGGCTAAGCAACTATGACATTCTAACCTTCTCATGATGATTTTAATACCAACCAACTATAATGAACCAATCTAGGGTGACAATAGATCATGGCATACAAATGACAAGGTAGGGTATAGACCAATTTGGTATAATAGCTAAGTCCCAATTTAATTGAAACAATTGTACATGTGAAATAATAAGCAATAGGGTATAAAACAAAGTAGCAATTTTATAAATATGGGTTCAACATGATCAAAGCAAAACTTGCTTTAGAAAAGCCCTTATTCTTGCTCTGGACCTTAGTCTTGATTTGACAAATCTTCCTCGGATGCGTCGGACAATTCAACATCTACGCGAAACAAGAGAGAAAACCAAATAAATACCAAAAAAGAAATAAAGTAAACTCTAAAAATCAAATAAAATTCACCATTAAATAGACCTCAATTTTACAAATTTTTAGAAATTTGAATCACCCAAATCCGAGTTAAAATGCAAAATATATGGCCTTTTGAAGTTTGAATAAATCTGAAAATACAAAAAATAGAAAATCCGAATTTCCCAAATTATTTTTATACTGAAAAATCGCTTTATTGCGTCATGCTGATGTCAGGCTGACATCACAGCCATTCGGACCAATCACGCGCCGACACGTCGCTTTGGTCCATAGACCAGGTCCACGGGACTACCTCTGGTCCACCGTGGACGCGGTCCACGGCGCCTCGCGACGCCACATGCGATGCTTGCTTCGATCATCAATGCGTGGCGAGATCACAGCCACCCGCGGAAGATCTACAACTTGCGCAGCCAATAGCTATGGCGCGATCTCAACCTCCGTGATGAATCACACGGCACGAGCTTCGCGCTGGCGTCGATGGTAGCTCGGTGGCGCAAGTCTCACCATCTTCGGGGACGATGACTCGGTCTAGCGCTCTGGTGGATTCTCGACAACATGGGTCTTCGACTCAGATAGACCACGACATGGCGATCTCGATGATGCCATTGATGACGGCGGAAACTCACTGACGGCGACGAAATCCAGCAAAGAAAACGGCGGCGCGGCCCTCAAACTCCGACGAGCTCTCGAGTTCAACTGGCGGTGGCTCGGATGATAAGAAGTAGGGCACTAGAGTCGACACGCGAGGGGAAAACAGCACAAGGGTCGGCGGCTTTTATAGCGCCCTGGAAGGCATGTCAAACATGGACACCGAACAAAGGCGGTGAGAGTGCGACGGAGAATTTTGTTCTGAATACAGCGAAGGTGATGAAATCGTGACCGTCCACGCGTCCTGATCAACGGTTGCGATACTCAAAGACGTGGCGCAATCTGAGACGAACTCAAGATCGAATGGCTACAGACATTAGGGTTTTCTAATCGGTATCTACCGTCGGATGAAGATCTAACGGTCCACGATTAAGGCTTTAGAATACGGGCCAGGCGCACACAGTAAATGGGCCGAGCCTAGTGTTCATAGCGTTCTTCCAGGTTTTATCAATTAAAATAATTCTAGCAATTCGATTAAATGGTTTTAGGCAATAAAAATATCAGGAAAAATCTCAAAAATACTTTGAGACATTTTGAACTTAAATAAAATATTTTTGGCAAAAATTTATATTAATTTTGTATATATTTAATTAGTTTCCTCAAAAGGCCAAAATACATATTTCAAAATAAATTCAAATAAATTCCAGAAAAATCCAATAAATTCCAAAAAATCACAAAATGCACAAAGATCAATAAAACAATATTTAGGAAAAATCTTGGGATGTTACACTTAGCCTTGCAAGCATTTTACATGAGTCAAATATGCAACCACATGTCTAGAATAGGACGGACCTATTTAATTAATTTCCAATATTTTAGCTTTGGTACTACTAGTGGTGGTGTGAGTCCCGGGTGTACGGGTCAACTCACATGGTGTAAGAGGGTTGCCCTATAGTGGTGGTATAACCCTTCAGTGTTGAAACCTTAGCGGGTCGTACTAGATTAAGACATAGCATTGTAAAGGCTTTGTCGTGATATCTCTACAGCACACCAAGGGAAGTGTGCTAATATCGATTGCACAAAGAGATGATCATGTCGTGTGGGTAAAGCGCATAACCTTTGTAGAGTGCAAAATCTATTCGGATAGCCGTGCTCGCGATATTGAGTAATGCTCGGGGATTACAATCAAGGGTTAGATTTCATAAACTGAAAACTTGGATGGGATGGTAGGATGCCATTGGTAAGCTTGGAATTTGACTTAGGGCTGGATGCCACGTTTAATTGAGAAATACCTGCAATTTACTTATTACTGTTATTTGTTTTGCTGTCTTTCCAATCTACTTATTGTATTCATTTATAAATACTTCTTACTGCAAAATAACCTTGTTAGCCATTTTATTGGAATAAGCCTTGCATATAGTTATGTTAAAATTGCATTCTGTGTACAACTTGTTAAGTGCTTTAAGTACTCACTCTTGCTAACAACAAACTAACAGTTGAGGAGTCTACAACATTGGAGGAGTACCATGAGGAGACGAATATTTAGGTTGCGAGCCTTGTCAGTTACCTGTGGTATACTGATGGGTCATCTACGTTTTCCTTTCCATTGCAATAATTTTATTTTAATATTCTTAGTTTAGCGCTACATGGCTTATTCATGTAAGTTGACCATAAGGTTAGTCAACAAGTTGTATTTAATATATGGAGTCTTTGTTATGTTTCCGCTATACATGATTGTGATATTCATCTCTGTTGAGTCTGTGTGCACTAGCGTGATCTTGGACTAGTGTGATACACATAGAGGGTCTAGATTTGCATATTCATGTCCCGACAGAGGTGATATCAGAGCCATACTGACTATAAGTCTTGATCCTAGATAGTTTGGTTGTCTCTTATGTGTGTCCAAAATTATTTTCTAAAGGAAAATTTATAACTTGACTAATAAAAAGCTTTTAACTCTTCTTATTCTTCTATTATGGTCCTTTGCTGAATTTTTGTTTCCCTTCCGTTGTTTCAAGTGGAGATCTTACCCAAGTTTCTTTTATTAGATGAGGGTGGCTCAGAAGTATGGTGAGTGCGAAGGAGGCTATGCTGCAGAACTATGGAAGGTTTTGCAGGTATTTGGAGGCTTTGTTCGACCCTTTACAGAGGGAGTTGCTTGGTTGTTAATTGTGTGGAGAGAGGTTTCATTTGAAAGATTCTTATCTGCGCAAGGTTTCGTTGGCAATCTCTGTGACTTGACGTTCCGCTTTGAGAGCTTGATGCACCAACTCTACCATCGTGTTGTTGGGTTGAAACTTGATAATGCGCTTGATCTTGTAGTTCAGTCTAGACATGAATCGAGCAATGGAATGTTCTTCAACTTAGTTGATGTTAATTCCAATCATTTCCTTCTCTATTTTTTTGTAATATTCATCAACATAATTTGTACCTTGTTTCCTATTCTCAAGCTTGTCAAATAGGTCCCGCTTGTAGTGCTTAGGAATGAATCGTGTTCGCATCTCATACTTCATGCCTTTCTATGTGGACAAGGGATGTTCATGAGCTCGTGCCTTATCATTTTGGACCTGTTCCCACCATTGAAGAGCGTAGTCATTGAACTCGAGGGATGCCATGTGTAACTTCTTCTCCTTCGAGTAATTGTGCACGAGAAAGATCTTGTCCACCTTGAGTTCCAAAACAAGATACTCCTCTGGGTCCGAGCTACCTATGAACTTCGGCATGGTAAATTTATGCTTACCAAACATCTCCTTAGGGCTATTGTTGCGATCATGATGTCAGTAGTCATCGTTGCAGCGCACATAGTAGCCATTGTCAGAGTAGTAATCATCATACTCATTAGCGTATTTTCTCGAGGGACCTCTTCCATGGCCTCCTCCTTGGCCACGACCATGGCCATGATCATGGTTTGGGGCAACACCGTGCCCCAAGTTGGGAGGTTGTTCAGCCTTCGTGACTATACGATTACATGCTTGGGCTGCAGGTTCATGTGCCTCGGAAGTTACATGTAACATCCCAAAATTTGCCTTTAATACTATTTTATCGCTATTTGTGCATTTTGTGATTTACTAAATTTATTGGATTTCTCCTGGATTTATTTGCATTTATTTTAAATTATGTATATTGGCCTTTTAAGAAAACTAATTAAATATATATAAAGTAAATATAATTTTTTGCCAAAATATTCTATTTGAGCCCAAAATGTCTCAAAGTATTTTTGAGAATTTTCATGGATTATTGCTAGTGTTTTTACTGCCTAAAACTAATTAAAGTAATTTCTGTAATTATTTTAATTGAAAAATCGATGAAAACCCCATTGAACAGTACTGGGCCGAGCCCAAATACTGTGCAACGCATGCGGCCCAGTTCGGCCGACCCATTTTCTAGAAGCTTAGCAGACGCAGTCGGATCGCGATCGAACGAGTGGGGATTGGATTGGAAACCCTAAGGGTTGTAGCCGTTGGATCATGATCGTATGGCGTAGGTGAGATCGTGTCATTTCGAGAATATCTAATTTGAGCTGTTAATCTATTGCGTGCGGTTAGGATTGTACCGAGGCGGCATTAGATGCTGGCCGTTGGTCAATGATCGGGAGGCCGAGGCTTTTCGTCTCCGTTAGGGACTCGGTTTTGGTATTTATTTGCTTTTCTCCTTCGGTTCGCGTAGACGTTGAATTGTGCGATGCTTCGGAAGAGGATCAGTCAACCCAAGAGCAAGTTCCAGAGCAAGACTAGAACCTATTCCAAGGCAAGTTGTGCTTTGATCATGTTGAACCCATGTTTATAAAATTGCTATATTATTTTACTTTATTGCATGCTATTTCACATATACAATTGTTTTAATTTAAATTGGAACTTAGCTATTATACCAATTTGATCTATACCCTACCTTATCATTTGTATGCCATAATCTATTGTCACCCTAGATTGGTTCACTATAGTTGGTTAATACTAAAATCAACATGGGATGGTTAGACCGTTTTAGTTGCTTAGCCAAGCCACGTCATCACATGTACTTGAATCATCAAGGTTTAATCTTGACTAATGGAATATGGAACAATGGTATGAACTTGTGTGTCATGTGTGGTCACACAATGAGATTGAATTGTAGTGGCGAGGGATGTCACGCAACGATGTTGAATTGTTGATGGCATGTGGTGCTTGATAATCAACTTGGGTGGCAATCACTTAGATTGGGGCAAGTGACAAGGGGTGAGTATGCCAAGGTGAACTCGATGGGCAGAGGGTATGTGGAAGTCTTGCTTCGATCATCCTAAGGACTTAACCTTACAAGCCTTTGACCTGAGTGAATCATGCAACCACATGTCTGGTATGGGACAACCTAGCTGATTAATTTGCAATGTCTTAACTTGGTATTATCAATGGTAGTGTGAAACCCGAGTTATGGATCAACTCACATGACGCAAGAGGTGGCCCTATTGTGGTAACTAGGCCCTTCAGTGTTGAAACCTTAGCGGGTAGTACTGGGTTAAGGCAGGGCATTGTGAAGGCTTTGTTATAATCACTCACCTTTGTAGTGTATGGTTGTATCATGTGGGTAAAGTGCATAACCTCTGCAGAGTGTAAATCTATTCGGATAGCCGTTCTCACGGTATTGAGCAATACTTGGGGATTACAGTTAAGGGTTAGTTTAATTAAATGAAAAACTAGGTTGGGATGGCAGGTTGCCATGTGGAAGCATGAAACTTGACATAGGATTGGAAACTTGGTATACTTAATAAAAGCTAAAATTATTATTTATTGTTATTTGTTTTACTAACTTTACAATCTACTTATTGTAATTGTTCATAAATGCTGCTTGTTGCAAAATAGCTATATAGCCTTTTCCTTTGGAATAAGGTTTGCATATAGTTGCATAGAATTGCATTCTGTGCACAACTTGATGAGTGCATTATGTAGTCACCCTTGCCAGCAACCACAATCAACAGTTGAGGAGTCTACAGCTTTGTTGGAGGAGGAGTTCCAAGAGGACATGAGTCGTTAGGGTCCAAGCCTTGTCAGTTGCCTATGGTGAACTGATGAGTCATCTATGTCTCCTATTTTTCACTGCATATGTCTTAGTTTATATTTCAAGTCTAGATCTGCGTGGCTTAATAATATAAGTTGGTCATAAGATCATACACTTAGCTATATCAATAAATGGAGGATTATTATTATTATCATTGAGTATGATGTGATATGTACCAATGTTAAGCTGTGTGCACTAGCGTTGATTCTGGGACTAGTGCGGTAAACACAGTGGGGTTGAATTGGTGAATTCGGGTCCTGACAGAGGTGGTATCAGAGCATACTGATTGTAGGTCTTGACCCTAGATAGCATGGTGGTGTCCTAGGTGTGTCCAAAACTATTTTCTAAAGAAAAATCTAAATTTGACTAACAAGACACTCTTGACTCTTCTTATTCTCTACTTCTCGCTTTTGCTGAATTTATCATTTTTCCGTTGCCATTTCAAGTGGAGGACTTATTCAAAGTTTATTTTGAATATATGCCGATCTACCAGACTTTCAGAGAGAGAGAGAGGGAGGCTATGCCACAGAGCTATGTAGAGTTCTTCAGATTCTTAGAGGTTTTCTCAGCCACTCTACAGAGGTAGCAGTTGGACAGTCAACGGTGTGCAACGAGGGTAAATTTGCAAGCTGGTCATCTTCGCACAGGAGAATGAGGAAGCCAGCAGGCCGGTCTACATCACCGTGAGGAGGTTCTCATTTGAGATCGGGATCTAGGAGGCTTCTTGAAGGATCGAGATGGCGAACAGAGGGGGGGTGAATGGTCGCAAATAAAAATTCCCCCAAAATACTCCAACAAAAACCTCGACAAGATCGCTCAAAGGAAATTGTGAAAAACCCGAAAAACTAGATAACTATGTGTACCCCAAGCTTGCATGGATAAGTACCATAAAATATGTGGGGATTTTTGAGTCACAATCCTCGTTGTCTAGTGTTCAAGATAAAGAGGAATCAATTCAAACTCTTGCTTTTAGAAAGGACATCAATTCAAATCACAAAAGTCACTTTCAGAAAAGCAAAAGCAGAATTTCCAGAACTTGTCCTCAATTTGCACAGGAGGTTGGTGGGTTTCTGCAGCTCACGAAATTCTGAGAATTTTTCTCCCTATGAACATCAGAGTCGTGAAGAAGTCCACCAAATTTCTCCTCAAAAAGCCTTACAGAAAAAACAGAAAAATCTAAGAACATAGTATGCTCAAGAACTTCGAGCAGAAAGTTTGGGGCTCGGTTTTCACCTCATGGCGCCCAAATGGTGCAACAAGTGAACTCCAAAATTTTTCTGCAGGTGTATATCAGAGTGCCTCACCTTTTCCAACAAGAATAACTCAAAAATAATTTTTCTATATTTTTAAACAAATCAAACACTGACTGCTGCGCGAAGAACAAGTTCTGAACAAAGTTGGAACTTGAAAGAAAAGATGTTCTCTACTCAATCCAAGAGTGCAAAAGAGATGTAAAACCATATGAACACACTCAGAACATCCAAGATCAGCAGCATTTAGAAGGAGGGGAGGCAAATCCAAATTACTTGAAAGTAAATTGCGGGAATGTAATTGCGGGAAAGTAAATGCTGAATTTAAATTGCGTAAAGTAAAGACATAATGTAAATGCGCAAAATAAATTCAAAGGTGGATGGATAAAACTTTCATTTCTGGAAGGGGAGGTTACAAAGCCTCACATTCATGTGGGCAAAGCTCAAATGAGCATCAAAAACATCAACACCTTCAAGGGAAGGAGGCTACCCCTCCACCCCTATTTATACTACTCTTGGGCCACCTACCACCCTTGGATGAGTCCCTCAACCCTAGAGCACTCATCTAAGGGCTAGGATTAACCCACACACACAGCCATGCAAGGGCTAACCCAAAACCCACACACATACCGGGTTTTCTTGCACGGTTTTCAAAGCATACTACCTAGACCCGCTAACCTATCAACTAGACCTCAATCCGATGGCCCTCATTGATCCACGCGCATCTAGCTAGCATCAACTCCTTTCCTTGTCTTCTTGACTTGCCGGACTCCGTCTCCGATCATCTTCCGCGATCTCCCAACCGTCGGACCTCCGACGCTCCTTGCCTAGTCCCGGTCATCCTTCGCCTCACCATGACCTAGCACCGTCGCCCTGCAACCATCAAAGACAAGGAAACTCCTCACATAGCAATGCTCACAAAGATGTGCAATAAACCATCCAACTCATCACTACCGCGTCCATACGACCGGTACTGCCACTCCTGGCAGAGACAACTCAAATTGCTTCATTTTGAAAATCAATCCAAATCAAACTCAAACTTGAGCACACCTTGCTCAAATAAAGTCAACTACTCATCACAAACATGGATGGACCTCAACATGGTCCTTCACTTCTCGACTCGCACTTCGCCGTGTCTATCATGACTACGCCGACGAGCTTCAGGATACTGTGTTCAGACTTCACCCTACTACTCGAGCGAGTCGTCGTTAGCAGATCGTGGAGGAGGAGTGTGCCACAGCGGTACACCTTGCAGAGTTTGCTATCGCCCAGGAGGAGCACATGAGGGACACTGCGCGAGAGTTGGAGTTGGTGTACGAGATGCTGAGAGTGACTGAGCCGGAGCTAGTGAGACTTGTACCGCAGCCATTGAGGTGGTCGCTGAGATAGAGGAGGATTTGCGAGAGGCTAAAGACCAAGCAGCTCAGGGAGCTCAGAACGTTCAGGAGCTAGTCGAGGGAGCTGAAGAAGATGAGGACCCCGAGGAGGTCGAGTTCGAGCTAGAGGAGCGCGATGTGCACATGGTCGTGCAGGTTCCAGTCGTGGGACATCAGGATAGGTTTGCACCCATGCCAGCCCACTCACCGGTGTATGTGCCGGATTAGCCTCAGCCAGCGTGGCTGGATGAGTGAGTCTTAATTTGAGTTTGAGACTCGAGTGTTGAGTCACGTCTTTAAGATAGTCTTTACCATTTTACCGGTCGTTAACGTTGTGTGTTTAGTTTGTGATGAGAATATCCCCAACAGCACTCATTCTCTTAGTCATGGGGCGGACTTGGTTGACGCTACAAGTCCCTCTCAAATTGTTGATGCCAATAATAAACACAAAGGTCCTATGACAAGAGCTCGATTGAAACAAATGCAACAAGAGGTGAATCTGTTCCTTAATGGTTGCAATCATACTATTAGTGAGAATTGTTTACTACCTAATGGGAATACATTGCTTGTTCTCAGGTTTGAATCACATGTCACATGGGAGAACAAGGATGAGCTGGACATGTGTGGTGATGCTACTATCCAGAATTGCTTGGTTGTGCATTTGATGAGGACATCGCTACCATGGACACGACCACCTCCTCAACCAGTCTGACCACCTCCTCAACAAGTCGGGCTTCACCTTTGACTACTCGGGAACCCGATAAGGCAGTACAACTTTAGAATCGACAAGGCAAGACGAGTTGGTCCTGCAAGACTTCTTTTGGACCAGACCATTTTGGTTGGTTTGTATGTTAAGTTTAAAAACAATTAGAGCCTTTGTTTTAGCCTATTATGAAGCAAACTGCACATGGGCTGTTGTTTTTATTGATTGGGCCAAGTCCAGCCCATGTAGAACTAAGGGCAGGGGTTGCCCTCACTATATATACCCACCTGTAACCTCCCTTCTAGGGTTACCCACGAATTTGAACCAGCAGCCCCCATTTCTTGTATCTAAGGTTTGAGTGTGCAGTAGCCACCCCCTTGGAGATTGAGAGATTTGCATGTTCTAGCTGTTGTTCTTGTGTATTCCTTTGGATTTGCAGCTGCAACAGCATCTACTTTCCGTGGTCATGTAGACAAAGACCAAATCGTGTAGTTGGGCAAAATTCATTTGTCACAGGTTGTTGCTTGAGCAGCGGTTGGTGCCATCGGTTCGTCAGGTTGCACAGGTCAAGTCCCGCCAAATCCTACGTCGAGATGATCGGGCAATCCCCCGCATCATCTGGTATCAGAGCTTCAGTTCACTCGGTAGGATCATTTACCATAGTCACTTGATTTACTTTCCTGTCCCATACCCTAAAATTCAAAAAAAAAACTGCTACCAAACCATAGTTAAATCTGGAGTTATAGTGAGCTTTGTTAGGTTTTAGTCCAATAGATTGAGTTTGGTTGTTGTATCTTAGAGTTTCTTTGTGTTTCCTTATGCTTTGCTATACCAGATTCTTTTTCCCTTTCTCTTTCCCACTCCAGATCTGTCTTCCCTTTCGTTCTTGTGTTCTTGGTCGGGTTGGATTTCTCTCCCGGGTCTAGCTCGCGTCCAAATCTCAGATTTCTGCAGCAAGGACGAAAATCAGTGTAACTTTTGGAAACGAAGTCGGATTTGAGTGTTTTGATACTTGTTTGAAAGCTTGCGACACATACCACAAACTCTCTGTTAAGCTCACTTCCAAATTCAGCTTCCTGCTTTCAGCTTTAACCCTGACAAGTTTCATAGTCTGCATATCGCATATATTATCCATTGCTCTGCATTCTGCAACATTCAACAATATGAAATCCATGTTTGCAGTCCCTAGTGAACCCCTTTTTCTTCCTTTGTGAAAACTTTGAACCAATTTGGGACTAGTTATACGCTTATTGCTTCAGGGCCTTGCACTTATGTTATTCTGAGCAGCAAAACTACATATCTACATCTGGGTGATGGTCACAGTAGCAAAAGTCAAAAAAAAAGAGTAGAAAGAAAACAAAAGTGATGTGATCAGTATTGCAATCTCAGTTTGTCACACATGCTCTAGTTGAATTAAAATCCTTTTGTGCACATCATCAAGCCTGACTGAAACTTTGAGCAATTAGCTAGCGTCCCTCCCTGCACTTGTGCAACAAGAGCTTTGCTATAAATTTTCTGTTTGTGAATGGCACTTTTCCTTGGTTGCACAAGTCTCATTATCATTGCGTGTTGAGTTGTTCCCAAAATTTCACATATATTTGGATCAGCAACTAAGCTTTGCATTCATTGGATTATTACTTAGCCTTGCAATAACTAGTGTTTCAGATTACATAGAATAGGCATACCTTTCCGAGCTCCACAAATAAGCCTCTGTTTTAGCAGCACCTTGACGTTGAATTTCGCTTGATCTATCACGTATGTCTTGTTTACTACCACTAGAGGGCGTGCAGTTGCAACTCTGTAAGGATGCATAAGACTTCAGTTGGTAAGCTAGAGCAAGGAGCTTTTGACATCTTTCCTGAAAAGATTTTGTAAATTTGGATATTTTCTTCACTAACCATGGCAGGCCAACCAGAGGTTACACCAAGTTATGTCACGCAAACTTAGCTTGAACAGTTGGTAGGAGAATTCAACAATCAACTCAATGAGAATATGAACAAAGTCCGCGCTGAAATTGTTGAAGATGTTGTCAAGGCATTGAGGGTAGAAGGTGCATTGTCAATCAAGGTGACGCAAGTGTGCAAGGAGAAGAGCTTGATGAGACTGATGAGGAAGGCTGCTGCCGTGTGCAGCAGGAAGCACAAGAAAGGCGTGACCAAGCTGCTGTCCATCTTTGCCGCCCAACCGGGCGTAGGCGTGGTGGAGGCGGCAGCGGTCTTTGCTCGTGGCAAAGGAGAGGTGTGGGCGTGGAGGTGCCGCTGCATATGGAGTAGCTCAACTGAACCTTTTGTGTTGCAGCATAGCGATTACTATCTAAATCACGGCCGCAACGGCGACAATCAGCCCAATGAGGAGAGATTTGGTAAACTCAAGTTCAGCATTCCCAAGTTTGAAGGCACTTCTGACCTTGATGTATATCTCACCTGGGAGTTAAAGGTTGACAAGATATTCCGCATGCACAATTATTCAGAGGAGAAGAAGTTAGCCATGGCATCATTGGAGTTTGATGGATATGCTCTAATCTAGTGGGAACAAGTTCAGAATCAACGTGAGGAGAATGGAGAGCTTCCAGTGTTGTCATGGGCAGAAATGAGAAGAGAAATGAGAGCACGGTTTGTTCCTAAGCATTACAAACGAGACCTTTTTGACAAGCTGCAGAACTTGAGACAAGGAAACCGTTCGGTGGAAGAATACTATAAGGAGATGGAGAAAGCAATGATTAGAGCATGTGTGCATGAAGATGAAGAGCAATCCATGTCCCGTTTTCTATTTGGTCTTAATAAGCCAATTAGGCGCGTTGTGGAATTTCAGACCTACAACAATGTAGTGGAGCTAGTGCACATAGCATAAAAGGCAGAGAGGCAATTGCAAGACAATGCTAGACCAGAAAAGGCATCAACATTCAGTTTAAGGGTGCCACCAGGACCCTCAAAAACCGCAAAATTCAGTTTGGGATGAGGCATCTATTCACCCAACCCGAGCAGCAACTTTTTTCCTCGATCTGGATCTTTTGCAAAATCAGCACCCTCATCTAGTGAGAATAAGACGCCAAAACCAGTATCATCAGCTGCCTCGTCCGTGGGATCTACCTCCAAGAGTAGCTCTATCTAGTGTTTCAAGTGCTTAGGGCGTGGCCATGTTGTCAAGGAATGTCCAAATAATCGTGCAATGCTTGTCACCGAGGAGGGTGAGTATGAATCGACTAGTGAAGATGAGATTTGCTTTGGCGAGAGTGGAAAGTTTGATGACACCGAAGAGGAGAATGCAGATGAGTACAAGGCATATCCTTTTGAGGCTGGTCACACCATTGTGGTCACCAAAACACTGAGTGTTCAGATAAAAAATGAAGAACATGCGCAACGATTCAACCTATTCCAGACCCAAGCTAAAATAAATGACAAGCTGATTAACCTACCATGTGCAGTGGTTTAGCGATTGTGGCGATGTGAAGGTGCAGTACTTGGTGAGAGTTACTTTCAGCATACATGATTACACCGATACTGTGGATTGCGATGTTGTGCCTATGACTGTTTGTCACTTGCTATTGGGGCGGCCATGGCAATTTGATAGAAGTGTTCTACATGAAGGCCGTGACAACACCTATGCTTTCAAGTGCAAGGTAAAGGCATCAAGCTGCTGCCCATGACACCAAATCAGATTATAGCAGCAAACATGCAAAGGAAGGTTGAAGTAAAGAAGATAAATGAGGATCATCATGAAAAGAAGAAGATGACTGCCATCCACAAATCGATGAGTGAGGGCCACAAAACAAGCTTGAATGGAAATCAGAAGAGTGAGAAGCAGAAGTTAGTTATGATAGCCACTAAATCTGAGATGAAGGAAGTGAGAGATAACCCTAAAATGGTGCATTTTGTACTACTGTACAAGGATGCAATGCTTTCTAATAATAACTTAACTCCTCTTCCTAGTGTTGTTTCTAGTGTGTTGCAGGACTTTGAAGATGTGTTTCCAGAAGAGATACCCGCTGGTCTACTTGCCCTTCATGGAATTGAACATCAGATCGACCTCATCCTGTGAGTTTCCTTCCTAATGAGACCACCGCACGGACCGACCCTGAACAAACAAAGGAGATTCAGTGACAGGTGCAGGAGCTGCTAGATAAAGGGTATGTGCGAGAAAGTCTTAGCCCCTGTGTGCTGTCCCTGTTATCCTTGTCCCTAAGAAAGATGGTACATGGAGAATGTGCGTTGATTGTAGGGCTATTAACAACATCACTATTCGGTATCGACATCCCATCCCTAGACTTGATGATATGCTGGATGAACTTAGCTGTGCTGTTATATTCTCTAAAATTTATTTGTGTAGTGGGTACCATCAGATTAGGATGAAAGAAGGGGATGAATGGAAAACTGCTTTTAAAACAAAATCTGGTTTATATGAATGGTTAGTAATGCCCTTTGGTTTGACTAATGTACCTAGCACATTCATGCGCTTAATGAATCATATTTTGAGAGCTTTGATTGGGAAATTTGTTGTGGTTTATTTTGATGACATTCTGATATATAGCCGCACCATGGAAGAGCATGTAGAGCATATTAAACAAGTGTTGCAAGTACATAGATATGAGAGATTGTATGCTAACATGGAGAAGTGCACATTTTGCATAAACAAGATTGTGTTTTTGGGCTTTGTTGTTTCTGCACAGGGAGTAGAAGTTGATGAATCTAAAGTTGAGGCTATCAAAAATTGGCCTACGCCTACCAATGCCAGCCAAGTGAGAAGCTTTCATGGTCTTGCTGGTTTCTATCGGCGTTTTGTGAAGAATTTCAGCACCATCGCTGCACCTTTAAACGAGCTCACCAAGAAAGGTATTGACTTTGTCTGGGGTAAGTCCCAAGAAAGTGCTTTTCAAGAACTCAAGAAATGTCTAACTGAAGCACCTTTGCTTGTTCTACCTGATTTTAACAAATCATTTGAGATCGAATGTGATGCCAGTGGTTTGGGTATTGGAGGTGTTCTAATGCAAGAAGGAAAACCAGTGGCTTACTTTAGTGAGAAGCTGGGAGGAGCTCAACTAAATTACCCTGTGTATTGTAACATCCCAAAATTTGGCCTATAATTTCAATTATGTGCATTTTAATGATTTTCTGAAATTATTGGATTTTCTAGGATTTAATAGAATTTATTTTAATTAAGTATATTGAACCTATGGTGAAAACTAATTATATATAGATAAAACTAATATGAAGTTTTGCCAAAAATATTTTATTTGGATTCAAATTGTCTCGAAGTATTTATGAGAATTTTCTTGGATTTTTCCTGATATTTTAATTACCTTAAATGAATTAATCTAATTTCGGGAATTATTTTAAATCAAAAAGCTTTTGAAAAATTGGTGAGCGATCTTGGGCGAAGCCCGATCGCGTATCTTGCGTGTTGCGTGTGCGCCCGTTGAGCCGTGTTTCGCCGCCGCCTTCGCGCTCAGTCGTTGGATCCAGATCGGACGGCCTTCTTCATCACGGAACCCTAGTGCTGTCAGCCGTTAGATCGAGATCGTGCGGTTGAGATCGTGTGGCATTATTTTGGAAAGAGCTGATCGCATCCGTTGATTTTGGAAAGGGCGGATCAGATCGTATCGGTCATGATCTAATCGTGGCCGCTCGGTGCAGATCGGATGGCTCGCGGTCGTCGTCTCCGATTCGGTTTCCGAATCCGCCGCCGACTTGTCGCCGCCGCCGCGTGATATAGGGTTGCCTTTTCTGGGCGCATGCCGAGGCTATTTAAAGCGCGGACCGCACCCCGAGGATCGCCATCCCAGTGCGCATCTGCTAGCCTAGCCTCTTTGCCGGAATCGCTGCCGTTCGGCCCTGAGAGCTCGCCGTAGTTCTTTGTAGCGCCGCCTCTTTTTTTCTCGCCGTTTCGCCGCCGTCAAGCCTCCATCCGCCGCTCGGGTTCCAGATCCAGACTCGCCTCGTCGAGCCTCGCCGGAGATGCCACCTCTTCGTCGCCAAGAGGAGCTGGTTCGGGTCGGAACCGTCGTCCTCTTCGTCTCCGGGAACTCAGCGTCGCCGCAACATCGCCGTGCTTCAGACCTTCGCGTAGCCGTTGGATCTTCCGTGGACGTCTCAGATCGTGCCGCGTCGCTTCGTCTGCAGTGATCAGCTCGGGTAAGCTTGGACCGTTGGATCAGGTCTGTTCGATTGAGATCGCGCCGTGTGTGCGTTATGGCGGTAGCCGTCGGATCGTCGCCCGGATGCGCGCCGCGTGTCGAGCATCGGCACGGGTGGCATCGCAGCCAGTAGATGCGTGCCGCGTGTCAGGCGCGTGACGCGAGGCGCTGTGAGCCGCGTCCACGGTGGACCAGAGGCGGTTTCGTGGACCCAGTCCATGCGTCGAGGTGACGTGTTAGCGTCTGATTGGCTTAGGCCAGGGCTGACGTCAGCGTTGCGCAATAAAAATCTTTTTCAGTAGAAAAATAATTCTGAAAAATCGGAAATTCTATTTTTTGTATTTTCAGTATTTATTCAAACTTCAAAAGGCTATATCTTTTGCATTTTAACTCGGATTTGAGTGATTCAAATTTCTAAAAATTTGTAAAATCAAGATCTATTTATTGGTGAATTTTATTTTATTTTTGGAGTTTGGTTGCTCTCTGTTTTGGTGTTTATTTGCTATTTTGGCATCGTTTCGCGTAGACGTTGAACTGCTCGGTGATCCGGAGGAAGATTCATCGCTTCAAGACCCAAGCTCAGAGCAAGACCAGCACCTACTCTAAGGCAAGTTGTGCTTTGATCATGTTGCACCCAATTTCACCAAATTGCTATTTTGTCTTTTAAATTATGCATGATATTTTATGTGTATAAATGATTTTAATTAATCTGGGAATTAGATGATATGCCTAATTGAATTAAATCACACCTTGTCAATTTTATGCCATGATCTAATTGTCACCCTAGGATGTGGAATTATAGTTGGTTAAAATTAATAATCAACATGGGACTAGTTAGACCGTCGTAGATTGCTTAGCCATGCCACGTCATCACATGTGTCCGAATGTTGTTACTTAATCTTGACTAATGGAATATGGAACAATGTTTAAGAAATTGTGTGTCATGTGTTGTCACACGGTGCTATCAAGTTGTCGTGGCGAGGAGGTCACACAACTAGATTGAAATGTTGGTGGCACGTGGTGCTTGGTAATCAACTGGGGTGGTAATGATTTAGATTGGGGCAAGTGGCAAGAGGCAGTGTGCCAAGGTGGGCCAGGATTGGCAGGGGTATGTGGAAGTCTTGCCTTAATCACTTTAAGGACTTAACCTTGCAATCCTTTGACTTGAGTCTCTCTTGCAACCACATGTGTGGAATGGGACAGCATAGCTGAATAATTTGTGAAGCCTAGAATTTGGTACTGTCGTCGTGAATAGTGAGTCCCAGGTTTACGGTTTAACTCACATGGTGCAAGAGGGGGGCCCTGTTGTGGTGGTTTAACCCTTCAGTGTTGAAACCTTAGCGAACAGTACTGGGTCTAGGTGTAGCTTTGTAAAGGCTTTGTTATGATCACTCGCCTTGGTGGTGTTTGGTTGTATCGTGTGGGTAAAGTGCATAACCTCTGCAGAGTGTACAATCTATTCGAATAGCCGTGCTCACGGTATTGGGCAATGCTCGGGAATTACAGTTAAGGGTTAGACTTTTGTTAAACAAAAACTTGTTAGGATGGCAGGGTGCCATGGGAGGTGGAAATTGATTTAGGATTGAAAACTTGGTTTACTTTAGAAATGCTGAATCTATTAATTACTGTTATTTGTTTTACTGCTTTTCAATCTATTTACTGTATTCTTGTTAAATGCCGCTCTACTGCAAAATAGCCATATTAGCCATTCCTTTGGATTAAGCCAAGCATATAGAATATTAGACTTGCATTGCCCTGCACAACTTGTTTAGTGCTTTATGTACTCACCCCAACAACAACAACTTCAGAAGAGGAAGAATCTACGCCCTTCGTGGAGGAGGATTATATGGATGCGAATGCTTAGGGTCCGAGCCTCATTAGTTCCCTGCGGTGAACTGGGGCTACGCTTATTTATTTTTTTCCGCTGCTGCTTATTTGCTATTTCTTTTATAAGCCTTGTGTGGCAATAATCATGTAAGACAACAGTTACTATTAATTATTAAAGTTATGCTATATTCCGCTGTGTATGACTATGATAGCATCTATGTTGAGCCTGTGTGCACTAGCGTGATCTGGACTAGTGCGGTATACAGGAGGGTCGGATTTGCAAATTCGGGTCCCGACAGAGGTGGTATCAGAGCCATACTGACTATAGGTCTTGGCCCTAGGTAGTTGGTATCTCTTAGGAGTGTCCAAAATTATTTTCTAAAGAAATAGGTAAAATTGACTAATAAGAAACTCTTGGCTTATCTCATCCTTGCTAAATTACCTTCTTTTCGTTGTCATTTCGAGTGGATATCTTATTCAAAATTTTGTTTTGAATAGATGCCGATCTTCCAGTCCTTCGAGTCGAGGCAGGGTGGCTGTGCCATGGAGCTGTGGAGAGTTCTTCAAGTGATTGGAGGCTTGATCGTCCGTTCTCGAGGAAGCAAGCTGGGCGTCAGCGGTGTGCATCGGGGTTCTTCTTCAAGTGACCATCTTCGCCGAGAGTGCGGCGAGACCACGGACCGATCCACATCACCACCCGGAGGTTCACGTATGGCGGGAATTCGTGAGGCGCGGACTTGCTCACGATAAATGCGCCACGACACGCCTATGAGCTTAGCGACATCGTGTTTCGGCTTCACCCGTGCGGCGTGCGGCGTCGGCGGATCGTGGAGGGGAGTGTGCTCTGCGGTACACCTTCTCGAAGTTCGCCGGTGCCGGGAGGAGCACACGAGGACCCGCCAGAGCTGAGAGGCGGTACGAGACACTGAGGGTGTCCGAGCGAGAGCTTCAGAAGACCCGTGACGTAGTAGCCAGGGTCATCAGTGAGCTGGAGGAGGCCTTGCAGGTAGCCGAGGAGTTGGCGGACAAGGTCGTCCAGGAGCCAGATGGAGTCGCCGAAGAAGAAGAAGAAGAAGAGGAAGACCCAGAGGAGCGTGAGTGGGAGGCAGAGGAGCCAGCAGAGGGTCACCAGGATGGGTTCGCACCCATGCCAGCCCACCCTCCGGTGTATGCGCCGGATCAGTCCCAGCAAGGGTGGCTGGATGAGTGAGAGTTGGTCTTAGAGTTGTGTTGAGACTCGAGTGTTGAGTCGCGTCTTTAAGATAGTCTTTACCTTTTAGTAGACGTTAAGGTTGCATGTTTAGTTTGGTTCTTAATTGTTTGTTGAGTGTGCAAGATATCGTTGCAAAGCCCTTAGGCATTATAAGCGACCATACTAAGTATCAATAAAGATTATTTAAGTTGGGTTTAACCTGTTTCCCCCGCCTTAGAAATTCTTGCATCTTATCTATGCTACATCTATCTTTCCTAACCCAAGAAGCAATCAAGCAGATGGTGAACACTCGCAACAACAATGGAGCTTCAGGAAGTGGTCTGCGCTCAGGCAACAATCCCAATGAAGGAGCACCACTGCAGCAAGCACCACCAGTGGATATGTAGAACTTGGGAGCTTTTCTCGCTGCATAAACTCAGTTGATGCAGACTATGATGCAGCAAATGACCAATATGGCTGCAGTCAACAACCCCGCTGCTCAGAACAACAATGGCGGGCCTCGTCCTTACTCCAAGTTGTCGGACTTCATGAGGACCCGACCGCCAACATTCTCAGGAAATGTCAACCCCTTGGAAGCGGATGATTGGCTAAGAACCATTGAGAGGAAGCTATACATCACTCAATGTGAAGGCCATGAGAGGGTTCTTTACGCATCCCATCAGCTAGAGGGAACAGCTGCAGAATGGTGGGAGAACTACTGTGCTGCTCATGAGGCCCCCATAGAAATCACATGGGAAGAGTTCGCAACGGCCTTCCGCCAGTACCATGTACCGGAAGGGATGATGGACCTGAAAAAGGAAGAGTTCAGGGCGCTTAAGCAAGGAGGCCAACCGGTGGCCGATTACTTGAACAAATTCACGCAGTTAGCTCGCTATGCTTCTGAGGATGTAGCGACGGACAAGGCCAGGCAGTCCCGCTTCATGAAAGGACTAAACTCAGGGCTGCAGGTGGGGCTAATTACCCACACTTTTCTGAATTTTCAAGAATTTGTAAACAAGGCTTTGATCCTGGAGGATAAGCGCAAAGAACTGGGGGAAAATCGCAAGCGCTTGATGACCAACCAAGGTGGACGCCCTAACCACCTGGGAATGAGGATGACCCCACAACAGTTTGCCAGGTTCCAACCGCAAGCTGCAAGGAGGAGTAAACCAGCAACACCTGCGCCGCGACCACCAGGATAGAGTTATCAGACGCCGGTTCAGGGTAACAATGCTCAAGTAGGAGTGCGCGATCGGCCCGGAAGGTGCTACAGTTGCAATGAGCTGGGGCATTATGCTAATAGATGTCCCCAGAAAGGAGGTATCACGCCAGTACGTTTCAACCTTGGAACGACGCATTCTAAGGCACCGATGACGGAGCGAATCGAGGAGCTGGGACAGCGGGAGCGACGCCTCAAGCTACTATTCAAGCGAGGTCAACCACATCACCGCCGATGGAGCCCAGGAAGCATCAGACGTCGTACTGGGTAAGTTTTTGGTAAACTCAGTACCTGCAACAATATTATTTGATTCAGGAGCTTCGTATTCATTTGTCTCTCGAGCTTTTGCATCTAAAAATGGTTTGAGCATGAAAAATCTTAAGTGTGTGATGCTAGTCCAAGCCCCAGGATCTGAGTTAAGATCTAACCTTGGGTGTTTGGGGGTGAAGCTAATAATTAATGGGGTAGAGTTCTAGCGAACTTGATTATTCTAGATGCCCAAGCTTTAGATGTCATTCAGGAATGGACCGTTAACCAAGCATAAGACAGTTTTGGATTGTGGTGAAGGGTTGTATCCATTGAGAGCCCTAAAGGAGAGAAAGTGAAATTTCAAGCGGACAAAGATTCGTGGTGGTCAATTAATGGTTAATAGCATGTGAACCGTCGTCATAGAGGATGTGCCAGTAGTCAGGGAATATCCAGACGTATTTCCAGAAGATCTGCCGGGAATGCCGCCAGACCGTGACATCGAGTTCGTCATTGAGTTAGCACCGGGAAACGCACCATTAGCAAAAAGACCTTATCGGATGCCTACCAATGAGTTGGTGGAGATGAAGAAACAGATCGACGAGTTATTAGAGAAAGGTTTTATAAGACCAAGTTCGTCGCCATGGGGAGCGCCAATTTTGTTTGTCAGGAAAAAGGATGGAAGCCTTAGAATGTGTATTGATTACCATGCACTTAATGAAGTGACGGTTAAGAATAAGTATCCGTTGCCAAGGATTGATGATCTGTTCGACCAGTTGAGAGGAGCTGGAGTTTTCCCCAAGATATACCTTCGTTTAGGGTATCATCAGCTAAAGATTCGAACGGAAGATGTCCTGAAGACCGCATTCTCTTCAAGATATGGACATTATGGGTTCACGGTCATGTCTTTTGGATTGATCAATGCGCCGGCATATTTCATGAACTTGATGAATAAGATTTTCATGGAATACTTGGACAAGTTTGTTGTTGTGTTCATAGATGATATTTTGGTGTATTCAAAGACCGAAGCAGAGCATGCAAATCATCTGAGGCTAGTGTTGGAAAAGCTGCGTGAGCAACAGCTGTATGCTAAATTCAGTAAGTGCGACTTTTGGAAGGAAAAGGTGGAATGTCTCGGTCATGTTATGACTGCAGAAGGAGTTGCTGTCGACCCAAGCAAAGTGGAGGCAGTGTTGCATTGGGAGCAACCAAAGTCTGTCACTCAAGTCCGAAGTTTTCTGGGAATGGCAGGATATTATCGCCGGTTCATAGAAGGATTTTTGACGATTGCGAGACCTCTTACGTAGTTATTGAAAAAGGAAAAGAAATTTTCATGGACGCCAGATTGTGATAAGAGTTTTGAGGAATTAAAGAAGCGTTTGACAACAGCCCCAGTGTTGGTTTTGCCTAATGTTGTAACGGCTTGATATATCTTGTGATGCGTCAAGACAGGTCTTGGATGCGTATTGATGCAAGAGGGTAAAGTGGTCTTATATGCGTCAAGGCAGTTAAGACCGCATGAAGGAAATTATCCTACGCATGACTTGGAATTGGCTGCCGTGGTGCATGCCTTGAAATTGTGGCGTCATTATCTCATTGGAAATAGATGTGAGATATATACGGACTATAAGAGTTTGAAATATATTTTCACTCAATCAGATCTCAATATGAGGCAAAGGAGATGGTTGGAATTAATCAAGGATTATAACATGGGAATTCATTACCATCCGGGAAAGCAAATGTGGTAGCTGATGCCTTAAGTCGCAAGAGCTACGTGGCGAATATGATGGTGCAGGAAGGACAGTCAAAACTGTGCAGAGAATTGCAAAATTTAAAACTGGAAGTAGTTTCAGAAGGATTCCTAGCTGCTTTGGAAGTGAAGCCAACGCTCGAAGATCAAATTCGAGAAGGACAAAAAAATGATGAGAAAGTCAACCGAATCAAGGCTAAAAAGGATGAAGGATTAGCAAAGGACTTTACCATGGATGACCAAGGTACCATGTGGTTCAAGGGTCGCATTTGTGTGCCAAACAGACCAGAACTTAAGCAATTGATTTTGGAAGAGGCTCATGATTCCAAGTATTCAATTCATCCAGGAAGCGCTAAGATGTACCAGGATTTAAAGGAGAGATTTTGGTGGCCGAATATGAAGCGTGAAGTCGCCGAGCACGTTGCCTTGTGCGATGTATGCCAGAGAGTTAAGGCAATACACCAGAGACCAGCAGGTTTGCTACAACCGCTAAAACTCCCAAAATGGAAGTGGAAGAAATCGGTATGGATTTCATCACCGGTTTGCCAAGAACCCAAAGTGGGTATGATTCTATATGGGTCATTGTGGATCGATTGACCAAAGTTGCTCACTTCATTCTGGTTAAGACAACGTACTCAGGAGACCGGTTAGCAGAATTATACATGGCCAGAATTATGTGTTTGCATGGTGTGCCTAGGAAAATAGTGTCAGACAGAGGTACTCAATTCACCTCGAGGTTCTGGGATAAATTGCATGAAGCTATGGGAATGCGATTGAACTTTAGTACTGAGATATCACCCGCAGATCGATGGTCGAGATGAAAGAGTAAATCGATTTTGGAAGATATGTTAAGAGCTTGCGCTTTAGCCTACACCACTTCATGAGACAAATGCTTATCAGATGCGAGTTCACCTATAACAACAGATTACTGAGCTAGTTTGCGATGTCGCCATTTGAGGCTTTATATGGTCGTGCCTGTCGCACTTCAACGAATTGGAATGAGACAGGAGAGCGTATGATATTTGGCCCTGATATTCTCAAGGAAGCTGAAGAGCAAGTTGCTATGATAAGAGAAAGGTTGAAAATCGCGTAGTCAAGGCAAAAGAGTTACGCTGATAATCGACGTCGTGATCTGAGTTTTGAGCCCGACGATTTAGTATATCTTAGAGTTACCCCTCTGAAAAGAGTTAAGAGGTTTCACGCTAAAGGAAAGCTTGCCCCAAGATACGTTGGACCGTTCAAAATTTTGAGCCGTCGAGGGGAGGTTGCTTATCGCTTGAATTGCCACGATCATTGCGGCGTGCATGATGTGTTCCATGTGTCACAACTCAAGAAGTGTCTTCGGGTGCCAGCAGAGCAGACGCCTATGGAAGAGATTGAGTTGTAGAAGGATTTGACCTATAAGGAACAGCCAATGAAGATTTTGGATGTCATGGACCGCATAACCAGGAACAAGTCAGTTCGTTTTTGCAGAGTTCAGTGGAGCAACCATTCTAAGAATGAAGCAACCTGGGAGCGTGAAGAGGACCTGAGTTAGAATTTCCAAACCTATTCCCTAGTCAGCCTTGAATCTCGGGGTCGAGATTCTGTTAAGGGGGGGAGGTTTGTAACATCCCAAAATTTGGCCTATAATTTCACTTATGTGCATTTTAATGATTTTCTGAAATTATTGGATTTTCTGGGATTTAATTGAATTTATTTTAATTAAGTATATTGAACCTTTGGTGAAAACTAATTATATATAGATAAAACTAATATGAAGTTTTGCCAAAAATATTTTATTTGGATTCAAAATGGCTCGAAGTATTTATGAGAATTTTCTTGGATTTTTCCTGATATTTTAATTACCTTAAATGAATTAATCTAATTTCGGGAATTATTTTAAATCAAAAAGCTTTTGAAAAATCGGTGAACAGTACTGGGCCGAAGCCCAGTACTGTGTGCGCGTGGCCCAGCGTGTGCGGCCCGTTCAGCCCGTTTCGCCGCCGCCTTCGCGCTCAGTCGTTGGATCCAGATCGGACGGCCTTCTTCATCGCGGAACCCTAGTGCTGTCAGCCGTTAGATCGAGATCGTGCGGTTGAGATCGTGTGGCGTTATTTTGGAAAGAGCTGATCGCATCCGTTGATTTTGGAAAGGGCGGATCAGATCGTATCGGTCGTGATCTAATCGTGGCCGCTCGTTGCAGATCGGACGGCTCGCGGTCGTCGTCTCCGATTCGATTTCCGAATCAGCCGCCGACTTGCCGCCACTGCCGCGTGATATAGGGTTGCCTTTTCTGGGCGAATGCTGAGGCTATTTAAAGCGCTAACCGCACCCCGAGGATCGCCATCCCAGTGCGCATCTGCTAGCCTAGCCTCTTCGCCGGAGTCGCTGCCGTTCAGCCCTGAGAGCTCGCCGTAGTTCTTTGTAGCGCCGCCTCTCTTTTTCTCGCCGTTTTGCCACCGTCAAGCCTCCATCCGCCGCTCGGGTTCCAGATCCAGACTCGCCGCATCGAGCCGCGCCGGAGCTGCCACATCTTCGTCGCCAAGAGGAGCTGGTTCGCCGTTGGAACCGTCGTCGTCTTCGTCTCCGGTAACTCAGCGTCGCCGCGACATCGCCGTGCTTCAGAGCTTCGCGCAGTCGTTGGATCTTCCGTGGACGTCTCAGATCGTGCCGCGTCGCTTCGTCTGCAGTGATCAGCTCGGGTAAGCATGGACCGTTGTATCAGGTCTGTTCGGTTGAGATCACGCCGCGTGTGCGTTAGGGCGGTAGTCGTCGAATCATCCGCCTGGATGCGCGCTGCGTGTCGAGCATCGGCATGGGCGGCGTCGCAGCCAGTAGATGCGTGCCGCATGTCAGGCGCGTGATTCGAGGTGCTGTGAGCCGCGTCCACGGTGGACCAGAGGCGGTTCCGTGGACCGGGTCCATGCGCCGAGGTGACGTGTCAGCGTCTGATTGGCTCGGGCCAGGGCTGACGTCAGCGTTGCGCAATAAAAATCTTTTTCAGTAGAAAAATAATTTTGGAAAATCGGAAATTCTATTTTCTGTATGTTCATTATTTATTCAAACTTCAAAAGGCTATATCTTTTGCATTTTAACTCGGATTTGAGTGATTCAAATTTCTAAAAATTTGTAAAATCAAGATCTATTTATTGGTATATTTTATTTTATTTTTGGATTTTTGTTGCTCTCTGTTTTGGTGTTTATTTGCTATTTTGGCATCGTTTCGCGTAGAAGTTGAACTGCTCGGTGATCTGGAGGAAGATTCATCGCTTCAAGACCCAAGCTCAGAGCAAGACCAGCACCTACTCCAAGGCAAGTTGTGCTTTGATCTTGTTGCACCCAATTTCACCAAATTGCTATTTTGTCTTTTAAATTATGCATGATATTTTATGTGTATAAATGATTTCAATTAATCTGGGAATTAGATGATATGCCTAATTGAATTAAATCACACCTTGTCAATTTTATGCCATGATCTAATTGTCACCCTAGGATGTGGAATTATAGTTGGTTAAAATTAATAATCAACATGGGACTAGTTAGACCGTCGTAGATTGCTTAGCCATGCCACGTCATCACATGTGTCCGAATGTTGTTACTTAATCTTAACTAATGGAATATGGAACAATGTTTAAGAAATTGTGTGTCATGTGTTGTCACACAGTGCTATCAAGTTGTCGTGGCGAGGAGGTCACACAACTAGATTGAAATGTTGGTGGCACGTGGTGCTTGGTAATCAACTAGGGTGGTAATGATTTAGATTGGGGCAAGTGGCAAGGGGCATTGTGCCAAGGTGGGCCAGGATTGGCAGGGGTATTTGGAAGTCTTGCCTTAATCACTTTAAGGACTTAACCTTGTAAGCCTTTGACCTGAGTCTCTCTTGCAACCACATGTGTGGAACGGGACAGCCTAGCTGAATAATTTGTGAAGCCTAGATTTTGGTACTGTCGTCGTGAATAGTGAGTCCCGGGTTTACGGTTTAACTCACATGGCGCAAGAGGGGGGCCCTGTTGTGGTGGTTTAACCCTTCAGTGTTGAAACCTTAGCGAACAGTACTGGGTCTAGGTGTAGCATTGTAAAGGCTTTGTTATGATCACTCGCCCTGGTGGTGTTTGGTTGTATCGTGTGGGTAAAGTGCATAACCTCTGCAGAGTGTACAATCTATTCGAATAGCCGTGCTCACGGTATTGGGCAATGCTCGGGAATTACAGTTAAGGGTTAGACTTTTGTTAAACAAAAACTTGTTGGGATGGCAGGGTGCCATGGGAGGTGGAAATTGATTTAGGATTGGAAACTTGGTTTACTTCAGAAATGCTGAATCTATTAATTTCTTTTATTTGTTTTACTGCTTTCCAATCTATTTACTGTATTCTTGTTAAATGCCGCTCTACTGCAAAATAGCCATATTAGCCATTCCTTTGGATTAAGCCAAGCATATAGAATATTAGACTTGCATTGCCGTGCACAATTTGTTGAGTGCTTTTATGTACTCACCCCAACAACAACAACTTTAGAAGAGGAAGAATCTACGCCCTTCGTGGTGGAGGATTATATGGATGCGAATGCTTAGGGTTCGAGCCTCATCAGTTGCCTGCGGTGAACTGGGGAGCTGCTATGCTTATTTATTTTTTTCCACTGCTGCTTATTTGCTATTTCTTTTATAAGCCCTGTGTGGCAATAATCATGTAAGACAACAATTACTATTAATTATTAAAGTTATGCTATATTCCGCTGTGTATGACTATGATAGCATCTATGTTGAGCCTGTGTGCACTAGCGTGGTCCTGGACTAGTGCGGTATACACAGAGGGTCCGGATTTGCAAATTCGGGTCCCGACATGTATGATAAGGAATTGTATGCTCTTGTTCGTGTTCTTGAGACTTGGCAACATTATCTTTGGCCTAAAGAATCTATCATTCATTCTGATCATGAAGCTTTAAAGTATTTGAAAGGCCAAGCCAAACTAAATCGTAGGCATGCTAAATGGGTAGAATTTATTGAATCTTTTCCATACCTTGTGAAATATAAGAAAGGGAAAGAAAATGTTGTTGCTGATGCTTTATCTCGTAAGGTTATTTTGCTGAACCAATTGGATGTAAAGGTTCCTGGACTAGAAAATTTACGAGCATTATACCCTTCTAATCATATTTTTGCTGAACCATACCTAAAATGCCAAAATGGGAAGGGTTGGGAAAAGTTCCATGTGCATGATGGATTTTTATTTCGTGCTAACAAGTTGTGTGTCCCAGACTCGTCCATTCGTTTGCTTTTATTGCGGGAATCCCATATGGGTGGATTGATGGGTCACTTTGGACGAGAGAAGACGTACTCGCTGCTCAACGACCACTTCTATTGGCCCAAGATGAGACGCGATGTTGAGAAGTTTTTGCAGCGATGTACAACATGTCACAAAGCCAAATCAAAACTGAACCCCCACGGTTTGTATACCCCACTTCCTGTTCCTAATGCACCTTGGGAGGATATTAGTTTGGATTTTGTGTTAGGATTGCCTAGAACTAAGAGGGGGAGGGATTCGGTTTTTGTAGTGGTGGATAGGTTTTCTAAAATGGCACACTTTATTCCCTGTCACAAGAGCGACGATGAGTCGCATGTAGCTGATTTGTTTTTCAGGGAAGTTGTGAGATTGCATGGCATGCCGATGACAATTGTTTCTGACCGAGATGTGAAGTTCATGAGCTATTTTTGGAAGACCTTGTGGGACAAGCTTGGGACAAAGTTGTTATTCTCCACAACTTGTCACCCACAAACTGATGGACAAACAGTGGTTGTTAATCGCACCCTCTCCATGTTACTGCACACAATGATCAAGAAGAACTTGAGGGAGTGGGAAGATTGTTTGCCTCATGCGGAGTTTGCCTACAACAGAGCTATAAATTCCACCACCAAAATGTGTCCTTTTGAGGTGGTATATGGTTTCAAACCAATCACCCCACTTGATCTGCTGCCTCTACCATTGCAAGAGCGAGCTAACATGGAGGCCTCAAAGAGAGCTAATTATGTGAAGAAAATTCACGTGAAGACCAAAGAACAGATTGAAAAGAAAGTAAAATGCTATGCTTCAAAGGCAAATAGGCATCGCAAGAAGTTACTTTTCCAACCAGGAGATTTAGTATGGGTGCATTTGAGAAAGGAACGATTTCCTGAGAAGCGCATGTCCAAGCTAATGCCTCGTGGTGATGGCCCTTTCCGAGTTTTTGAGAAGATTAATGATAATGCTTACAAGATTGCACTCCCTGGCGATGACTATGCAGTGAGCACTACCTTCAACGTCGCAGATTTATCACCATTCTTTGGCTTGGAAGAAACAGAGTCGAGGACGACTCCTTTTGAAGAGGGGGAGGATGATGAGAATATCCCCAACAGCACTGATTCTCTTAGTCATGGGGCGGACTTGGTTGACACTACAAGTCCCTCTCAAATTGTTGATGCCAATAATACACACAAAGGTCCTATGACAAGAGCTCGATTGAAACAAATGCAACAAGAGGTGAATCTGTTCCTTAATGATTGCAATCATACTATTAGTGAGAATTGTTTACTACCTAATGGGAATACATTGCTTGTTCTCAGGTTTGAATCTCATGTCACATGGGAGAACAAGGATGAGCTGGACAGGTGTGGTGATGCTACTGTCCAGAATTGCTTGGTTGTGCATTTGATGAGGATATCGCTACCATGGACACGACCACCTCCTCTACCAGTCCGACCACCTCCTCAACAAGTCGGGCTTCACCTTTGACTACTCGGGAACCCGATAAGGCAATACAACTTTAGAACCGACAAGGCAAGACGAGTTGGTCCTGCAAGACTTCTTTTGGACTAGACCATTTTGGTTGGTTTGTATGTTAAGTTTAAAAACAATTAGAGCCTTTGTTTTAGCCTATTATGAAGCAAACTACACATGGGCTGTTGTTTTTACTGATTGGGCCAAGTCCAGCCCATGTAGAACTAAGGGCAGGGGTTGCCCTCACTATATATACCCACCTGTAATCTCCCTTCTAGGGTTACCCACGAATTTGAACCAGCAGCCCCCATTTCTTGTCTCTAAGGTTTGAGTGTGCAGCAGCCACCCCCTTGGAGATTGAGAGATTTGCATGTTCTAGCTATTGTTCTTGTGTATTCCTTTGGATTTGCAGCTGCAACAGCGTCTACTTTCCGTGGTCAAGTAGACAAAGACCAAATCATGTAGTTGGGCGAAATTCATTTGTCACAGGTTGTTGCTTGAGCAGCGGTTGGTGCCATCGGTTCGTCAGGTTGCACGGGTCAAGTCCCCCCCCAAATCATACGTCGAGAAGATCAGGCAATCCCCCGCATCAGTTTGGTTCTTTGTTTGCTGAGTGTGCAGTATGCGTTGCATAGCTCTTTGGCTTTTGTAAGCAACCATACGAAGTATTAATAAAGTTGTTTAAGTTTGGGTTTGACCTGTTTTCCCCACCTTAGAAATTCTTGCATGTTATCTATGCTAATCTACCTTCCATAACCCAAGAAGCAATTAGCAGATGATGAACACTCATGGCAACAACGGTGCTTCAGGAAGTGGTCTTCACCATAGTGACAACCCCAATGATGGAGTATCGCTGCAACCATCGCTGCCAGTTGACATGCAGGACTTGGAAGCATTTCTGGCAGCACAGATTCAGCTTATGCAGACAATGATGCAACAGATGCAGAGTGTGACCAATCAATCCGCTATCAACAACAATACTCAGCATGGTAGCAATGGACCGTGTCCTTATTCCAAACTATTTGACTTTATGAGGACTCGTCTGTCGACATTCCCAGGCAATGTCAACCCATTGGAAGCCGATGATTGGCTTAGGACTATTGAAAGGAAACTGCACATCACCCAATGTGAGGGAAATGAGAAGGTGCTTTATGCCTCTCATCAGCTAAAAGGAACAGTTGCGGAATGGTGGGAGAACTATTGTGCCACACATAAAGCCCCACAGGAGATCACATGGGATGAGTTTACTACTGCCTTTTATCAGTACCATGTACTCAAAGGCATGATGGACCTCAAGAAGGAGGAATTCAGGGCCTTGAAGCAAGGAGGCTAGCCAGTGGCCGATTACTTGAACAAATTTACCCAGTTAGCTCGCTATGCTCTAGAGGATGTGGCTACAAAAAAGGCTAGCAATCTCTCTTTATGAAGGGATTAAACTCTGGACTGCAAGTGGGATTGATCACCCACAACTTTCCTGATTTCCAAGAGTTGGTTAATAAAGCTTTGCTTTTGGAGAATAAGCGCAAAGAGCTTGGTGCGGATCACAAGCGCAGGGTGGCTTACCAAGGAGGGCGACCAAACCAGTTCAAATTAAGGATGTCTTCGCAACAGTTTGCGAGGTTTCAGCCACAAGCAGCAAATAAGGCATCAACCCCTACACCTTGCCCTGCTAATCAGAATTTTCAGACGCCAGCTCAAGGGAACAATGCACTAGGAGGGAATCAACAGTTTGTTGTCAGACGTTGCTATACTTGTAATGAGCTAGGACATTTTTCTAACAATTGTCCGCAGAAAGGAGGAATCACGCCAGTCTGCTTCAACTTGGCAACGACACCTGCTAAGGCACCTGCATCAGGAGAAAATCATGCATTAGGACAAGCTGGAGCAGCACCTCAAGCAACAGTGTGTGGTAGAGTCAATCATATCGCTGCAGATGGAGTTCAGGAGGCATTAGTATTGTGTTGGGTAAGTTTTTGGTTAACTCAGTACCTGCTACAATTTTACTTGATTCTGGAGCTTTGCATTCATTTGTTTCTCAGAGTTTTGCAACTGAGAATGGATTTGATGTTAAGAATCTTAAGTGTGTGCTTTTAGTCCAAGCCTTAGGATCTGAGCTTAGATCTAGCCTTGGGTGTTTGGGAGTTAAGTTGCTCATGAATGGGATAGAATTTCTAGCGAATCTCATCTTGTTAGATACTCAAACCTTAGATGTTATTCTGCGAATGGATTGGATATTCAAGCATAAAGCTATTTTGGATTGTGGCCAAAGAGTGGTGTCATGGAAAGCCCTAGTGGCAAGAAAGTGAAGGTTCACGCGATAGTCATTCGTGATGGTCGGTTAATGGTGAACAGCATGAAAGTTGCTAGTATGGAAGATGTGCCAATTGTAAGGGATTATCCGAAAGTCTTTCCTGAGGATTTACCAAGTATGCCGCCAGATAGGGATATTGAGTTAGTGCCTAGTACAGCTCCAATAGCAAAGAGACGGTATTGCATGCCAATAGATGAATTAGTTGAGATGAAGAACAAGATCGAGGAGTTAATTGAAAAAGGTTTCATAAGACCAATTTCTTCGCCGTGGGGAGCACCAGTTTTGTTCGTGAAGAAGGATGGGAGTTTAAGAATGTGTATCGATTATTGTGCACTTAATGAAGTGACAATCAAGAATAAGTATCTATTGCACAGGATCGATGATTTGTTTGGTCAGTTGAGAGGGGCTGGAGTTTTCTCCAAGATAGATCTTCATTCAGGGTATCATCAATTGAAGATTCATTCTGAAAATGTTCCTAAGACTGCATTTTTTATGCGATATGGACATTATGAGTTCACGATCATGTCTTTTGGATTGACCAATGCTCCAGCATATTTCATGAACATGATGAATAAGGTATTTATGGTCTATTTGGACAAATTTGTCGTTGTCTTTATAGATGACATTCTTGTGTATTCCAAAACAAGAGAGGAGCATGCAGACCATTTGAGATTGGTTTTAGAAAGGTTGCGAGAGCAACAGTTGTATGCTAAGTTCAGTAAGTATGACTTTTGGAAGGATAAGGTTGAATTTCTTGGTCATGTGATGACTGCAAAAGGAGTTGTCGTTGATCCGAGCAAGGTCTGTTATATTGATAGCAACCTAAGTCAGTCACTTAGATTCGTAGTTTTTTGGGAATGGCGGGATATTACCGTCGGTTCATAGGAGGATTCTCGATGATTGCTAAACCCCTTATGCAGTTGTTGAAGAAAGAGAAGAAGTTTGCATGGATGCTAGAGTGAGAAAAGAGTTTTTCGGAGTTGAAGAAGCATTTAACGACCACACCTATGTTAGTATTACCAGATGTACATGAAGGGATACGGGTAGGCTACGCTAGCACACAATCAAAAATCTACCTCGTAAACCAAAAAGCCACGCAAGTAAATGATCATGAATCGTTACCACTAGACGCGCAGTGCAGCGGAAGGAAGTTGATGCAGCCCGAATCAACGAAGTGCGCGTCCTATTGCAGTAGTCGATCTTCCTCGTGCGGTGGTCGATCCTCCTTGCGCGGTGGTCAATCGTTATGATCAATGTTGTAGTAGCAGCAACACCTCTACCGGCTTCCACACGTTCGGGAAAAGAACGCCGTGCGTCGGTGTGCCAGCACCAGCACGCACGGGAAGGCTCAAGTAGAGATGGCTAGGGTTTCGGTGGCTACACCCTCTCACATATCAATTGCAACCACGAACTCCCTTTATATAGCCATTCCCTGCCCTGCCATTAGTGACGGATCGAATCCAAACCACTATATTCCAACCCCTTAAGTGTGTGACCCTGTAGGTTCATGCATATTTGGACACGACTCGGAAACACCTTTCTGATCGATAATCGACAGCGGTACCTAGCAGTACATATCGATTCCTAAATATCCATAAAGTATCGGATGAACCTACTATAATGTGATAATGTCATGTTCCGTTTGCTTCACGATATAAAATCAAGCTCAAGGCAAGAGTCATGTCATCCTATGACAGCTCGATCTCTTTACTCATACCGTAGTGGAATAATTTATCTGGATTGACTCTCAATTACATTCGGCATGGCCATGCACTTACTTAATCCATCTACCTCGAGGGGCCCAGAGATATCTCTCCATTATATAGGAGGAGCAAATTCCATCGTGATCATTCATGTACCTCAGCATGTTTCATCGTAAACCAGAAAGCTTCCTTTACCTGGTTAAAGAGTAGCGCTTGGTAGCTACTAAGTAAACCATTACACATCCAGGAAACCAATGATGATCTCAGGTCTAAGGAACATACATACACTATGCATGAGACCAACTGATGACACATAAGAATATATATAACAATTCTCGTAGTGTCTCATATGGGTCTATCCAACGCATGTTCTCTAACATGTGTCCATATTATTGATTAGATATCTCCATATCTCTATGACCCGTGAAACATGGTCATCAATCAATACATATGCTGATCTATGAAAAATAATCATCCTATATTATGATAACTGATCAGGGATAACTTGAATAATATCAATATATGGAAAAAGTTGCACGGACAAGTCACTTACTTGTTGATTAATCCAATCGATATTTATTCAAATGACAAACAATTCCATAAACTTAAGGCGTGATACAATCATCTCTATGATCGCCTCAAGGGCATATCACTAACAGTATAGAATAATTTTGATATATATTGTGATGCTTCAAAGCAAGGTCTTGGTTGTGTGTTAATGCAGAATGGGAAGGTGGTGGCCTATGCGTAAAGACAATTGAGGCCGCATGAAGAGAATTATCCTACGTATGATTTGGAGTTAGCTGCCGTAGTCAATTCCTTGAAAATATGGGGACATTATCTTTATTGGAAACAGATGTGAGATATATACAGACTATAAGAGTCTAAAGTATATATTTACTCAGTCAGATCTCAATATGAGGCAAAGGAGATGGTTGGAATTGATTAAAGACTATAATATTGGAATCCATTATCATCCGGGTAAGGCTAATGTGGCGGCCGATGCTTTGAGTCGCAAAAGCCATAATGCAAATATGTTGATATCAAGTGAACATCCGGAGTTGTGCAGTGAGTTTCGAAAGCTGAAATTAGAAGTTGTTCCACAAGGTTTTGTAGTTGCGTTGGAAGTAAAGCCAACACTTGAAGATCAAATCAGAGAAGGTTAGAAGGATGACAAGAAAATCAACATAATCAAGTCTAAGAAGGATGAAGGTTTAGCGGAGGATTTTTTCATGGATGAGCAAGGTACCATGTGGTTTAAAGGAATGATTTGTGTACCAAATAAGAAGGAGCTTAAACAATTGATTCTTGCGGAAGCTCATGATTCTAAGTACTCGATTCATCCAGGAAGTGCTAAGATGTATCAAGATCTTAAGGAAAGGTTTTGGTGGCTTAACATGATGTGTGAAGTAGCTGAGCACATTGTTTTGTGTGACGTATGTCAAAGGGTAAAAGCCATGCATCAAAGACCCGCATGTTTGTTACAACCATTGAAGGTTCTAGAATGGAAATGAGAGGAAATCAGAATGGATTTTATTACCGGTTCACCTAAGACTCAAAGAGGTTATGATTCTATTTGGGTTATCGTGGATCGATTGACCAAAGTCGCTCACTTCATTCCAGTAAAGACGACTTATTCAGGAGACTGTTTGGCAGAATTGTATATGTCGAGGATTGTGTGTTTGCATGGAGTGCCCAAGAAGATTGTGTCAGATAGAGGTACCCAATTTACCTTGAGATTTTGGAATAAGTTGCATGAAGAAATGGGAACTCGTCTGAATTTTAGTACAGCGTATCGTCCACAGACAGATGGTCAGACTAAAAGGGTTAATCAGATTTTGGAGGATATGTTAAGAGCTTGTGCATTAGCTTATGCTACGTAGTGGGATAAGTGTTTGTCATATTCAAAATTCAGCTATAATAATAGTTATCAGGCTAGTTTGCAAATGTCACCATTTGAGACTTTGTATGGTCGTGATTGTCGTACCCTGTTGAATTGCACTGAAACGGGAGAGCGTTTGGTATTTGGGCCTGAGATTCTCAAGGAAGCCGAGGAGCAAGTAGCTATGATTAGAGAGACTCTGAAAATAGCATAGTCAAGACATAAGAGCTACGCTGATAATCGTCGTCTTGATTTGAGCTTTGAGCCCCATGATTATGTGTATCTCAGAGTTACCCCTCTTAAAGGTGTTAAAAGGTTTCACACTAAAGGGAAGCTTGCGCCAAGATATGTTGGTCCGTTCAAGATTTTGAGCCATCTAGGTGAGGTTGCATATCAGTTAGAATTGTCGCAGTCATTGGCAGGAGTGCATGATGTGTTTCACATGTCTTAGCTTAAGAAATGTCTCAGAGTGCCAACGGAACAAACGCCATTAGAAGCAATTGAACTGCGGGAAGATTTGATCCGTAAGGAGCAACCGACCAAAATTTCTGACGTGATGGAGCGCAAGACTAGGAACAAGTCTGTTCGCTTTTGGAGGGTTCAGTTGAGCAATCATTCAGAAAATGAAGCAACTTGGAAATGTGAAGAGGATCTGAAGTCATAATTTCCAAACCTATTCTCTAGTTAGCCCTGAATCTCGAGGTTGAGATTCTATTAAGGGGGAGGTTTGTAACATCCCAAAATTTGCCTTTAATATTATTTTATCACTATTTGTGCATTTTGTGATTTCCTAAATTTATTGGATTTTTCTTGGATTTATTTGCATTTATTTTAAATTGAGTATATTGGCCTTTTAAGAAAACTAATTAAATATATAAAGTAAATATAAATTTTTGCCAAAAATATTCTATTTGAGCCCAAAATGTCTCAAAGTATTTTTGAGAATTTTCTTGGTTTTTTCCTAGTGTTTTTGCTGCCTAAAACTAATTAAAGTAATTTATGTAAATATTTTAATTGAAAAATCAGTGAAAACCACATTCAATAGTACTGAGCTGAGCCCAAGTACTGTGTAGCGTGTGCGGCCTAGTTCGGCTGGCCCGTTTTCTAGAAGCTTAGCAGACGCCGTCGGATCGCGATCAAAAGAGCGGTGATTGGATTGGAAACCCTAAGGGCTGTAGCCGTTGGATCATGATCGCATGGCATATATCAGATCGTGCCATTTTGAGAGTATCTAATCCGAGCCGTTAATCTGTTGCGTGCGGTTAGGATTGTACCGAGGTGGGATTAGATCCTGGCCGTTGGTCGACGATCTGGCGGCCGAGGCTTGTCGTCTCTGTTAGGGACTCAGAGTCTGCCACCGCTACGACTCCGCCGCATGCGTGATAGACTCCGCGCTAGATACGATCGGTGAGGGGGCTATTTAACGCATCGACCTTGCCTCGAGGTTTATTGAGAATTGCCGCATTGTTGCCCTAAAGCGTCGACTCTCGAGGAGCCCTGTAGCGCCCTCACAACCTCGTCGCAGCTAGCTTCTTGCGCCACCACGATTTCTACTCGAGAACACCATCATCAAGCTGTTCAGTCGCTGTTGCACCGTCTTCTTGGTTATCTTCCTCAAGCCCAGTCTTCCGACAGGTAGTACTAATCGATTGGTGGAGAACTCGACGTTGAGATCTGCCTTCCAATCAGAACCGATTCGAACCCTGCAATCGCTACACTACGGCTCCTTTGGTTATCAACCACGCACAAACACGGTTGACCTCGCCAAGAAGGCTTATCCCTGAATGCGAACTGAGAACACAAGCAAGAACGTAGAAGATGTAATCTGAAATTGCAAATAATATTAAGCACAAGAGTTGGGGGTTCCACAAACCGATGTACGGCGAAAAACTGACAGAGAGTCTAGTTGTAATCTAAGCAAAACCTATCTATTCTAGCGACGGCTACTAAATATATGAGGAAGAGGGCAAGGGAGGCGGCCAAGGGGATGGTCGTGAAACCCTAGGTCGTAGAAGGCCTTTGGGCCCAAGTGGAGGTGTTGCAGCACCTAGCAGATTCTATTTGTTATATAATTTTGATGATTTCCATCGATCCAGAAGGATTTTGAACAATGAAACCACTTCCGTTGGAAAGCTCTCATTGTGGGCTTGTCCGTAGAGTCCAAGAACGCCTTAATTGTACTTCGTATGACCAAGATATGCTCGTTTTTATTTGGACTGCTCCTGGGGGCCGAACTGGACTCGTGAACGAATTGGACTTGATCTTGGGCTGGGCTTGGAGCGTCAGAAGTTGTTGGGCCCTTGTGTTGGCTTGAGGTAGAAATATGGCTTGCTGGGCCGGCATGGTCACATCATACTCCCCTTCTTGATTTTGAGTCATCCTCGACTCAAGCTCATTGTCCTGCAAAAGGTTAATAACAAGAGGCGGCAAAGAAACCAACATATTCTTTGGTTGTTGATAGTGTGGCACATTAAAAGAAGATTTCAAAATGGTACAAATATAAACTCGATGAACCATGTAATTTCCTTTATCATTATGTTTGCCAATAGCATGAAAACTAACACTGGATGAACATGACAAATTAGCGGGCATAGAAAATCTCTCCTCTAAACAATTGAGATCGCATATGACAACAAATTCAATGTAACCCAAAATATTCAAGGAAGACAACAGTTTAATCTCATCCTTTTCATTAGCAAGGTGAATAACATGTTTATTTTCAGCACATGTGTTTAGATCAGAAATAAAACTGATATGTTCATTCACTAGTTAAGGCATGGATATAAATGTGACATTGTCACACAACTCTTCTTTGTCACCAGGGACAACAAGACAATCATATTGTGACAAAGGTGATTCAGTTTGAGTGTCCACTAACTGCTGTTCTAGCAAAGCACCAGTAGTGGCCAAATTTAGCACATCAACATAATTCTCTCCTCGTGTGAAAATAGCACCTATGTAGTTACCTTTGTTTTCTATCTCAGCTGATTTAGGCATATCATGATCTGTACATTCTTGAGGCATGCATGGGATAGCAAGTATCTCCTGCACCTATTTCTTTTGCGTGTTTTCCTTCTCATTCTTGTTCTCAATGTCCTGTGAAAAGTTAGTAGCACGTCAAAACTCGACAAGATGCCTTCTTCAAAAGAAAATTCTTAAGTTTGGCAATTATAGACATTAATTTTAGCAAGATGTCTTTCATGTTCAATTTGATTTTCAATCTCACAAGCAAGATTAAATAAACTAGAGAGGGAACTATATTCCTTATCAACAAGAATACCCTAAATTTTCACATCAAGTCCATTTAAGAATTTTATTTCCTTAGCTTCTTCAGATTCATCTAAACCACAACACATCAACAAAGTTTCCAATTCCTCGTAATATGCCTTGACAATTTTATCACATTGCTGTAAACGTTGCAATTCTGTAACATCCCAAAATTTGAGTTTTCAAAAATCTTTTGTTTAGTTCATCTTTCCAAAAATCCCCGCTGATTTTCTCGCTTTAATAAAGCTTAATCTGGAATTTTCTAATGCTAAAACAATTTAATTTGACTAATCTAAACTTCAATTAAACTAAATTCAGTTTTATTTGAGTTTATTGTACTTCAAGGAATTTTTTGTAATTTTTTGATATTTTTCGGAGTTCGTTTGCTATTCATTTCGATTTATTTGGAATTAATTTAAATTAAGCCTTTTGTTAAATTTAATTAAAAACTACGAAATTTTAAATAAATTTTAGTTAAAAATATTTTATTTGAGCTCCAAATGTCTTAAAATAATTTCTAGAATTTTTTTAGAATTTTTCTGGTATTTTTATTGCTCTAAACGAATTATTTTTATTTTTGGAATTATTTTAATTAGGAAATTGGATTAAATGCTGAATTTCTGGCTCAATTTTCGCACCTCCACGTGTCAACTCCCGAGCTGGCCACGTCGTCGCCCAGCCGCAGCCCTCCGATCCCCATCCGAAGAACCACAATGTGCCACATCATCAGTTATAGTTCATTGCGCGCCAAGTGTTCTATCCAATCCGTTTTCAATCCAAATCTGGTTTTTCTTCGTGTTTCCTTGTATGGAACGACTCTCAAGCCAATATAAGTATTCTAAGACCCCTCCCACGCAACCCTATTCCCCGTAGCACCTCCCAAACCCTAAAAATCGGAGCCGTACCTCTTCCGGTGCACCGCCCTCGTCGGTTGAACTTGGCATCGCGTCCCCCATCTTTCCTGTGAGTTTTTCTAAAATCCTCTCATGTCATCTCGTGTCTTATGGTCTAATCTACCTCTCCGCCAAATTTGGTACAATTTCATCCGCAAAATCAAAAGTTATGGCCATTCCAATCTCCAATCTTGCCGTCCCCCGTTCTCCTTCGTTTTTGCGAATTTGACCGTGCACTTTTCCATGTCCTTTTCTTGAAAATCTAATCTGCCATTGACCTAGAAGTCATTCGTGGACTTGGTCGAGAGACCATTGGCCATATGTCATATCCTTGTGCCATATCTAATCTATTAGTCTATCTTTCTTTTGTTTGACTGTGTATCTGTTTAGTCAATAAAAGTCAACATTGAGCATCAATTTAGTTCATTGCAAACTAACGTATCTTTATGGACCTGGTTTATAGATCGAGAGCCCATATGTCATTGTCTATCCAATCAAGATAATAACTTTAGAAGAAATATTCTTTGGAATATTATTCTTTCTTTCTCAGTTATCAGTCTTTTCCTTTTCGGTGTATTCCGAAAGCTCGTTCTCTTTTGTCTAATCTCTGATCTAATCCATAGAGGTTCCTAAATTCATCTAAGCCTTTGTGATCCAATACTATCCATTCTCAATTTGTATTTTATTTGATTTATCTTTTGAGTTGGTTTGTATTTGCTTCTTCTTTAATAGTTAGACGCATCGTCCGGAAGTTATTCTAAGGAGATGAGGATCAAGAAGGTAAAGTTTGAAGATCGAAGATCAAGAATCAAATATAAAGAGTAAAGAACAGTAAAAATCGCAAGGGCCAGGCAAGTTGTGCTTTGATCATGTTGAACTCTTGTCTATAAAATTGCTATATTTGTTTTACCCTATTGCATATTATTTTAAGTATACAATTGTTTCAAATTAAATTGGGACTTAGCTATTATACCAATTTGATCTATACCCTACCTTGCCATTGTATGCCATGATCTAATTGTCACCCTAGGATGGTTAATTAATAGTTGGTTAATATTGATAATCAACATTGGCTAGTTAGACCGTCAAAGATTGCTTAGCCATGCCATGTCATCACATGTGTTGGATCAACACTGATTAATCTTGACTAATGGAATATGGAACAATGTTATGAACTTGTGTGTCATGTGTGGTCACCCAATGAGATTGCGTTGTGGTGACGAGTGGATGTCACGCAACGAGGTTGACTTGTTGATAGCATGTGGTGCTTGGTAATCAACTTGGGTGGTAATGATTTAGATTGGGGCAAGTGGCGAGGGGCAGTGTGCCAAGGTGGGCCAGATTGGGCAGAGGGTATGTGGAAGTCTTGCCCTAGTCACCCTAAGGACCTAACCTTGCAAGCCTTTGACCTGAGTCTTACTTGCAACCACACGTCTGGAATGGGGCAGCCTAGCCGACTTATTTGTGATGTCTAGATTTCGGTACTGCTGTGGTGTATAGTGAGTTCCGGGTGTACGCGTAGACTCACATGGCACAAGAGGGGGGCCCGGAGTGTGGTAACCAGTCCCTTCCGTGTTGAAACCTCAGCGAGCAGTACAGGGTCTAGACAGAGCATTGTAAAGGCTTTGTCATGATTACCCTGCCGGCACACCAAAGGAAGTGTGCTAATAGCTTGGCAACAAGGGGCGATGATGTCGTGTGGGTAAAGTGCATAACCTCTGCAGAGTGTAAAATCTATTCGAATAGCCATGCTCGCGGTATTGAGCAATGCTCGAGAATTTCAGTTAAGGGTTAGACTTTTGCTAAACAAAACTTATTGGGATGGCAGGATGCCATGGAAAGTGCAAATTGACTTAGGATTGGAAACTTGGTTTACTTTTCAAATGTTGAATCTATCCATTATTATTATTTGTTTTACTGCAATTTCAATCTATTTATTGTATTCTTTTATAAATGCTGCTTTATTGCAAAATAGCCATGATAGCCATACCTTTGTACTAAGCCATGCATATAGAATACTAGACTTGCATTCTGTGCACAACTTGTTGAGTGCTTTATGTACTCACCCCTTGCAACACACAAAATCATCAGTTGAGGAGAAGACTACAACTTCGAAGGAGGAGAAGTTCCACGAGGAGGCGAATATCTAGGAGTTGAATTTTGTCAGTTGCCTGTGGCATATTGATGGGATTCGTCAACGTTCTTCATTCCGCTGTGTTTATTTATTTTGATTTGAAGCCACCAAGGTCTCACAAGTGTAAGTTTGATCTTAAGGTCGTTCAATAGTTCTATATTAATAGATGAAGTCTTTATTTACTATTCCGCTGTGTATGATTGTGATATTTCAGCTATATTGAGACTATGTGCACTAGCGTGATCCTGGACTAGTGTTGAATACACAGAGGGTCCGGATTTGCATATTCGGGTCCCGACAACTTCATAAAGTAACTTTTTAGAATGAATCGTAGGAACAAATTCATCTCTCAATAGTCGTTTCATATCTTTTCATGTTTTTGGTACTTTCTTATAAGCACAAAAATTGTTCCACCAAATTGATGCACTGAGAGTTAAAGCACTAGCTACAACTTTAATTTTTCATTTATTACAGAGGTTACATTGAAAAAGAATTTTATCTACCTCTATTTCCCAATCAATATAAGCATCAACACCAAATCCGTTATAAGAAGGAAGAACTGGAAAATTCTTACCTTTACCAGCACAAGGAGATGCATTAAAGTTGGGTTGGTGCTTATGCTCTATTCTGTCAAGTGCATTCTCCATGTTTTGAATTTGCTTGTTCATAGTCTCATTCATCTCTTGAAGCATCTCTCGGAGTTCGTTATGAAGAACACACTGGTTCCTGGTCCTCCGTTACCCCTTCCTTTGCTAGCAGAAAACTGAAGATAGCACAAAGTATTATCCCTATGAACTACTAGGTACTAGACAGTGGGATCGCAAACTGTCATGCATCTTTCCGAGCTCTTGCAAGGTTCTTACCAAAGAAGAGGGTGGTACAACTGGTGGCTGGTTCGTGATACCATGAGGGCGTGAGTGAAGCGATTGCAAAGGAGAACCTAAACTGATAAGAAGTATGTGGAGCTCGGAAGGCAATATTTAGTAGCAAGGAATAAGCAATATCGAAATTAGATTAGCAAGCTGAATAAATGTCCAACGTACTTGTGATAGTTGCTGGCCTATCCGTGTTCCTAGAACTAGTTCAAGCTAGCAAGGGATATATCAAAGCACATAGGACTCAAAGGATGCAACCAATTCTAATTATCTGCTTTTCTTTCCCTCTTTTTGCTTCTTTTCGCTTCTTTTCTTCTCTCTGGTTTTTTCAGAGCGGTGCCATTTTTTTGCACTTGCCTTTTGTTTTCCTTTCTTTTAACTCAAAGGCAAAACAAAAATCTCATATTTTGGAATGAGAGAAAATGTTAAACAGATGACCGAAAAATCGGCAAAAACAGCAGAGGAAACTTCTGAGGTCCAGAACTCGGTCTTAGAGGCCGATTTTGAGGGTCAAAAATTGCACAGGTCTTTGACCTGTGGATTTTTCAGATGCGCGTTATCATCCTCTTCGAAACAAAAAATGTACACCCCAATCGGAGTTCGTATGCAAAAGTTATGGATGTTTTACTGAACACTGCGCAATCTAGAACTGCCTGCGACTTCACTTCTTCCTTCCGGTTAAGGCTAAAATAGCAATAGGATCGCCGGTGAGAAAGGGTGGCCAGCGGTGCAGGGCAATTGACACAAGGTGGCTCGTGACCTATCTAGGGCTTGCGAAGTGGGATATATAATGCAAAGCGGTGCCAGGGACAAACCGAGTAGGACTCAGTTCGGTTATAAGGTTGGCGATGATGGGATGCCTAACGGTGCAAAACAAGAACTAGGGCAACGGAAAGAGACAACTAGAAACTAGGATCACGACCATAAACCAGCAACAAGACGTTGACAATGGACACAAATTCAACAAAGCGAAACTGAAACAAAAATTGCAAAGGCACAAGGGGTTGTAGGACAGCAAAACCGATGATGAACTTTTTGTGAGGCAATTTTTCTCGAATCTAGGACGATGGCAAAAAAAGTAGGGATACAAGAATTACCTATTAGGCAACCGAGGTTCTGATACCACTTGATGGGAACAGTGGCCCGATCTTCCAACAGGTAGTACTAATTGATTGGTAGAGACCTCGACGTTGACGATTCGGCTTCCAATCAGAACTGATTCGAACCCTGCAATCGCTACACCATGGCTCCATTGGTTATCAACCACGCACAAACACGGTTGACCTCACCAAGAAGGTTTATCCCTGCATGCGAATCGAGAGCACAAGCAAGAACATAGAAGATGCAATCTGAAATTGCGAATAATATTAAGCACAAGAGTTGGGGTTCCACAAACCGATGTACGGAGAAAAACTGATAGAGTGTCTAGTTGTAATCTAAGCAAAACCCATCTATTCTAGCTACGACTTCTAAATATATATGAGGAAGAGGGCAAGGGAGGTGGCCAAGGGGATGGCCGTCAAACCCTAGGTCGTACAAGGCCTTTGGGCCCAAGTGGAGGTGTTGCAGCAACTAGCAGATTCTGTTCATCATATAATTTTGATGATTCCCATCGATGTAGAAGGATTTTGAACGTGAAACCACTTCCGTTGGAAAGCACTGATCATGGGCTTGTCCGTAGAGTCCAAGAACACCTCAAACGGACTTCGTATGACCCAGATATGCTCGTTTTTAGTTGGACTGCTCCTAGGGACCGAACTAGACTCGTGAACGAATTGGGCTTGATCTTGGGCTGGGCTTGGAGCGTCAGAAGTTGTTGGGCCCTTGTGTTGCTTTGAGGTAGAAATATGGCTTGCTGGGCCGCTATGGTCACATCATGTACGATGACGATGCGCCTTAGCAATCGCTAAACCAATTCCAGAGGGTTATTGATCTTGCCGTTGGCACGATCAACCTGAACACGAGGTTCAATTCCTGCAAGCAACCAAAGAACAAGCAAGAACAATAGTAAAAGCAATCTGAAATTATGAATATGAATGAAGGGAAAACAAGGTGGGGTTCTACCGAAGATCTTGACAAGGTGGCTGTCTAGCACAACTTGAAGACACAAAGTTTGCACTTGGCTAAACTAATCAAACAAAACCCAAGTGTATAAAGTGGCGACTACTTAATATATATGAGAGGGAGGGATGTGAGATGGTCGTCTAGGGTTGTGTGCAGCAAGGGGGGAGCACACAACTTGGGCTTTGGCCCCAACACACTTACAAGGCCCGAGACAGCCCAAAACAGTATTGTAGTACATTGTTTTAATGATTTCATCTGATCTATGATGAATCTGTGCCTGGGACTAGATTCATTGGAATGATATCATTGTAAGCTTTCAATCAAGTCCAAGATCACCCAAATCAGAGTCCATATGCAAAAGTTATTCATATTTGAAGTCGGTGCTGTCCTAGGAGGCCAAATTGGATTCCAGAACGTGATGGATTATAAGAGCCTAAGGGCCATGCAACACATACTACATACACAACACTCATAAAAGAGCCAACTCAACCTAAGCACATATAGCTAATGCCTAAAGGGCGACACTTCTTATCTTAAACGGATGTGACTCAAAAACAAGAGTCTCAACTGACTAGGCTAACACACCATGACTCGTCAAGCTAACCAGGTTGAGGCTCCCCTAGGGCAAAAGACGGTGGATGGGAAGGTATTGGCTCAAAGCGATATTTATGACTAGGAACAATAGCCTCAAACTGCATATGCAGCTCTTGTGTCTCGGCTCCGAGTCTGCGGGTTCCATCTTTACCTCTTTGGTGTCTATCTCTTTGTCCAGTTCCTATTCGTCTTTAGTGATAAGCAAGGCCTCCTCCAGCTCAGCTATCAGTAGTCATTATGCGAGTCTCGTGGAGATCTTCATTGGCAATCCTTAGAGCTTCATATATAAACCCTTTCCAGTTCTTGGGTGGTATCCTGCATCAACTCTTCTTGGGCAGTAGAAAATCTAGCCAAGTGCACCACCGTTGCATCATCTCCCTCCTCCATACTTGGGCTTTGAGCTGCACCACCTTGCGAATGATGTCTAAACACCGTTTGCTTTAGCTCTTCAGCATAGTCATGGTAGATCCGACGCAATGCAAAGCATGATGACTCCTGAATACCAATGTCGAATGTAATCCTTGTGGCAATGATGTTGATGGGGTGGCTCGCTTTGGTATCCTCCCTGGTGTAGATGACAGTCTTGTATATCATCCCACGATCCTTGCCGTTGACGATCCAACTTTTTCCTTTGTAGGGCAGCCTCTCGAAACCACCAAGCTTTGAAAACTCTCCATAGCTCAGCAACATATCAGCCTATATGCTCATCGTAAGTCTGTAGCATCCTGATAAAGACAGCCTAGGGTAAGACCTCAACTTAAACCAGTAGAGAAAGATAGAAAAAATTTTGAAAAGGGAAAGAATAGAAGAATGAGATGAGTTAAGAACTTATTATTCTTTCAAGTTATGTTTTCTATTTAGAAAATAGTTTTGAAGAACCTCAAGAATGGCCAGTCTAACAAGGGTCAAGATGTACAGTCAATATGGCTCTGATATCACTTTTGTCGGGACCTGAATAAGCAAATCAGGACACTCTGTGTATACTACACTAGTCCAAGATCACGCTAGTGCACACAATGAAAATATAGATAAAATATCACAATCATATATAGTAGAAACATAATAAAAACTCTATTTATTGAATATAAGATAGTTGTTTGACCTTATGATTGACTTTACATTATTATACCACACAGGGCTTAAGCTCTAATTAATAAAACATGTCATCAACAATTCAACATCATTGTGTGACAACACATGACACACCCATTCATAAACATGTTCCATATTCCATTAGTCAAATTGAATTTGCACTTTCAAAAGATATCAGTTATACATGGCACGGCAAAGCAAACAACACATGATTTATCGAACCCATGTTGGCATCTTTAACAACCAACTGATAATTATCCATCCAAGAGTGACAAATAATTATGGCATACAAATAACAAGGTTGGTATAATCCAATTGGGTTGAATAGCTAAATGCCAAATTAATTGAAAACAATTTGAAGCATAAAATAACATGTAGTAATTTAAAACAATATAGCATTTGCAAAACTGAGTTCAACATGATCAAAGCACGACATGCCTTGGAATAACTCCTGTTCTTGATTTGAACCTTGAGTTTGAGTCAAATCTTCACCCTCGAATGATACGAGCACTCAACGTCTACGCGAATCGGGAGAGAAACACTACATAAACACAAACTAGAGAAGGACGGGCTCTTAAAAGATTCAAAATAAAGAAAAATACTAAAAAGAGAAAGTACCGAATTTCCCTATTTATTTTCTAAAGGAAAAATGATTTATGACATCATGCTGAAATCAGTGATCAATTTAACATAATTAAAATAAATCAAAAAATCCACCTGAGGCTAACAAGTGGGCCTCGGTCAATGGACCAAGTCCACAAGATGACCCCACTGATAGGTGGACCCACAGCGACGTTGACGTGGTGCGCTGACTCAGTTGACACCGAAGTGATATGTAACATCCCAAAAATTGAAGTTTTGGAATGTTAGAAATCAAAGATGAACCATTTGCATTTCTTCGAATTAATTCCAGCTTAATTTGAATCTTCCATAAATGAAAGGATTTAAATTGACTAAACTATTCATCAAAATCAGGAATTTTAGTTTTAGTTGGGTTCCTTGTGCTCCAAGGAATTTTTCTGTATTTTTGGGGATTTTTCTGAATTTATTTGCTATTTATTTGAATTTATTTAATTTTATTTGAATTTTTGGATTTTCTTAAATCGGAAAATGTTTTTAATTTCTAAAAAGCCCTTCGGCCAAACCTCTCGCAGCTTCAACCCATTTTCCCCGGCCCGCTTCGCTTCGCCTCCCTTCGCCTCGCCCGCCCACCACCGCTCGCCTGCCCACTCCGCCCACCTCGGCCGGTGGCCTGCAGTTCGCTGAAACCCTAGCCGCCGAGTCCACCTCGCCACGCCTTGGCGCCCGTGCCGCGCCTTTGCATGTTCCCGAGGCTATAAAAGCCCACCAAGACACCCCGAGGATCGCCTCTCGCGCCGCCCTTTGCCCCACCTTCGCCGCTTTAGCCGCCGCTGTTCTTCGCATGAGCTCGCCGAGTCCTCGCCGCGCCGAGCCCTTCCACCGTCTTTTTCCGCCGCCACGGTGCCCTCCGCCGCATCCGTTGGTCTCCCGAGCCGCCGCCGCCTCTCCCGGTTCGCCTTGGCCCGGTCCGATCCGCCGGTTGCCGTGCCTTCTTCTTCATCTCCGGTGAGTGGCGCCGCCGCCGCTGCCGACCTCTAGCGGCCGCGCTCCGCCGCTGATCTCTAGCCGACGCCCCGATCGCGCACGCCTCCTTCCGCCGCAGCTCTGTTTTCGCCGTCCGATCCGCCTTCGCCAGATGCGCTGCGCGTGGCCGCCGACGCCACCCGCCGCGGCCGATGACGCCACCAGGCGCCGGGCGCACGTTGGACCGAGCCCGCGCCGTGGACCTTGTCCACCGTGAGCCGGCTGACGTCAGCGTTGCGCAATAAATCCTTTTTCTAGTACAAAAATAAATTCAAAAATTCTGATTTTCTGTATTTTCTCTGAATTTAATCTTTCGGAGGCCCGTTCTCGCTCATACGAACTCCGATTGAGGCGATTCAAGTTTCTAAATTTTTCTAAAATCAAGATCTATCTTCCAGAGCCATTTATTTTCAGTTTTGAGCTTGTTTGAGTCTCTGTTTGGTATTTAATTGGTTTCGTTGCTTTCTTTTCCGGTAGACGCTAATTCCGAGGGAGCGAACGAAGACTTCGAAGACCAAGATTCAGCACTAGATCAGCAAGGCAAGTCGTAATCCTTTGATCATATTGATCCTATGTTTGCAAAAGTAATTTACTTTATTACAATTGCATGCTATTTGGTGTATCAATGCTTATTTAATGGGAGTAGATGTATACCTAGTTGACTTTATGCCACCTTGATTGGTTGTATGCCATGTATCCATTGTTAAACCTAGGTTGGGACATTACTAGTTGGACATAATCATTATACCAACATTGGGTTATCGTAGCTATGCTTAGACATGCTTACATATACGTTGGGATTCATGTCACATGTGAATAATGTTAATATTGACTTAATGAGATATTGAATCGTGGCCGTTAGCCATCGTTGTAAAATTTGTTGTACCATGGCGGGTTTGCCATTGGTCTTGGTTGAACGAATTGTTTTCCTCGCAAGTGATCGTGCAGTAAAGGGGGTGCTTTCTAGCACATTGGGATGTGGATGTCTTGCCTGAGACAACTTAAGGACTTAATCTTGTGCGCCATTGAACTGGGTCTAATCGTACTACCACATGTCTGGAATGGGACAGACCTAGCTGATTAATTTGCAATGTCTAGTCTTGAGTACTGCCAGTTGGTGGTGTGGGTTCCGGGATGGACGGGTAGATTCGCAAGGCGCAAGAGGGGGCCCTAAAGGGCGAAACCTTAGCGGGCAGTACCGAGTTTAGACAGTGCATTGTAAAGGCTTTGTCATGATATCTCTGCGACACACCAAAGGAAGTGTGTTAAGATCGATTGCACAAAGAGATGTTCATGTCTTGTGGGTAAAGTTGTACAACCTCTGCAGAGTGTAAAACTATTCGAATAGTCGCGTCCGCGGTCATGGACCAAGCCCGGGAATTTCACACGGGGTATAGAATGTTTCATAAAATGTGGAATGTGGAATTGTTGGGATGTGAACGGGGAGTTCACTGTTGTTTTGTTGTCTATCATTGATCTATCAGTTATTTATTTATCTTTTCATAAATATGCTTTCAATCTATTTGTTGTATTTCAATTCAAGTTATTGCTTTCTGCATAAGAACTATATAGCCATCCTTGTCAAGCCGTGCATAAATATATTGCATCAATTCCCTACGGCTTGCTGAGTACCTTTGTACTCACGGCTTTATGCCTTTGTTGATCGATTTGTCAAGGAGATAATGAATATCATGAGGAGGAATTCTATGAAGACTACGTGGATTAGGAAGGCGTTCCCGCACGATTGCCTCGTGGCATGTCGAATGGTTCAAGTTATCTTTTCCGCTGCAATAGTATTTGTTTCTTAAGCCCTTAATGCATAATGGTGTAAACATTGACCATAAGGTCGTTTGCTTTATTTAATAATAAATTGCTTCTTCCTAGTTAATTCGTTGTATGGAATGGTATTTCATCTATGTTTCCACTGTGTGCACTAGCGTGATCCTGGATTAGTGCAGTATACACAGAGGGTTTCGGATTTGCAAATTCGGGTCCCGACAGAGATGGTATCAGAGCCATATCGACTGTAGGTCGCTATCCTAGTTAGCATGGTCTTCAAAATTATTTTCTAAATTAAACCAACAAAATTGGTACTTAATAGTTTTCGTCTCCTCTCATCTTATTCTTAGGTTCTTATTCCTCTCCTTTGCTGAAACATGGTTTCGAAATTTAAATTGATCTTATCTCATGAAATTTCTCAAAGCCTCGAGTCTTCTGCAAGGAATCAAATCAAGAAAGATGATGATCAAGCCATCAAAGCCATATCCGAGAGGCCTACCATATAAGATAGGTTTTTGGGGCTCAGCGATGTTTGAGCATGTCTTTCCCTTTCAGTTTAGTTACGTTTAGTCCGCGTATACTAAGATTTTCTTTGCTTGAGTGCCTGGTATGTTGTACCCTTGCCCCAAGCACGGTGTTACAACCATACCTTCAATTGAAAAAGCTTTATTTGCCTCTTTAATTTGAAGCTTTTCGGCTGTGTCCTTTTGTCCCTGGGTATTACCTTCTCCCCTAGAGGATCTTACCACTCGTCTACTGCTTTTCCCTCTTACCTATCAAACCCTTGTGCTGCACCTCAGATGGTTGACACTCGTTCTGGAGCAGGTCGCAGTTCTCCAGCGGATGCCAGTGCTAGTGCCAACACCAACACCAACCCCAATGCACCACCGCCACCGCCAGCAGTGACAGACCAGAACATGGGACATTTTCTGGCAGCTCAGACTCAGCTAGTGAATACAATGATGCAGAACATGAACAACATGATGAATCGCCAGAACTGCATCGCAGCTGTTCTAGCAAATCTGTTGAACCAACAAAACCAAGCCGCCGCTTGCACCTCCTCAAGCTCGCCTCCACCCAAGCTAGCGTAATTTATGAGGACTCGTCCGCCAACATTCTCCTACTCTTCGTAACCATTGACGCCGATGATTGATCCGCCTATTGAGAAGAAGCTTGAAATTGCCCAAAGGCACCAATCGTGAGAAGGTTCTCTATGCCGCCATCACCGGAGGGCACCGCCAGAATGGTGGGAGAACTATAGTGTCGCCCATGATGACCCTCGACTATCACTTGGGCGAATTTTCAACCGCTTCCGCCACTCTCATATCCCCGATGGCAAAGTTGAAATGAAGAAGAATGAATTCGAGAGCTTAAGCAAGAAGGGATGTCGCGAGTGAATACCTCAATAAGTTCACTCAACTCGCCGCTACGCTCCGCAGGATGTAGCTACGATGATGCTCGCCAAGAAGTTCAAGCGTGGACTCAATCCAGACTAAAGGTGCAAGTCATTAGCAATGACTATGCGATTTTCAAAGACCTTGTAGATAAAGCTATGCTTATTGAGGAATCTCGTCGGAATTGGAAGAATCCCGTAAGAGAAAGATGATGCAAGATGGAGCCCATCGAGTCACCACAGAGAGTCGTAACAAATGCTCAATACCGCTTCGTTTACTCCTCCGAATGCATTTAGAACACCGCACCAAAGACTCGCCCACCTCCTTCAGCAATCGCAACCTCAACACCAACAAAGAATCCACCTCAGAGGAACAAGAACCACCGCAGAGTCACATGTTTCAACTGTCATGAACTCGGTCACTATGCAAATAATTGCCCAAGAAAGCAAGCCGTGACGCCAGTCCGTTTCAACTTGGGATCTACGCCAGCCAAGACCCCTGCCCCAGGATCAGGACGTGGAGTGCCCCAGACTCCCAATCAAGCCACCAGGACTCCGCCGCCTGCTGGAAGAGGCCGTGTGAATCACGTCACCACAGAGGATGCCCAGTCTACACCAGACGTCATACTAGGTAAGCTCCTAGTCAACTCAACATCTGCCATGGTTTTGTTTGATTCTGGAGCTACACATTCGTTTGTTTCTCGAAGTTTTGCTGCAAAGCATCAATTAAAGACAATGCCTCTTAAGACTATTTTATTAGTGCAATCTCCTGGTTCTGATTTGAGTACGAACCAAGGCTGCCCCGAAGTTAAGATATTAATTGGAGGGGTAGAATTTCTGGCCAACCATATTGTTCTAGACACCAAGTCCTTAGATGTGATCCTAGGAATGGATTGGCTTTCCAAGAACCAAGCAGTTTTGGATTGTGGGAATAGAGAGATCACCTTAACCAGTCCAGATGGAGCCAAGTTAAAAGTTCAAGCCGATTCAGATCACCAAGGGATTAGAGTTTGCGATGCCAAAGGAATAAGTTTGAAGATGTTCCACGCAATGAATTTTCTCGATGTGTTTCCTGATGAGTTGCCCGGGATGCCACCGATTGAGATATAGAGTTCTTGATAGAACTAGTCCCTGGAACGCCACCCATTTCCAAGAGACCTTATAGGATGCCTGCTAATGAGTTAGCCGAAGTAAAAAGACAGATTAAAGAGATACAAGATCAAGGTTTTGTTCGACCAAGTTCTTCGCCATGGGGAGCGCCAGTTCTTCTAGTTGAAAAGAAAGATGGAACTCAGAGAATGTGTGTAGATTATCGCCACTCAATGAGGTCACCATCAAGAATAAGTACCTCCGCCAAGAATCGATGATTTGTTTGACCAACTTCAAGGAGCCGGAGTGTTCTCGAAGATTGACTCGAGATCGTGATATCACCATTGAAGATTCATCAAGAGGATATACCCAAATCAGCTTTTGTTACTCGGTATGGACAAGATGAGTATACCGTGATGTCTTTTGATTGACTAATGCCCCGCCTACTTTATGACCCGATGAATAAAGTATTCATGGAATATTTGGATAAATTTGTTGTTGTTTTCATTGATGACATTCGATCTACTCCAAAAGTGAGGAAGAACATGAGGACCACTTGCGCCAAATTTTAACGGCTAAGAGAGAATCACTTTATGCAAAGTTCGGTAAATGTGAGTTCGATGAAAGAAGTTGCTTTCCTAGGACATGTCATATCGGAGAAGGAGTCATTTGTTGACCCCGGTAAGGTACGAGATGTGCTAAGTTGGGAGTCACCCAAGACGGTACCCCAAACCAAGTTTTCTTGAATGGCGGGATATTATCGCCGTTTCATAGAAGGATTTTCTAGAAAAGCCAGACCGCTCACTCAACTCTTAAAGAAAGAGAAGAAATTTGTTTGGACACCAGAGTGTGAGCAAAGTTTTCAAGAGTTAAAGAAGTGTTTGACAACTGCCCCAGTGCTTATCCTGCCAGATAATAGGAAGGATTTTGAGATATTTTGTGATGCATCCCGACAAGGACTCGGTTGTGTGCTAATGCAAGATAAGAAGGTTGTAGCGTATGCTTCGCGACAACTAAGGCCACATGAAGTCAACTATCCTACCCATGATTTGGAATTAGCAGCCGTAGTGCATGCTTTAAAGATTTGGCATCACTATCTCATTGGTAATCGTTGTGAAGTTTACACTGATCACAAGAGTTTGAAGTATATCTTTACCCAAGCTGACCTCAATATGAGACAAAGAAGATGGTTGGAATTGATCAAGGACTATGACATTGGGATTCATTATCATCCAGGCAAGGCCAATGTCGTAGCCGATGCTTTGAGTAGAAAGAGTTACTGCAATACTCTGATGATTAAGGAAAGTCAGCCAGCCCTCTATAATGAATTTCAGAAGCTTAGTTTGGAACTGGTTCAGGAAGGGTATTTAGCTACTTTGGAAGTACGCCCTACGTTGGAAGATCAGATTCGAGAAGCACAGGTAGATGATGCCAATATCAAGGAGATCAAGAGCAATATGAAGAAAGAAAAAGCCCCACGTTTCACCAAAGATGAACAAGGTACTATTTGGTATGAGAAGCGTATTTGCGTACCAGATCAGAAAGAGCTTAAGGAGTTGATTCTCAAGGAAGCGCATGAAACTTTGTACTCCATTCATCCTGGAAGTACCAAGATGTATCAAGACCTCAAGGAAAGGTATTGGTGGCCTAGTATGAAGCGTGAGATTGCAGAGTATGTTGCACTTTGTGATGTCTGCCAGAAGGTCAAGGCAGAGCATCAAAGGCCAGCAGGATTGCTGCAGCCATTGAAGATTCCAGAATGGAAGTGGGAAGAAATTGGTATGGATTTCATTACCGGATTTCCTAAGACCCAAGCAAAGTTATGACTCGATCCGGGTAATAGTGGATCGATTGACTAAGGTAGCTCACTTCATTCCGCTTAAGACTACCTATGCAGAGATAAATTAGCGAGTTATATATGTCAAGGATCGCGGTCTTCACGGAGTGCCTAAGAAGATAGTGTCCGATAGAGGAAGCCAATTTACCTCTCGTTTTTGGCAGAGTCTACATGAAGCCATGGGAACTCATCTCAGATTCAGTACTGCCTATCACCCTCAAACCGATGGATAGACTGAACGTGTGAATCAAATTCTTGAGGATATGTTAAGAGCTTGTGCCTTAACTTATGGTGCCAAGTGGGACAAGTGTTTGCCCTATGCCGAAGTTTTAGACAACAATAGTTATCAAGCCAGTTTGCAAATGTCGCCTTTTGAAGCCTTATATGGAAGAAAGTGCAGAACCCCTCTCAACTGGAAGGAGTCGGGAGAAAGACAACTGTTTGGTCCTGCCATACTGCAAGAAGCCGAAGAGCAAGTCCAATTAATTCGAGACCGTTTAAAGATTGCTCAAAGCAGACAAAAGAGTTATGCAGATAATCGTCGCAGAGATTTGAGTTTCGAGCCCAATGATTATGTTTACCTCAGAGTCACCCCTCTCAAAGGAGTTAAGAGATTTCAAGTAAAAGGAAAGCTTGCACCTAGATATGTGGGACCGTTCAAAATCTTGGAACGAAGAGGCGAGGTTTCCTACAAGTTAGAATTGCCTCAGTCTTTTGCCGGAATCCATGATGTGTTCCATGTATCGTAGTTGAAGAAATGTCTGCGTGTGCCAGAGGAACAGATGCCATTGGAAACCATTGATCTGCAAGAGGATCTTACCTACAAGGAGCAACCAGTGAAAATTTTGGATATCGCAAAGCGTATCACGAGAAGCAAGATCATCCGTTTTTGCAAGGTCCAGTGGAGCAATCATTCAGAAGAGGAAGCAACTTGGGAGCGAGAAGAGGATCTGAAGTACGAGTTTCCCCACCTATTCCCTAGCCAGCCTGAATCTCGGGGTCGAGGTTCCATTTAAGGGGGGGAGGTTTGTAACATCCCAAAAATTGAAGTTTTGGAATGTTAGAAATCAAAGATGAACCATTTGCATTTCTTCGAATTAATTCCAGCTTAATTTGAATCTTCCATAAATGAAAGGATTTAAATTGACTAAACTATTCATCAAAATCAGGAATTTTAGTTTTAGTTGGGTTCCTTGTGCTCCAAGGAATTTTTCTGTATTTTTGGGGATTTTTCTGAATTTATTTGCTATTTATTTGAATTTATTTAATTTTATTTGAATTTTTGGATTTTCTTAAATCGGAAAATGTTTTTATAAAAAGCCCTTCGGGCCGAAACCTCTGCGGCCCAACCCATTTTCCCGCCCGCTTGCCGCCGCCTCCTTCTGCCTGCCTCGCCCAGGTGCCCGCCTCGGCCCACTCCACCCCCTCGCCCACCGCCCCCCGCCGTGCGCCGCAAACCCTAGCCGCCGCGCCCGCCGAGTCCGCCGCCACGCCTTGGCGTCCGTGCGCGTCCTTTGCGTGTTCCCGAGGCTATAAAGCCCACCAGACACCCCGAGGATCGCCTCCGCGCGCCGCCTTTGCCCCACCTCTCGCCGCTTTAGCTGCCGCTGTTGCCGCGCGAGCTCGCCGAGTCCTTCGCGCGCCGAGCCCTTCCGCCGTTTTTTCCGTCGCCGCCGGTGCCCCTCCGCCGCATCCGTTGGTCTCCCCGAGCTGCCCGCGTCGCCCTCTCCCCGGTTCGCCTTGGCCCGGTCCGATCCGCCGCGTCTCCGCCGGTTGCTGTGCCTTCTTCTTCATCTCCGGTGAGTGGCGCCGCCCGCCTCGCCGTCGACCTCCAGCGGCCGCGCTCCGCCGTTGGATCTCTAGCCGACGCTCCCGATCGCACCACGCCTCCTTCCGCCGCAGCCTGTTGGCGGTTTGTCCGTCCGCCCTCGCCAGATGCGCGTCGCGCGTGCGCCACGACGCCAGCCGCGTCACATACCACTGCGTCGCCGATGACGCGGCCAGGCGCTGGCGCCGCGACGGTGGACCGAGCCCGCGCCGTGGACCTTGTCCACCGTGAGCCGGCTGACGTCAGCGTTGCGCAATAAATCCTTTTTCCAGTACAAAAATAAATACAAAAATTTGATTTTCGTATTTTCTCGAATTTAATCTTTCGAGGCCCTGCTCGCTCATACGAACTCCGATTGAGGCGATTCAAGTTTCTAAATTTTTCTAAAATCAAGATCTATCTTCCAGAGCCATTTATTTTCAGTTTTGAGCTTGTTTGAGTCTCTGTTTGATATTTAATTGGTTTCGTTGCTTTCTTTTCCGGTAGACGCTAATTCCGAGGGAGCGAACGAAGACTTCGAAGACCAAGATTCAGCACTAGATCAGCAAGGCAAGTTGTAATCCTTTGATCATATTGATCCTATGTTTTCAAAAGTAATTTACTTTATTACAATTGCATGCTATTTGGTGTATCAATGCTTATTTAATGGGAGTAGATGTATACCTAGTTGACATTATGCCACCTTGATTGGTTGTATGCCATGTATCCATTGTTAAACCTAGGTTGGGACATTACTAGTTGGACATAATCATTATACCAACATTGGGTTATCGTAGCTATGCTTAGACATGCTTACATATACGTTGGGATTCATGTCACATGTGACTAATGTTAATATTGACTTAATGAGATATTGAATCGTGGCCGTTAGCCACTGTTGTAAAATTTGTTGTACCATGGCGGGGTTTGCCATTGGTCTTGGTTGAACGAATTGTTTTCCCTCGGGCAAGTGATCGTGCAGTAAAGGGGGTGCTTTCTAGCACATTGGGATGTGGATGTCTTGCCTGAGACAACTTAAGGACTTAATCTTGTGCGCCATTGAACTGGGTCTAATCGTACTACCACATGTCTAGAATGGGACAGACCTAGCTGATTAATTTGCAATGTCTAGTCTTGAGTACTGCCAGTTGGTGGTGTGGGTTCCGGGATGGACGGGTAGATTCGCAAGGCGCAAGAGGGGGCCCTAAAGGGCGAAACCTTAGTGGGCAGTACCGAGTTTAGACAGTGCATTGTAAAGGCTTTGTCATGATATCTCTGCGACACACCAAAGGAAGTGTGTTAAGATCGATTGCACAAAGAGATGTTCATGTCTTGTGGGTAAAGTTGTACAACCTCTGCAGAGTGTAAAACTATTCGAATAGCGCGTCATGGTCATGGACCAAGCCCGGAATTTCACACGGGGTATAGAGTGTTTCATAAAATGTGGAATGTGGAATTGTTGGCATGTGAACGGGGAGTTCACTGTTGTTTTGTTGTCTATCATTGATCTATCAGTTATTTATTTATGTTTTCATAAATATGCTTTCAATCTATTTATTGTATTTCAATTCAAGTTATTGCTTTCTACAAAAGAACTATATAGCCATCCTTGTCAAGCCGTGCATAAATATATTGCATCAATTCCCTACGGCTTGCTGAGTACCTTTGTACTCACGGCTTTATGCCTTTGTTGATTAGTTGCTGAAGGAGATAATGAATATCATGAGGAGGAATTCTATGAAGACTACGTGGATTAGGAAGGCGTTCCCCAGACGATTGCCTGTGGCATGTCGAATGGTTCAAGTTATCTTTTCCGCTGCAATAGTACTTGTTTCTTAAGACCTTAATGCATAATGGTGTAAACATTGACCATAAGGTCGTTTGCTTTATTTAATAATAAATTGCTTCTTCCTAGTTAATTCATTGTATGGAATGGCATTTCATCTATGTTTCCACTGTGTGCACTAGCGTGATCCTGGATTAGTGCAGTATACACAGAGGGTTTCGGATTTGCAAATTCGGGTCCCGACATGATAATGCAGCAACCCAAGCTGATGTGGTCGACAAGTGGCACACATGTGGACACCACGTTGGACCCAGTGGCTAGGTTTTTGGTGATCTTTGATGACGGTGCAGCCCATCAGAGGCAGAGAAGATAACCAAGGCCACGGCGTTGCGACAACGCTTCGACGACAAGATCTGATAGATCTGGGAGGGCTTGACACGGAGAACTGGGTGGCGACCTCATCTTCAACACCAGCACAGCGAAGGACGATATCCTGATGATTGAAGTGGCAGTGGGACTCGGCGACTCTGGTGATGGATTGCGGGCAAACAATGACTTCTCGGGCTTCAGCGACCGGTGAAATGTGCGACGTGGATCAGGGATCCCAATGCGGGGCTTGTATGGCTTTTAAAGCCTTAGAAGGCGGGCTTCAGCCAGTCTCCTAGTTGGACGCGACAATGGTACCTTGCCGAACTCGAAGACAGGGACGACACGACGATGGTTGGGATTCGCAGATCGGGCCGACGCACTCAGCCGGTGGACCGAGCCTTGCGGATCGGACGGAGCACGCCGGATGTGCAGGGAAAAAGACCGAATAGGAACGGGCAGAGACCATAGATTTGGCCCATGAACCCAAGAGCTGATTTCCAAGGATTTTCCAAATAAAATAAATCCTAAAATTCAAATTACTCCAAATAAATAGCAAAAATACTTAGAAAAATCATCTAAATTCCATAAAATACTTTGAGATATATATAACTCAAATAAAATAAACTTTTTCACATATTTAAATATTTCTGCTCTAAGATTGATTTAAAAATATTATTTAAAATCCCAAATAAATTCTAGAAATTATAAAATGCATCAAAATTCATTATGAGCCAAAAATTTGGGATGTTACACATAGCTCGGCTGGTGTTGAGGATGACGACCTGGACCATGGCAGAGAGTGATGGATTAGGGAAAAAAACCCACGGATCTGGATGCGGACAAGAAGATGAACTCGTCGATGCGCTCGGCTTCAACGGAGATGCGGCAGAGAAGGAGATCGATGCGGAAGAAGATGCTTTGGGCGACGATGGCACTCCAAGGTACTCTAGTGAGCTCGTGCGCACGGTTGATGGCATCTCGGGATTTGGTGTCTTGGGAAAAGAGGTCAGCAGAGCACGAAGATCACGGAACACGGTTTCCCCAGGCTATAAATGCCTTGGAAGGCGGGTCCAAGCCAGAATCCACGACGAACGCAATGGTGACATGTCGCCATGTCAGAGACAGCAGTGGCTAGGGTTTTGATGATGCGGGTGAGACGCAGAGGTGGGTTGGGTCGCGGGCGGACCGGGCGGGCCAAGCGATGAGGCAGGCCAAGTAGAGGTGGGCTGGGCCTGGCTAAAAAATCTAAAACAATTCTGTAAAATATTTTGGAACATGTAGAACTAAAATAAAATAATTTTGACAAAATTTCATATAAACTTTTCCCAAATTTAAAAATTATATGCAATTGGCTTAATTCAAAAATGTTATTAAAAATACAAATAAATTCTAGACAATTCACAAAAATAATAAATTGTAGTAAAAATAAATAAAAACCAAAAATTGGGATGTTACAAACTTCACCCTTAATAGAATCTCGACCTCAAGATTTAGGGCTGACTATAGAAAAAGGTTAGGATATTCTAACTTTAGGTCCTCATGTTCCCACGTTGCTTCACTTTCTGAATGATACTCCACTACATCCTGCAAAAGTGAACTGACTTGCTCCTGGTCTTACAATCTGCAACATCCAAAATCTTAATCATTTGCTCCATATATATCAAATCTTCTTGCAACTCAATTGACTCAAACGATGGATGCTCTATAGGCACTCGTAGACACTTCTTAAGTTGAGAGACTTGAAACACATCATGCACACCTGCCAATGACTAAGGCAACTTTAATTGATAAGCAACTTCTCCTCTATGATTCATGATTTTAAATGGACCAACAAATCTTGGGGCAAGCTTTCCTCTAGCGTGAAACCACTTAACTCCTTTAAGAGCGGCAACTCTGAGATACTCAAAATCCTTAGGTTCAAAACTCAATTCTCTTTGGCCAATTATCATATAGCTCTTCTATCTTGACTGAGCTACCTTTAACCTTTCTCTAATTATAGTAATTTGCTTTTCTACTTCTTTTAGAATATTAAGCCCAAAGACAAGACACCCTCCTATCTCATTCCAATTCAATGGTTTACAACAAGAACGATCATATAAAACTTCAAATGGTGATATTTGTGAACTCGCCTGTTAACTGTTATTATAGATGAATTCTACATATGACAAACTTTTATCCCACAAAGTAGCATAAGCTAGAGCACAAGCTCTTAACATATCTTCCAAAATTTGATTGACTCTTTCAGCCTGACCACCAGTCTGAGAATGGTACTCTATACAAAAATTCAAACGAGTTCCCATTGCTTTATGTAACTTATTCCAGAATCTCGAGGTGAATTGGGTACCTCTATCAGACACTACTCTAGCACTCCATGCAAACAAACAATCTTTGACATATACAACTCTACTAAGCGATCTCTAGTATAAATAATCTTATCTGGTATAAAATGAGAAACTTTTGTCAACCGATCCACAATGACCGAAATAGAATCATAACCACTCAGAGTCCCAGGCAAACCAGTAATAAAATCCATACTGATTTCCTCCCACTTCTATTCAAGAATTTTTAATAGTTGTAGCAAACCAGCTAGCCTTTGATGCATTGCCTTCACTCTCTGATAAACATCATACAAAGCAACATGTTCGGCAACTTCGCGCTTCATACTAGGCCACAAAACCTTTCTTTAAGATCCTGATACATCTTAGCACTTCTTGGGTGAATCGAATACTTTGAGTCATGAGCTTCCTCAAGAATCAATTGCTTTAACTCCTGATTTGGTACACAAATTCTATTCCCAAACCATAAAGTACACCGATCATCCAAACAAAAAACTTTAGCTTTTCCTTTATCCATTCTATACATAATTCTTTTGATCTTGTCATCATTTTTCTAACTTTCACGGATTTGATCTTCCAAAGTTGGATTTACTTTCAAGGTAGTTAGGAAGAATCCTTTTGGGTCCATATCCAATTTTAGCTTATGAAACTCTTTGCATAAGTCAGGCTGACTCTCTTGAGATAGCATGTTAATACTGTAATTCTTCCAACTTTTGGCACCTACTCCACATTGTCTTTTTCAAGATGATAGTAGATTCCCTCATCATAATCTTTTATGAACTCCAACCATCTTCTTTGTATCATATTGTGATCTGACTAAGTAAAGATATAATTTAAACTGTTATGATCTGTGTACACCTCACGTCGATTTCCGATGAGATAATGATGCTAAAATTTCAAAGCACAAACTATGGTAACTAACTCCAAATCATGAGTCAGGTAATTCTCCACATGTGATCTTAATTTTCTTGACGAATATGCAACAACCTTGCTTTTCTGCATCAACAAACATCTACGTCTCTAACGTGAAGCATCACAATAGACACCAAAACTACTTTAAATATCCAACAACACTAACACTAGTGCTATTATCAGACACTTCTTCAATTCCCGAAAACTCTTCTCGCACTCTTGTGACCATGTGTACTTCTTTTCCTTCTGCAACAATTGTCTAAGCGGCATAGCAACTGAAGAAAATCCTTTGATAAATCGTCGATATTATCCTATCATTTCTAGAAAAATGTGAATAGGGGTAACTAACTTTAGTTGTTCCCAATGCAATACAGCTTTAATTTGGGTCGACGACAACTCCTTTGGTGGTCATCACATGTCTAAGGAACTCAACTTTCTTTTTCCAAAAGTTACACTTCCTAAGCTTGGCATATAACTGTTGCTCTCGAAGATTTTCAAGCACTAATCTCAAATGCTCTACATGCTCTTTTTCTGACTTTGAATAGAAAAGAACGTCTTTTGTGAACACGATAACAAACTTGTCCAGGTATTCCATGAAATCTTTATTCACCTTGTTCATGAAATATGCAGGGGCATTTGTTAATCCAAATGACGTGATTGTAAACTCATAATGTCCATAACGCATAGAAAATGCAGTCTTGGGGACATCCTCCACATGAATCTTCAACTGACGATATCCTGATCAAAGTTCAATCTTGGAAAAACTTCAGCTCCTCTTAACTGGTCAAACAATCATCAATCCTGGGTAATAGATATTTATTCTTCATCATCACTTCATTAAGTGTATGGTAATCAATACACATCCTTAAGCTCCTATCTTTCTTTGTGACGAGCAGAACGGGTGCTCCCCATGGCGACGAACTTGGTCTCATGAAACCTTTTTTTAGTAACTATTCAATATGTTTCTTCATTCCTACCAACTCATTGGTGACATTAGGTATGGTCTCTTTGCTATTGGAAATGTACCATACACCAATTCGAGGACAAACTCAATATTTTGCTCTAGTGGCACACCAAGCAAATCCTCAGAAAAACATCAAGATATTCCTTAACGGTAGGTACATCCTCTAGACTAGCAAATTTCACACTATTAACCATCAAATGACCATCACGAATTGCAGTTTCTTGAAATCCACCTTTTTGCCTCTAAGGCTCTCAACTGACATGACTCTTCGACCATAATCATAATAGCCTTATAATTGGACAGCCAATCCATACAAGGATAACATCTAAAGTCTTGGTATCCAATATAATGAAATTTGCTAAAAACTCCACCACATCAATAAGCAGCTTAACTCCCAAACAGCCTAGATTAGACAGAAGTTCTGATCCATGAGATTGGACAAATAACATACACCTAAGATTCATAACATCCAAACCATTTTTAACTGCAAAAGCTCGAGAAACAAAAAAAATACAAAGCTCCATAATCAAATAAAACTATTGCAAGTATTGAGTTAACCAAAAACTTACCTAGAACAACATCTGATGCATCATGAGCTCCATCAGCGATAACATGATTTACTCGACCTCTCACTGTTGCTTGTGGCGTAGTTTCAGCTTGACTTGTTCCACGATTCACTTCCGACATAGGCACCTTCGCTGGTGTAGAACCAAGGTTCAAGTGAATAGGGTGATACCTCCTCTCTAGGGACAGTTGTTGGCAAAATGACCCGGCTCTCTACAATTGAAACAACGCTTGACCGATGACTGTTGATTCCTCCTAGTGCAGCATTCTCTAGAACAGGTGTCTAGAAATTCTAACAAAGTGGACACGGTGCTAGAGTCGGCATCTTGAACATGCCTTGATGATGAAACCTAGAAAACTTTTGAGGTGCAACACTTAACCTCTGTTTATTCTAGCGACTTCCTTATTGAGGCATCCTGCACTTGTGGTTGTCATCTAATTCCTTGTGCGAATCCTCTAGAATAAGGGCCTTGTTAACTAACTCCTGGAAATCCAAGAAGGTATGGGTAATAACCCAACTTAAAGTCCAAAGTTGAGTTCCTTCATGAAATGAGACTGCCTTGCTTTATCAGTGGCAATGTCTTCAGGTGCACAGCAAGCAAGCTTTGTAAACTTGAAGGACCGAGATGGCGATCTGAGGGGGGGGGTGAATGATCCCAAATAAAATTTTCTCCCAACACAAAATAATCCAAACAAGCCCTCAAAGAGAAACACTTGAAGGAAGCAAATGAAATGAGCTAGCTGTTCTGTATTGTCGGTGCTACCGCTGGGAGGCTGGTAGCACTCGAGGCCGGTAGTACCGCACAATAGGCTGTACCACCGGGCTCAAGAACAGCAGGAAGAACAGAGTTTGAAAATAGCACAACTCAAAAGCAAATTTTGATAAATCTTTTGATCTGTTGAACAAAAACTCACGAAACATGGTAGATGTACTACTAAGGATGTCATGAACTCATTCAACCTTCAATCACAAGGATTGACATCAAAGTTCTGACCTTTTTACCCGTTAAGGAAGAACACACCAAGTTTGAGGAAAACTCAAGAACTCAATCTAAGACTTACTCGTGGGGTTTTGATGATCAAGATGACCTTGGAGGACCTCCCACACGTCACAGTATGCAAGAACCTAAGTACAAAACCACACAAACATGATCTCGAAGAATGATTCACTCAAGAACACAAGACCAGTTTCTTACAAAAAAGATGCATGGATTGCGTAGATGATTGGGACATGATCTAAAGAAGATTCATCCATCAATCAACATCCTTAGCACAAGAAGCAAAAGAATTTAGATGGAGAGGAGGCACATCCAAAAGCATGTAGAAGGAGGGGAGGCAAATCCAAATTACATGAATGTAAATTGCAAGAATTTAAGTGCAGAATTTAAATTCTAAATTTAAATGCATAGAGTAAATTCAAGCATGAGAGAAAATGATTTGCATTTCTGGAGGAGAGGTTTACAAAGTCTCACAACAAAGTGGGCAAAGCTCAAAGGAGCACAAAACCTCTAAAACCTTCAAGAGGAGGAAGGCCACCCCTCCCCTCTATTTATAATACTCTTGGGCCACCTACCACCCTTGGATGAGTCCCTCAACCCTACACTCCATCAAGAGCTAAGATTTACCCACTCACACGGCCATTCAAGGGCTAACCCAAAACCCACCAAACAAACTGGGTTTTCTTGCACTGTTTACAAAGCCCACAAACTAGACTCGCAATCCTATCAACTAAATCGCGATCCGATGGCCCTCCATGATCCATGTAGTGTCTAGCTAGTATCTTTTCCTTTCCTTGTCTTCTAGGCTTACATCGACCATCTGGACCTCCGACGCTCCTCGCCTAGTCTCGGTCATCCAGATGGTCAGGGGAGGATGACCAACACCCTGCAACCATAAAAAACAAGGAAAACCCATCACATAGCAATATTAAAAAAGATATGCAATAAAACTACCAAAATCACAAATTTTGAATCATTTACGCTCATCAGAGCCGGTGCTACCGCCCCCAGGCTGGTAGCACCACCCTACCGCCACACCAAAGAAAAACCACTCTCTGGAATTTACACACTGGGCATTTGGGCCGGTGCTACCATTCGACCGGTAGCACCGGGCTGCCATGGCCGGTAGCACTGCCCTTCATCCCAAAAACAGATGAGATGCTCTCTGGAAATTTCACACCAGCCATTTGGGCCGGTGCTACCGCTTGGCCGGTAGCATTGGGCTACCATGGTCGGTAGCACCGCCGTTCATCCCAAAACTAGAAGAGATGCTCCCTAGAAATTTCACACTGGCTATTTGGGCTCGTGCTACCGCTCTACCGGTTGCACCGGGCTAACATGGCTGGTAGCACCGGCTCGCCTGATCCCCTAAAAACACCCTCTCGGGTTTTTCAACACCGCTCTACGGTCCGGTGCTACCGCTCGGCCGGTAGCACCGCGCTACTAGGGCCGGTAGCACCCGAAAAAATAGATAGCACTAAAATTGTTTAATTTAAAAAGCCAATTCAAATCAAACTCAAACCAGAGCATACCAAGCTCAATTTTAGTCTAATACTCATCACAAACATGGGTAGACCTCCACATGGTCTTTCAAAACTTGTTTAGGTACTCGATAAAAAATTGACCTCCTTTCTTTATTGCCCTTAATTCTTCTTTCTTCAAGTCAATGATACCTTCCAGCACTTGGTACTGATGAAAAGAAGCCGTGAACTCATTCAGGTTATATCCTATGGGTCTTTATGGGCAGCAAAGTAATTCTCCCATCACTCAGTAGCAGTTCCTTTCAATTGATGAGAAGCATAGAGAACTTTCTCATTGCCTTCACATTGAGTAATGTGTTACTTCCTCTCAATGGTTCTAAGAAAATCATCTAACTCAGGAGGCGTGTCATTTTTAGAGAATGTTGGCGGATGGGTTCTATTATTAGCGGCTTGTGAGGCATTGTTGACACTTGTTTGATTGGTCAAGTTCTGCACTTGCTGCATCATGGTATGCATTAATTGGGTTTGCGCTCCAAGGATGCTCCAAAGTTTTGCAACTTGTGGTGACAGTTGATGTAACGTTCCATCATTGGGTCAGGTACCACTTCTACTAGCTTTGTTGTTTCCTCGAGTCTGAACCGTCTGCTGGTCACTTCATAGGATTAGGAAAGAAGGAATAACATAGGTTAGAAACAAGAAATATAACACGGGGAAACAGGTTTAACCCAACAACCAACATAGGAATTAACATCAATAATTAATAACTTGGTATGGTTGCTTACAAGAGCTTAAGGGCCTTGTAACATATACTGCACACTTAGCAAAAGCATAAAAGAACAAGCTCAACCTAAGAACACAGAAACTAATGCCTAAAGGGCGACATTTCCTATCTTAAATGGATGTGAATCCACACATGTGTTTCAATTGACTAGACTCGTCAAGCCATCCAGGTTGGTGTTCCCCGCATAAGACCGTGGATGGGCGGGCATTGGTGCAAATCGATCTTGGTGACCAGGAACAATAGCCTTGTACTGCATAGGCACCTCCTGTGACACAGGTGCTAAATCTTTAGGTTCCATCTCTCCCTCTTTGGGGTCTCCCTATTCATCGAGCTCCTCTTCCATCTCCACTCCGGCTGACCCGAGAATGCCAATATTAGCATGAATCATACAGAAATGTAACCTAGTATTCAAACAACTATTCCGTGTAGCTGGATTATTATGGGCCATATTTAGTCTTTAGGTATCCACTTCAAAGAATCTTCTCTCAAACTACCTATAAGTGGAAGAGGGCATGTTATCGATATGAAATGGACCCAGAGGGATCCCCTAGACATAATGGTTCTTGTATATATTTTACAGAAATGTATAAGCAAGGCTTCCTCCAGCTCTACTATTCTCTAATTAGTCATTATGCATGTTTCATGAAGATCCTCCTCAGCAACCCTTAGGGCTTCGTAGATATTTTCCAGCTCTTCAGTGATACCTTCCATCACCTCTTCTTGTGTAGTACCAAATCTGGCCAAGTGCACCACCGTGGCATCATCTTTTGGTTCAATACTTGGTCTTCCAGCTGCACTTCCTTGAGGATGGAGTCCAAACACCGTTTGCTCCAGTTCGTTGGCATGCTCATGGTAGATGCGTCGCAATGCAAGGTGTGATTACTTTGGATTCTAGCGTCAATGGTAAGCCTCCTGATAAAGATGTTGATGGGGCAACTCGCCTTGATATCCTCCCTAACGTAGATAATAATCTTGCATATCATCCCATGATCGTTGCCATTGACGGTCCAACTGGTTCCGTAGTAAAGTCGCCTCTCGTATCCACCAAGCACTTGCAAAACTCTCCATAGCTCCATAGTATATCCACCAGTATGCTCCCCATAAGTCTTAATCATCCTTGTCTGATAAAGAAAACATGGCGGTAAGGCCTCAACTTAAACTTGGAGGGAAAGAGAAAGAAATTTTAGCAAGGGAGGAGAGTAGAACAATAAGATGAGTGAAGAACTTATTATTCTTTCAACTTAAGTTTTCTCTTTGGAAAATAGTTTTGAAGATCTAAAGAATGGCCAGTCTATCTAGGATCATGACCTACAGTTAGTATATCTCTGATACCACCTCTGTCGAGACCCGAATATGCAAATCCGGACCCTCTATGTATACCATATTAGTCTAGGATCACGCTAGTACACACAGTGGCAACATAGATGAAATATCACAATCATACACAACGAAAACATAATAAGGACTCTATTTATTGAATAAAGACTATTGATTGACCTTATGGTTGACCTTATGTTATTATGCCACATAGGGCTTAAACTCTAATAAATAAACCAACTGTGGAATGGAAACTTCATAGAAAAACCCATCACTATGCCACAGGCAACTGACATGGTTCGCTCGCTAGAAACTCGTATCCCCTAATACTCCTCCTCTAAGTCAGGTGTAGACACCTCTTCGATTGGTGATTTTGTTGTGACAAGCGTGAGTACATAAAGCACTCAACAAATTGTACATAGAATGCAAGTTTAACGTAACTATACTCAAGGCTTATTCCAAATGAATAGCTGATATGGTCATTTTGCAATAAAAGTAGCACTTACAATTAAATACAATAATTAGATTGAAATGACAGTAAAATAAATAATAATAATAATAAATAATTTCCAGCATTTCTGAAGAATAAATTGGCACACAGCCCTAAACCAAATTCCATACTTCCAATGACATAAAACCTCCCTTCCCAGGTTTCATTTTATAAAATCTAATCCTTGACTAAAATTTTCGAGCATTTGCTATAACTAGGGCCACGGCTATCCAAATAGATTTACACTCTGCAGAGGTTATACACTTTACCCACAAGACATGGTCATCCCATATTGCCACGCGAAAACACACTTTCTTAGGTGTACGGGGAAGAGATAATGACAAAACCTTTTGGAAACTCTATCCAAATATACACCCTCCCGACAAGCCTAAACTCGCTATTCCTTCCCTCACACGAAGCAGAAGAATAGGAGGGATGTCGACTTTTGTAACCGGCAATGAAATTATGGGGTAGGCGCTGGATCTCAAACTCGATGGTCACACAAGACAGGATTATACAGGTTCAGGCTCTCGCGGAGGAGGTAATACCCTAATCCTGTGTGCTGGGATTATCTGGATCTCTTGGATCCAAGGATGCTCAAAGCGCAATGTGCTCTGGGCGATATGAGGTGTGCTATGCTCTAAGGCTTGATGATCTCCCCCTCCCCCTGATGTTCCCCCGCCCCCCTTTATATAGCAGAGGAGGGTGGTTACAAAGGAGAGTCCTGACTGGTACGGAGTGGAGATTGTATCTCTATACATGTCCGTTTTGATAACGTCCTGGATTACAGATTGCATCCTACCTAACCAAGATTGGTTGCTGTCTTCAGGGTTCCCTTGTTGCGCATGACTGGAGCAACCCAGGTAATGTTCGTCTTCATGCAATCAGCTTGGCCCATCCCCTCTTGGGTGGTCCTCACGGCCCGCCATGCAGATACCCGGGGTCCATATATTCCACAGTAGCCCCCAAGTCTTTTGCGATCTAGTTGCCGCCTTCTTGGTCACAGCCCAATTGAGTCATGCTTCATGCCGAGTGCTTTCGGTTCTTGATGCATCTTCCCGACTAGTTTTCCTTTACAGCCGAGTACCTTGTTGTAGGCAAAGAGATCATGAAGGACTCAATAGAGCTCCACGCGTTAAACCTTCCGAGTGGTACCTAGCCCCATTATTGGAATACTGGAAGTCAAAAACGATATGCAGAAGTCAAAAACGCTTTTCCCGCTCAATGCGAAATTCAGCGCCGCTTCCCTTTAAATTCATTCGTCGCCGAAGCTGCTGATGTCATCGTTGATAGCGTTGGCCCACACACGTCGCATCCAAATTTAGTAGCCCTGAAATCATGTATATGCAGAACTTAGGCAATGTAAAAACAATTCACTCGGATGTGATGTTCGACTGGTGTATATATAATTTTAGAGTTTTTTACTCCTTTTTCTTATTGATTTTGAATTCATCCGAGTGGTTTGACTCTTTTTGTTTAAGCACTCTGCCCGACTAGTCTAGCCCCCGAGCGTTGGGAGTCGGCTCATCGCTCTTTTTCCCAGGCACGTGTTTTGGGTGACTAAAGTTCGTCGTTCATAGGGTCAGAGCTTCACAACTCGGAGTTAACACATTCGGATTCACTTGCAATCGTTAAGCAAAAGAAGAAAAACACAACTCAGAAAAAGATGTGCGCATGCGCACATTATTGGGTGTAGCCCCCGACTTACTGCTTAGTTATGGGTCAACTAAGTAGCAAGTCAGGAAAGTCAACAATTTCATTCACAATGACATAATTGAGTAAAAAGCGACTTAGCTGCTTTTTGATCCATGTGTTTCTAACGATCGTGTCGTATTTTCTCGGGGCGCAGGCGTAGGCTCGTGGCCGTGCCGAAGGTGGCGCTCGGGGCGCAAGCGTAGGCTCGTGGCCGTGCCGAAGGTGGCGCTCGGGGCGCTGGCGTAGGCTCGTGGCCTTGCCGAAGGTTTAACCGAGAGACCCCAGTTCGGATCCATCTCTGGCATACCACTCGGCGTAGCCGAGGAGTGAACGCTCGGATTACGTCAACGGATCTCTCATCATGATGAGGGGGAGACCGGCGTGGCAAGCATCTGGCTCGGCGGTTGTCGTCAACGCGTCGGGGTGGAGTTCAGCGCGGCAAGTCCATGACTCGGCTAACGTCGTAGTTCTGACCCCGGCGACGATAATCTCTATGGTCGTCGCGGTCGTCGTACCTTTGATCACTTCGTCGATCGTGGCCAATGCCGAAACGCTCGTAGTCGTCATGGCGCCCGCGTCTCTCTTCCTTGTCCCGCTCCTGCCGTCTGGCGGTGATGTCTTGGCGGAGGTTGCGATTGATGATTCGGCATGCGCCTCTGACTGGTGGTCTATGGCGCCGACTGCCGGTATTCCGACTGGTTCCAGTTCGACTGCTGGTAACACGAGTAGTCGCGTGGGAGTGCGAGTGCGCTTCACCTACCGGCTTTTCCTGATTCTACTGGATTGCTGCCGCCGTCATCATGGCCTTCATCTGGGCCATGATCGGGGCCGCCGGGCTGTCCAATGCAATCGTCGAGTCCAGCGTGTCGATAAGCGTCTTGGAGGCGACAACGTTCTGCATCAGCGTGCGAAAGACGGATTGGTCCCCCAACCTGGACTGCAGGATGTCCTCACGGACATTGCGGCTGCGTGATCGAAGCGACCACACCTGCACCTCCTTGCCCTTACGAAGGCGATCTTCCTCCGCAGCCTCTTGGTCTTCTTGAAGGAGATCGGTCCTCTGCTCCTCAATCACGAAGACGCTGCAAAAATCGCAGCGGTTCCTCACAATGCCGACTGGTTTTCTGGGTGAGTCAGAGCGGCATACCTGAGATGGGTTGGCCAGATCCTCACTAGATTGGATCTGGTTTTGGACCAAACAGACAAGCTCTCCGCGTGCATCTGCGACAAAGTCCAGGCTTTCGAATCGGAAGGCTTGGCCGGAGACGAAGGTGGCGATGAATCCGCCGTTTGCTACCATCGAGTCTGTAGGAAAAGATTATAGCGCTGCCCCTACCTGGCGCGCCAACTGTCGACTTTTGTAGCCGGCAATGAAATTATGGGGCAGGCGCTGGATCTCAAACTCGATGGTCACACAAGACAGAGGATTATATAGGTTCAGGCTCTCGCGGAGGAGGTAATACCCTAATCCTGTATGCTGGGATTATCTGGATCTCTTGGATCTAAGGATGCTCAAAGCGCATTGTGCTCTGGGCGATATGAGGTGTGCTATGCTCTAAGGTTTGATGATCTCCCCCTCCCCCTGATGTTCCCTCGCCCCCTTTATACAGCAGAGGAGGGTGGTTACAAAGGAGAGTCCTGATTGGTTACGGAGTGGAGATCGTATCTCTATACATGTCCGTTTTGATAACGTCCTGAATTATAGATTGCATCCTACCTAATCAAGATTGGTTGTTGTCTTCAGGGTTCCCTTATTGCGCACGACTGGAGCAACCTAGGTAATGTTCGTCTTCATGCAATCAGCTTGGCCCATCCCCTCCAGGGTGGTCCTCACGGCCCGCCATGCAGATACCCGGGGTCCATATATTCCACAAGGGACTTATTGTTGGACTAAGAAAAATCATTGTTCAAGATGTAAGGTCACCGCACACACACCCTCCCTAGACCACACACATAGTTTGGTCTTCCACCTGAGGCATCATATGTCAAGACTTGATAACTTACTACAGCGAGCTTGTGCTCACGGTTGGTGGTACCTCGGGCTTTGGCGTGAAGGGCAAAGAGGTTGGCGGACCACAGAGATCACAAAACAAGGATTCCGCAAGGCTATAAAGGCCTCAAAAGGCAGGTCTAAGCTGGACTCCAAGGCAAACACGGTGGCAACGCTTCTTTGGTTGGAGATGGCAGCGGCTAGGCTTTCGGCGACGCGGGGAGGTAGGCTGGGCCACGGGCAGACCTGGCTGGCCGAGCAACAAGGCAGGCCAAACAGAGGTGGGCTTAGCCAAGGATTAGGCCAATAACTTGAAAGCGATTTTTCCAAAGGATTTTTGAATTAAAATAAATCTTAAAATTCAACTAGCTTCAAATAAATAGCAAAATTACTTAGAAAAATCCAAAACAAATTATGTAAAATACTTTAGAACATGTAGAACTCAAATAAAATATTTTTGACAAAAAATCCATAAAACTTTGCCCAAATTTAAATATTATTTACAATAGGCTTAGTTCAAAAGTATTATTTAAAATCCAGCTGAATTCCAAAAAATTCGCAAAAACAATAAATTGCAATAAAAATAAATATATACTAAAATTTGGGATGTTACATTTATTGTATGGCTTTGGGCTTTAATGTAGAACATTCAGTACCTTATTTCAACACTCAAAATGGCCTTGCAGAGTTATTAATTAATATAATAAATCTTATTGCTAGGCCACTTTTGCAGAATTACAGGTTACCCACCAACTGTTGGTGCTGCATGCTACCATATTAATTCAACTCGGACCAACTGCATATCATGAAATTTTAACTCGGACCATGTAGTTTCCATCTTTGAAAATTTTCTAGTGCTATACATGTGCCAATCTCTCCACCACTACTATGTACACATGGGCCATCACAAGAAGTTGGAGGTCTATCTAGGCTATGAATCTCCATCAATTATTAAATATCTAGAGCCTCTTGTAGGGTATCTGTATACGGCTCGATACGCTGATTGTATTTTTTATCACGATAATTTTTCAGCATTAGGGGGAGGAAAGTACAACACAAAAGAATGCCGAGAAATAGATTGGAAAGTCAATGGCATTTAGTCATTAGACCCACACACTAAAGAATCTGAACTTGAAGTTCGAAGGATTATAAATTTGCAACAAACAACTGATAACCTACCAGATACCTTCATTGATCAAAAAGAGTGACAAGATCTCATATACCTATAGTAAATGGACTTGAAAGAGTGAAAATAACCTAGAAGTATATTGAATCCACTCTTACTCATGATAAGAAGGGGTGGCCTCCAGCTGCACTTGACTTAATTCCACAGAGATGTCTGCAAAAATAGAGAACTGAACAAGTTAGAACACTGGCCATGATAGTAGAAGAAGCTTAACATGTTGTTAAGAAAATCTCTGAAATGAGCCATCCTAAAGATGGTAACCGCTCCCCGAAGTGATCTATCCTGAAGATGATAACCCCAGCTAATATTTGCGCATAGTTTCATTCTGGAAAATAAGAACAGCCAGACCCCATCATTGTGGGAAATCACGAGGAGTTGGAAGAAATAAATGAAGAGATTTCCTTCAATTATGTGGATTCAAGAGAGTATATAAAACAAAGACTATAATCGTCGACATATATTTCACTTAAAAAATTGCTAAAACTCTTGAGTTGGATCCATAACTAAAGTCCATGGTAGAGTGCCAGAAGTGCTTAGATTGGGTCAAATGTAAAGATGCAATTGTGGTGGTATTGCGATCGCATAACAAGAGGAAAGTATTTGGTCATGTTGATCGAACACCTCCTAAAGTGTTTCTTGTAGGATCAAAATAGGTTTTAACCCGGAAGAGAAATGAAAATAACTAGGTGGTGAGATATAAAGCGAGGCTTATAGAACAAGGGTTCACATGGAGACCCAACATCGATTACAATGAAACTTACTCTATTGTAATGAATGGAATAACGTTTCAATACTTGATATCAATGGCGGCTAGCTTAAACTTATCAATGTAGTTGATGGATGTAGTGCTCTAATATTTATATGGATACCTGGATACAGATATTTATATAAGAGTCCTTGAAGGAGTCAAAATTCTAGATCCTAATAAAAGTAATTGCAACATGTATAGCGTCAAATTGTTGAGATCATTATAAGGATTAAAATATCAGGGAGAATATGGTACAACCGACTTAGTGAGTTTCTCCTGAAGAAGGGATACTCTAATAATGATGATTGTTCCTATGTGTTCATAAAGAAATCCCCGAATGGATTCTGTATCATCTTAGTCTTGTCGATGATCTGAATATCATCGGAACTATAGAGGAGATAAAGGAAGCAAGTTCTTATCTTATGATGAGTTTGAGATGAAAGATTTGGGTAATATTTGCTTAGGCCTGTAGCTAGAGAATTTCCTAGAAGGAATTTTTATACACCAGTCTACCTATATTGAGAAGGTATTGGAAAAATTCAATATGGATAAATCGCATCCTTTAAAGACCCATATGGTCATAAGATTCCTTGAAGTGGATAAAGGCCCTTTCAGATTGAGGATGAAAAATGAGGAAGTCTTTGGACTCGAAGTCCCACACTTAAGCACCATTGGAGCACTTACATATCTTACGAATTGCACAAGGCCCGATATTGTATTCACAGTAAATTTGCTAGCTAGACATAGTGCAGCTGCAACTAGAAGGCATTGGGTTAGTGTCAAGACTTTACTCAGATACTTCTAAGGTACTCAAGATCTTGGCTTATTTTATTGGAAGGACCAAGACTTGACCATAGTGAGATATATAAATGTTGTCTATCTATCTAATCCCCATAGTGCAAAATCTCAGTCTTGGTTTGTATTTCTCTGCGATGGTACAACCGTTTCTTGGAAGTCTTTCAAGATGACCTTGGTAGCTACAACCACTCGGATATTATAGTATTATATGAAACCTTATGAGGGTGTGTTTGGCTGAGACATCTGATTAGTCATATCTAGAAGTCATGTGGCATTAACGTCGTTGAAACTCCCACAAATATAAATGAAGATAATCCTGCTTATGTTGCACAAATGCAAATAGGTTATGTAAAGAGCAATATCACGAAGCATATTGCGCCTAAACTTTTCTATCCGCACAAACTCCAGCAGAATGGTGAAATAAAGATTATGCAAACTAAGTCATGTGAAAATCTAGCAGATTTACTCACAAAATTTTTGCCAACATCTAGTTTTCAAAAATGTGTTTGTGGCATTGGAATGAGATGACTTAGAGATATGTAGAGTTCAGGCGGAGTAAATCCCTTAACAATGACCCTTAGAATGATCCAGAAGATTATAAGTTGCACTATTTTTCCCTTGGTGAGTTTTGCTGAAGTTTTCTCGCATGAAGGTTTTTATTGTGGCAACTAGTGTATAACAATGTGCGAGTGCAATGTACTTTTTTCTCCAATCTTTTTTCCTATTGCATTTTTGAGAGGAGTTTTTTATGAGAGCTGTGCATCACGCGGTATTCGCCCAAGAGAGAGTGTTGAGATATAGATGGACTCTGAGTCGTAGTTGTTCAAATACGTTTGGACTCTATCTTGTTGTGGGCGAATCTGAATCTATCTCTTGTTTGCTTCCACTATAAACATGGCACCCCCTTGTTACAAGAGAATCAATCTAACAAAAAGAGAGTTTTGTCTCTGTATATTGAGTGTATAACACCCCGACACAACATGTGCCCTAAATGTCACCACAACAACCACAAATACTAACAATTGCTCCATTTACACACAAATTTCAGCAAGCAACCTAAATAAAAAGTCACATATATAATAAGCCATGAACCACAAACATGAGCATAATCAAATACAAAACCACACAACATTAATTTCATGCATAACGACAACTAGGAAAGCATTATAGCTAATAATTTCAGCAACATTAACATCTCATAACCAATACAACAATTATGCTCAATAGGTAACACGGTTTACCAAATAGAATACAACCAAAAGTTAAACAATTACCCATGTCATAACAACTAATTTATTGTTTATGGTGAGATCAGTCCAAAGCTAAATATTATGAATGGGCATGAAAATGTGACGTGGTGAAGCTAAATCACATCCCTTCATGACGTCTTCAAAGAACCTAAAACATTAAATAAACAAGTGTGAGTCCAAAAACTCAGCAAAGTATATAATACAAGGATAAATGGCGCTAAGTTACTCAACAACAACATACAACATAATTTTTCATTCATACAAGTAGTGAATCTCAACAGTTAGAATCACATTTTTAATCTCATATGCCATGCATCATGCTTTCATACTCAAAAATGCACCATTCGTAGCCTATACTGGCATAGCATGAGTGCACACCCATCGGTGTCGCACCCTTTCTTTCCCTACCATCCCAGTGGAGGGGCCTACAAGTAGGTCTCATTCCCATCCATCCCCGTGGATAGGACTACTTGGTAGGGCTTACAACAGAGCACTCTCAATTAGTTATATGACTTTCTCACCGACCTGGCTTGAATTCTTTGCATGTCATGAATGCAAATGATGCAACATAATATTTCAATTTTAAATTTGCCATGTAACCATACTACCAATCTCCATACATAAAATACATTCATCCATCATATAAACATCTCGACATAATATGACAGCAATGACATAATTCATAAACAAAACTCAAAAAGATAGAACTTCATCCATTTAACCCGAGGTTCATCTCAACCATCTTCGGGTGTATGATATACTTGTCTCAAAAACATGGCACAACAGTACATACGCCAAATTTAACCATAGCGCAACTACGCACCAACCCCGAGTTAAACTATCCTTCTTGACAACTAATTAATCCCTTGCTGTCCTATCGGTCGGAATACCATAAATTTTACCTCAAAAGCCCAAAATAGGATCTCATAAACTTAATAAAAACTACACAAGAAAACTTACAATATTCTAGTTATCCATCTTTTTTAATGACTACATCTAATCCCTCGATATGCCGTCAACTTGGACAGCAGACTTCACAATTTGGTAACTATTTTTATACAACTCCAAATTAAACAAAAGATGTCATTTTTAAATCTAAAGGAAAATTTCTAACTAACACTAGTTATTGAAATAATTTAATCTGGCCTATAATTAACCATAATTTGCTAATTACCGCGGTTGCTGCTAACAGGCATAGATTCTGGATAGCAGTGCTTCAAAAGGCCATAACTTTTAAAACGCTTAACTAAAATTCATATTCTTGGTCTCTAATTAAACTTAAGACAATGATCTACATCTTTCACAACAACAATCCCCTCTGAAAATGACCAAAACTATTTTGCAGATCTAAAATCACAAACAGCACTGCTCGAGTCTATAACTATCCAGACCTAAATTTCCCAATCCCCATCTAATCACAGCAGCCAAAACCAAGAACCCTAACCTAACCTCTCTATGAAATAGCCCCAAACCCACCCTCAGAGATCTACAAGAATTATACCTTCTCCTGACACGAAGCTCTTCCCTCAGATCGTGAAATCCTACAACCACCCTTGCAAATCAGCACCTGAGGCAGAAAGGGATGGAGAAGGGGAACCATGAGGGAACTCACCAAAGGAAGAGGGACTAGGAGGGGGCACACCAGGGGAATAACCAGGGGTAGGCGCACCAGGAGAAGAACCAAAAGGGGGGAGGGCGCACCAAGAGGCAGAGGGAGGCAAGAGGGGTGGCTGGGGTGGAGGGGAGGGGCTCTGCATTTGGGGTGGGCAAAGGGGTGGGAGGGGCTAGGGTTAGGCAATGCTTCCCCACATGGTCCAAAAACCAGCCCTAGCAGCCCACGAATGGCCCACACAGCTAAAATGCCCCTAACGGCCCAAAAACGCTAGCCAAACCATGCCCCATTAGGAAGAACCTTAAATAATACTCGCTGTTCTCTCTGAGATGTCACAGAGTGTGCTCCCCTGTGATTGTGCTTGCTATCCGTTTGTGCATTGTGGTTGATCTACGGTGAGCGTCATCGTTTTACAACAAAGAACTATATATATGCAGAAACAGTTAAATGTAGGTGAGTGTGAGTGGGTATCCCTGATAGTTTGCTTTATTTTACTGACAAGAAAGAGTTCAATCTAATATAGAATAATGGATTTGTGTGTTGTATGTCACCCATCTGAAGTCAGATTACGTGTAGACATTTTAAACTAATCCTCATTAGGGAGCTATCGGTCCACGAGTCCAATTAGCTAGTTTAGTTCCATATTGTTTATCGGGTCATGAGAGGGATCTCCTCCGCCTATATAGAAGGGAGCAGGGGCTTTTATTTTACACACAAGACTAGTGCTAAAAAGATCAATAAAGAGATAGAAGGCTGGGATTACATCTTTATTTCTTCTCCACATTAAATCTTGCTTGTGAGTTGAGAGCTTGGATCGTCAACAATATGACCTCGATCATACTATTAGCGATATGCCCTTGAGGAAATCATGGAGATGATTGTATCACGTCATGTTTTAGGAATAATATGATTATTTTGTCCCTTAAATAAATATCATCAGTATCGATCAACAAGTATGTGAATTGTTCGTGAAACTCCTTATTCATATTTTGATATTATTTTGAATTATCCCTGAACTTATATCATCATGTGAGACAATTGTAATTTATAGTTAAGCACTTTTATTGATTGATGACCATGGATCATGGATATAGGGATATCAAATCAATAATGTGGACACATATTGTAGAACATGGTGTTGGAATGACCTACCATGAGACACTATGGGAATTGTTATACTCTTAAGTGGCATTAGTTGGTCTCATACATAGAGTATGTAGGATTCTTAGACTTGAGATCGTCATGGTTTCCTACATGTTTAATAGTATACTTAAGGGTTGCCAAACGCTACTCTGTAACAGGGTAGTCATAAAGGTAGCTTTCGAGTTTACTATAAAACATGCGGAGGAATGTGAGCAATAAAAATAGAATTTGCCCCTCCTATATAACGGCAGCGATATCTCTGGGCCTGTGATATCTCTGGGCCCCTCGATGTGGTTGCATTAAGGAAGTGCCTAGCCATACGCAATGTGATTGATGAATCAATTGCAACTAAATAATCTACCATAGAATGAGTGAAGGATCCAACTATCATAGGATAACATGTTTCTAACCTTGAGTTCAATCTGGTATCGTGAGGCAAAAGGACAAGTACGTGAGCACTATATAGGTTGTCCCATATAATTTTTATGTATATTTGGAAGTCACTATGCCCTACTAGGGGCCACGTTGCAACATCACAATTTTAGGCTCTTAATGATTTTTATTGCATTTTATAATTTTTTGGAATTTGTTTGGTTTATAAATAATATTATTGAAATAAGCCTAATGCAAATGATATTTGAATTTGTGCAAAGTTTATATAAACTTTCATTAAAAATATTTTATTTGAGTCCTACATGTCTCAAAGTATTTTTTACAGAATTTTCTAGAATTTTTCAACTTATTTTTTTGCTATTTGGTTTGAAGCTATTTGAATTTCTAGGATTATATTTATCAAAAACGGATGGAAATTCTGATTTTGGTTGGGCCAAAACCCATCGGCCTGGCCCAGGTTTTGCTCGGCCCAAGCCTTAACCGTTGTGTTGGCTTTTCCACATCTCAGCCTAGTGTAGCCCGGTCCGGCCCAATCGACCGTTGCCTGTCGTTGTATCATCGATAGGTGGGCCCTGACCCCACCTATCGGGTTTGTCTTCAACCCCGACCATGCTTTTCTCCTTCTCTCCTCTGCCCTTGCCAACCATTGGAGCTTCTAGAAAGTAGGCCTTCGCGTTTGAGTTCTCTTCTGATTTTGAGAATGGGAAATCCTAGCCCAGCCTGGCCCCTCTTCTTGTTCTGCCACGCGGATTGCTCCTTGAAATCGCGTTTTATCCATTTGGCCGAGCCGAGTTTGAGTCAAATTCTTCCCTCTCCGGTTCCCCTGTCATGCTATAAAGGTGTGCGTCAGCCTTGCAGAGCAATGCCCATCCCGTTTCAGCTCTTTTGGTCCTCTTTTCGCAATCGGATGCTTGGTTGGCCAATCCTTGTCTTTGGTGCCGATGGTGTGTCCTACGAAGTGTTCCGCCATCTTGAAGTTTCTTCTTTGATTCCAATCACGTTAGAAGGTGCATCGTAGGATCATTAGTCTTTCTCTTCTATTAATTTTCCTTTTTCCCTTGTTTTCTAGCCCAATCACCGGATTTTCCTTATTATCATAAGCATAATATAATGGATGTCAACTATGTGTTGGACATATGTGTTCGGATATGAGATATCCTAAAGGTCATGATAGGTGATTTTCGATAAGATATGAAGATATTTTCTTGGCACAAGGGGAAGGATTAATGATTAAGCCCACTCTTGGAATGCTGTGATGTTTCATGGAATGAAAATATCTTCAAACATGACTGCCATGAGAAAAGGCTATGAGCATAGACCAACATACTAGTCAAGCCGAACTGGGAGTTTAGAAGATACTCCCGCACAAGGTGAGTGGGGAGTTTGCGAAATATTTTAAGTGAGTTATTATGCATAGAGTGGAGATATCGCAGGATAGTTGTAAATCCACTTACGTAAAAGGATTTATAATGTTAAGAGAATCTGTGGGGCAGTTACAAACATAGGATCTAAGGATCTATTGGTATGATGTACTAACATAAAGTCACATGATTGATGAATCACTAAGTAAAACTACTATGATAGGATTTGCCTATTAGGTGAGAGATTTCACCAATTGAAAGACTAGGTGGAGGTCTACCCATGTTGGTGATGAGTATTTGACTAAATTTGAGCTTGGTATGCTCTGGGTTGAATTTGATTTGAATTGGATTTTCAAATTGAAGCAAGTTGAGTTGTGTCTGTCACGAGCGGCTCTATTGGCCTTGAGTAACGCCCTGCCGACTTGTGGTCGAACGACTCGAGTAGATTGGTAGTAGCTAAGTATCGAGTAAAAATATTGTAGGGTCGAGCGTCCTACCATCAGCTCAACTCGAGTCCTTAGTCTAACCAATTGTTACTCGATATTGTTCTATCGACTTGGTGTTGTGATTGATCGAGTTGGACATGTGGTCGATAGACTTGGTGTCAAGTTGGACATGAGGTCGATAGACTGGTATTGAGTTGGACATGTGCTCGATAGACTCGATGCGGTCGAAACGGTGGTCGAGTTACTACTCGAGTGAGGATCCTACTCAATGGTGGCAACTTGATGAAGTCGATACGGTGGTCGGAAGTGCCGACTTGATGACCGATGTGAGAATTGATTTTTGCAATTGGATGATTATTGTATATCTTTGTTGGACATCTATGTGATGGGTTTTCCTTGTTTTTGATGGTTGCAGGACAACGGTGCTAGGTCTTGGTGAGTCGAAGGATGATCGGGACTAGATGAGGAGTGCCGGAGGTCCAGGCGGTCGAAGATCGCCAGAAGATGATCGGAGACGGAGTCGCTGTGAACCTAGAAGACAAGGAATAGTTGAGATACTAGCTAGGAGCTACTCGGATCAAGGAGGGCTGTCGGATCGCTGTCTAGGTGATAGAGTAGCAGGTCTAGTTAGTATGGCTGTGTGTGGGAGTCATTCTTAGCCCTTGATGGTGGTCCTTAGGGTAGAAGGAACTCATCTAAGGGTGGAGGGTGACTCAAGAGTAATATAAATAGAGGGGGAGGGGTAGCCTTCCTCCTCTTGAAGGTTTTAGAGGATTTGGCTCCTTTGAGCTTTTGCCCACCTTGATGTGTGGCTTTGTAAACCTCCCTTCCAGAAAAGAAAGCTTCATTTACTTATCTCTAAATTTATTTTACGCATTTACATTATGCTTTAAATTTAGTCTTTAAATTCCACAATTTACATTCTTGCAATTTACTTCTTGCACATTTGGATTTGCCTCCCCTCCTACATATTTGTGGATCTTGTGCTGAGGATGTATGGTTGATGGATGAGTCTTCTTCAGACCATATTCCAATCATCTAGGCAAATCTTGTGTTCTTCCTTGCAAGAAACCGATCTTTTGCTCTTTAGATAATCATTCTTGGAAGATCGAGTTTTTGGAGTTCTTGACTTGTGTTCTAAGCTTGCTATGACATGTAGGAAGCCATCTAGGATCATCTTGATCATCAAGAACCCACGAGCAAGTCTAAGATCGAGTTCTTGAGTTTTGCTCAAACTTGGTGTGTTCTTCCATCAAAGTGAAAAAGGTTAGAACTTTAACGTCAATCCTTGCGATTGAAGGTTGGAATAAGTTTTTGACATCCCTAGGATCGCATCTACCAAGTTTTACGAGTTTTTGTCCTGTCGATCAAAGGATTCATCAAATTGGCTTTTGAGTTGTGCTGTTTTTTGGTTCTGTTCTTCCTGTTGTTCTTGAGCCCAGTCATACCGCTCCCACTCCAGTCATACCGGAGACCCTGCAGTCATACCAGGCTTGCAGAGCATCTTGCTCCTTCTTGTTGGCTCCTTTTGATTGATTTGTTTGTGGTCTTGGTTGGATCATTTTGAGTGGGAAAATTTTAATTTAGGATCATTCACCCCCCCTCTGATCGCCATCTCGGTCCTTCACCAATAGATTCATCATGCGGATGAATATCCAAGCACTTTTGCATGTGGATTGTATAAGGATTGAATCGTGTAAAAACCAAGAATCTATCATTTGGGACATAACAAAGATTTGGTTAATATTAAGATATCCATATGAGTTATGGATATAGGAGAATAATAGAATTATTGTCACAATCCAACCTCTATAATTGCTTACGATTGTAGATGAGTTTTATAGTGGAGTACTCGCGGATAAAGGTTCACTTGGACATAAGCAATTGAAGTCAAACAAAAATTGCTAAAATCGATTGTATGAATTCGAATATGATGGGTCATCATATGGTGGTGTAAAGCGATGGTTGGAATGTCCAATAGAGTGACTTTATATCTCTCCCTTTGTGAATGAGATAATGTTACTATACATAATATCTCTGGCAAGTAAATAAAATGCAATGAATAAGAAAATCGGCAGAGCTCTAAGTCCTTATTTTTTTGACCTAGGAAACAGTCGGAGAACCTCTGACTATGTAATTATATTATATTAAGCAAGGTTAATAAGAAACAAAAGACATGAACATGTTGGAGAAGAAAGAACGAAAAAGGGGAACAAGCTACAAACCATTGATCCAAGATCTAACATTTGATCTAACACCACTTTTTAGTCTATGCAAGTGCATAGGGATCTCCTGAGTGAAGTTATGTTTGCATGCTTGAATTGAAGGGTCAATGCCATCAAAAATCTTTCTGTTCCGAAATTTCTAGATGTGCCGTGAAGCAATGATGAAACTCTCCATGAAGAACTATGATCCAAACCTTTGCCTAGCCTGTTGTAACATTTCTATAGGTCACAAGATTAGTCCCACTGAATACCAATTTGTTGCCAGCAAGATCTGCTAAAGGGGAAAAGAAAGACAAGGGGCCTGATGGACTCATCCTCAGTGAGGTTGCACATAACACATTGGATGTCACTGCCTGTGTACCAATTCCTGTGGGCTAGCATTGTTTTTGTATTTAAGCATTATCTTAGTTGCAACCAAGAAAAGACTTATAATTTGGGGACATATTTGCTTTTCTAGATCCATTTAACAGGAGGCGGGGTCACTATACTTTGAAATTGGTGCTTGCAGTAGTTGCTGGGTGTGAATATCGGTTGACCCCAAATATGTCCACTGATTGTTGGTGGATTGGTTGAAATTGAAATTCACCAACTGGTCTTGAATGGCATGCAAGTGATTAAGGGGTTCGACAGAGATAGGAGATTGAAGTGATTTTTCTAATCAGTTTCTTGAGTGAAAGAAGAGACCGAGATATCCTCATTCTTGGTGACAAAATAGAGCCTCGGGAATCGCAGCGAAGGTATGCGGCCATTCCAAAGATCCTTCTAGAAGCTAACCGATTTTCCATTCCCAACCATAACAGCTGGAATTCCACGAAATTATGTGACCATTTTCATGATATCTCTCCACTTGAACGACCAAGACTAACCAGCCGCATGGGGAATCTAATGGCGATAATATGTGTTCAACAACAGGTTAACCCATGGGATATCCTTATTGAGATAGGGATAGAGAAAGGAAAAATTATAGGTCATTGGACGATTTGGGTCCTAGGGAGTTCATTGAAGGAGTTATTGGATAACATCCATATGAGTCTGGCATTGATGTCAGTAGAACCATGAAGGATATAAAAAATGTAGATAATTACCTAAAAGATGGTAAAAGTTGATATCTACATAGAGATCGAGTGGATCACTCAATTACCGGTCATTGCACCTGCAAATGATTACAGAGGAGGCTGAATAGAAGATTAACCTCGTGTGGTAAGACGACCCATGATCATATAATCCTTCATGTGGATTAAGACCCATCTAGATTTGAAAGAAAGAAGTATTGGGATATGACATTCGATACTTATATCTTGTATGTTGACTTAGGACGTTAGCAAGATATGATATTATGCCATTGGATGGTATTAAGCATATCCTGAAAGAAAGGGATAAGGCCATATGTGCATAGCTGGCACATAAATGTGTATGGATGACACACAATGGCACTAGTATGTTTCATGAATAATATACAGGTATAATACCTATATTCATGATTTTTTTACTAGTACTATATAGTGCATAATCATACCAAAAGGTATGGGAAGAATAGTAATTGTATCTTCTAAAGTTATTTGAAGGAATGGACTACATTGCTGTTCATGTGAGATTTTGGTAAAATAGTATAATCCCTGCAATGCCAAATACATTGGTGTTCATGTGAGATTTTGGCAAAATAGTATAATCCCCGCAATGCCAAATTATGGACTGGTTATACTCTGAGATGATATATCTATTATAGGTCTATTGGATAGATATTGAATGTATCGATGGAAGAACCACTCAGAGATAGTTGCAAAAGGTAAAGCCTCATATCATTAAAGGACTGGACAGATTATCCAACAAGAAATGAGGCATCACTACAAGAAACAGAGAAAAATTCGTGGGCCAAAAAAAAACCCACGAATTTATTTATTTAAATTCGTCGGTTTATATAAAACCCATGTTTTTAATTAAATTCGTGGGCCACAATAACAGCCACGAATTTATTTATTTAAATTCGTGAGCCAAAATATACCCACGAATTTGTTTATTTAAATTTGTGGGCCAAATTACACACACGAATTTACTCATTTAAATTCATGGGCCACAAATTACCCACGAATTTAACCCGAATTGAAAAGCGGGCTTCCTCTCTGTCTTATTGCTCTCACCCCGCACGCTGTGTGCCGACCGCCCCGCGCGCCACCACCCGCCCGCGCCCGCCCGCCCGCCCGCCCGCCCTAGCTGCCGCCTGTGTGCCTGTCATCGCTGCGCGCGCCCGCGTGCCCGCCGCTCGCTGAGCACCCGCCGCCGTGATCGCGCGCAACCCGCCGCCGCTCGGCCACCGTAGTGCCGCGCCCGCCGCCGCCGCCCGCCCGCCCGCCTACCGCTCGCCGCTTGCCCTTCGGCCGCCGAGACGCCGCCCGCCGCCGCGTCGCCGCCGCCCGACCACCACCCGTGCGCCGTCGCCCGTCGCCGCCAGCCACCGGCCGCCCTACTGCCCGCCGCCGCCCTTCGGCCACGAGCCGCCGCCCGTCGGCCGCCGCCCGCGCCGCTGCCGCACCGGCCGGCCATCCGCCGTCGCCGCGCGCGCGCGCCGCTCGGCCACCCTCCCCCACGCCGCCGCCCGCTCGGCCGCTCGAGCCGCCCCCGCCGACAGCCACCGCGCCGTCGCCCTAACGCGCCGCCTGCGCGCCTGCCGTCACCCGACCGCCCACCCGCTGTGCGCCGCCCGCTCGTCGCGAGACGCCGCGACCGCCCGCCCGCCGCCGTCGCCCGCCCTTACTTTGGCTGCCGGCACCGCCCGCCCGCCTGCTTTCGGTCGCTCGCGCCACCGCCCGCGCCATCGCCAGCGCCGCCGCCGTCGTCGGGCGCCACCCTCCCTCCCCGGACCCTCGCGGCGCCCCACCGGCGTTGGAGAAGGTATATTTCATCTCTTTTTATATTCGTTTGAAGTTATTTCATCTCATTTTATATTCGCTGCATATGATATATATAGTTTTATTTTCTCGCTGTCGTTGTATATAACGTTAGAGTTTATGGTTTGTGTCGAACAGTAGAGAGCCTAGGCGTCACCCGTTGGGAACGGCGCATCTCACATTTGCTTGTGAGGTGCGCGGTTCGAATTATCGGCGTATTTTGGACGGCCGAGAATGTTGGTTGTTGCATAGGGCACGTGGCGTGCGGCGATCGAGCGTGATTTCAGCCGCATAACCTGTTGTTCTCCGACGCACCAGCATCAGGCGTGCGTTTGGAGAACAGCGGGGTTATGCCGCCGAAATTTCGTTCGGTTCGTAGCGCACGTCATAGGTCGCATGCAACAGCCTCCATTCTTGGGTGGGTTTAGAACACATCTTTCCTAATAGGGTTGTCTTTGTCACCTAAGCCACGGTCGTTCGTTGACATCGTTTCATTTGTTTAGCTTTGATAATGGGTGACGATCGAAGGGCGATGTATGACGGATGGAGGAGTGATGGGGGCACTTAAGGAATGGGGCGGATCACGGATGCTTTCTTGAAGCAAGCATTTTGGAGGAGCTGAATATGTGTATTGCCCGTGTACCTCTCGAGAATAACAGCTACTCTGACAAGGATATAGTGCAGTATCACATTTGCAAAAACGGGTTCATGCCTAACTATTTGGTGTGGCACCGTCATGGAAAGGCCGCAGGGTAGGCCATTGAGATGGAAGAGATGTTGGACCATGGGGAGGATCACGACCGGATGGAAGAGATGCTGGATGATCTTGGCAGGGGGACTGAATTTAACTCCGGGGAGGGGTCACAGAGGGACGAGGTTAAGGAATTCTATAGGCTACTTGACGCCTCGGACAAGAAGCTGCATGACTTGACCAATGTGACCGTCCTGCAGGCGGTTACACGGCTTATGTCGATGAGTCGAAGTTCAACTTTTCGAACAAATGCTTCAACGCTTTGCTTGAACTTATGAATGATGTCCTTCCGCCTAACCACAAGATGCCAAAGGGTTTGTACCAATCGAAAAAGTTGATGGCCGGCCTCGGGATGAATTACCAGAAGATTGATGTGTGCGAGAATAATTGCATGCTGTTCTGGAAGGATCATGACAAGGATACCCATTGTATGCATTGCGGTAAGTGTAGATTCGTTGAGGTGGTAGATGAGAAGGGGTATCAGTGACTACAAAGGTCGCGACTAAACAGCTTCGGTACATGCCGATCACGGATAGGCTTAAACGGCTCTACATGTCAAAAGAAACAGCGGAACATATGCGGTGGCACAAAGAAGGTAAACGTGAGGACCAAGACCCGGATATGATGGTGCATCCGTCTGATGGCGAGGCATGGCAGGCATTGGACCGATTCGATCCTTCATTTGCAAGCGACCCTAGGAGTGTCCATCTTGGTTTGTCCACGGACGGTTTCACACCTTCGGCAAGCGCTAGCCCTACTCTTGTTGGCGGTCTTCATCATGCCATACAATCTTCCACTTGAGATTTGCTTGAAAGAGGGTTCATATTCCATGCTCTTGTCATTCCGGTCCTAAGCATCTAGGAAGGATCTCAATGTGTTCATCGGCCCTTAATTGATGGTGAAGAAGTTGTGGCGAGGGAAAAGGCATCTGACAGTGTTGGTGGTAGAGAATTTACCTTACGAGCCGCATACGTGGTCGGTCCATGATTTGTTGGCATATGGCATTTGGGCCATTTGGTGTGTTCATAGTCGCTGTGTTGTCCAATTTGTATGGTGACTCGATGCATTCGGGCTCACGCCACGGTAAAAGATCACATTCTTGATTGCCATCGACGATGGGTTCAATGAGGCACCCTTTTAGGAGCAGCGCCAAAGCATTTTGAAAAGGACAGAAAGTTAAAAAAGGGCCGCCGAAGCGACTCACAGGAGAGGAGATAGCTGAATGGCATAGTCGGCTTCTACGATCTACGGAAGTGGGTTTCACTGGCTATGGAAAGGAGCACCACTAGACTCATATTTATTTTCTTTGGGAGCTGCCTTACGTGAAAGCTTTGATTCTGCCGCATAACATAGATTTGATGCACCAAGAGCGCAATGTGGTAGAAAGCATCATAAGCATGGTGTTTGATGTAACCGACAAAACAAAGGATAACGTGAGTGCTAGGAAAGACATGGGTGATCATTGTGCTAGGCCGTGGCTCGAGGTTAAAGATGGTTTAAATGGAAATGAGAGCCGGCCACGAGCTCCAAACTGTGTGAAGCCAGAAGACCGTAAACAGATTTTGAGGTGGTTGAAAACTCTAAAGTTTCCTGATCGCTATGCATCTAACATAAAACGGGCTATGAATGTCAGCACCGGTAAGCTAAACGGGCTAAAGAGTCATGATTACCATATTATCATGGAAAGACTTGTTCCGGTAATGTTTCGTTGCTATTTTGATAATGAGTTGTGGAGGATGTTAGCCGAGCTCAGTTACTTCTATAGGCAGATATGCGCTAAATCTCGAAGACGTTGATGCAGAAGTTAGAGAAGGGAATTCCATTGCTTGTATGCAAGTTGGAAAAAACTTTCCCACCTGGTTTTATGAATGTGATGCAACATCTGCTGGTGCATCTACCATGGGAAGCGAAGGTTGGAGGTCCTGCACAGTTCAGATGGATGTATAGTCAGGAAAGGGAGTTGAAAAAGCTTAGAGCTACTGTGCGCAACAAGGCAAGGGTAGAGGGGTGTATCGCAGAGGCTCATGCAAGTAAAGAGATCACAAACTTCTCAACAAAGTATTTCGCACTCAAGCACAATGTGAATGCCCCTAGGAATCGGTACCGTGCCGCGGAAGAAGAACCGTTGAGTGAACTTAAGCTTTTTCAATGCAAGGGTCAACCTGTTGGGTCGTACACTGCACACCATGTTGAGTATGAGGAGTGGAACCTGGCAATGCTTTACATGTTCACTAACATGGTAGAAGTTGAAAAATATTTTGAGTAAGTGACTTTCTGAATTATGTTTTCAACATTTCAGTGTAGTGTCCTTTTTAACCCGAGAATAAATGACGCAGAGTATTTGACAAAGAAAATTGGAAGTCAACTCGACAACCCACAACTAAGCAATTGGATAACCTACGTCGTGATGGGTTGAAAGGCGGCCCAAGCTTCGTGCAATGGTTCCGTCAGCATGTAATTTGACTATTTATTTATTTTTCTAAATGAATTGTTGTAGTAACTTAATATTAGACTAACAGTGATGCATGTTGCTATATAGTGTATGTGTGATGCCTCCGTCTCTGAGGATCTCTGACAGCTCTCACATGGTGATGTGACGGCAAGGAGCTATAGTCATTTGTGATGTGAGCGGTTTCGTTTTGAGCAGTGAAATTAGAAGCTAGCCGTCCACTTGCGGCCACTTCAAACAGCGGAGTAGTCACAACGTCTTCCGATTCCAGCGGTGATATATTAGACTACTACGGTGTTGTACAAAACATAATTGAGTATACCTATGGGGGTGCCAAAGAACCGAAGGTTGTGTTTTTTTATTGCCATTGGTTCGATCCACACAACGGCACACGTGTCGATGACTTTGGGATGGTGGAGGTGAAGCACAGTTCGCGGCTTCAGGGCCACATCAATAACATTGTGCTTGCACATTAGGTTGAGCAGGTGTACTACCTAAGCATCCTCACCGTAGCTTGAAGGCTTGGTGGGTTGTATTTAAAGTTAACCCTGAAGTATATCCTCCTGGGGATGTTTCGTATGTGGCAAGTAACGTAGAGGATGATGTGGGTGATGTATATCAAGAAGAAGCTATGGGGGAATCTTTCCTTGTCTCCGATGGGGTAGGACTCGATCAATTACCTACCGATGCCACAGACGTAATAACAGATGAACCAGGCCTGTCACGGAAACGCCCTCAAAAGTCAGTAAGGATTGCACGTCTTCAAGCACGTCTCAATGAAATACGAGTCACAGAAGCAGATTCCGACGCCGACGACTTTTGATATGTATATTTTGTACGATTATTGTTGCCTCCTTCATTTCTACAAGTCATTGTTGCCTCCTTCATTTTTGCAAGTTATTGAAAAATATTTGTAAACCTGTATACTAACTCTTGTCAAATTTGAACAGATGAGTATGTTCAGGCATCAGGTTGACAAGCTTAAAGGCAAGTTCAATGGTCGTCCTCCGGAAGGTCGAGGAGCAAGGGTTACGATGGTTAGGACTCGGCGGTCGGCGGTGCCATATTTCTTTGGGCGGCAGCAGATTAGGCAATGGGGGAGCAGCTCCAGAGGTGCCGATGGCGAGAGCGAGAACAGTGCGGGAGCGACCACAAGAGGGCGAGGCGATTAGGGGTTGCGGAGGAGGGGCAGTTGGGATGTGAGCATGAGGACATGGGCGAGGCGGACGACGAGGAGGTCGTTGGGGGTGGTGGCGGTGGGACGAAAGATCTGAATCTGACGCGAGGCGAGGCGTGGCGATCTGAGTTGGAGGCGACCTTAGAGCCGATTGAGGAGGCGGGTCTTCTTGGGTACCATCAGGTATATGTGTAGTATTGGATTATCATTTAATCTCCATATTTACATTGTAATGTCTATGAACTAATTATTTGCATTTTAGGTTTCGTAAAACCGTCTCAATTCATCCGAGATGCAACTCGGCCGATAGGAGTTTGATAGAAGTACACGGGAGTAGGTAAAAATTATATCTTTCATGTCTTTTCTTTTAGCATTAGCTAAGTGACAACTTATTGTTTTGATGCATCTTTGTCTTGTATTTTGTTGTAGGCACTGGAAAGAGCCGGGTTGGGTGGACGGGCCACATTACAAAGGTTAACACCGTGTTGGGAGCCCTTGGCGGTACTACTACCTGGCATGGTTGAGTCGGTGAGGAAAGATTCATGCCCCTGGCTGGAAGCACTGGGCGTTGAAGGAGAACATGGAAGGAGGCGAAGACAACCAAACATGCCAGGGCGCAGTGTGGGCTGGCTTCTGGGTGAGTTTGCGTTATGTATTTACTCTATTTCAATATTGCTTTAAATGTAAATACAATTTGTGATGTGTGATTATATGGGAGAGGTTAGGCTTGAGAACGAAGACGATTACAACGCTTTGAAGAAGGCCAAAAGCGTCTTCAAGAGGCAGCACAAAAGGTTGTCGGAGATTCGTTCGGCAATGCACAGATTCAAGCATCATCAATTTTACAAGAGGGTGAAGAAGGTGAACATGAGAAGAGGACCAGAGGCGAGGAGGATACACCTGACAGAACAAGAGTATCTCTAGAGCTCGGTCGATTGGATAATGAAGGACATGCAGGCTTGGAGGTGGATGTGCCGGTACTGGGGCTCGGAGGATTTTCAAGAAAAATCAAATAGAAATCGAGGGAACAGATGAAGTAGATTAGGGAAGCACAAGTACGGCGCAGACGGACACATTGGCCTAGAGCAACGCATGGTAAGTATCGGTATTATAATTGTTAGTGAATTTGTCACTATGTTTATAACTTTGCATCGTAGGAGGCTGAAAGTGGGTGTACTCCCACTTTTGTGGAGGTTTACATCTGGGGGCACCAAGGCAATGATCCACAGAACCCGGATGTGTTGTGCGACGACGGGGCTAGTGAGACGATGGTAAGTATAAATGACACAATATGTTTTGTGCAAATTTACATCCAGGAGCACCAAAATGCTGTTTTGCAGGCGTCATATGCAGAACAAATGACACAATGTCATGGGCCGGAGGTTGATTGGAGGGCCACGCCGGTCAATGTGGAAGCGTTGTACCACGCTGGAGGGGGCCTAAAGCATGAGAGGTTTGTTAATAAAACTGATTTTAATTGTTTTCGCTCTACTAAGGAAAAAAATGTTGCATGGTCACATTTCAGTATATATCGTTTGTAGGTGGGCCATGGGGGATGGAGTTGTGGACTGCGATCGTCTTCCACGAGGCTCGGTTTCCTCACAGTGAGTGCTCGTCGAGGTCCGCACGGAGGCACAAGCGCACGAGGAGGCTCGTGAAGCGCGAGAGGAGGCTTGTCAAGCGAGAAGAGTCTCGTCAAGCACGAGAGGAAGCTTGCGAAGCCGAGAAGACTCGAGAATACATGAAAATGTATCTGCGGTACAATCTCAACTTTGAACAAAGCGCTCAATTGTACATTTGTGATTAAAATCTAACAAACAATCTATATGCAAAGAATTGTCACAATCTCTTGGACCTAACGTGCGGTGTTTAGCCCTCTGTTCATGAGTAAAGATACTTGAGTTCATTACTCTCTAATTCACTTAGCTCGTAAAATCAAGAATTCACAAACTTGACTATTATGTCATAGGGCTCCTAGCCACCTCCCATCTACATGTTTTCTCCGCACATGCAGCCACCACCACAAGGAGAAGCATCACAGGGTGCTCAGCCTCCCCCGGCGTCTTTCATAAACCCTACTGGGATGCAGGCACCACCCCTAGGAGATGCACCTCAGGTTATATGATATTCTCATGCATTATTTATTTTTAAGAAACTCTATTATGTATACTTTATATCACAAACTATGATCAACAGAGCTCCCAGCCTCCTCCTCCTTTCTACATGTTCACTCCACAGATGCAGCCACCTTCTGCAGGAGAGGCACCACAGGTAAAGACGGATCGGTTCAATTCATTATTCAAAATTTGAATGAATGATTTATATGTGGCATAATGTACCTGTCTATGCCTTACAGGGCTCCCAGCCTCCAAACCCGTTCTACATGTACCCACCACCTATGCCAGGCCAAGGAATTCCTATGTACTTCAACCCGTGGGCCCTGCAGCCACCTCAGACGACACCACGGTATGGATGTCGAAAACATTCTAAGTTTGCGACACGAGCTAAGTTTGTCAATTCTTGAACTTACAGGTTTACAGGTCACGCCCAAAGACGCGTACTAACGGCGACATCATAGAAGACATCTTCAACGGTAGCCGCGGTGGTGGTGGTCATTGTGTACGTAGTTTACAAATTCTTTGTTTTGGATGTGTGATTGATTATCTAAGGATCTGCTAGAATGTCTCCTACGGTTTGAGAGATTGATATATATATTATAATCGCAAATGTTTTTTGTCTCTGAGTTGATGTCCTATTTACTAGAGAGGTCATGCCGAAATTTTGTACATTTCAATGACTTAGTTTTAAACCGGTTTTAAAGAGTTAAAAGGTTGGTTTCGGTCTTTTAGTAGAGGTAATAGGTTTGTCTCGTTTGTTAATTCTTCGTTCGCTTGAACTTTGTTGTGGAGTTTGATGACCTTGGTGAGCTACTTGCCCCCTCCCTTCCTTTCTCTTGCTCAAATTTAGGAACATTAGTTGCAATTTAGTCGATGTCTGATGGATGGACAGATGCTTCTGTAGGAAATTTAGTTCATTCTTTTAGTATATATCAATCTGCGTAATCTGTTGCAATAGTGATAATTTCAGTTGAAATGCATAACTTAGTCGATTTTAGGATATTTGGGCAACTCTTTCTTAAACCTTGCACAAATCATCTCAATTTCATACTTGAAAAGGTATACTAGTGTGCTTATGAAAGTTCATTGCTGTGCTCCTGTAGATATGTGATGGTTTACCAAATTATTAACCCATTATGTGCTATTTGATTTCTCTTTCTGTCAATAACTTTTTGATTTGAAACCTTATATTGTGCTGACTTGTTGGAATTGAAAAGTTATCTTAAGACAACTTGTTCAATTGTAAACTTATGTTTTAAATGCTTTATATGGCATCCTTGTAGAATGTGTTTTTTGCCCATGTACAATCTGATTGTTTATCCTTGTAGAATGCTTTATATTTGTACTTTGTATATTGAACTCTTAAAATGACTACCAAAACTCTTAATTGCTTCTTTGAACTATTTTCACTGTTTGTTATCTTTTGAATACTCAGTGATGCAATTAGGGTCTTTGGAAGTTGAATTAAATAATTTTAGTTGTAATCTTGGCGTTGAACTAGATGGTTAACTTCTGTTAATACTAGAGAGTATTACTTTCATGCTTCATTGAATATGAGATTGATGTTCATATGATTATTATAGCATATCTTGACTAGCTCATAGGTGTAGTTCTTATATATAGTATCTATTCTTGTTTAGCTTGACCTATCATATTGATATTCTCATATTGTGTCTTGGTTGAATAGTACTATTCTGACCTTGTTTCATGTGAATTAGCATAATGTTACTTGTAACACAACCTAAGTTAATCTTGAACTTGCAGGTTTCTAGGTCACGCCCTCCAGCACGTACTAACGACGACATCATAGAAAACATCTTCAACAGTGCCGACGGTGGTGGTAGCGCCCACAACTCCAACAACCCCGAGGCATGAATTCCATTGTGAGCTCGATTGGTGTATTACTGTTGTACTTTATGACTTGTTGTGATGGATACATTGTGATCGACTTATTGTGATGGACTTATTGTAATGGAATGTGGATTGTATCTATTGCGGTTGTAATGTGTTATGCGTCATTGCGTAGTTTACAAATTCTTTGTTGGATGTGTGATTGGATTATCTAAGGATCTGCTAGAACGTCTCTTACGGTTTGAGAGATTGATATATATATTATAACTGCAAATGTTTTTTGTCTCTTTGAGTGGATGTCCTATTTACTAGAGAGGTCATGCCGAAATTTTGTACATTCGGTGACTTAGTTTTAAGCCGGTTTGAAGAGTTAAAGGTTGGTTTGATATTTTAGTAGAGGTAATAGGTTTGGTGTCTCGTTTGTTAATTCTTCGTTCGCTTGAACTTCATTGTGCAGTTAGATCTTTTGTGTTAGTGTTTCTGATGAGATTTGAACAAAATAGATGATCCTTCTTATTCTTCGCTTAGCAATTTTTAATTTCAATTTTCTTTTTGCCTTTTCTTCTTTAGTTGTTATATGTATTGAGTGCGATGCATATGGATATATATATATATACATTTGTGTATAAATGACTGATAAATTCGTGAGCCATTAAAAACCCACGAATTTATCTAGCTACTCCAGATAAATTCGTCGGTTCCTTGTGCCCACGAATTTAAAAATTAAATTCGTGGGTTTTGTACCCCACGAATTTAACAGATTAAATTCATGGGCCACATTGGCGCACGAATTTAGATTCCCAGTTAAATTCGTGGGCTTGGCATAAACCCACGAATTTAACTTAAATTCGTGGGTACCCATGAATTTAATTGATTAATTTCGTCGAGTTAAATTCGTGCACTAAATTCGACAGTTTACTCATGAATTTAAATTAAATTCGTGGGTTTTGGCCTAAATTCATGGGTTTCTGGCCCACGAATTTTTCCCTTCTTGCAGTGCATTGCAACTATATTCCCCTATAGTCCTCTAGGAGGATAGCACTTGCATTGCACTAGACCAAGTAGTGGTCATGTGAATGGGTATATATCAGGAAGGATATTGCTCATAAGTTCTGCATACTGATGATTCCTATAAGGATATTAGCTATGAATTGGCAGAAATAAGCTTATGAATATGTTCAAAAGGTCCATGCCTATCTCTATTCAAAGGGTGACTATATAGTATTGGAATGAAAAAAAAAGACTTTGATGGTTGTCAAGTTCAGGGGGAGCGAATATCATATATGAATTCTCATGCTATGGACTATAGGTCTAAAAGATTCAGAATTAGTACAATATGGCTCCTATGTTTAGAAGGAGCAACTTAGTTGCTTAAACTTTGTAAAGTTTTATGCCAAGATATACCACTTGATTGCTCTAATCTTAGGGATCAAAACATTGGGATTGTGTAAGTCACAATAAAATCCAGGAAGGATTAATGTTGTACTCTTTTTTCCCTTAATTGAGTTTTGTCATACTGGGTTTTATCAATTGAAGGTTTTTAATGATACAATATGCGCAATGGCAAAAACATGATTTATGTACTATTTTCTTACCATTTTTGGCCGCTGGGTTTTTAGAAGGAGTTTTTAATGAGGCATAAGCATATAGCATAGGCAAAGTGTCCAAGGGGAAGTGCTATATATCAGCCATCTGAGGGCTGATTATTTGCGGGCACTTTACCTAAATGAAGGTCTAGTAGGGGGCTGGCGGGAAACGTGGCCCATTAGCTAGGTTAGTCCCATATTGCTTATCGAATCATGGAAGAGGATCTTCTCCACCTATATAGGGGGGAGTAAGGGGCTCTCATTGCACACACAAACCTACGGACAGAAAGATCAATAAAGAAAGAAGGGGGACTACACCTTTGTGTTCTTGTTTGTGAGTTGAGCACTTCGATTGTCGGCAATGTGGCCTTGATCATATATACAACATTGTGGATACCTGTTTAAACCGGCCTATTTGGCCTATAGGCCCATTGGCATAGCATTTTTAGACATGTTAGCATCAAGGTAATACGAAGCAGATAACGGTGTCATTGAGGATTGGTGTCAGCATAGCGGATAGCAGATGGTAGGCAATATATCGGACGCTATATTACTATAGTGAATTAAAAAAACTCAGAATTTCTAGTTAATCATTTACATATCATACCTATACTATAGATTGCAGAATCCCCGCGCTCAAGACATTTTGAGCCGGGAGGGGGCCGGCTCGGCTCGCGGCTCAAGCCGAGCCGGCCAAGTTTTTTTACATCCGTGTCCTTTTGTAGAAAAAAAATTACGGATAGGTCTTTTTCGGAAAAACATATTACGATTGGGTCCTTTTTCCGAAAAAAAATTATAAATTACGTCCATGCCCTTTTAGCGTTTTTAGGAGTAGCGCTCGGGTCCTTTTTAGAAAAATCGAAATTACGTTCAGGTCCTTTTTTAAAGAGAAAAAACATGTCTTTTTTTATAAAAAAAAATATGCACTGCATTTATGTACTTTTTTCGTTTTTCTAGCATTACGCTTAAGTGTCGGGACCCGGATTTACAAATCCGAAACCCTCTGTGTATACTGCACTAGTCCAGGATCACGCTAGTGCACACAGTGGAAACACAGATGTAATATCATTCCATACAACGAATTAACTAAGAAGAAGCAAATTATTATTAAATAAAGCAAACGACCTTATGGTCAATGTTTACACAATTGTGCCTTAAGGGCTTAAGAAACAAATACTATAGCAGCGGAAAAGATAACTTGAACCATTCGACATGCCACGAGCAATAAATGGGAACGCCTTCCTAATCCACGTAGTCTTCATAGAATTCCTCTTCATGAGATTCATTATCTCCTTGACAAGAATCGATCAACAAGGGCATAAAGCCGTGAGTACAAAGGTACTCGACAAGTCGTAGGGAATTGATGCAATATATTTATGCACGCTTGACAAGGATGGCTATATAGTTTATTTTGCGTAAAGCAATAACTTGAATGGAAATACAATAAATAGATTGAAAGCATATTTATGAAAACATAAATAAATAAGCGATAGATCAATGATAGACAACAAAACAACGTGAACTCCCGTTCACATCCCAACAATTCCACATTCCACATTTCATGAAACACTCTATACCCGTGTGAAATTCCGGGCTTTGTCCATGACCATGACGCGCTATTCCAATAGTTTTACACTCTGCAGAGGTTGTACAACTTTACCCACAAGACATGAACATCTCTTTGTGCAAGCGTTACTAACACACTTCCTTTGGTGTGTCGCGGAGATATCATGTGAGCCTTTACAATGCATTGTCTAAACTCGATCTTGCCGCTAAGGTTTCGCCCATAAGGCCCCTCTTGCGCCATGTGAATCTACCGTCCATCCGGAACCCACACCACCATTGGCGTACTCAAGACTAGACATTACAAATTAATCACTAGGTCTGTCCCATTCCGGACATGTGGTAGTACGATTAGACCCAGTTCAATGGCGCACAAGATTAAGTCCTTAAGTTGTCTCGGGCAAGACATCCACATCCCAACGTGCTAGAAAGCACCCCTTTATTGCACGATCACTTGCGAGGGAAAACAATTCGTTCAACCAAGACCAATGGCAAACCCGCCATGGTACAACAAATTTTACAACGATGGCTAACGGCCACGATTCAATATCTCATTAAGTCAAGATTAACATTATTCAACATGTGACATGAATCCCAGCGTATATGTAAGCATGTCTAAGCATAGCTACGATAACCCAATGTTGGTATTATGATTATGTCCAACTAGTAATGTCCCAACCTAGGTTTAACAATGGATACATGGCATACAACGAATCAAGGTGGCATAATGTCAACTAGGCATACATCTACTCCCATTAAATAAACATTGATACGTAAATAGCATGCAAGTGTATAAAATAAATTACTTTGCAAACATAGGATCAATATGATCAAAGGTTACGACTTGCCTTGCTGATCTAGTCTGAATCTTGGTCTTGAAATCTTCGTTTGCTCCTCGGAATTAGCGCTCACGGAAAATAAGCAACGAAACCAAATAAATACAAAACAGAGACTCAAACAAGCTCAAAACTGAAAATAAATGGCTCTGGAAGATAGATCTTGATTTTAGAAAAATTTAGAAACTTGAATCGCCTCAATCGGAGTTCGTATGGCGAGCAGGCCTCGAAAGATTAAATTCAGGAAAATACAGAAAATCAGAAAATCAGAATTTTGGATTTATTTTTGTCTTGAAAAAGCGATTTATTGCGCACGCCGACATCATCCGGCTCACGGTGGACAAGGTCCACGGCGCTGCTGTGATTCACCGTTCACCCGCACCTGGCAGACGGCCTGCTTGAAGGCCGGCGGCGGTGGCCGACGCGAAGGCCGATAGCAGCGGTGGCGTCGGCGCCACGCGGCGGCCGACTGGCGGCAGCCACGTGTCGCGCATCGGACGAGGGAGCGGATCGAGCAGCCACGCGCGGCTGCTGAGGAGAGGCGTGGCGCAATCCGGCGTCGGCTAGAGATCCAACGCGCGAGCGCGGCCGGCGGAGGTCGACGGCGAGGCGACGACGCAAACTTACGGACTCGGGGAAGAAGACGCGGCGCCGGCGAAGACGCGATGGATCGGACGCAGCTGCGGATCGAAGAGGACGTCGCGGCGAACTTCGGCGAGACTTCGCGGCTGCGGCGGAGAGGCACCGAGCGGCGAGCAGCGGGAAAAGCCGGTTTTGGCGGCGGAGCTACGGCGAGGTCTCACACGAAGACGCGGGCTTCCGGCGATGGCGAAGAGGCGGCAGGTGCGGCGCGAGACGGCGGACCTCGGCGGGCGCAGCGCTGCATTTATAGCCCTCGGAGGCGTGCGGGCACGGACTCCAAGACAGCGCCGACACGAACTCGGACGGCGGCGACGGCGGCTAGGGTTTCGCGGCGGCGGCGTGGCGTAATCGCTGAGCCACAGCGCGCCGCGCGACGGACGGTCGATACAAATGGCTTGGCCGGGCCATGAGGAAAATCGGCCGGGCGAAGGCGAGGCTGGAAAACCGGCGGGCGGGCAGATTCGCCCGAGAGGGTTTGAGAAATAAAACCTTTTGAAATTTAAGAAAAATCGAGAAATTCAAATAAAAGCGAATAAATTCAAATAAATAGCAAATAAATTCAGAAAAATCCCCAAAAATACAGAAAAATTCCTTGGAGCACAAGGAACCCAACAAGAACTGAAATTCTTAAGTTTGATGAATAGTTTAGCCAAATTAAATCCTTTTATTATTTAGAAATTCAAATTAAGTCGAGTTAATTCAAGAGAATGCAAATGGTTAAATTTTGAATTCAAACATTCCAAAACTTCAAATTTTGGGATGTTACAAACCTCCCCTTAAATGGAATCTCGACCCGAGATTCAGTCGGCTAGGAATAGGTGGGAAACTCGGACTTGAGATCCTCTTCTCGCTCCCAAGTTGCTTCCTCTTACGAATGATGGCTCCTTGGACCTTGCAAAAGCGGATGATCTTGCTTCTCGTGATACGCTCTGCGATATCCAAAATTTTCACCGTTGCTCCTTGTAGGTAAGATCCTCTTGCAAATCAATGGCTTCCCATGACATCTGCTCCTCGCACACGCAGCACTTCTTCAATTGCGATACATGGAACACATCATGGATTCGACAAAAGGCGAGGCAATTCTAACTTGTAGGCAACCTCGCCTCTTCGTTCCAAGATTTTGAGCGGTCCCACATATCTAGGGGCAAGCTTTCCTTTTACTTGAAATCTCTTAACTCCTTTGAGAGGGTAACTCGAGGTAAACATAATCATTGGGCTCGAAACTCAAATCTCTGCGACGATTATCGCATAACTCTTACATGCGCTTTGAGCTATCTTCAAGCGGTCTCGAATTAGTTGAACTTGCTCTTGACTTCTTGCGATATGGCGAGGACCAAACAATTGTCTTTCTCCGACTCCTTCCGGTTGAGAGGAGTTTCGCACTTCCTTCCATATAAGGCTTCAAAAGGCGACATTTGCGGTGGCTTGATAACTATTGTTGTCTGAAAACTTCGGCGTAGGGCAAACACTTGTCCCACTTGACACCATAAGTTAAGGCACAAGCTCTTAACATATCCTCAAGAATCGATTCACACGCTCATCATCCATCGGTTTGAGGGTGATAGGCGATCTTGAATCGAGATGAGTTCCCATGGCCGTGCAAACTCGCCAAAAAGCGAGAGGTGGCGGGTTCCTCTATCGGACACTATCTTCTTAGGCACTCCGTGAAGACCGCGATCCTTGACATATATAACTCGCTAATTTATCTCCGCATAGGTAGTCTTAAGCGGAATGAAGTGAGCTACCTTAGTCAATCGATCCACTATTACCGGATCGAGTCATAACACTGCTTGGGTTTTAGGAAATCCGGTAATGAAATCCATACCAATTTCTTCCCACTTCCACTCTGGAATCTTCAATGGCTGCAGCAATCCTGCTGGCCTCTGATGCTCTGCCTTGACCTTCTGGTAGACATCACAAAGTGCAACATATTCTGCAATCTCACGCTTCATACTAGGCCACCAATACCTTTCCTTGAGGTCTTGATACATCTTGGTACTTCCAGGATGAATGGAGTATAAAGTCTCATGCGCTTCTTTGAGAATCAACTCCTTAAGCTCTTTCTGATCTGGTACGCAAATACGCTTCTCATACCAAATAGTACCTTGTTCATCTTCTGTGAACCCTTGGGCTTTTCCTTTCTTCATATTGCTCTTAATCTCCTTGACATCAAGCATCATCTACTGTGCTTCTTGAATCGATCTTCCAGCGAGGGCGTACTTCCAAAGTAGCTAAATACCCTTCTGAATCAATTCCAAACTAAGCTTCAAATTCCTTATAAAGGGTGGTGACTTTCCTTAATCATCAGTGTTGCGGTAGCTCTTTCTACTCAAAGCATCGGCTCGACATTGGCCTTGCACGGATGATAATGAATCCCAATGTCATAGTCCTTGATCAATTCCAACCATCTTCTTTGTCTCATATTGAGGTCGACTTGGGTAAAATATACTTCAAACTCTTGTGATCGGTATAAACTTCACAGCGATTACCAATGAGATAGTGACGCCAAATCTTTAAAGCATGCACTCATTTGCTAATTCCAAATCATGGGTAGGATAGTTAACTTCATGTGGCCTCGGTTGTCGCCAAGCATACGCTACAACCTTCTTATCTTGCATTAGCACACAAGCGAGTCCTTGTCGGGATGCATCACGAATATCTCAAAATCCTTCCTATTATCCGCGGAATAAGCCTTTGGGCGGTTGTCAAACACTTCTTTAATTCTTGAAAACTTTGCTCACACTCGATGTCCAAACAAATTTCTTCTCCTTCTTTAAGAGTTGAGTGGCGGTCTAGCTTTTCTAGAAAACCCTTCTATGAAACGGCGATAATATCCCGCCATTCCAAGAAAACTTGATTTGGGGTACCGTCTTGGGTGACTCCCAACTTAGCACATCTCGTACCTTTCCGAGGTCAGCGACTCCTTCTCCGATATGACATGTCCTAGGAAAGCAACTTCTTTCATCCGAACTCACATTTACTAAACTTTGCATAAAGTGATTCTCTCTTAGCCGTTAAAATTTGGCGCAAGTGCTCCTCATGTTCTTCCTCACTTTTGGAGTAGATTAGAATGTCGTCAATGAAAACAACAACAAACTTGTCCAGATATTCCATGAATACCTTATTCATCAAGGTCATGAAGTAGGCAGGGGCATTAGTCAATCCAAAAGACATCTTTGTATACTCATCTTGTCCCATACCGAGTAACAAAAGCTGTTTTGGGTATATCCTCTTGACGAATCTTCAACTGGTGGTATCTCGATCTTAAGTCAATCTTGAGAACACTCCGGCTCCTTGAAGTTGGTCAAATAAATCATCGATTCTTGGCGAGGGTACTTATTTTTGATGGTGACCTCATTGAGTGGCGATAATCTACACACATTCTCTGGGTTCCATCTTTCTTTTCAACTAGAAGAACTGGTGCTCCCCATGGCGAAGAACTTGGTCGAACAAATCCTTGATCTTGCAGCTCTTTAATCTGTCTCTTTACTTCGGCTAACTCATTAGCAGGCATCCTATAAGGTCTCTTGGAAATGGGTGGCGTTCCAGGAACTAGTTCTATCAAGAACTCTATATCTCGATCGGTGGCATCCCGGGCAACTCATCCGAAACACGTCAGAAATTCATTCGCACATCTTCAAGCTTATTCCTTTGGCACTACAAACTTTAATCCCTTGGTGATCCAAGCGGCTTGAACTTTTAACTTGGATCCATCCGGGTGGTTAAGGTGATCTCTCTATTCCCACAATCCAAAGCTCGCTTGGTTCTTGGAGAGCCAATCCATTCCTAGGATCACATCTAGGGACTTGGTGTCTAGGACAATAAGGTTGGCTAGAAATTCTACCCTCAATTAATATCTTAACCGGGCAGCCTTGGTTCGTACTCAAATCGTAACCGGAGATTGCACTAGTAAAAGCGATCTTAAGAGGCATTGTCTTTAATTGATGATTTGCGGCAAAACTCAGAAACAAGCGAATCGTAGCTCGTAATCAAACAAAACCATGGCGGATCTTTGAGTTGACTAGGAGCTTACCTAGTATGACGCCAGTGCGGTGGGCATCCTCGGTGGTGGCGTGATTCACGCGCCTCTTCCGGCGGCGGCGGAGTCTGGTGGCTTGATTAGGAGTTTGGGGCACTCCACGCCCCGATCTGGTGCGGGGTCTTGGTGGCGTAGATCCCAAGTTGAAACGAACCGGCGTCACGACTTGCTTCCTTGGGCGATTGTTGGCATAGTGACCAAGTTCATGACGGTTGAAACATGTGACTCCTGCGGTGGATTCTTGTTTCTCGAGGTGGATTCTTTGTTGGCGCTAGGGTTGCGATTGCACTGAAGGAGCCGGGCGAGTCTTTGGTGCAGGGTCTGAATGTATTCGGAGGAGTGAAGCGAGCGGTGTTGAGCATTTGTTACGACTCTCTGCTGGTGACTCGATGGGCTCCATGTTGCATCATCTTTCTCTTACGGATTCTTCCAATTCCGACGAGATTCCTCAATAAGCATAGCTTTATCAACGGATGTTGAAATCTACATAGTCATTGCCAATGACTTGCACCTTTAGTCTGGATTGAGTCACGCTTGAACTTCTTGGCGAGCATCATCGTGGCTACATCCTGCGGAGCGTAGCGGCGAGTTGAGTGAACTTATTAAGGTATTCACTCACCGACATTCCTTCTTGCTTAAGCTCTCGAAATTCATTCTTCTTCATTTCCACCTTTCCATCGGGAATATGAGAGTGGCGGAAGCGGTGGAAAACTCGCCCAAGTGATAGTCGAGGATCATCATGGGCAAGATTTGAGTTCTCCCACCATTGGTGGCGGTGCCCTCCGGTGATGGCGGCATAGAGAACCTTCTCACGATTGGTGCCTTGGGCAATTTCAAGCTTCTTCTCAATGGGCGGATCCAATCATCGGCGTCAATGGTTACGAAGAGTTGAGAAAGTTGGCGGACGAGTCCTCATAAATTACGCTAGCTTGACCGAGGCGAGCTTGAGGAGGTGCGGCAGCTTGGTTTTGCTGGTTCAACAGTTGGCTAGAGCAGCTGCGATGCAGTTCTGCGATTCATCATGTTGTTCATGTTACGCATCATTGTGTTCATAAGTCGAATCGAGCTGCGAGAAAATGTCCCATGTTCAGTGCATCACGGTGGTGGTGGTGGTGGTGCATTGGGGTTGGAGTTGGTGTTGGCAGCGCACTGGCATCCTTTGGCGATCCACGACCGGCTCGAGCAGTGTCAACCATCGAGGTGCAGCGCAAGGGTTTGATAGGTAAGAGGAAAAGCGAGATGCGTGGTAAGATCATCTAGGGAGAAGGTAATACCTGGGACAAAGGATACAACCGAAAGGCTTCAAATTAAGGAGGCAAATAAAGTTTTTTTTTTTTTCAATTAAAGGTATGGTTGTAACACCGTGCTTGAGGCAAGTGTACAACATACCAGACGCCTCCAACAAGAAAATCCTAGTATACGGACTAAGCGTAACTAAAGCGAAAAGGGTAACACATGCTCAAACACGCTGAGCACCAAAACCTATCTTATTTGGTAGGCTTCTGGATATGTCTTTGATGGCTTGATCATCATCTTCCTTGATTTGATTCCTTGCGTAAGACTCGAGGCTTTGAGAAGTTTCATAAGATAAGGTCAATTTAAATTTCAAATCAAAGTTTTAGCAAAGGAGAGGAATAAGAACCCAAGAATAAGGCGAGAGGAGGCGAAAGCTATTAAGTACCAATTTTGTTGGTTTGATTTAGAAAATAATTTTGAAGACCATGCTAACTAGGATGGCGACCTACGATCGATATGGCTCGATACCATCTCTGTCGGGACCGGTTTACAAATCCGAAACCCTCTGTGTATCTTGCACTAGTCCAGGATCACGCTAGTGCACACAAGTGGAAACATAGATGTAATATCATTCCATACAACGAATTAACTAAGAAGAAGCAAATTATTATTAAATAAAGCAAAGCGACCTTATGGTCAATGTTTACACCATTGTGCCTTAAGGGCTTAAGAAACAAATACTATTGCAGCGGAAAAGATAACTTGAACCATTCGACATGCCACAGGCAATCGTCTGGGGAACGCCTTCCTAATCCACGTAGTCTTCATAGAATTCCTCTTCATGAGATTCATTATCTCCTTGAGAATCGATCAACAAGGGCATAAAGCCGTGAGTACAAAGGTACTCGACAAGCCGTAGGGAATTGATGCAATATATTTATGCACGGCTTGACAAGGATGGCTATATAGTTTATTTTGCGAAAGCAATAACTTGAATGGAAATACAATAAATAGATTGAAAGCATATTTATGAAAACATAAATAAATAACTGATAGATCAATGATAGACAACAAAACAACAGTGAACTCCCCGTTCACATCCCAACAATTCCACATTCCACATTTCATGAAACACTCTATACCCGTGTGAAATTCCGGGCTTTGTCCATGATCATGACGCGCTATTCGAATAGTTTTACACTCTGCAGAGGTTGTACAACTTTACCCACAAGACATGAACATCTCTTTGTGCAAGCGTTACTAACACACTTCCTTTGGTGTGTCGCAGAGATATCATGATGAGCCTTTACAATGCATTGTCTAAACTCGATCTTGCCCGCTAAGGTTTAGCCCATAAGGCCCCTCTTGCGCCATGTGAATCTACCCGTCCATCCGGAACCCACACCACCATTGGCGATACTCAAGACTAGACATTACAAATTAATCACCTAGGTCTGTCCCATTCCGGACATGTGGTAGTGCGATTAGACCAGTTCAATGGCGCACAAGATTAAGTCCTTAAGTTGTCTCGGGCAAGACATCCACATCCCAACGTGCTAGAAAGCACCCCTTTATCGCACGATCACTTGCGAGGGAAAACAATTCGTTCAACCAAGACCAATGGCAAACCCGCCATGGTACAACAAATTTTACAACATGGCTAACGGCCACGATTCAATATCTCATTAAGTCAAGATTAACATTATTCAACATGTGACATGAATCCCAGCGTATATGTAAGCATGTCTAAGCATAGCTACGATAACCCAATGTTGGTATTATGATTATGTCCAACTAGTAATGTCCCAACCTAGGTTTAACAATGGATACATGGCATACAACGAATCAAGGTGGCATAATGTCAACTAGGCATACATCTACTCCCATTAAATAAACATTGATACGTAAATAGCATGCAAGTGTATAAAATAAATTACTTTGCAAACATAGGATCAATATGATCAAAGGTTACGACTTGCCTTGCTGATCTAGTGCTGAATCTTGGTCTTGAAGTCTTCGTTTGCTCCTCGGAATTAGCGTCTCACGGAAAATAAGCAACGAAACCAAATAAATACAAAACAGAGACTCAAACAAGCTCAAAACTGAAAATAAATGGCTCTGGAAGATAGATCTTGATTTTAGAAAAATTTAGAAACTTGAATCGCCTCAATCGGAGTTCGTATGGCGAGAGCGGGCCTCGAAAGATTAAATTCAGGAAAATACAGAAAATCAGAAAATCAGAATTTTGGATTTATTTTTGTCTTGAAAAGCGATTTATTGCGCAACGCCGACGTCATCCGCTCACGGTGGACAAGGTCCACGGCGCTGCGCCGGTTCACCGTGCACCGCGCGACGGCCGACGCAAGCGCCGACGCTGGCGGCCGGCCGACGCGAGCGCCGACGCATAGCGGTGACGTCGGCGCCACGCGGCGTCTTGACGAGGTCGCCACGTGTCGCGCATCGGACGAGGAGCCGGATCGAGCGGCCACACGGCGCTGCTGCGGAGGAGAGGCGTGGCGCAATCCGCGCGTCGGCTAGAGATCAACGGCGAGCGCGGCGGCTGGAGGTCGACGGCGAGGCGGCGACGCAAGGCTTACCGGACTCGGGAAGAAGACGCGGCGCACGGCGAAGACGCGATGGATCGGACGCGGCAGCGGCTGCGGATCGAAGAGGACGTCATGGCGAACTCGGCGAGACTTCGCGGCTGCGGCGGAGGCACCGGAGCGGCGAGGCGACGACGGAAAAGCTTCGGTTTTGGCGGCGGAGCTACGGCGAGGTCTCACACGAAGACGACGGGCTCCGGCGATGGCGAAGGGGCGGCGGCGCGCGGCGAGACGGCGGACCTCGGGCGGGCGCGCACTGCATTATAGCCCTCGGAGGCGTGCGAGGCACGGACTCAAGACAGCGCCGACACGAACTTCGGACGGCGGCGACGGCGGCTAGGGTTTCGCGAGGCGGCGACGTGGCGCAATCGCGACCACCACGCGTCGTCGCAGATCGGACGGCCGATGGCGCGCAATTGGGTGGGCCGCGAGGAAAAGCGGGGCGGGCGAAGGGAGCTGGAAAACCGGCCGAGCAGATTCGCCCGAGAGGGTTTTCGAAATAAAACCTTTTTGAAATTTAAGAAAATCCGAAATTCAAATAAAAGCGAATAAATTCAAATAAATAGCAAATAAATTCAGAAAAATCCCCAAAAATACAGAAAAATTCCTTGGAGCACAAGGAACCCAACAAGAACTGAAATTCTTAAGTTTGATGAATAGTTTAGCCAAATTAAATCCTTTTATTATTTAGAAATTCAAATTAAGCTGGAGTTAATTCAAGAGAATGCAAATGGTTAAATTTTGAATTCAAACATTCCAAAACTTCAAATTTTGGGATGTTACAAACCTCCCCCCCTTAAATGGAATCTCGACCCCGAGATTCAGGCTGGCTAGGGAATAGGTGGGGAAACTCGGACTTCAGATCCTCTTCTCGCTCCCAAGTTGCTTCCTCTTCTGAATGATGGCTCCACTGGACCTTGCAAAAACGGATGATCTTGCTTCTCGTGATACGCTCTGCGATATCCAAAATTTTCACTGGTTGCTCCTTGTAGGTAAGATCCTCTTGCAAATCAATGGCTTCCCATGACATCTGTTCCTCTGGCACACGCAGGCACTTCTTCAATTGCGATACATGGAACACATCATGGATTCCAGCAAAAGACTGAGGCAATTCTAACTTGTAGGCAACCTCGCCTCTTCGTTCCAAGATTTTGAACGGTCCCACATATCTAGGGGCAAGCTTTCCTTTTACTTGAAATCTCTTAACTCCTTTGAGAGGGGTAACTCTGAGGTAAACATAATCATTGGGCTCGAAACTCAAATCTCTGCGACGATTATCTGCATAACTCTTCTGTCCGCTTTGAGCTATCTTCAAGCGGTCTCGAATTATTGAACTTGCTCTTGGCTTCTTGCGGTATGGCGAGGACCAAACAATTGTCTTTCTCCCGACTCCTTCCGGTTGAGAGGAGTTCGCACTTCCTTCCATATAAGGCTTCAAAAGGCGACATTTGCGATCGGCTTGATAACTATTGTTGTACGAAAACTTCGGCGTAGGGCAAACACTTGTCCCACTTGACACCATAAGTTAAGGCACAAGCTCTTAACATATCCTCAAGAATCGATTCACACGCTCATCATCCATCGGTTTGAGGGTGATAGGCGATCTTGAATCGAGATGAGTTCCCATGGCCGTGCAAACTCGCCAAAAACGAGAGGTAGCTGGGTTCCTCTATCGGACACTATCTTCTTAGGCACTCCGTGAAGACCGCGATCCTTGACATATATAACTCGCTAATTTATCTCCCGCATAGGTAGTCTTAAGCTGGAATGAAGTGAGCTACCTTAGTCAATCGATCCACTATTACCCGGATCGAGTCATAACTCGCTTGGGTTTTAGGAAATCCGTAATGAAATCCATACCAATTTCTTCCCACTTCCACTCTGGAATCTTCAATGGTCGCAGCAATCCTGCTGGCCTCGATGCTCTGCCTTGACCTTGGCGGACATCACAAAGTGCAACATATTCTGCAATCTCACGCTTCATACTAGGCCACCAATACCTTTCCTTGAGGTCTTGATACATCTTGGTACTTCCAGGATGAATGGAGTATAAAGTCTCATGCGCTTCTTTGAGAATCAACTCCTTAAGCTCTTTCTGATCTGGTACGCAAATACGCTTCTCATACCAAATAGTACCTTGTTCATCTTCTGTGAACCCTTGGGCTTTTCCTTTCTTCATATTGCTCTTAATTTCCCAGACATCAGCATCATCTACCTGTGCTTCTTGAATCTGATCTTCCAACGTAGGGCGTACTTCCAAAGTAGCTAAATACCCTTCCTGAATCAATTCCAAACTAAGCTTCTGAAATTCCTTATAAAGGGCTGGCTGACTTTCCTTAATCATCAGAGTGTTGCAGTAGCTCTTTCTACTCAAAGCATCGGCTACGACATTGGCCTTGCCTGGATGATAATGAATCCCAATGTCATAGTCCTTGATCAATTCCAACCATCTTCTTTGTCTCATATTGAGGTCAGCTTGGGTAAAAATATACTTCAAACTCTTGTGATCAGTATAAACTTCACAACGATTACCAATGAGATAGTGACGCCAAATCTTTAAAGCATGCACTACGGCTGCTAATTCCAAATCATGGGTAGGATAGTTAACTTCATGTGGCCTCAGTTGTCGCCAAGCATACGCTACAACCTTCTTATCTTGCATTAGCACACAACCGAGTCCTTGTCGGGATGCATCACAGAATATCTCAAAATCCTTCCTATTATCTGGCAGAATAAGCACTGGGGCAGTTGTCAAACACTTCTTTAATTCTTGAAAACTTTGCTCACACTCTGATGTCCAAACAAATTTCTTCTCCTTCTTTAAGAGTTGAGTGAGCGGTCTGGCTTTTCTAGAAAACCCTTCTATGAAACGGCGATAATATCCCGCCATACCAAGAAAACTTCGGATTTGGGGTACCGTCTTGGGTGACTCCCAACTTAGCACATCTCGTACCTTTCCAGGGTCAACAGCGACTCCTTCTCCTGATATGACATGTCCTAGGAAAGCAACTTCTTTCATCCAGAACTCACATTTACTAAACTTTGCATAAAGCTGATTCTCTCTTAGCTTCGTTAAAATTTGGCGCAAGTGCTCCTCATGTTCTTCCTCACTTTTGGAGTAGATTAGAATGTCGTCAATGAAAACAACAACATACTTGTCCAGATATTCCATGAATACCTTATTCATCAAGGTCATGAAGTAGGCAGGGGCATTAGTCAATCCAAAAGACATCACTTTGTATACTCATCTTGTCCATACCGAGTAACAAAAGCTGTTTTGGGTATATCCTCTTGACGAATCTTCAACTGGTGGTATCTCGATCTTAAGTCAATCTTGAGAACACTCGGCTCCTTGAAGTTGGTCAAATAAATCATCGATTCTTGGCGAGGGTACTTATTTTTGATGGTGACCTCATTGAGTGAGCGATAATCTACACACATTCTCCGGGTTCCATCTTTCTTTTCAACTAGAAGAACCGGTGCTCCCCATGGCGAAGAACTTGGTCGAACAAATCCTTGATCTTGCGGCTCTTTAATCTGTCTCTTTACTTGGCTAACTCATTAGCGGGCATCCTATAAGGTCTCTTGGAAATGGGTGGCGTTCGGGAACTAGTTCTATCAAGAACTCTATATCTCGATCCGGTGGCATCCTGTGCAACTCATCCGAAACACGTCAGAAATTCGCAGCGATCGCACATCTTCCAAGCTTATTCCTTTGGCACTACAAACTTTAATCCTTTGACCGATCCAAGCGGCTTGAACTTTTAACTTGGATCCATCTGGGTGGTTAAGGTGATCTCTATTCCCACAATCCAAAACTACTTGGTTCTTGGAGAGCCAATCCATTCCTAGGATCACATCTAGGGACTTGGTGTCTAGGACAATAAGGTTGGCTAGAAATTCTACCCTCCAATTAATATCTTAACCGGGGCAGCCTTGGTTCGTACTCAAATCGTAACGAGGAGATTGCACTAGTAAAAGCATCTTAAGAGGCATTGTCTTTAATTGATGATTTGCAAGCAAAACTCAGAAACAAGCGAATCGTAGCTCGTAATCAAACAAAACCATGGCAGATCTTTGAGTTGACTAGGAGCTTACCTAGTATGACGCCCAGTGCGGTGGGCATCCTCGGTGGTGGCGTGATTCACGCGGCCTCTTCCAAAGAAAGCGCGGAGTCTGGTGGCTTGATTAGGAGTTTGGGGCACTCCACGCCCCGATCTCGTGCGGGGTCTTGGTGGCGTAGATCCCAAGTTGAAACGAACCGCGTCACGACTTGCTTCCTTGGGCGATTGTTGGCATAGTGACCAAGTTCATGACAGTTGAAACATGTGACTCCTGCACTGGATTCTTGTTTCTCGAGGTGGATTCTTTGTTGGCGCTAGGGTTGCGATTGCTCAAGGAGTCGGGCGAGTCTTTGGTGCAGGGTCTGAATGTATTCGGAGGAGTGAAGCGAAGCGGTCGTTGAGCATTTGTTACGACTCTCTGTGGTGACTCGATGGGCTCCATGTTGCATCATCTTTCTCTTACGGATTCTTCCAATTCCGACGAGATTCCTCAATAAGCATAGCTTTATCAACCGGATCTTTGAAATCTACATAGTCATTGCCAATGACTTGCACCTTTAGTCTGGATTGAGTCCACGCTTGAACTTCTTTGGCGAGCATCATCGTGGCTACATCCTCCGAGCGTAGCGAGCGAGTTGAGTGAACTTATTAAGGTATTCACTCACCGACATTCCTTCTTGCTTAAGCTCGAAATTCATTCTTCTTCATTTCCACCTTTCCATTAGGAATATGAGAGTGGCGGAAGCGGTGGAAAACTCGCCCAAGTGATAGTCGAGGATCATCATGGGCGACAGTAGTTCTCCCACCATTCGTGGCGGTGCCCTCCGGTGATGAGCGGCATAGAGAACCTTCTCACGATTGGTGCACTGGGCAATTTCAAGCTTCTTCTCAATGGAGCGGATCCAATCATCGGCGCCCAATGGTTACGAAGAGTTGGAGAAAGTTGGCGGACGAGTCCTCATAAATTTCGCTAGCTTGGACCGAGGCGAGCTTGAGGAGGTGCAAAGAAGACTTGGTTTCTTTGGTTCAACAGTTGGCTAGAGCAACAGCTGCGATGCAGTTCTGGCGATTCATCATGTTGTTCATGTTACGCATCATGGTGTTCATAAGTGAGTCGAGCTGCGGAAAATGTCCCATGTTCAGTGCATCACTGGTGGTGGTGGTGGTGGTGCATTGGGGTTGGAGTTGGTGTTGGCACTGCATGGCATCCATGGCGATCCACGACCGGCTCGAGCAGTGTCAACCATCCGAGGTGCAGCGCAAGGGTTTGATAGGTAAGAGGAAAAGCAGAGATGCGTGGTAAGATCATCTAGGGAGAAGGTAATACCTGGGACAAAAGGATACAACCAAAGGCTTCAAATTAAGGAGGCAAATAAAGTTTTTTTTTTTTTCAATTAAAGGTATGGTTGTAACACCGTGCTTGAGGCAAGTGTACAACATACCAGACGCTCCAGCAAGAAAAATCCTAGTATACGCGGACTAAACGTAACTAAACTGAAAAGGGTAACACATGCTCAAACACCGCTGAGCACCAAAAACCTATCTTATTTGGTAGGCTTCTCGGATATGTCTTTGATGGCTTGATCATCATCTTCCTTGATTTGATTCCTTGCAGAAGACTCGAGGCTTTGAGAAGTTTCATAAGATAAGGTCAATTTAAATTTCAAATCAAAGTTTTAGCAAAGGAGAGGAATAAGAACCCAAGAATAAGACGAGAGGAGACGAAAGCTATTAAGTACCAATTTTGTTGGTTTGATTTAGAAAATAATTTTGAAGACCATGCTAACTAGGATAGCGACCTACAGTCGATATGGCTCGATACCATCTCTCGGGACCGGATTTACAAATCCGAAACCCTCTGTGTATACTGCACTAGTCCAGGATCACGCTAGTGCACACAGTGGAAACACAGATGTAATATCATTCCATACAACGAATTAACTAAGAAGAAGCAAATTATTATTAAATAAAGCAAACGACCTTATGGTCAATGTTTACACCATTGTGCCTTAAGGGCTTAAGAAACAAATACTATTGCAATGAAAAGATAACTTGAACCATTCGACATGCCACAGGCAATCGTCTGGGGAACGCCTTCCTAATCCACGTAGTCTTCATAGAATTCCTCTTCATGAGATTCATTATCTCCTTCAAAGAATCGATCAACAAGGGCATAAAGCCGTGAGTACAAAGGTACTCAAAGAAGTCGTAGGGAATTGATGCAATATATTTATGCGGCTTGACAAGGATGGCTATATAGTTTATTTTGCGAAAGCAATAACTTGAATGGAAATACAATAAATAGATTGAAAGCATATTTATGAAAACATAAATAAATAAGCGATAGATCAATGATAGACAACAAAACAACAAAGTGAACTCCCGTTCACATCCCAACAATTCCACATTCCACATTTCATGAAACACTCTATACCCGTGTGAAATTCCGGGCTTTGTCCATGATCATGACGCGCTATTCGAATAGTTTTACACTCTGCAGAGGTTGTACAACTTTACCCACAAGACATGAACATCTCTTTGTGCAAACGTTACTAACACACTTCCTTTGGTGTGTCGCAGAGATATCATGTGAGCCTTTACAATGCATTGTCTAAACTCAAGATCTTGCTCGCTAAGGTTTCGCCCATAAGGCCCCTCTTGCGCCATGTGAATCTACCCGTCCATCCGGAACCCACACCACCATTGGCGTACTCAAGACTAGACATTACAAATTAATCACTAGGTCTGTCCCATTCCGGACATGTGGTAGTACGATTAGACCAGTTCAATGGCGCACAAGATTAAGTCCTTAAGTTGTCTCGGGCAAGACATCCACATCCCAACGTGCTAGAAAGCACCCCTTTATCGCACGATCACTTGCCCGAGGGAAAACAATTCGTTCAACCAAGACCAATGGCAAACCCGCCATGGTACAACAAATTTTACAACAGTGGCTAACGGCCACGATTCAATATCTCATTAAGTCAAGATTAACATTATTCAACATGTGACATGAATCCCAACGTATATGTAAGCATGTCTAAGCATAGCTACGATAACCCAATGTTGGTATTATGATTATGTCCAACTAGTAATGTCCCAACCTAGGTTTAACAATGGATACATGGCATACAACGAATCAAGGTGGCATAATGTCAACTAGGCATACATCTACTCCCATTAAATAAACATTGATACGTAAATAGCATGCAAGTGTATAAAATAAATTACTTTGGAAACATAGGATCAATATGATCAAAGGTTACGACTTGCCTTGCTGATCTAGTGCTGAATCTTGGTCTTCGAAATCTTCGTTTGCTCCCTCGGAATTAGCGTCTACCGGAAAATAAGCAACGAAACCAAATAAATACAAAACAGAGACTCAAACAAGCTCAAAACTGAAAATAAATGGCTCTGGAAGATAGATCTTGATTTTAGAAAAATTTAGAAACTTGAATCGCCTCAATCGGAGTTCGTATGAGCGAGAACGGGCCTCCGAAAGATTAAATTCAGGGAAAATACAGAAAATCAGAAAAATCAGAATTTTTGGATTTATTTTTGTACTGAAAAAGCGATTTATTGCGCAACGCTGACGTCATCCGGCTCACGGTGGACAAGGTCCACGGCGCTGCGCCGGTTCACCGTGCACGGCGCGACGGCCGACGCCTGTGGCCGACGCGGGCGGCTCGGCCGACGCGAGCGCCGACGCAGCGGGTGACGCCGGCGTGCCACGCGGCGTCTTGCGGTGGCCACGTGTCGCGCATCAGACGAGGGAGCCGATCGAGCACGCCACGCGGCGCTGCTGCGGGAAGAGAGGCGTGGCGCAATCCGGCGCGTCGGCTGGAGATCCAACGGCGGAGCGCGGCCGCTGGAGGTCGACGGCGAGGCGACGACGCAAGGCTTACCGGACTCGGGAAGAAGACGCGGCGACGGCGAAGACGCGATGGATCGGACGCAGCGGCTGCGGATCGAAAAAGGACGTCGCGGCGAACTTCGGCGAGACTTCGCGGCTGCGCGGAGAGGCACCGGAGCGGCGAGACGACGGGAAAAGCCGGTTTTGGCGGCGGAGCTACGGCGAGGTCTCACACGAAGACGACGGGCTTCCGGCGATGGCGAGGGGCGGCGGGTGCGCGCGAGACGGCGGACCTCGGGCGGGCGCGTGCTGCATTTATAGCCCTCGGGAGGTGTGCGGGCACGGACTCCAAGGCAGCGCCGACACGAACTCGGACGGCGGCGACGGCGGCTAGGGTTTCGCGAGGCGGCGACGTGGCGCAATCGCAGCCACACGCGCGTTGCGCATCGGACGGCCGTGGCGCCTTGCTTGGCCGGGGCCGCGCGAGGGAAATCGGGCGGCGAAGGGGCTGGAAAACCGGGCCGGAGCAGATTCGGCCCGAGAGGGTTTTCAGAAATAAAAACCTTTTTGAAATTTAAGAAAAATCCAGAAATTCAAATAAAAGCGAATAAATTCAAATAAATAGCAAATAAATTCAGAAAAATCCCCAAAAATACAGAAAAATTCCTTGGAGCACAAGGAACCCAACAAGAACTGAAATTCTTAAGTTTGATGAATAGTTTAGCCAAATTAAATCCTTTTATTATTTAGAAATTCAAATTAAGCTGGAGTTAATTCAAGAGAATGCAAATGGTTAAATTTTGAATTCAAACATTCCAAAACTTCAAATTTTGGGATATTACATTAAGCCCTTTTACGAAAAACACATGCTTATTTTTATATCCTTTTCGCGCGTTTTCTCGATTTACTCGTGTGTGGAGTGTCAATCGCGCGTTTTGTCGATTTTCTAGCATGGACAGCGGCTCCCGCGGCGTGGCACGCCGCACATAAATTTCTAGTATGATATATATGATGACTTTTTAGCACGACAAAATGGCTACTACACATGCAAGACAGCCAGATCAATTAGAAGTAGAACTTAGGAGGAGAACTAGTACACATATACATCAAATAGATGCGTGATAAATCATAAACTAGTAGTTCGTTTCATGCTTGGAACTTATCCACTCACAGTGAGCACTACACAATTTCACTCACAGTAGCCAACGTGGTGAAGAGATCGTTTCTCATCTGGATTTTTGAAATGCCGACGAGAAAAGGATGAGCAAGACGCACTAGTTGAATAATAGAACTTAGGAGGAGAACTAGTACACATATACATCAAGTAGATGCGTGATAAATCATAAACTAGTACTTCGTTTCATGCTTGGAAACTTATCCACTCACAGTTAACACTACACAATTTCACTCACAGTAGCCAACGAGGTGAGGTCGTTTCTCATCTGGATTTTTGAAATGCTGACGAGAAAAGGACGAGCAAGACGCACTAGTTGAATAATCTTGTGCGCTGTCAATTTTTTATGTTGTTTTTCTTTCGGTTAGTCGTATGCATGGCGAACGCCGTGCACGTGTTTTGCTCCACGTTTGAGCGAGTGTTTTGTTTTTGCGTTCTGGATTTGACTCCACCTAAAAATTCTTTTAGAGCACTCCACAATCACCAAAATAAGTCAGTTCTGAAGGAGAACGGGTAGACTATTCTAGCAAAAAAACAAAATTTTCTGCCATGTAACCAAGGAACCACTACAAATTATAGATCATAGCATTACCACTAGACGCTCAGACCTGTAGCGAAAGTAGAGCCGATGTAGCGCGGTGGTGCAGACGTAGTCGTACTAGCCTCGCACCTCCTCCAACAGCTTCTTGTGAGCGACGCAGGTTGCGGATCGTCCTAGCGTTGAAGCTTTGCAGCAACACCTCGAAGGTATCCACACGTACGGGGCAGGAACACCGTGAGTTAGAGGGCTAGCACCGGCTGCGCGGTTCTGGGCAGAGAAAGGGTGACGGTTAGGGTTTCAGGAATTCCGAATTCCTATCATCTTACCCCCTCATTCAAAGCTAGCACCTCCTCTTTTTATATAGACGACCCATAACAGGTTTCAACCTTTGAAGCCTATTAGGAACTCTAAGCCCATTACAACTCGGATCCCTATCCGAATTGTTTATAGCCCTTTATGTGTGTGACCCTATAGGTTCACATGCACTTGGACATAGCCCGAGTCTTCCTACTCGATTAAACATGGCTCGAGTACTTCTACTCGATCAGACATAGCTCGAATACCCTTATTCGATCAGTCATGGCTCGAGTACTCCTACTCGACCAGACATAGCTCGAATACTCTTACTTTACCAATAACCGGTAGTGGCCCCTAGCAGGACGTGCTGATTCCCAAGTACATGTAAAGATTAGACGAACCTCAATAATGTCATATATGCATTTCCTTGTTGCCTCACGATATCGGTCAAACCCAAGGCGAGTTATCGTCATGCTTGTTTGGATGGCTCGACCACTCCTTCTCGATACTGTGACTCAGATTTCTCGAAAACATCGAGTTAACTCTTTAACTCGATGACTCGGGTAACTCTTTACTCGAGTAACATGGCCATGCATTTTCCGGAATCTGACCATTCGAGAGGCCTAGAGATATCTCACCCGTTGTATGGAGGTGCAAATCCTATCTTGATCGACCACGCCTCACAGCATGTTTCATGACATACCCAAAAGTCATCTTTATAACTACCCAGTTACATAAAACGTTTGACGACCCCTAAGTAAGCCATTAGCATCTTGAGAACATGTGACAATCTCAAGTCGAAGGATATAGCATACATATCGTATATGAGACCAACTGATGACATAAAAGAATACAACGTTCTCGTAGTGTCTCATAGTCGATCGATTCAACACCATATTCTCCAACATGTGTTCATATTATTGGTTTGATATCTCCATATCTATGACCTATGAAACATGGTCATCAACCAATGCATATGCTAGTCTATTCATATGTGTCCTCATATGTTTATCGATTAGGAATCACTTTTAAAATGAACATCATAAAGATGAATATGGAGTATCAAACACAAGTCACGTCCTTATTAATCAATATCCATGATGTTATTCAGAGAACAATATCATAGTTTATGGATATTTATGAAAATACAATCATCTCTATGATTGCCTCTAGGGCATATTTCCAACAGTATCCAACTTGCACTGGAGTCAATCATTTAAATATCTAATACCCATAGCTCTTGTGTTCATCTCATGCATTGACTGTGTGAGATGCTTTGTTAACGGATCAGTAACATTTGAATCCGTGTGTACTTTGCATCCTCTATCTACAATCTCTTGAATAAGATGATATCGCCTGAGTATTTGTTTGGACTTTTGATGGGGCCTTGGTTCTTTAGCCTGCGCAATAGCTCCACTTTTATCACAATAGAGAATCATTGCGCTGGAGGCACTAGGGACCACACCCAATTCAGAAATGAATTTCTTTATCCAAACACACTCCTTTGCAACTTCAGAAGCCGCAATGTACTTGGCCTCCGTCGTAGAATTAGCAACTGAGTTTTGTTTGCAACTTTCCCAACTCACTGCCCCTCCATTTAAAATGTATACAAATCTAGATTGCGAACGACAATCATCTTTGTCGGTTTGGAAGCTTGCATTAGTGTAACCATTTACAATGAGCTCTTTGTCACCTCCATAAACTAGGAACACATCCTTAGTCCTTCTTAAGTACTTAAAAATGTTTTTAACCGCTGTCTAGTGACCTTCACCTGGATCAGACGGGTATCTTCTTGTAACACTTAGAGTATATGATACATCTGGTCGAGTACATAACATGGCGTACATGATAGACCCAATTGCCGAAGCATATGGAATCTTACTCATACGGTCTCGCTCATAAATGGTCGAAGGACATTGAGTCTTGCTAAGACTTATTCCATGTGACATAGGCAAGAACCCTTTCTTGGCATCCTGCATGTTGAACCAATTCAACATCTTGTCGATGTAAGTACTCTGGCTTAATCCAATTAGCCTTTTCTCTCTATCTCTATAGATCTTTATGCCCAAGATATATACTGCTTCTCCTAAGTCCTTCATAGAAAAACTATTTTTCAGTGAGTTCTTCAGAGATTCCAGCATAGGAATATCATTCCCAATCAATAATATATCATCCACATACAAGATTAGAATTACAAGTGCGCTCCCACTAACCTTCTTGTAAACACAAGGTTTTTCTTCATTCTTGATGAAGCCAAACCCTTTGACTACCTCATCAAAGCAAATATTCCGACTCCGAGATGCTTGCTTCAACCCATAAATGGATTTTTGAAGTTTGCATATTTTACTAGCGTTCTTTGAATCGATAAAACCCTCAGGTTGTGTCATGTACACATCCTCACTTAGGTTTCCATTAATGAAAGCCATTTTGACATCCACTTGCCATATTTCAGAATCAAAATATGCAGCAATAGCTAGAATGATCCATACAGATTTAAGCATTGCTACTAGCGAGAAAGTTTCGTCGTAGTCAACTCCTTTAACTTGTTGAAAACCCTTTGCGACAAGTCTAGCTTTATAGATGTGAACATTTCCATCTATATCAATCTTTTTCTTATAAACCTATTTGCATTCAATGGTTTTTATACCATCAGGCGGATCGACCAGGTTCCAAACCTGATTGTCTCCCATGATGGATTCTAGCTGGGCCCATCATCGCTTCCTTATAAGTTGTAGGCTCATCGCTGTTCAACAACAATATACTATGCGAATACCAAGCAGGTATTTTGCACAGCCTGTCTGACCAACATGGCATTAGTGTCTCCTCAATCGAGGTCCCTCCATCTAGAGTTTTCTTAACCACGGGTTCCTCGACCAGATTTTCCCCGATAGAGGCGTCTCCGACCAAGTCCTCCCCGAGTGGAGTAACTCGAACTTCTTTGAGTTGCACTGTTCTTCCACTTGCCTTTCGAGAGAGAAATTCTTTCTCTAGAAAGATACCATTCCGAGCGACAAACAGTTTGCCCTCTTGTCGGTTGTAGAAGTAATCCTAATGTCTCCCTAGGATATCCCACGAAAAAGTATTTATCTGATTTGGATGTGAGTTTGTCAGACGTCTAACATTTAACATAAACATCACAACACCAAATTTTTAAAAAAGACAAACTGGGACTCTCTCCAGTCCACATCTCATATGGTATCTTATTTATAGATTTCGATGGTACCCGGTTAAGTGTGAAAGCTGCAGTTTCTATAGCGTAACCCCAAAAGGATAGTGGTAGATCTGACTGACTCATCTTTGACCGAACCATGTCTAACAAGGTCCGATTACTCCGTTTGGACACCCCATTCTTTTGAGGCAGCCAGGAGGCATAAGTTGTGGAACAATTCCGCAACTCTTTAGATGATTAGTAAACCCATGACTCAAATATTCGCCTCCATGATCAGATCTTAGAAACTTAATTTTCTTGGCACATTGATTTTGTACTTCATTCCGGAATTCCTTGAACTTTTTAAAAGTTTTCGACTTGTGCCTCATTAAGAAGACATAACTATATCTACTATAGTCATCGGTAAAAGTAATGAAGTGTTGAAAACCACCTCTAGCAGTCGTGCTCATTGGTCCACATACATTAGTATGTATGAGTTCCAATAAGTCAGATGTCCTCTCACAATACCCTATGAAAGGTGTCTTGGTCATCTTACCAAGTAGACAAGACTCACATATTTCAAATGATTCAAAATCAAATGATTTTAGAAGACCATCTCTATGGAGTTTCATTATTCATTTCTAACTAATATGATCCAAGCAACAATGCCAAAAGTAAGTGGGATTCAAATCATTTGGCCAAAGCCTCTTAGCATCAATATTATAGACAGGAGCATCATCAAGATTTAAAATAAACAACCCATTCACAACGGAAGCATAGCCATAAAACATTTTATTCAAAATTATAGAACAACCATTGTCCTCAATATTGATTTTATAACTTTCTAACAACAAACACGAGGCAGAAATAATGTTTCTACTTAATGTTGGAACATAATAACAATTATTTAATTCCATAATAAATCCTGAAGGTAAATGTAGTGGAAAGGTCCCGACAGCCAATGCAGTAACCCTTGCTTTATTCCCAACTCGGAGATCAACCTCGCCTCTTGCAATGCTCCTACTCCTTATTAACCCCTGCATCGAATTACAAATATGAGCAATCGATCCGGTATCAAATACCCAAGAGTTATTAGGAGAATTGGCAAGAAATACATCTATAACATTGATATCTGAATTTGATGGCTTAACTCCACCATTCTTTTTCAAATCTGCCAGGTACCTTTTGCAATTCCTTTTCCAATGGCCAGACTCGTTGCAGTAGAAGCATTCACTCTCTGAAGTATGGCCAGACTTGGAATTAGGCTTAGGTTTGATGCTGGGGATCTTATCCAAAGCTTTAGCCTTGCCTTTTCCTTTAGTCTTAGCTTTCTTCTTGAAGCTAGTACTTTTCTGCACCATCATCACATGACTAGTGCTTTTCTTAATGCTGTCCTCTGCTGTCTTGAGCATCATATACAGTTCGGTGATATTCTTATCCATGCCATTCATATGAAAAGTCATAATGAATTGCTCGAAGCTCAAAAGGAGCGACACAAGAATCAAGTCAGTAGCCAACTCTTGGCTAAGTGGGAAACCAAGTTTTTCTAAGCTCTGAGTGTAACCAACCATCTTGATTACATGAGGGATTACCGGACTGCCCTTGGCCAGCTTACATCCGTACAAGGACTTTGAGATCTCATATCTCCCAGTCCTAGCCTGGGTCTCAAACATACCCTTAAGCGCAACGATCATATCGTAGGCCTCTATGTTCTCAAACTGCTTCTGAAGGTCTGAGTTCATAGCAGCAAGCATGAGACAGCTAACATGGAGGGACTCATCAACCGCCTTTTGTAAAGTGACTTTAACAGCATTGGAAGCATTCTCGTCAGGCACATCTGGAATTGGTTGCTCTAGAACATGTTCCTTTTTATCTTGCCTGGGAACAATTCACAAATTGCGGGACCAATCTGCAAAGTTTGTTCCATTAAGTTTTTCCTTTTCAATTATCGAACATAAAGTATAACTAGAAGTGGGTGCAGTAGCAGGTGGTGCCATGATCTAAAACAGAAAATATATGCAAAAAATGAGACAAATATTCATAAAGAGTAACTTATATTAAACAATTTAATAAAGATACTCCCACTAAATTCCATATCCCTCTTACGGAACTTAATGATTCAAGACCCACAATTAATTAGTCTACTAGTGAGCTTTAGCATCATTGCTAGAAGGCTAATGAATTTGGTAAGCAACCCTTTGCTAATCATATCACTATATGACTCTTGTTGTTGAGTGGCATCTTTATGCCCTAGCCCCAACTCTATACCCTAAGGTCCATCACCGTTATGACGACCTCATCAAGTGTAACCAATACTATGCGTGTGAGTGTCCGACACGAACCCATCTAATCAAGCAAAATTAATGGCACTCTACTTTAGCAGACCTACCATTAATTTACATGATTTTGGATGGTGCAGCCAATTGGGACAGCATCAATTTTGCTTAATATTACGTGAGGGATCTTTACTTCTATCATGTTAAAAGCATTCAGAACTACTATATAACATTCATAGAAATAAATAAACAAGAATATAAAAGCAATTACAGATAATCACATTAACTGTGATATAGTATGGCCCTTCATATGGTGATCTCTATCGCCACATTTCCTGTTTGTCATGCCTCCAAATCCTTTAGTCTCTAAGTACTACCACTAAACTATTACTCCTAATAGCACTAGTAATAATTACAAGGAATGTAGAAATATCACAAGTCGACATGCAGACTATTTATACAGATATAGACAGCCTTAGGCTGCAATCAAGCATGACACGCAGGTCATGAAAATTACACGCATGCATCATATACACAAGGGGGCCATACTATTCACATCAATCCTGCAAAAACAAGTTATGCATAGAATCACATTCTATCGAACGATGTGAACTCACAACAAGCTATAAGGCGTTGTACTCGTACGGCGGTCCCGCTAGCCCATTAGCGGATGGGGTCCAAAGGGGCAGCGCCCGAAACCTATTCGCAAAACACTGATCAAATCACGTATCCGACCATGGAAAATCTCTTCGAGTTAATCATATTAACTCTATTTTCGACCAGAGATCCGTGTCGATCAATCCTATTGATCTTTGCATGCTGCTTGTGGCTTTAAGTTTCACGGTCTACCCCCGATGGCGGAAAACCGATAGGTAGAGGTAAGTATTGGCGTGACCATAACAGCACGTTCACAGAGCAATGATCTTGAACCCATCGAGGACCACCGAATAAGAATTAATGTAATTAACAAGTGCCAAAAACCGATCTATCAAATAAAACGACCAGCAAAACATCAATAGATCACATCTATTACTATCGCATATCATCATATGCGTCTAATCTGAATATAGAACTACGCAGCATGGCTTTGATACCACTAAAGGGGAACGGGTAGGCTACTCTAGCAAAAAACAAAATTTTCTACCATGTAACCAAGGAACAACTTCAAGTTATAGATCACAGAATTACCACTAGACGCGCAGACCCGTAGTGAAGTAGAGTCAATGTAGCGCGGTGGTGCAAACATAGTCGTACTAGCCTCGTGCCTCCTCTAACAGCTTCTTGTGAGCGACACAGTTTGCGGATCATCCTAGCGTTGAAGCTTCGCAGCAACGCCTCCAAGGTATCCACAAGTACGGGAAAAGAACACCACGCACTGGAGTGCTAGTGCCGCCGCGTAGTTCTGAGCAGAGAAGGAGTGGCAGCTAGGGTTTTAGGAATTCCAAATTCCTATCATCTTACCCCCTCATTCAATGCTAGCACCTCCTCCCTTTATATAGATGTCCCAAAACGGGTTTCAACCTTGGAAGCCTGTTAGCAACTATGAGCCCATTACAACTCGGATCCCTATCCGAATTGGTTACAACTCCTTAAGTGTGTGAACCTATGTAACATCCCAAAATATGCATGTAATCTTATTACTATTATTGTTTTGTGCATTTGGTGATTTTCTGAATTTATTGGATGATCTGGAATTTATTTTGAATTTATTTTAATTAAATTTATTGAACCTTTTGTGAAAACTAATTATATATAGATAAAACTAATATAAAGTTTTGGCAAAAATATTTTAATTGAGTTCAAAATGTCTCAAAGTATTTTTGAAAATTTCCTTGGATTTTTCCAAATATTTTTATTGCCTAAAACTAATTAAACTAAGTTCTGTAATTAATTTAATTAGAAAACCTAGGAAAATCGAGCAGAACAGTACTAGGCCGAAGCCCAGCACTGTGTGCGTGCGGCTTGGCTCCATGCAGCCCGTTCAGCCCACCCCGCCGCTGCCGTTGCGCTCGGCCATTTGATCTCCATCGGGCGGTCTCGATCAAGCCGAAACCCTAGCGCGTTCAAGCCGTCGGATCAAGATCTTGCGGTAGAATTTGCATCGCGTTATTTTGGAAAGGTTGGATCACATCCGTTGATTTTGGAAAGTGCGGATCGGATCAAATCGCCCGGGAGGTAACCTGGGCCGTTCCTCGTAATTGGACGGTCGCGTAATTTATGGTTTCCTTCCTAGCGCGCATGCCAAGGCTATAAAAGGCGCAACCCGCACCCCGATGATCGCCATCCCAGTATGCATCCAGTAGTCCTAGTCGCTTCGTCAATGCCTTCGTCGTTTGTGCTTGAGAGCTCGTCGTAGTTTTCCAAGCGTCGCCGCTTGTTTTCTCGCCGTCCCGCCGCCGTCGAGCCTCCATCTGCAGTGTGGGTTCCGGTTTCGGATTCAATGTGTCAAGCCGCACCGGAGCTACTATCTTTTCATCGTCGGAAGGACCTAGTTCGCTGTCGGACCCGTCATCGTCTTCGTCTCTGGGAACTCAGCGTCGCTGCGACATCGCCGTGTCTCGGAGCTTCGGTCAGTCGTTAGATCGCCAATCGACGCCTCAGATCATGCCACGTTGCTTCGTTAGAAGTGATCTGCTCGGGTAAGCATGGACCATCAGATCGGTTTGGTCGCTCGAGATTGAGCAACGTGTGCGTAGTGCGGTAACCGTCGGATCATGGTGCGGATGGGTGTCGCGTGTCGGGCGGGTGTTCCGGAGAATCGTGCGCCGGGTGCACGGTGGACCAGCGGGTTCGTGGACCGAGTCCATGCGCTCGGAGTGACGTGTCGGCCTGTGACTAGTCCACGTGTCGCCAGCGCAATAATCTGTATTTTTCTAGTAGAAAAATAATTCGGTTAATTCAGATTTTCTAATTTTAGAATTTAATAAAACTTTGAATAGCTATATCTTTTGCATTTGAACTCGGATTTGAGTGATTCAAATTTCTAAAAATTTGTAAAATCAAGATCTATTTGATGGTGAATTTGAATTGATTTTTGGAGTCTATTTTCTCTCTATTTTGGGTGTTTGTTGCTATTTTTATCTCGATTCGCGTAGACGTTGAATTGCTCGGTGTTCCGGAGGAGGATTCATCGCTCCAAGACCCAAGTTCAGAGCAAGAGAAGAACCCATTCAAGGCAAGTTTTGCTTTGATCATGTTGCACCTAATTTTCACAAATTGCTATGTTGTCTTTAAAATTTATGCATGATATTTTATGTGTATAAAGGACTTGATTAATTTGTGATCTAGGTAATATACCAAGTTGAGTTAAACCCTACCTTGACAATTGTATGCCATGATCTAATTGTCACCCTAGGATATGGAATTAATAGTTGGTTAATATTAGTAATCAACATGGGATTGGTTAGATCGTGTTAGATGCTTAACCACGCCACGTCACCACATGTACTCGAATTATTGCTACTTAATCTTGACTAATGTATTATGGAACAATGTTTATGAATTTGGTGTGTCATGTGTTGTCACACAGTGATATTGAGTTGTTGTGGCGAGGAGGTCACACAAATGAGTTGAATTGATGATGGAATGTGGTGCATGGTAATCAACCGGGTTGGTGATCATTTTAGATCAGGGCAAGTGGCAAGGGGCAGTATGCCAAGGTGGGCCTGTTGGGTAGGGGTATGTGGAAGTCTTGCCTCGGTCATTCTAAAGACTTAACCTTGCAAGCCTTTGAACTGAGTCTTTCATGCAACCACACGTTTGGAATGGGACAGCCTAGCTGACTAATTTGTAATGTCTAGATTTCACTACTACTGTGTTGTATAGTGAGTCCCGGGTTCACGGGGCTACTCACATGGCACAATAGGGGGCCCCTGTTGTGGTGGTTGAACCCTTCAGTGTTGAAACCTTAGCGAGTGGTACCGGGTCTATGTAGAGCATTGTAAAGGCTTTGTTTTGGTCACTCACCTGTGTGGTGTTTGATTGTATCTTGTGGGTAAAGTGCATAACCTCTGCAGAGTGTAAAACCTGTTCGAATAGCCATGCTCACGGTATTGGGCAATGCTCGGGAATTACAGTCAAGGGTTAGAATTTTTATTAAATAAAGACTTGTTGGGGATGGCAGGTTGCCATGGAAAATTCAAACTTGACTTAGGATGGAATACCTTATTGTACTTGGAAAGTTGATTCTATTATTTACTATTAACTGTTTTACTGCCTTTCAATCTATTTACGGTATTATTTTATAAATGCTGCTTATTGCAAAATAGCCATTTAGCCGTTCCTTTGGAATGAGCCAAGCATTTAGAATATTAGACTTGCATTTCTGTGCACAACTGGTTGAGTGCTCTATGTACTCACCCCACAACAATAACTTCAGAAGAGGAAGAGTCTACGCCATTCCTAGAGGAGGATTACCACGATGCAAATGCTTAGGGTCTGAGCCTCGTCAGTTGCATGTGGTGGACTGGGGAGCTACTACGTTTATTTTATTTTCGCTGCTGCTTATTTACTATTTCTCAGTTAGGCTCTATACTGCAATAATCATGTAAGACAACAGTTATTATTAATTATTGAAGTTATGTTTTTTTCCGTTGTGTATGATTGTGATAACATCTATGTTGAGCCAGTGTGCACTAGCGTGATCCTGGACTAGTGCGATATACACAGAGGGTTTGGATTTGCATATTCATGTCCCGATAGAGATGGTATCACAACCATACTGACAGCAGGTCTTGGCCCTAGGTAGTTTGGTTTTCCTTTAGGAGTGTCCAAAATTATTTTCTAAAGGAAGAAAAAGAAACATGACTAATAAGAAACTCTTGACTCATCCCAAGTAAATGTAAAGATTGGATGAACCTCAATAATGTCATATATGCATTTCCTTGTTGCCTCACGATATCGGTCAAACCCAAGGCGAGTTATCGTCATCCTTGTTTGGATGGCTCGACCACTCTTTCTCGATACTGTGACTCGAATTTCCCGAAAACATCGAGTTAACTCTTTAACTCGATGACTCGGGTTACTCTTTACTCGAGTAGCATGGCCATGCATTTTCTGGAATATGACCACTCGAGAGGCCTAGAGATATCTCACCCGTTGTATGGAGGTGCAAATCCTATCTTGATCGACCACGCCTCACAGCATGTTTCATGACATACCCGAAAGTCATCTTTATAACTACCCAGTTACATAGAAGCGTTTGACGACCCCTAAGTAAGCCATTACGCATCTTGAGAACATGTGACAATCTCAAGTCGAAGGATATAGCATACACATCGTATATGAGACCAACTGATGACATGAAAGAATACAACGTTCTCGCAGTGTCTCATAATGGGTCGATCCAACACCATGTTCTCCAACATGTGTTTATATTATTGGTTTGATATCTCCATATCTTTGACTTGTGAAACATGGTCATCAACCAATACATATGCTAGTCTATTCATATGTGTCCTCATATGTTTATCGACTAGGGATCACTTTTAGAATGAACATCATAAAGATTAATATAGAGTTTCACAAACAAGTCACATACTTAGTAACCAATATCCATGATGTTATTCAAAGAAAATTATCATAGTTTATGAATATTTATGGAAATATAATCATCTCTATGATTGCCTCTAGGGCATATTTCCAACAAGTTCAACTTTCTATTTTGAGTCAAACTTGGGCTTTGGTCTTTCTACAAGTCTTATTCGGCCACTCCTTTGTACTGGCCGAATCCCCCTTCTCTGTTACCTATATATAGCTAGGGAGTCCATCAAAATTACTTGAGTTTTGTTTGGTCGTAGTTTTCATTGGTGAAACTATCAGGTATTCTCTTGTTCGGCTAGATCAACAGCAATATCGTGCTTCGGAACCCCACAAAATACTTCAATTAAATTTGCAATTTCATATTGCTTTTGCTTTGTTCTTGCTTGTTCTTTGATTGCTTGCAGGAATTGATATTTGTGATCATGTCAATTGTGTTTTGGCATGGTTAATAACAATTCGGAGTTTGGTTCAGCGATTGGTTGGCGTTAGCAGATCAGGCCTCCATTAGCCTCATCAGGTGTTATTAGAGCTTTTGTTGGTCGGTGAGAATTTAATACCTTAGATTAGTTTTTGTTTTATGTCCTAAATTGCAAATTACTCCACAAAAAAATTCAACCTTTAGATTCAAACTAGTATTTTAGTGTGTTTTGTTATGTTTTGATGCATTAGAGTCCTTGTTTTAGCTGCTTATCGTTTTTCCTTCCTGTAGCTTTTATTTAATCTGTCGAGTACTTTTTTATTTATAACTTTTGTATACAAGCTCGGATAAAAGTGTTCTTGCATTTTCTTGAAACTTTGGAACGAGCTCTACAGAAACCTAGTTGGGCACTTACTCTAATTCCGTATCCAAGTCAGTTTAATCTGGACGTCAAAGTTGGTGAAGCAAGTTGTACTTCCAATCTAGATCGGTTCGGTATTTTGATTATAATTCTCATGTTTGAACTCCGATTGAGAAGTCTTTGTACTTTCCTGAATCCTTGAAGAGGCCTCTACAAAAACATTTTTGAGGTGTCCTTTGTGATTCGGAATCTTTCAAACCAAATTTAATTCGGATTCGGATTTTGTCAGATCGGCTGAATTTAGGTCAAATCTGTGTACCTCAATTTTTTGGCTATAACTTCTCTATACGAGATCCAAATTGTGTGTTTGTATACTTGTTTTAAAGCATAGAATATTACCTTCAATTTATTACATTGTGAGCAAACTAGATTAAGTCATTTTCATACTTAAATTGTGGCGACAAGTTTGCTGCATTATTTTGGCTGGATGTGGGTTTTTTGCGGCAGTTTGTATTCTAGCTTGTTCCTTTGAGTTGGTTGAGTCCAGTAGCATCCACAAACTATAAAACCCCAAAAATATCGGTACACATACCTTTGGGAACCAATTTATCCCTTGGGAATATTTTGATCCCAATTGAGACTAGCTATTTGATATTGCTTAGAGCTGCTCTACTTGATATATTGCATAATCTTGAATTATCATATCATACTATATTGTGACATCGAGTTAGGGATTCCAAAATTTTGTTCATACTAGTGTTGGCCGAAAGTCACCCGAAGAAAGAAAAGAGAATGAAACAGCCAAAAAGCAAAAAAAAATAGTGGTTGGTCGCACCATATTGAGCAAAACCCTAATTTGTGTTTGTTATTTTCAGATTGTGCAATTGTATTAATTAGTGAGCAATCTTGTGCCCTTTTTACATTCTTGAAGCAATAAGTTAGTGTCTCTCTACGACTAGTGCAATAGAGCTTTTGGTGCCTCACTTATATTTTACTAGTCGCTGAGGTGGTCACCGAGCTAGAGGAGGCTTTGCGAGAGGCTGAAGGCCAAGCAGCTCAGGGAGATCTGGGCGTTCAGGAGCCAGTAGAGGGAGCTGAAGAAGATGAGGAGGACCCCGAGGAGGTCGAGTACGAGCCAGAGGAGTGAGAGTCTTAGAGTTGGGTTGAGACTCAAGTGTTGAGTCGCGTCTTTAAGATAGTCTTTACCTTTTTAGCAGTCGTTAAGGTTCTGTGCTTAGTTTGGATCTTGATTGCTAAGTGTGCAGTATGTTTTGCATAGCCTTTAAGTTTTTGTAAGCAACCATACGAAGTATTAATAAAGTTGATAACTTGGGTTTAACTTTTTCCTCCACCTTAGAAATTCTTGCGTCTTATCTATGGTACATCTACCTTTCCTAATCCAAGAAGCAATCAACAGATGGTGAACACTCGTGACAACAATGGTGCTTCAGGAAGTGGTCTTCACCATAATGACAACCCCAATGATGGAGTATTGCCGCAATCATCACCACCAGTGGACATCCAGAATTTGGGAGCTTTTCTTGTAGCTCAGACCCAGCTTATGCAGACGATGTTAGTTGAGGTGAAGGGAACTGCATCTTGGAGGTCATATGTTAGGGGGGCCAGAGCAACGTGGATGATATCGGGTGCTTTTAGTGCATGCATATGAAAGGGTTGTTGCCCCATAGCAGTAGTTTGACGCCGGTGAGTGTAGTGTATCTCAAAATGAGTTAAGTTATGGTGACACCAAAATTAGGGAATATAGCCATGAGCAGCATGTTTAGAAATGCAATGAGGACATCATTTACTAGAGTGGTGAACAAGTTGAAGTTGGGGAGGATGATGGAAACATTGGGCATGAAGCGCGGGGGCAAGTAGACGAAGGTGTGGAAATTGAGGAAGTAATAGTACAAATGGAAGAGGAAGACCATGAATATACGAGAACAAAAGTGGAAGACGACGATGACTCAGATGAGGAAGATGGAGGTATAGAGCCGCTTGTGCTAGCAGATTGGAGCACGCATCAATTTAATAAGCTGGTTGTCAACGAAAGCAATGATACACCTTGGCAATATAGTGACAATGAGGTTAGGCCTAACAATATGTACCCGACAAAGGAGGCAGTGCAGGATGCTATGAAAGATTGGCCCTTATCAGTAAGAAGAACTTTCAGGGTTAAGAAGTCCACCCCAACCTACTATGACATGCTGTGCGAGATCCAAGGGTGCCCCTAGAGAGTGCACGTGTACAAACCCAAATGGGCCACCCACTGGCTATGTTCGAAGGCTGAACAGCATAGCTATATGACTGAGGAAACTCTAATGGCTCACAGGAACCTGACATCCAGTTATATCGTAAATATCATGTATCTGGAGATAGTTGAGAACCTCAATTTTGAGCCCCGTGCTATTATCCGAGCAATCGAGAATAGATACCAGTACACAATTAGCTACGGGAAGGCATGGAGGGTGAAGCAAAAGGCCTTGGAAATGAGATTTGGAAAATTTGAAGACTCCTACCATAATCTGCCCGCACTGCTCAGTTGCATTCAGGGAAGAAATTCTGGTACTTACTATGATTATCAGGACTGTCCATCAAGCAAGTGGCCAACCAAGAGGCATCTAAAGAGAGTTTTCTTCGCATTCGGAGCTTGCATTAAGGCGTTATATCACTACCGTCCATTGTTGTGTGTGGATGGCACATTCTTGACTGGGAAATAAAAAGGGCAAATAATAACAGCTATGGGCGTTGATGGAAACAACCAGATTCTGAGTATTGCTTTCGCCTTTGTAGAAAGCGAGAACTATGAGAGTTGGTTGTGGTTCCTACAGAACTTGAAGATCGGAGTGGTGAAAACTTGTCAAGATGTGTGCATACTGCATGACAGGCATGTTGGTCTACTTAGTGCTATCAAGAAGTTGCAAACAAGGGAAGAGGAGCCATTTCCATGGCCCGACTTGTAGAACCGATAGTCCATGAGGTATTTGGGTGCGAACTTCTATAAGCAATTCAAGAACAAGGAACTGATGAACATGTTCAAGAGACTATGCAAGTAGAACCAAGAGAGTAAGTTTCGTTTCGTATTGTATGGAAGAATCTTGATGAGCTAACAAGAAAACACAAAGAGGAGCGGACGAACAAGGCTACTAGCTGTGAAACACAGGAGCAGGCGGAGCCTCTATTCCCTCTGCCAACATAAGATGAGGCGACGAATCGTCCTCGAAAGCAAAGGCCAATCAAATATTTCTCAGACTGGATAAAGCATGAGCCGAAAGAGAAGTGGTCATTATTACATGACACACATAGTGCTAGATACGGTGTCATGACGACAAACTTGGCGGAGGTGTACAACTGGGTAATGAGAGGGATGAGGTGTCTCCCGTCGGTAGGAATTGTAAAGGGAGTGCTACGGGGCACAACCAAGTACTTAAACATCTAGCTGCTGAAGTAGTAATGAGATATGAGAATCTATTGTATTCAAGCATGATCACTAAATACATGGATGAGAAGAGTAAGAAGGCAGCCAAGTATAGAGCTATCAAAGTAGGTGCACGAACACTGCGCTTCGAGGTGATATGTAGGGATAAAGGACGGTGTGGAACAAACCAAAAGGTTATCACCCAAGAGTGCATCTTGCAAGTTGACTCAAAATGCTCGTGTAACAAACCCCATCTTTTGCACAGGCCATGTTCTCATGTGATAGCCGCATGTGCCTTACTTGGAATGCGACCCAGTACATATCTATCTTAATATTTTACAAAGGAAAAGGTGAAGGAAACTTGGAGCGAAGAGCTTTATGCTTAGGGTGTTGTCAGTTCTTTCACCACAACTCCTAGTGTCAATAAAAGGTTCTGGGTTCCTGATTTTGATGCAAGAACATACAAAGCAGGGTGTCGCAAAACAAGGCATATAAAAAATGACATGGATGAGTCTGAAGCTAGTAAGCGCGTGAAGAAATATTCATTATGCAAGCAAACATGACATACATTCAAAGACTGCCAGCCACAAAACGAAGAGGATGAAGGAGGAGATGGCAACCCGACAGTGGGGGAGGGATCGTCGTCTGCAAGGTGTGGTGGATGACGTCATCGTACTACCGGAGAAGCTATTTGAACTATCATATGCTATATATCAAATTCATATTTTATTGATGTAATGTGCGTTGTATGAACTATGTTTTTTACCTAGTTGTAAGCAAGTTGTATGTCGTTGTGAGTGTTGTTGCTTCATAAATTATTGGAATTTGTTTCAATATATTGTTATGATGCTTGCGTAGTTATTTGTATGCATTTGTTTCTATATATTGTTATGATGCTTATATAGTTTTTTATATGCATTTGTTTCAATATATTGTTATGATGCTTGTGTAGTTATTTGTACGCATTTGTTTCTATTTATTATTATGATGCTTTTATAGTTTTTTGTACGCATTTGTTTCTATATGCATTTGAAATATAACTTTCATTTTTGTAATTTGCAAGTATGGCTCACCAGGATGGAGATGACGACTGGCCATTTGAGTTGCTAGATCCGGTTGTTGATATTTGTCACCGTGCCCACTACGCCACTGCTTTTCGTGAGGAGGGACAGGATCCTCTAGAGCTCGGCGTACTATGACCGAGGCCACCGCTGAAGCTATGGACGATCGATCCTCATTGGATCCCCAGGTAACATACTATTCTTTAGATTTCTAAATATGTTTGTTGTAGTATAATAATTTATATTAATTAATTAGTGTGGTTGTGATATTAATTTTACATTTTTGTTTCGTAGGCTTTGAGCATCAGGATTGCTGCCACTCGCCCGGATGGTGCAGGCGGTGCATGACGATGCGCAGGGATGGGACGTGGGTCGCCGATTCCCGTTCGACATGTCCCTGTTCACACTCTGTTGGATCGATGGAGGCCGGAGACGCACACCTTCCATCTACCTATCGAGGAGATGGCAATCACTTTGGAGGATGTCTCGTACCTCCTTGGACTCTCGATCGCCGGTGACCCTATGGTGCCCTAATACGTCGACCCGACATGGCGCAAGGAGCTACTTGCGCAGTTCCAGGGTGTGCTACCAGCTGCTGTGTACTAACCCTTCACCAGCACACATGGTCCGACACTGAGGTAGCTTCAACAGTTTGTGGTACGCAACTAACCTTTCAGGCTTAATTGTGCATATATTGGCTAAACTAACAAGAAAGCTTAAATTTACAGGCGGAGAACAACTTCAAGCCGCCACCTTGAGGCGTACCTATTGTGGCTCTTTGGCTGGTGCATGTTCACGAGCTCCCACGGGGATAGCGTGGACAAGCACCTCGTCCAGTTTGTGAGGGCGATTGTGGATGCCCTCCTTGACATCGTGCCGCAGTTCTCCGAGGGGTCGACTGTGCTGTGCACCACGTACCGTGTGCTCTACGACGGTTGTGGATGGGTAGTCGACGGGTCCACCTTCACCAGATGTCCACTGCTTGTATAGCTTTGGGCATACGAGAGGTTCCAAATCGAGCGGTCTGACATCAACCTACAGCCTCTTGTACATGCAGGTGATGACGACGTTGACGCTCCGACCATGGGCACCATCTGGTGCCACCGATGGGTAAGAAATTGCAATCACGATTTTCAAACTTTCGCTTTAACATTTCTGAGTACTAACGGTAACGTTCTGCGTTGTTTTTTCTATCATCACTGCAGCCTAGGTAGGCACAGAGGATAGTACGGCTGGGCTACCCATAGTTCGTCGCTGCGTTCGACCACCTCACTGACGACCATGTGGGCTAGACACTGTACACAAAGGCGGAGGTGCAGCTACGTGTGACAGGTGGATTGTCAACTCTTTGCACACGAGATGCGGCATACTGGCGCACACGTCGGTTCCTCCTGTTCGACGTTTAGGTCAAGGGCTACGCTGTCCATCGAGTGATGAGGTAGTTTAGTCTACGACAGGAGTTCCTAGTCCAGGTCAACCGTGTGGTCCCATACGGCGCTCACACGTAAGTTCTCTGCATCGATGTTCTATAATTATTATCGTGTAATGCCATCTAATAATACTATATTTATTTCTTATCCATAGCCAGACTAGGAAGGGCGTGCATGGGGCCACCCCCTGGTACATACGTAAGGCGCCATGAGTTGAGAAGTTGGGAGGAGCCCTGGACAACGTCCACAATGAGGCGACGGCGTACGGCCTGCAGACGTACCGCGGCTACCGACATTGGTACACTTCCCGTACCCATTTGCGTTTGGTACGTGTCGACCCCGATCCTCCTAGACATGTCCCCAGGGTGAGGGACACGTATCCCACCCATACGGACTCTGCTCTACACATTGCAGTACGTTTCATCCAATCTACGATGTATTTTTGTATTGTATTTTCCAAACTACTGTGCTAGGCTAATTCGTAATGTATTTTTCAGACTGATGCGCTAGGCCAGTACTATGAGGAGTCAGGGAGCTTCCTTTCTCGTCTATTGCGTAGGGTAGACGTGACCAGAGAGGAGGTGACCTCCTTCTTCGTGAGGTTTAGGGAGAGCTCGAGACGCATCCATGAGTTGGCGGGATGCTGCGCGTCTCCCGATGTGGCTCATGGCGTGGAGCTTAGTGGAGGGAGGGGTGCTACAGGTACATCTTCACATACTACAGCCTCCCGTTCCAATGTCACGCTGACCTCTGCGAGAGGACGAGCTACTGGACACGCTGGTCTAACTGCTCACGTCGGAGGTGAGTACTTAATCACACTTTCTGTGTTTTGTAATCATTCTTTGAATGCTATCAACAATTCTTCATTTTTTATAGGCTCACAGGCATGGTGGTTCTCCTCTACAGCTTCACCTGCACCTGAAGACTACGAGACGCAGTTTGATGATCCAGCCCACGTGGAGTACGACCTCGACGATGGTGGTGTGTCGAGATACTTCGCTGATGCAGATGAGCCTGGACCATCGCAGTTGCAGTGAGCACCACCACCGACGCAGCCTTCTCAGCCGGAGTACACTACACCTCCAACTAGACCACAGAGGGCCCACCGCGCGCCGACGCAGTTCAGCTACTTCCAGTGGCAGATTCATAGGAGGCTTGCCCAGCCGTGAGGAGCCACCCAGAAACGGGGTCGGCAATAGTTTCTTATGTTTTGGATTGTTGTAACTTTTTATCTTATGTATTTAGGGTGTGTTTGGTAGAGCTCCAGCTCCACCAAATCCGTTGATCTGGTGGAGCTGGGTATTCCTAGCTCCACCAGATCCATGGAGCTGGAGCTGTGAGTACATTAAGGGTGCGTTTGGTTGCTTGGATGAGGTTGGATGGGATATGGCCATCCAGTTTGGATGGGATGGAGTCATCCAGGTGGCTGTTTGGTTGGGTGAATAGGGATGAGCCAATTTTTTGTTTGGTTGGATGTATGAGGATGGATAGGATAAGCCAATTTTTTGTTTGGTTGGATGGACGATGAGGATGGTCGGTTTGTTAATTCTAGCATAGAGAGAAAAATCTTTTTAAAAATTTTGGAATTAAAAAATAAATAAACCGACTATAGCTTTAAAAAGTTGAAATTTTTAAAAAATAAACAAAAATACCACAGCAAAAGGGGGAACTGTAGCTTCAAGTACACTGTAGCAGCTATAGTACTTCGCGGGGTGCTGGATTCGAGCGCAGGACCTCCTAGTAGGAGCCCAAGGCTTTAACCAATTGAGCTAACTGAGGCTTCTGATAATTAAGGACTAACAAATATATAAACCAACAAGCGTTGGATGCCTGGATGGACTCATCCGGCCGAATTTCTGGGATCCATTCATCCAGCATCTTCAAAGAATATTCTCTTTTTCTGGATGCCGTCATCCACCTTTTCCATCCAACCAAACAAATGGATGAGTAGAAAGACAGGGATAGGACCATCCCATCCACCTTTGCCCTTGAACCAAACACTACCTAAGAGTGTTTAGATGGATCATCTTGTTTACATTTTAGACCAAACATATAAACTTAATTCACTTTATTTTAGCCTACAAGTTTCAGATTTCAGGAGAAGCTGGGATCTGGAGATCTACCAAACAGGCCTAGTTAATACGTTCCGGATATGTTGTATGATATATGGTTTTTATGATAGTAAACTATTATATTTGGTTATGCAATACTGTTATTCTTTGTTACAGTAAGCCTGCTTTCAAGCACAAAGAGTCAATTAGTTAAAAATGGTTATAATATCCCGTACTAATACCTCAAAAATGGTTGACATATCATATACAGTGTAGTCACAAACTTACAAAGAAAAATGGACCGCAATCGTGTAAAGTGAATGGTCACTTAAGCCTTTTCGATAGCCCATAAAATGACATGTTTAGATGGAAAATTATGGAGGAATAGCCCCGAAATACGCTGTGATACATGTACTACCATAATATGCAAAAGGAACCTATTGAAAACTTGCTTGGCATCTCAATCCTGCCGAAGCAAACACCCTAAACGATCACTACAAGTGCAGATTCTAAAACACAAACCTTTGAAGGAGATGACGGCCGTGCAACAGCTTTTTCAGGGCGATTAGCCAAATCACGGGCGTGTAGCCTTGTTAGGCCGATTAGACAAGTCACATATATAGCATCCTTGTTAGGATGAGTTACCAAAAAAGAAAGCCTCCATCACCTTTTTCGGTGACAATTTGTGACACTCTGCCCAAATCTTTAAACTTTTTCAAGTCAATTTGACAACACTCTACCTGTAGCTTTGTCAGGCCGATTTGACCACACGCTATCATCAATGGATATTATCTTCTTCTAATGCTCAACAACAATAAATATTTTATCCACACAACCTTTCTTAATATCCTGCTTCAGTTGTCAGATTTGTTTTGCAGATGTGGTTCGATGTGACTACTCACTGCACGGTACGAAGCCTCTTCGATACACTCAGTACACATACTGCATAGTCTGTAGTGACCACTCACTGCCTACTTTTAACCCTGAATTGACCACTTATTGTACAGTAAATTAGTCAGTACTGACACCTTGCATGCATGACTGCCTTTTCAGCCTGACTTGACTACACACTCCAGCGTTTTGCTATCCGTCTGTATGTTTGAATCTTACCTTCCAACACTTAGTCCATACACCATCCCTTCGAGTCTATAAAAGGCCAAACTGCAGGCACACATCCACAGCTCCCACTCACACTTCACCATGGCTGCATCCTCTAGCAGAGCATTCTCGTGGACACCAGATATGAGCACCGTAGTCCTTCGTTACACGTTGAAGGTTACACGTAATGGGAAGGATGATCTATTCAAGGAGGAGAACCTAAGTAAAGTGGCGTCCAAATTGCAAAAGTGGCGTCCGACATTACTGAGGCATAACGTGACAACCTCAAGCCTGAACCTTGTGACCTCCGATGACCATAAGGCGCACTTGCAAGAGTGGAGCCAAAGGTATTTCAAGGTGTGCGAACTAGCTGACCACCCTTCTGCTACTAGTTTCTCTACGAGATCTTATAGGGTACTGATGCTGCCCGATCAGTATGCAGAACATATTAAGGTTAGTTATTTCCTATTTGTTCACCCTACTAATATTTTTAGTATTATCCATAAGTTCGCTAATTCGCATGCTCGTCCTATGTGTTAGTCATTCCCGGAGGATAAAGAGTTGCTGAACAAAGATATCCCAGAATTCACGGCGATGTTTATCCTCTTTGGCGGGGGTGTGATGCCTGGTTCGCGCAAAAGATGCAAAAGAGGATCTAACTGGAGAGATAGTGGTCCACACAGTACTGTTGCAGCATCAAGTTCAAGAGGACATTCGACCACCACCGGAGGCAGGCTTGCTCCTAACTCTGCAAATGATGATGAAGATTTTGTATCACCTAGACCTCGACGTTTAAGCACTACCACAATAGGCCGTTCAAGCACTACTACAACAGGCTGTTCAAGAAACAATGCAAGAGGACGTTCAACCATCACTGAAGGAGGGTTAGCTCCCAACCATACAAATGACAATCATGATGACGATTTCATGCCATCTAGGGCACGAACCTTGTGACTTATGTTGTATCCTAGTTTTATGAATTCCTTAAGGTATGTACCTAGTGTCGACTTTTGTAGTCGGCAATGAATTTATGGGGTAGGCGCTCGATCTCAAACTCGAAGGTCACACAAGACGAGGGGTTTAGACAGGTTCAGGCCCTCAGCGATGGAGGTAATACCCTAATCCTGTGTGCTGGGATTATATGGATCTCTTGGATCAGGGGTTGCTCAAAGCGCAATATGCTCTGGGCGATATGAGGTGTTCTATGCTCTATGGCTTGATGCCTATGTTGTTGCCCGCCCTCTCCCTTATATAGTGGGGACGAGGTGGCTTACAGAGTCCCAATCGGATAAGAGATTCCGATCGGTTACAAGATTCTAGTCGGTTATAGGACAGAGTTTACATCTTTATCTATCCTTCTAACGACTCGGATTACAACTGTATCCATTATATCTAAACATAAGTTCGACTTCCGTTATGATATATCCCTTTCCGTACGGTTAAGAAGCTTGATGTGGAGCGTATCCTCTGGGTCTTCATCATGGGCCTTTCTTGAGGATCCCCAGGAATCTATATCCCACAGCAGCCCCCGAGTGCTTCATGATCCGACTGCTTTACTCTGGGCTCCCTGCCTGAAAATCCTGACTGATTTCCTTATCCAATGGAAAAAAACCTTCCTTTCGCAATAGGCGAATTATGAAGAACTCGATCATAAATGCCGTCCTTTGCTTTTCTCAAGTGCAAATTTTTTACCGAGCTGATTTATTGCGAGCAGCCTCACAGACTTCTTATTATGTCACTAACGTAGATTTGATACTTTTCCCGCCTGAAGTCTTTAATTTTCATCGCTTGGCAGTCATCGGGCAGTCTTCGAGGATGCCTTGTTTTCCTGCGCCAACTTGTTCAGCCGAAAAAAAACATCTTCGTCTTCTGAAGTTGCATTAACACCAAATCTCTTCACCTTCCGACGCTTAATGTCCCGGCGCTTGCTTCGATTTATTCTGAATTGGCTATTGAAGGACCATGTGGAGGTCCATCCATGTTTGTGATGAGTATTTGACTTTATTTGAGCAAGGTGTGCTCAAGTTTCAGTTTGATTTGGATTGATTTTCAAAATGAAACAATTTGAGTTGTCTATGCCAGGAGTGGCAGTACCGGTCGTATGGACGCGGTAGTGATGAGTTGGATGGTTTATTGCACATATTTGTGGGCATTGCTATGTGAGGAGTTTCCTTGTCTTTGATGGTTGTAGGGCGACGGTGCTAGGTCATGGTGAGGCGAAGGATGACCGGGACTAGGTGAGGAGCGTCGGAGGTCCAGACGGTTGGGAGATCGCCGGAAGATGATCGGAGACGGAGTCCGGGCAAGTCAAGAAGACAAGAAAAGGAGTTGTTGCTAGCTAGATGCCGCGTGGATCAATGAGGGCCGTCGGATTGAGGTCTAATTGATAGGTTAGCGGGTCTAGGTAGTATGCTTTGAAAACCGTGCAAGAAAAGTCGGTATGTGTGTGGGTTTTGGGTTAGCCCTTGCATGGCTGTGTGTGTGGGTTAATCCTAGCCCTTAGATGAGTGCTCTAGGGTTGAGGGACTCATCCAAGGGTGGTAGGTGGCCCAAGAGTAGTATAAATAGGGGTGGAGGGGTAGCCTCCTTCCCTTGAAGGTGTTGAGGTTTTTGACGCTCATTTGAGCTTTGCCCACATGAATGTGAGGCTTTGTAACCTCCCCTTCCAGAAATGAAAGTTTTATCCATCCACCTCTGAATTTATTTTGCACATTTACATTATGTCTTTACTTTACGCAATTTAAATTCAGCATTTACTTTCCATAATTACATTCCCATAATTTACTTTCAAGTAATTTGGATTTGCCTCCCCTCCTTCTAAATGCTGCTGATCTTGGATGTTTTGAGTGTGTTCATATGGTTTTACTTCTCTTTTGCACTCTTGGATTGAGTATAGAACATCTTTTCTTTCAAGTTCCAACTTTGTTCAGAACTTGTTCTTCGCGCAGTAGTCAGTGTTTGATTTTTATAAAACTCTATAAAAATCCTTTTTGAGTTATTCTTGTTGGTGTAGGTGCGGGACTCTGATATACACCTGCCGAAAAATTTTGGAGTTCACTTGTTGCACCGTTTGGGCGCCATGTGGTAAAAACCGAGCCCCAAACTTTCTGCTCGAAGTTCTTGAGCATACTGTGTTCTTAGATTTTTCCTGTTTTTTCTGTATGGCTTTTTGAGGAGAAATTTGGTGGATTTCTTCACGACTCTGATGCTCATAGGGAGAAAAATTCTCAGAATTTTGTGAGCAGCAGAATCCCTCCAACCTCCTGTGCAAATTGAGGACAAGTTCTGGAAATTCTGCTTTTGCTTTTCTGAAAGTGACTTTTGTGATTTGAATTGATGTCCTTTCTAAAAGCAAGAGTTTGAATTGATTCCTCTTTATCTTGGACACTAGACAACCAGGATTGTGACTCAAAAATCCCCACATATTTTATGGTACTTATCCATGCAAGCTTGGGGTACACATAGTTGTCTAGTTTTTCGGGGTTTTCACAATTTCCTTTGAGCGATCTTGTCGAGGTTTTTGTTGGAGTATTTTGGGGGAATTTTTATTTGCGACCATTCACCCCCCCTCTGTTCGCCATCTCGGTCCTTCAATTGGTATCAGAGCCGGTTCTGCTCTTTCTAGATCTTGATCGGTCTCAAGAGCCATGTTGACGGACAAATATTCCACCAAGCCTCCCATCTTTAATGGAGTTGATTTTCCTTTTTGGAAGTCCCGGATGGAGTTATACATCATCGCCGGGGCTACGATATGGTGAAGGTGAAACTCCGTATGAGGTTCTGGCGATGAAAATGTCACGGCCATCAATATGGTTGGCGTTGAGGCGAATGCTAAGGCAAGGAACATTCTCATACAGGGTCTTAGCCACGATGAGTATGATAGGATTTCTCACCTTCGCTCCGCTCACGAGATTTGGGTAACCCTCGATGCTTACCATGAGGGTTCTACTCAAATCAAGACTGTGAGGCAGGACTAGTTCAAGCGCGAGTACAACAAGTTTGATCAAGCGGCGGTGATAGTCTCGACGAGTGTTTTGGTCGGTTTACAAAGATTTTGGCGACCTCCGAGCGGTTGGTTGCATATACGACTCGGACAATGCTCGGCATTTCTTGACCGCACTCGACCTTGGGTTTGGGAGATGAAGGTGACCACCATCAAGGACACCACCGACTTGTCGACTCGACTCTTGACGGGCTTTATTCCGCCTCAAGACTCATGAGATCGATGTCGTCTCTCGGAAGACGAAATTTCAATCGATGGCTTTGGTCACCGATCCCATTGGATCTTCTTCTTGATCCTTCTATTGGTTTCTCTCTTTCCGCCCTTTGCGAGCTAGCGATGACCAAGCTGGAAAAATTTCGAGAAAATGAGCTTGCTCTTCTCGCTCGCAAGTTTTCTCATGCATACAAGAGGGTGAGAGAGAGGAGAGAGGTGGCATGATCACCGCTTGAGTGTGGTGGCCCCAACCACATTGGCGAACTGTCCCAAGGTGGAGAAGGGCAAGAACGACTACACCGACAAGAACCGCAGCAAGAAGCCTCGGTTCGTGAACGGTGCACGAGAAGAAGTACAACAACTTCTCCAAGAACAAGAAGCTCTTCCACCGCGTCTGGCGCGCTTGGCGACATCAACCTCTCCGACACGGAGACATGGAGCGGCGAGGCGAGGATGATCCGCAAGAGAAGAAGGGCGGCGATGACTTCTCCGGCATGTGCTTCATGGCGACACCAACGACATCAGCGACTCGAGCTCTCTGATGACTCGGATGAGGTACCCTCCTATGACCAGCTCAACGAAGCTTTCTACAAATTAGGAAAATTTCATGCTAGAGCTAGAGCTTGAGAAGGAAGTAGGTACCTTGACTCGGGAGTTAGCTTCACTTAGATCTTCTCCCTCCCGAGTCACTGATGATTGCTCTTTGTGTGATGCTATTCTTGTGGAGTTGGAGAACCTAAGAACCATACATGATAGTGTGCTTGCTGAACTTGATGGTCTTAGGTTGAAGAATGCTAGCACTAGTTCTATTGATGCTATTCCTGTTGAGGCTAGTTTTCTTCATGCTCACTCCACTCCATGTGCTAATTGCCCTAAATTGCTTGTCGAAATTGATGCCATGAGCGAACACCTTAGAAAGCTTTCTACTAGAAATGATGAACTTGAATTGCATGCTTCTAAGGACCCAGTCAGCTCATGTGAGGGCTATAGGCAACTAAAACTTGACAATGATGTGGCTTTGAATGTCAAGTGTGATGAACTTGCTAAGGACTTACTAGTTAAGTCAAAATCAGGTTGCCTGCTGTGTGCTGGGGTTAAGGATGATGTGGATCAAATCCATATCGAGATTAGGAAGAAGTTAGAAGACCAAATCCTTAGGATTAGAGATGCTCCTTGCGTTTCTTGTGAGGCCCTCAAGATTGAGGCAGCCGTGCTAAGGGAACAAAAAGCACGTGTTGAGAGATCTTCTCTTTCTGGTTCTTCTTCTTCTCCTTCCCCCTGTTCTTCTTGTCCTTCTTTCTTCCGAGATTGCCAGTATCTTATGAGCACTCTCGAGAAGTTTGTTGGGGGCAAGAAGAAGCTCAATCTTATTCTAGACCAATCCAAGATTAGTAGATTCAATCAAGGTCTAGGATTTGATCCCTTGGAGCACGCTCGGGCGCATCCTCCCACCATTGTGCGTGGCTCCAAGAGTGGTGAGATTGTGGTAGCTCCCAGAGTGAGTACCACCGTGTTTAGGTCATTGGGGTTGTCCATAGGACTTCGACCGGAAGGTGTTACTCCTATTGCTACGCCTCTAGCAAGGCGAAGTACACATGCACCTTCGTAAGAAGGATGGTCACCTAGTAGATTTACGCTTGAGCGCGCCAAGATCACTCGGCGTGGCGTGTTGCTGCTCTTAGGGGTATTGGGGTCATCCCGGACTTTGAGTGCTCCTAAGACACACACTGCTTCTAGACAGGTTAGAGAGTCGCCTATTTTTGGGCAGCGTCCAGGACTTGGTTTTCATGCTAGTTCTTCGAGTTTTAGTCATGGAGCTGTTCGTAGTCAGTCTTTCCGCCATCCTCTTGATATTCCTCGTTTTTCCCATCGAGGTAGATATCAGCGGCGTGAGGTGTTTTCTGGTAGGAGATCCAGGCAGCCTTACTGGGATGGTCTGGCTTTTGCACCACGGCGTGCCAACCCGATTTGACTCTAGATTATCTACGAGTTGCTCTGATCGTGTGAGAGTTGGCGTCGAGAGAGACACTCGAGTCGATCTTCTTACGTGGCTGGTACTACGAGGTGTCGTATGGTTGATATTGGGTTCCTAAGTCTTCACTCTATCCCAGTACTGAGTCATCTTTCTCTCTTGTGTCTTCATCAGGTTCGTCGGATGGGGAAGGGAGATGTTTGAATTGTTGACTCCGGTTGTTCTCGTCATATGACCGGAGATTCTCGTTGGTTCTCTTCCCTAGTCCGAGCCCCCGGTGATGAGTTAATCACTTTTGGGGATGCATCTTGGTAGAGTCATTGCTAAAGGTACCATCTGCATTAACCAAAATTTCATTCTTAAAGATGTTGCCTTAGTAAGTAAGCGCAATACAATCGCTCTCTGTTTCTCGACTTATCGATGACTCTTTGAGGTAAGCTTCAAGAGTAATGCTGTACAATCCTTGATTCATCGGAGGGTTAGTTTGCGGGATTTCTAGATTTGGGAGAGTCTTTCGTGCTGATTTTTACGCTTTTACGGAGACTCTCTTGATGTTTGATTATACGAGTCCGTGATCTCTCTTTTCGGCATAGGAGACTTGATCACATTGGCTTTGATCATTTGACCGAGTTAGTAGCCACGATCTCATTCGGGTTTGCCCAAACTCAAGATGGTCAAAGACTTAGTTTGCTTTCTTTGCCGACATGGCAAGATGGTTCTTGCTTCTCATCCTCCGATCCAGTAGTGATGGTGATGCACGGGGACAGCTTTTACATATGGACCTTTGTTGGTCGGCTAGAGTCGATCGGCGGGAGGAAGTGGTATGTTCTTGTCATCGTCGATGATTTTCTAGATACTCTTGGGTATTCTTCATGGCCTCGAAGGATGAGACTTTTTCTCACTTCGGGGTTTGATCGATGGGTTGTCTATTGAGCTCCCGGTGCATTCTGAGCTATCTGCGGTGATAATGGCACGGAGTTCAAGAATTCCTACTTTGAGAGTTTTTGTGTGGAGTGCGGTTTAGAGCATCGGTTCTCTTCTCCTCGCCCCTCGTGAGAATGGCGTAGTGGAAAGGAAGAACAGGACCACAGTTGAGATGGCGGGACGATGCTAGATGAGTCTGATACTCTAGCAAGTTTTGGGTGAGGCTATAGCTCTTTGCTTGCCATGTTTCTAATCGCGTGTTTTGAGAGCACATTTGCATCACACTTCTTATGAGTTGAGGTATGGCGAAAGCCCAATGTGTCTCATTTTCGCGTTTTCGGTTGCAAGTGTTTTATCTTGAAGTCAGTAACCTAGATAAGTTTGAGTCTCGCTCTTACGATGGTATCTTTCTAGGTTACTCGACTTCTTCTCGTAACTATAAGTGCGGGCGTTGATGCGCATAGGATCATAGAGACTGTGATGTGACCTTTGATGAGGCTAGCCGGGAGCTAGACACGATGTTTGAGCTCTTCTTATCCCTCGAGACCATCTTTGTAGAAGATGAGGATGATGGAGATGATGGTGTTCCACGGATCTAGTCCCCTCTACACGAGGTGCCTCCTATTTCCATTTACGCACCTCGGGAGACCGGCCCTTGCCTTGAGCTCTCCTTTGCGAGTGGCTCTGCTCCTACCTCTTACGTGCATGAGGTAGAGGCCACTACCTTACGGTCCTCCCGTCATATCAAAGCTCATCCACTGATCGGATCATTGGTGATCTGTTTGAGCGAGTCACTCGCTCAAAATCAGGTTTGTCGATTTCTGCCTCCACTCTGCCTTTGTTGCCTCCTTTGGTAGAAGGATGTTTCTCATGCATTATCAGATGAATCGGGGATTAATGCTATGCATGAGAACTTGAGAACTTTGAGAGGAACAAGGTATGGCAGCTTGTCGAGCCCCATCTGGTCATAATGTCATTGGGACCAAGTGGGTGTTCAAAACAAGCAGAGTGAGGATGGGGTTGTCATTCGCAACAAGGCTAGGCTAGTTGCACAGGGCTTTTCTCAGGTTGAGGGTCTTGACATTGAGGAGACCTTTGCCCCTGTAGCTAGACTAGAGGCTATTAGGATCCTGCTTGCATTCTCTGCATCCCGGGGCTTCAAGCTCTATCAAATGGATGTCAAGAGTGCATTCCTCAATGGCTATATTGAGGAAGAGGTTTATGTCAAGCAACCTCCGAGATTGAGAACCCTAAGTTTCGAGTCATGTATACAAGCTCTCAAAAGCTTTGTATGGACTCAAGCAGGCCCCCAGAGCATGGTATGAGAGGCTCAAGTCTTATCTTCTCAGCCATGACATCAAAATGGGTATAGTAGACAAAACTCATTCATCGGACACCATGAGTCTCATTTTCTTCTTGTCGGTTATGTGGGCGATATCATTTTGGTGGCTCGTCTCATTCGCTTGTGTCTCGGTTTTACGAGGTGATGAGCACGAGTTTGAGATGAGTATGATGGGCGAGTTGAGCTACTTTCTTGGCTTCCAAATCAAGCGGACTCGGGAGGGTACTTTCTTGCATCAAAGCAAATATACCCGTGACCTCTGAGGCGCTTCAACATGTCGATGGGAACCGGTGATGACTCCTATGGCCACCATACGTCCTCGAGCCCGATGAGGATGGTGAGCTCTTGATCAAAAGGAGTTTGAACATGATCGGTTCCCTCTTGTACCTCAACGCCGAGTCGGACATACATTTCTTTGTGTGTGCGTGCGCTCGATTTCAAGCTTCTCCTCGCGCCTCTCACGCCTTGAGCGGTCAAGCGCATCTTGAGTACCTTCGTTCTACCACTGATTATGGTATTTGGTACTCTTCGTCTTCTTGTCTATCTCTTAGAGCCTTTTCGATGCCGACTTTCTTTGTTGTAGGATAGATGGAAGAACACGCCGGTACTTGCCAATTCATTGGCACTTCTCTTGTTTCTTGGTCATCTAGGAAGCGATGCAGGGTTGCCTGATCCACCGGCGAGGCGAGTATGTTCTTTGCGACCGATTCTTTGTAGCAGTGCTCTGGATGAGATCGACCTTACGAGACTATGGGTTAGAGATAGAGAGTGTGCTACTTTTACGTGACAACACTTCACTATTTGCATTGCTAAAAACCAGTGCAACATTCCGGACCAAGCACATTGATATTAGATATCACTTCCTTAGAGAGCATGTGGAGAAGGGAGATATCGCGCTTGATTCGTGAGAGTGACCTTGATTAGCCGATATCTTCACCAAGCCTTTGGATAGCTCAGTTGTTGCCTTGAGGAGTGAGCTTGGAGTCGTGAGCCCTTACGGCCTTTCGTGAGTGGGAGCTAGTTTGTATATTATGTATTATATGTTTTCTTCGACTTAGCTTTTCTTTTCTTTGTGTTTCTTTTGGGTGTCTTTGGGCTTGTTTTCTTGAGTTGAGTTCACTCACTTAGACTTCAGCATGCCTTCCATGGACCTCTTATCTTGTGCTTTAGGTTGTTATCATGCGTGATTAGTTGTTCTCTCTTCTCTCTAGGTTGAGTTCCCTCACAGTCTTATAAGTCTAGCGGTATTGGGCCTCACAGGTAGAGGCAGTGCATGTGCACTCCTTAGTTGGGATCTAGAGTCGACTTCCTATGTCGATCCTTTGGGAAGATAAGAGCGAGTCTAAGCCGTAGTGAGTCTCTTCTATCCTATCTATGCTCAATAGCCATCCAGTTTTGCAATCTCTCGGCTTCTTCTCCTCATTCTATTTTTCTGGTTGTTATTGAGTTCATTCGGGTTTTCTTTATGCCTAATCTTGATAATAACTCAACATTAACCAGATTTGAGTTTAAAATTGATTCCTTTGTTGAGGGGGAGTTTGGGAATCTGTTCATGCATTGCATTTAGACTGCATTTTCTGTTTTATGAGCTGTGTCTATTATGCAATTGATTTCTTCTTCATGCTATACACCATGCTACATCATTTCAAAAAAATCACTAGCTTAGGTATGTCCAAGGTCATTTAACTTGCTAAGCTTAAAAATGAAATAAGCCTTAAATGAAAAACTTGATGAAACTTGTTGCTTTTACTTGCTAGGTTTTTCTCTAGAGGTTTGTGCCATAATTTGAGAAATTTAGGAGTTCTCTAGAGTCCCTATAGCAACTTGGGTGAAACTAGTTTGATCCATGCTAGAGTCCTTCAATTGCTCATGAATCATTGTGCAAAAAAGAAAAAAAGAAAATTAAACAAAATTGACTCTTCTTGTGCACATATGACTCAACACCTTGCATTCACAAGACCGCTTCCCATTGCACTTGGGATGAACTTGGAATACATCGTGTTTGACCTAGACCATCCTCTTAAGAGTTCATCTTGAGATGGTCGCATACGGCTTGAGTCAATTGGTTGTCAAAAGAAAATGCAAATAAATTAAAAACAAAGACATATGTGGGTAAAGAATGCAAATAATATCAAACATTTGCACCCGCTATGTCTTGTATGATGATAAATCAAAATTTGCATTAAGTGATAAATGAGCAGAAGGACCTTGTATGCTCTTCTAGATTCCCCAAAGTGTTGAGTAGGTTGAACTCTAGGTTTTCCTTTTGATCCTTAGAGTGGCTATTCTTCTATTTTTGAAACTAAAGCTAAGTGTTGCACTTGTCTAATCTTGCTAAAAATGAAATATTCAAAACTAAGCTCGTATTTGCACTTGGACATGTCTTAGTTTAGTCATCTTACGAAATTGACAAGCTTGGTGTAATATCCTTCCATTTTGATCAATTGGATAATCTTCAAAGCTCTTTCGATTGCATTTCATGCATACATAAAAAAATTGATGCCTATATTGCCAAAGGGAGAAAACGTAGAAAAGGCATCACTAAAAGATAAAAATGTGAATGCTTATTTGGTTATTATGATCTTTGTAAAACTATGCTACTACTTACATTTGGATCATAATCTCATAATCACATTTGACATGTTTAGTTGGATTTTAGAGTTTTGTTGAAAACTTGCTCTTTCTTAAATTTAACTCTAAAATCTGAATTCCTCTTCGTCAACTTGGTCATGGTTCTAATTTCTATCTTTGGACCAAGTTTGACTTTGCAACTAAAATTGCTTTCTTCTTCATTTTCTTCAAACTCAAATTTATGCCTTTTGTGTGGTTTGTCAATATACTCATCAAGGGGAGATTGAAGGACCATGTGGAGGTCCATCCATGTTTGTGATGAGTATTTGACTTTATTTGAGCAAGGTGTGCTCAAGTTTGAGTTTGATTTGGATTGATTTTCAAAATGAAGCAATTTGAGTTGTCTCTGCCAGAGTGGCGATCTGGTCGTATGGGCGCGGTAGTGATGAGTTGGATGGTTTATTGCACATCTTTGTGGGCATTGCTATGTGAGGAGTTTCCTTGTCTTTGATTGTTGTAGGGCGACGGTGCTAGGTCATGGTGAGGCGAAGGATGGCCGGGACTAGGCGAGGCGTCGGAGGTCAGACGGTTGGGAGATCGCGGAAGATGATCGGAGGCGGAGTCGGGCAAGTCAAGAAGACAAGAAAAGGAGTTGATGCTAGCTAGATGCGCGTGGATCAATGAGGGCCGTCGGATTGAGGTCTAGTTGATAGGTTAGCGGGTCTAGGTAGTATGCTTTGAAAACCGTGCAAGAAAAGCCGGTATGTGTGTGGGTTTTGGGTTAGCCCTTGCATGGCTGTGTGTGTGGGTTAATCCTAGCCCTTAGATGAGTGCTCTAGGGTTGAGGACTCATCCAAGGGTGGTAGGTGGCCCAAGAGTAGTATAAATAGGGGTGGAGGGTAGCCTCCTTCCCTTGAAGGTGTTGAGGTTTTTGCGCTCATTTGAGCTTTGCCCACATGAATGTGAGGCTTTGTAACCTCCCTTCCAGAAATGAAAGTTTTATCCATCCACCTCTGAATTTATTTTGCACATTTACATTATGTCTTTACTTTACGCAATTTAAATTCAGCATTTACTTTCCCGCAATTACATTCCCGCAATTTACTTTCAAGTAATTTGGATTTGCCTCCCCTCCTTCTAAATGCTGCTGATCTTGGATGTTTTGAGTGTGTTCATATGGTTTTACTTCTCTTTTGCACTCTTGGATTGAGTATAGAACATCTTTTCTTTCAAGTTCCAACTTTGTTCAGAACTTGTTCTTCGCGCAGTAGTCAGTGTTTGATTTTTATAAAACTCTAGAAAAATTCTTTTTTGAGTGATTCTTGTTGGTGTAGGTGCGGGACTCTGATATACACCTGCCGAAAAATTTTGGAGTTCACTTGTTGCACCGTTTGGGCGCCATGTGGTAAAAACCGAGCCCCAAACTTTCTGCTCGAAGTTCTTGAGCATACTGTGTTCTTAGATTTTTCCTGTTTTTTCTGTATGGCTTTTTGAGGAGAAATTTGGTGGAGTTCTTCACGACTCTGATGCTCATAGGGAGAAAAATTCTCAGAATTTTGTGAGCTGCAGAAACCCACCAACCTCCTGTGCAAATTGAGGACAAGTTCTGGAAATTCTGCTTTTGCTTTTCTGAAAGTGACTTTTGTGATTTGAATTGATGTCCTTTCTAAAAGCAAGAGTTTGAATTGATTCCTCTTTATCTTGGACACTAGACAACCAGGATTGTGACTCAAAAATCCCCACATATTTTATGGTACTTATCCATGCAAGCTTGGGGTACACATAGTTGTCTAGTTTTTCGGGTTTTTCACAATTTCCTTTGAGCGATCTTGTCGAGATTTTTGTTGGAGTATTTTGGGGGAATTATTATTTGCGACCATTCACCCCCCCTCTGTTCGCCATCTCGGTCCTTCAGCTATAAAAAGGGGAAACGTGTATTCGCAGATTCTATCCTTGCTCCCTTAGTTTTCCATCTTCCTGTTTCTTGTCTTCGTTTTCTTCATGGCGAGGCGGCGGCGTCATCGTCGCGCGGCGTCTCATGACCCCCAGCTTGCCGAGCTATGGGCGGAGTTCGCCCGCGGCGTGGTGGAGTTGATTGAGTGAATCGCGGTCACCGTGACCGTGCCTCCGTGGCGTCCTCCTCGAGGGCTTCCTGCTCTTTATAGGGCGAGAGAGGCGCTCGTTGAGGCCCTCGGCCGCGTGTGGCGTGGGGAGGTCTAGGGTTCCCGCCAATGTAAATAACATTTTCCTTGGCATAATGCCTGTGAAATTTTTATATATATAAAAAGTACCTTTTCACCGGTGAAATCCTTATCTGCCTTTTGGTCATGGATCGGACTGTTCTAGGGCATTACGGGTCTCATCGTTGCACGAACTTCGATGGCGTGTCATTTGCCGTAGTTTAGGGTCGACACAAAGCTTATCGTGCTTGACGATCCCAAGTCTTAAGGCGGTTAATATCCAACCTTTGTCGTTCGCTAGGCGTGGCATAGTCTTTAGCTCAACTTGCGTTATGTCGAAGTTCTTCCGGCTCATGGCGAATGATATCCATGTCACGAGAGCACGACTCGGCTCCCTTGGATCGTATCACGGTTTCATGTGGCTCTTGGCCGAGTGATACTCTTTCCGTGATGTCGGACTCGGCAGGCTCTCTTGGGCGTATCACATTTAGACGACTCTTGGCGAGTGATACCCTTTCTGATCGATGTCGGACTCGGCTTGAGCTCTCTTGGGCGTATCACATTTAAACGACTCTTGGCCGAGTGATACCCTTTCCGTCGATGTCGGACTCGCTTAGGCTCTCTTGGGCGTATCACATTTAGACGACTCTTGGCGAGTGATACCCTTTCCCAAGCGATGTCGGACTCGGCTTGGGCTCTCTTGGGCGTATCACATTTAGATCGAAGAGGCGTCCGTACTCGTTTGAAGCGCCGCGACTTTTACGGCCCTCATAGGGTGCGCCCTTAGATCGCGCCTATTCGGGCTCAACTGCGGTACATGATTCCGCCATGCGGTAACCACCCAATGGCCCAGCGTGGGCGTACCACAAGAAGGTATGATTTTTATCTAAAGTGGAAATCATCCACGTCCGTTTAGTACGGTAAGTGGGAAACAAGTCCTATTGTGGGGCGGCGTGGCACGAACACAATCTGGTTAAATCTCGTCAAACTCGTGAGTCGGCGCGGACCTACAAATCATTTATGAGGAACACGAAGAAGCAGCGACTTCGCGATTTCTCTCCGTCGTTTTGATAAAGCCCCAATTTTCCCTCTTTGAGGGTTTAGGCCATACCTCATCGGCGGTTCTCTTTCTCCTGGCGCATTCGCCCTTTCTTCTCCCTTGTACTTTCGACTCTTCTTTCCAAGATGTCTTCCTCGTCCTCGCCGCCGCCGCGCAAGATTGGATGACCTTGGCGACGACGGAAGAGAAACTTGGTTCATGGTGGAGGAAGGAATCCTTCGAACCTAACATTAATCTCCATGATCCATGCCGCGGTGAATCCGTCCCCACTCCTCGTTCAGAAGAAATTGTGGTATTCGAATCCTTCTTCCAGCGCGGTTTGGGCCTTCCCATTAGCACCTTTCTTCGCGGTCCTCTTTTCTTTTACGAAATCGAGTTGGTGAACTTGAATCCCATCTCTATTTTGCAAATTTCTCTTTTTGTCCATCTTTGTGAAGCCTTCCTGGGCATTAGCCCCCATTTCGACCTTTTTCGCCATTTTTACCTTTTGAAGCCTTATCCCTCCAAAAGCGACCCCAAGGTCGTCGGTTGTGCCGGGTTTCAGTTGCGGGAGGGGCTGAAGAAGAGTTACTTCTCCATCCTCTTCAAAACCTCCAATAAGGGCTGGCATCGCGAGTGGTTCTACTGTACCAACCTTGACGCGGCCCTACCTCCCTTCGCCGGGCTCCGGCCCAAAGATTCTCTTCCTTGGATATCCACTCCCAACTCCGCCGACATGGACCAGGTGAACGATCTCTTGGGGCTGATCGGGGAGTTGAAGGAGAACGGTCTCATCGGGGTAGGGCTGGCTCTTCATTTCGTTGCTCGACGGACCCAACCGTTGAAGGAAAGGGTTCATCTGGGGCTCGCCTATGAAGGCAAAGATGACCCGGCAGCGTGGCGGCGGATGAATGTGAAGGAGGAAATCTATGGTCAGGTTGCAGAACTCTTCATCCCGAGCGTCGAGATTTCCTCTGTCAGGTGTCCGAGATCCTTCACCGCTCTGCGGCCTCCTCCTGAGGTAAGTGTGTTTATCCGAGTAATTCTGTTCTACTTATCCTCTGAATATCTTCTTACTCCGAACTTATTTCCGGGACCGTATCGCGTTCTTGATGTTGCTCCTCTTCGCGAGATGCCTTCGCGTTGGTTGTTCCCGAGCGGCGGCGAGATCCCTGCGGGTGACCTGTCGCGAAGAAGGGAAAAGATACTATCCGGGGTTTGAGTGTCACCCGACGTCCGTGGCGCCCTTAAAGTCGGGACCCACCAAGACAGCTCCAGCGCCGGCTTCCCCTTGGCGATCAACGGCGGGCCGCGTCTGAGGAAAGGACTCGGGTTCCCGAGGTGCCGGGCACCGGCCGTGGCGCCCAAGTGGTCCCTCTGGCGTGGTCCGACCGCCGAAGGAGGCGATGAGGATGATGAAATCTGGCGGTTTGTTCCTTGTCAACTCTTTATTTGTGTCTTGTTGCGGCTTGGTGACAATCTCCGCTCGCGAGGATCCGCCGATCGAAGTTCTGTCGAGACTCGTCCATAGCCCTGCGGGGTTGAGCTCTCGGAAGCTCATGAACCGGTAGCGGGGGCCGCCGTTGAGGATGCCGAGGTTCCCCCCGGCCCTCCATCACCATCTCCGACTCCTCCTCCAGTGTCAGACCCTGCCGCTCTGGGATCAGCTTCCAACCCGTTCCCCGAGGTCGAAGAGATCAGCCGAGTCCCTCCAGCCCCTGCTCGTCCCCGGCTTATAAAGGAGACCGCATGGATTGATCAGGATGAAGGCTTGAAACTCCTGGATGACCCGGAGGAGGAGGAGAAGGAAAGGAACGAGTTCTATACTCATGCCGCGGCTTGTGCACGTGCAGCCCGGGTAAGCATTCTTTTTCAGTCTCTATATACCTGGCTCCACAGCTTGTGGCGTGATTATCTTTTCTCGTGACGATTGCAGAAAATAGGGGAGCGCTTTGAGCAAAAATCCGAGTATTTCCAGAAAATGCTCCCCAAAATCCGGACGCGCCAGGAGTACTTGGCCGACTTGGGACGTATAAAGGATGAGTACGCGGCCGAACTGCAATCCCTTCGGTCCGAGGTCCAGGCGTCGCGGGTGGAGCAGGGCGTCTTGAGCCAGGAGAAGCTAGATGTAGTCGGTTCCCTCCGAGGTAACTACTTGTTGGGCTTATGCCGTGTTTTTGTTTTTAGCGACCCTTTTCATAATCCTCTTGTCTTCTTTAACAGCCCGAGATTCCGCATTCGCAAAGCTCCAAGGGCAACTCAAAACCGCGGAGGAATCTAGGGCAAAGTTGGAGAAGCTGGAGGAGGAATTTGAAGGTACAATCGGTGACTTGGCCTCATCGCGCTTTTGTTGCTTTTCCTAATGCTTTGCTTTGCAGGCAATAAGCTCAAGACTCGGGCGCAATACGCCGTATTCAGCGAGAAGTTGGAAGCCCTCGAGGCATCTTGCGCCAAGTTCCAGGGGGTTTCTGTTCCACTGCTGAGTTCGCTTCAACCCATGGGTGAGAGGCCACTCAACAGGGATCAAGTCATCTCCCGGCAGGAGGAAGCTCCTGTGGCACTCAAGAATCTTCTGAAGGAGTCGACGGCCAACGGCGCTAGCCAAGCTTTGGCGATTACTAAATCCCTCTATCGCCGAGTGGATCTTGAGGCCATTAAAGAAGGCTACACCCGCAATGTAGATGAAGACCGGGCCGCCGAACTCTGGGAGGAAGTCAGGGACACCACACTATCCATTGTAGAGACTCTGGATCTGTAAACTGAACGTGAAAAAAGTGTTCCCTGTCCCTGTGTTATTTGAACATAAGATGCATATAAATTGGCAACTTATAATTTATTTTTGGTTTTAACTGGAAACCTTATCCGACTGACTCAGCCCCCAGGTTCTGGGACATGGTCTAGGACGCATGTCCCTGAGCCTTATCATAGGAACAAAGCACTCGCGTCTATATTCGCAAGGGAATTTTATATATGAGCAATTGTCAATTCAAACTTTCATTCATAGAAGAACAAAATGAGATACAGAATCTAAGTGAAGAAACGACGTAGCTGTTCTATATTCCACGTATTGCTGATTGCCGTGCCGTCTTCGCGCTTGAGTCTGTAACTCCAGGACGAACTATTTCATCAATGATATAAGGGCCCTCCCAACTTGGGGAAAGTTTATGTTCGCTTTTTTGATTCCTCCTTAAGACTAGATCTCCTTTGTAGAACGCGCGGCTCTTTACCTTGCGCCCATGATAACGTCGTAAGCTTTGGAGGTATTTCTTCGACCGAATTGTTGCGATATCCCTGGCTTCTTCCAGTCTGTCGAGGTCTTCAAGCCGGCTGTCTTCTGAGGCGATCTCTTCATAACTCCGAACCGCGGGATCGAATTCTAGCTCGGTTGGTAAGACCGCTTGATTGCCATATACGAGAAAGAAAGGTGACGCCGGTTGCTCTGCTGGGGGTGGTTCGTAGTCCCCAGAGTACTGAAGGCAATTCTTTGACCCACCGAGTAGCATATGGTTGGAGTCGATCGAAAATTCTCGCTTTTATGCCTTGGAGCACCATGCCATTAGCTCGCTCAACCTGTCCGTTACTTCGGGGGTGCGCGACTGACGCGAACAAATTTTTATGCCCAGCTCCTCACCCCAATCTTGAAATACTTCGCCTCTGAACTGAGTGCCATTATCCGTGATGATTCGGTTGGGTACGCCAAATCTAACCACGATCTCGTGAAAGAATTCTCTGGCCTTTGCCGCCGTAATGGTGGCGACTGGTTTGGTATTGACATCCTTCGCATGTCCGAACGATGTCCTCCGCATCTGTGACGGCAGTCGGCCAAAAGAACCCTTGGCGATAGGCTTTTCCGACCAAGGTCGATGACGCCGCATGGTTCCCACAAATTCCCGAGTGGATTTCTTTGGGCAGGTCTCTCCCTTTTTGTTCCGATATGCATCGTCGCAGTATGCCAGAGGAGCTTTTACGATAAAGCTCCTTTCTAATGACTACATAACTCTTGCTTCGGCGCATGACCCGCTCGGCTTGGACGCGGTCCTCGGGTAGCTTGTCTTCTGTCAGGTAGTCCAAGTATGGAGCTGTACAATCTGGGGTAATAATCAAGACCTTTGCCTCTTCTCCTTTTTCCACTGGACTGTCTGCTTTTGGCCGAGCGCTGATCGTGGGTTTATGAATTTCTTCTACGAATATTCCTACGGGTACCTTGGACCGGCAGGATCCCATCTTCGCCAATTCGTCGGCTGCTTCGTTGTCCCGTCGAAGTACGTGAACGAGCTCGAGCCCATCGAAGTTGCCTTCTAGCTTGCGCACTTCTTGGCAATATGCTGCCATGTTGTCCTCGATGCAAGACCATTCCTTCTACACTTGATTGACCACGAGCATTGAATCTCCATGAACCGCCCGATCGTCGAATGCCGGGGATATGGCGTCTGAGTCCATGAATGAGTGCCTCATACTGTTGGCGTTGTTGGATGCAAGAAAAAATATTTGGAGGGCGTACCTCAATCTTTCTCCGCTTGGTGATATGAGTACTATACAGCCCGCGCGCGTGAGCATGAGGAACCATCAAAGTACATCGTCAATATTCGAGATCTTTAGTAATCGCGGGTGTTTGTAATTACATGGCCCACTCGGCGTGAAGTCGGCGAGTGCTTGGGATTTGATGGCCATGCGGGTTTGAATTGAATGTCAAAGGCCCGAGTTCAAGCGCCCATTTGGCAATTCTCCGGTGGCCTCGATTGTGAAGTATGTCTCCGATCGGGAAGGAGGTGACTACGAAATGACATGCTCTTGGAAGTAGTGCTTAAGCTTGTGAGATGTAAGGAGTACGGCATATAGTAGCTTCTGCACTTGTGGATACCGTACCTTGGACTCACTTAAGACTTCACTGACGAAGTATACCGGGTGTTGGACTCTGTGCACCTGAGCCGTTTCCTCCCTTTCTACAACGATCGCAGCGCCGACTACATGTGCCGTTGCCGCGATATAGAGTAATAAGGGTTTTTCTGGCATCGGCGAGACTAACACAGGAGGTGTCGTCAGGAAGGTCTTTAGATCTTCAAATGCTTGTTGCGCTTCCGACGTCCACTGGAACTTATCTTGTTTTTTAAGTAGTTTGAAGAAAGGCATACCTCGCATACCCAGTCGGGAGATGAACCTGCTTAAAGCGGCCATACACCCTGTAAGCTTCTGGACATCTTTTTGGCTAGTCGGCGGTTCCATATTTGATATCGCCTTGACTTTCTCCGGGTTGGCTTCAATGCCTCGTTGTGACAGGATAAATCCGGTAGTTTTCCAAGATACTCAAAACACACTTCTCGAGATTGACTTCATGTTGAAAGCCCTTAAACTTTCGAAAGTCTCGGCTAGGTCGATGATAAGATCTTTCCTTTCCCGAGTTTTTACGACAACGTCATCCACATACGCCTCCACGTTGCGCCCGAGCTGGGCGTGAAAACACCGTTTTATCGCGCGCGATATGTCGCGCCATCGTTTTTAGCCCGAATGCCATCGTGGTGTAACGAAGCTCGAAAGGCGTGATGAGCGAGGTCTTGATATGATCTTCCTCCTTCAGAATCGGTGATAGCGAGTATCGTCAAGAAAACTCAAAATTTCACAACCAGCCGTTGAATCTACCACCTGATCGATTCGGGGCAGCCCAAAGGGATCCTTCGGGCACGCCTTGTTGAGATCGGTATAATCAACACACATGCGCCATGTTTTATTCTTCTTTTGAACTAATACAGGATTTGTTAACCAATCAGGATGATACACTTCTTTGATGAAACCCGCGGCTAGGAGTTTCGTGATTTCCTGTTTTATGGCGTTTCGACGATCCGGAGCGAACCGTCGAAGCCTTTGTTTGACGGGTTCTGACTTCTCATCAACATGGAGAGAGTGCGCGATCACCTCCCTTGGTACCCCTGGCATATCTGATGGCTTCTAGGCAAAATTATCATTGTTGGCTTGGAGGAAGGTGACGAGCGCGCTTTCCTATTTGTCCTCGAGCCCTGTCCCGATCACGATCGTTTTAGACGTGTCAGACGGGTCAAGAATGATCCTTTTGGTTCCTTCACCAGGCTTGATTCCTGGGGTGGCCTGCTTCTTTGATGGGACTTCTCCTTCGTCTTGGAGCGTGGCAGCCTCAGCTTGGATATTTTTGCACGAATATTTGCTTCTGTAGTTGACAAGTTCATGATTCTCCGGTCGCATTGCGAGGATTGCTTGATGTTGCCTCGAGCGAGATGACTCCTTTGGGTCCGGCATCTTCAATCTTGAGTAGGTGTAATGAGGTACGGCCATGAATCAGCTAATCGAGGCCTTCCCAAGATGGCATGATCGCCGTCTCGAAATTAGCTACCTCGAAATTGATGTATTCGGTCCGGAAGTTATCCTTGGTACCGAGCGAAGCAGGCAGAGAAATGCATGCGGGGAAATGAGGGCGCCCGGGGATCACTCCATGGAAGGGTGAGTGCTTGGCCTCGGCTCGGCGGAGGATGTTCATGTCGTCGAAAGTCCTGGCGAATAGGACATTGAGCCCACTTCCGCCGTCGATCAGGACTCTCTTGAGCTTCACGCTGCGCACGACCGGGTCAAGTACAAGAGGAAACTTACCCGGATGTGGGACCCGACTGGGGTGATCCCTTCGGTCAAAGGTGATCGGGACCTCCGACCATCTTAGATACTGAGGAGTCGCTGGTTCCACTGCGTTGATCTCCCGAGCGGTAAGTTTTTGCTTCCGCTTGGACTCGTATCCAGTTGAGCCCCCGTAGATGTAGTTCAGTTCCTGCTCAGGCTCCTGGAAATCTTCTTCATCCGGGAGTTCCTTCTTTTTTGCTGGAGCAACTTCGCCTTGGTAAGGTGGTTCTTTGTTGACTTTCGCGCAAAACGCTTCAGAGTGAAGCAGTCCTTGGCGGCGTGCTTTCCCTTGGGGTGGAATGGACAGATCGCTTCCATGACGGTGCTGTAGTCGGGTGCCTCTCTCCGAGCGGCTCGGGGCCGGTTATGCTCGGCTACCGCGACCAGCTCCTCGCCCTTGCGCTTCCTTTCCTTGTGTTTAGAGGACTCGGGCTTATCGCCCTTGCTCTTCTGTGGGGGAAGATCTTCTTGTCGCTCGGCCAGAGCATCTGAAGCCGTGGCGTAGCGGTCGGCTAGCGCAAACATTTGTTTTACGGAGGTTGGGGGCTTCCTGGACATTTTTTTAATAAGATCAGGATCGCTTACCCCTTTCTGGAATGCTGCCACCACCACCGCCTCTGACACGTCTCTGACGGTGTTCTTCTTCTGCATGAAGCGCCGGATGAAATCTCTCAGTGTTTCATCCTTCTTCTGGTGTAGTTGATACAGGTCCCACGGAGTACCGGGCCTCTCATAGGTTCCCTGAAAGTTGGCGATGAATTGCTCGCACAGGTCACTCCAGGAGTCTACCGAGTTGGCAGGGAGGCCCGTGAGCCATGCTTGTGTCGAGGGGCTGAGATTGACCGGCAAATAGTTCGCCATGACGGTCTGATTTCCCCCTGCGGCCTTAACTGCCAAAGCGTAGACTTGCAACCAAGCCTCCGGGTCTCGCTCTCCGTCGAACTTTACAATGCCTTTGGGGTTGAAACCCTCGGGCCAAACCACTCGGCGAAGCCAGGGAGTGAACGCTCGGATCCCAAGGGGAGGTTACAAAGCCTCACATTCATGTGGGCAAAGCTCAAATGAGCATCAAAAACCTCAACACCTTCAAGGGAAGGAGGCTACCCCTCCACCCCTATTTATACTCCTCTTGGGCCACCTACCACCCTTGGATGAGTCCCTCAACCCTAGAGCACTCATCTAAGGGCTAGGATTAACCCACACACACAGCAATGCATGGGCTAACCCAAAACCCACACACATACCGGGTTTTCTAGCACGGTTTCAAAGCAGACTACCTAGACCCGCTAACCTATCAACTAGACCTCAATCCGACGGCCCTCAATGATCCACGCGGCATCTAGCTAGCATCAACTCCTTTCCTTGTCTTCTTGACTTGCCCGGATTCCGTCTCCGATCATCTTCCGGTGATCTCCCAACCGTCTGGACCTCCGACGCTCCTCACCTAGTCCCGGTCATCCTTCGCCTCACCATGACCTAGCACCGTCGCCGTGCAACCATCAAAGACAAGGAAACTCCTCACATAGCAATGCCCACAAAGATGTGCAATAAACCATCCAACTCATCACTACCGCGTCCATACGACCGGTACTGCCACTCCTGGCAGAGACAACTCAAATTGCTTCATTTTGAAAATCAATCCAAATCAAACTGAAACTTGAGCACACCTTGCTCAAATAAAGTCAAATACTCATCACAAACATGGATGGACCTCCACATGGTCCTTCAATCTCCCCCTTGATGAGTATATTGACAAACCACACAAAAGGCATAAATTTGAGTTTGAAGAAAATGAAGAAGAAAGCAATTTTTAGTTGTAAAGTCAAACTTGGTCCAAAGATAGAAATTAGAACCATGACCAAGTTGACGAAGAGGAATTCAGATTTTAGAGTTAAATTTAAGAAAGATAAAGTTTTCAACAAAAACTCTAAAATCCAACTAAACATGTCAAATGTGATTATGAGATTATTATCCAACAGAAGTAGTAGCATAGTTTTACAAAGATCATAATAACCAAATAAGCATTCACATTTTATCATTTTAGTGATGCCTTTTCTACGTTTTCTCCCCTTTTGGCAATATAGGCATCAATTTTTTTATGTATGCATGAAATGCAATCGAAAGAGCTTTGAAGATTATCAATTGATCAAAATGGAAGGATATTACACCAAGCTTGTCAATTTTAGAAGATGACTAAACTAAGACATGTCCAAGTGCAAATACGAGCTTAGTTTTGAATATTTCATTTTTAGCAAGATTAGACAAGTGCGACACTTAGCTTTAGTTTCAAAAATAGAAGAATAGCCACTCTAAGGATCAAAAGGAAAACCTAGAGTTCAACCTACTCAACACTTTGGGGAATCTAGAAGAGCATACAAGGTCCTTCGGGCTCATTTATCACTTAATGCAAAATTTTGATTTATCATCATACAAGACATAGCGGGGTGCAAATGTTTGACATTATATGCATTTTTTACCCACATATGTCTTTATTTTTAATTTATTTGCATTTTCTTTTGACAACCAATTGACTCAAGCCGTATGCGACCATCTCAAGATGAACTCTTAAGAGGATGGTCTAGGTCAAACACGATGTATTCCAAGTTCATCCCAAGTGCAATGGGAAGCGGTCTTGTGAATGCAAGGTGTTGAGTCATATGTGCACAAGAAGAGTCAATTTTGTTTAATTTTCATTTATTTATTTTTTGCACAATGATTCATGAGCAATTGAAGGACTCTAGCATGGATCAAACTAGTTTCACCCAAGTTGCTATAGGGACTCTACAGAACTCCTAAATTTCTCAAATTATGGCACAAACCTCTAGAGAAGAAACCTAGCAAGTAAAAGCAACAAGTTTCATCAAGTTTTTCATTTAAGGCTTATTTCATTTTTAAGCTTAGCAAGTTAAATGAACTTGGACATACCTAAGCTAGTGATTTTCTTCAAATGATGTAGCATGGTGTATAGCATGAAGAAGAAATCAATTGCATAATAGATAAAGCTCATAAAACAGAAAATGCAGTCTAAATGCAATGCATGAATAGATTCCCAAACTCCCCTCAACAAATGAATCAATTTTAAGCTCAAATCTGGTTAAAGTTGAGTTATTATCAAGATTAGGCATAAAGAAAACCCGAATTTACTCAATAACAACGAAAAAGCAGAATGAGGAGAAGAAGCCGAGAAGCGCAAAGCTGGATGGCTATTGAGCATAGATAAGATAGAAGAGACTCACTACGGCTTAGACTCGCTCTTATCTTCCCGATGGTGACATAGGAAGGCGACTCTAGATCCCAACTAAGGAGTGCACAGGAGACACTGTCACGCAGGAGGCCCAATACCTGCTAGACTTATAAGGCGTGAGGGAACTCAACCTAGAGAGAAGAGAGAACGACTAATCACGCATGATAGCAACCTAAAGCACAAGATAAGAGGTCCATGGAAGGCATGCGAGAAGTCTAAGTGAGTGAACTCAACTCAAGAAAACAAGCCCAAAGTCACCCAAAAGAAACACAAAGAAAAGAAAAGCTAAGTGGAAGAAAACATATAATACATAATATACAAACCAGCTCCCTCTCACGAAAGGCCGTAGGGCTCACGACTCAAGCTCACTCCTCAAGGCAACAAATCTGGAGCTATCCAAAGGCTTGGTGAAGATATCGGCTAGCGAAGGTCACTCTCACGAATGAGCGCGATATCTCCTTCTCCACATGGTCTCTAAGGAAGTGATATCTAATATCAATGTGCTTGGTCAGGGAATGTTGCCTTTGGGTTTTTAGCAATGCAAATAGCTGAAGTGTTGTCACAGAAAAGTGGCACACTCTCTATCTCTAACCCATAGTCCGTAAGGTCGACCTCATCGAGCACACAGCTACTGACAATCGGCTGCGACAACATACTCGGCCTCGTGGTGGTGTGCAACCCTGCATTGCTTTATAGATTACCAAGAAACAAGAGAAGTGCCAATGAATTGGCAAGTGCGAAGTGCTCTTCCTATCTATCCTCTGACCCGACAAAGTCGGCATCGGAAAAGGCTCTAAGAGATAGACAAGAAGGCGAAGAGTACCAAATACCATAATCGGTGGTAGCACGAAGGTACTGAAGATGCACTTGACCTTTGGCGGTGAGAGGCGCGAGGAGAAGCTTGAAATCGAGCGCCCAGACACAAACAAAATGTATGTCCGGCCTCGAGCGGTGAGGTACAAGAGGGAGCCGATCATGCTCAAACTCCTTTTAATCAGAGAGCTCACCATCCTCATCGGGCTCGAGGGCGAAGTGGTGGCCATAGGAGTCATCACCGGCTTCCCATCGGACATGTCGAGCGCCTCGGAGGTCACGGTATGTTTGCCTTGATGCAAGAAAGTACCCTCCCGAGTCTGCTTGATTTGGAAGCCAAGAAAGTAGCTCAACTCGCCCATCATACTCATATCAAACTCTGTGCTCATCACCTCAGAAAACTGAGACACAAGCGAATGAGACGAGCCACCAAAAATGATATCGTCCACATAAACCGGACAAGAAGAAAATGAGACTCATGGTGTCGATGAGCGAGTTTTGTCTACTATACCCATTTTGAAGTTATGGCTGAGAAGATAAGACTTGAGCCTCTCATACCATGCTCTGGGGGCCTGCTTGAGTCCATACAAAGCTTTGGAGAGCTTGTATACATGACTCGAAAACTTGGGGTTCTCGAATCCTGGAGGTTGTTTGACATAAACCTCTTCCTCAATATAGGCATTGAGGAATGCACTCTTGACATCCATTTGATAGAGCTTGAAACCCTGGGATGCAGAGAATGCAAGCAGGATCCTAATAGCCTCTAGTCTAGCTACAGGGGCAAAGGTCTCCTCAAAGTCAAGACCCTCAACCTGAGAAAAGCCCTGTGCAACTAGCCTAACCTTGTTGTGAATGACAACCCCATCCTCACTCTGCTTGTTTTTGGACACCCACTTGGTCCCAATGACATTATGACTAGATGGGGGCTCGACAAGCTGCCATACCTTGTTCCTTTCAAATTTCTCAAGTTCCTCATGCATAGCATTAATCCACGATTCATCGGATAATGCATGAGAAACATCTTTCGACTCAAAGGAGGCAACAAAGGCGAGTGGAGGCGGCGGACAAACCTGATTTTGAGCGAGTGACCGATCAAGCAGATCACCAATGATCGATCGGTGGATGAGCTTCTGGATATGACGGGAGGACCGAGCGTAGTGGCCTCTACCTCATGCATAGAAGAGGTAGGAGCAGAGCCACTCGCTGAAGGAGAGTTGGAAGGCAAGGGCTGGTCTCCCTAAGGTGCAGAAATGGAAACAGGAGGCACCTCAGGTGTAGAGGGGACTGGATCCGGTGGAACACCATCATCTCCATCATCCTCATCTTCTACAAAGATGGTCTCGGAGGGATAAGAAGAGCCTGAAATATCAGCTCTAGCTCCTGGGCTAGCCTCATCAAAGGTCACATCACAGGTCTCTATGATACTATATGCATCAACGCTCCAGACCCTATAGCTACGAGAAGAAGTCGAGTAGCCTAGAAAGATACCATCAGAAGAGCGAGACTAAAACTTATCTAGGTTACCAGACTTCAAGATAAAACACTTGCAACCGAAAACACGAAAATGAGACACACTGGGCTTTCGCCCATACCTCAACTCATAAGAAGTGCGATGCAAATGTGCTCTCAAAAACACGCGATTAGAAACATGGCAGCGGTAGCTATAGCCTCACCCAAAACTTCCTAGAGTCTTGTACTCGTCTAGCATCGTCTGGCCATCTCAACCAGTGGTCTGTTTCTCCTTTCCACTCGCCATTCTCTGCTGAGGGGCGTAGGGAGAAGATAGCGATGCTCTAAACCGGACTCCACACAAAACTCTCAAAGTAGGAATTCTTGAACTCCGTGCCATTATCACTGCGTATAGCTCGTAATGCACTTGGGAGCTCAATAGACAACCTCTTGATCAAACCATGAAGTGAGAAAAGTCTCATCCTTCGAGGCCATGAAGAATACCCAAGAGTATCTAGAAAAATCATCAACGATGACAAGAACATACCACTTCCTCCTGCTTGATTGCACTCTATTTGGACCAACGGTGTCCATATGTAAAAGCTGTCTGGTGCATCATCATCACTACGGTGATCGGAGGATGAGAAGCGATAACCATCATGCCATGTCGGCAAGGAGAGCAAACTAAGTCTTTGACCATCTTGAGTTTGGGCAAACCCGAATGAGATCGTGGGCGCTAACTCGGTCAAATGATCAAAACCAATGTGACCAAGTCTCCTATGCTAGAAGGAGAGATCACGGGACTCGAAGCAATCAAACATCGAAGAGAGTCTCGGAAGAAGCGGAAAAATCAGCACGAAAGACTCTCCCAAATCTAGAAATCCATAAACTAACCCTCCCGATGATTTAAGGATTCTCTGGGCATTACTCTTGAAACTTACCTCGAAAGAGTCATCGAGAAGTCGAGAAGCAGAGAGCGATTGTATTGCGACTTACTTACTAAGGCAACATCTTTAAGAATGAAATTTTTGTTAATGCAGATGGTACCTTTAGCAATGACTCTACCAAGATGCATCCCCAAAAGTGATTAACTCATCACCGGGGCTCGGACTAGGGAAGAGAACCAACGAGAATCTCGGTCATATGGCGAGAACAACCGAGTCAACAATCCAAACATCGCCCTTCCCCATCCGGCGAATCGATCAAGACACAAGAGAGAAAGATGACTCGATCTTGGGATAGAGTGAAGACTTAGGAACCCAATCTTGAACCATCGACACCTCAGTACCGACCACGAGAAGAAGATCGGACTCGAGTGTCTCTCGACGCTCAACTCTCACACGATCGGGAGCAACACGGTAGATAATCTAGGAGTCAAAGCGGGTTGGCACGCCGTGGTGCAAAAGCCGAACCATCCCGAAGAAGGTGCTGGATCTCCTACTGGAAAACACCTCACGCCGATATCTACCTCGATGGGAAAAGCGAGGAATATCAAGAAAGCGACGGAAAGATCGACTCTGAACAGCTCGGGGCTAAAACTCAAAGAACTAGCATTAAAACCGAGTCCTAGATCTTGCCCAAACACAGCGACTCTCTAACTGTCTAGAAGCGGTGTGTGTCTTCTGAGCACTCAAAGTGCGGGATGACCACGAAAACCCTAAGAGCGACAACACGCTCACGTTGAGTGATCTTTGACGCGCTGAAGCGTAAATCTACTAGGTGATCATCCTTCTTACGGAAGGTGCATGTGTGCTTCGCCTTGCTAGAGGCGATAATAAAGAGTAACACCCTTACAGTGAAGTCCTATGGACAACCCAGCAGACCTAAACTTGGAGGTGCTCACTCTGGGAGCTACCACAATCTCACCACTCTTGGAGCCGCGCACAATGGTGGGAGGATGCGCCGGCGTGCTCAAGGGATCAAATCCTAGACCTTGATTGAATCTACTAATCTTGGATTGGTCTAGAATAAGATTGAGCTTCTTCTTGCCACCAACAAACTTCTCGAGAGTGCTCATAAGATACTGGCAATCTCGGAAGAAAGAAGCACAAGAAGAACAGGGGGAAGGAGAGGAAGAAGAAGAATCAGAAAGAGAAAGAGAAGATCTCTCAGCACGTGCTTTTTGTTCCCCTAGCACGGCTGCCTCAATCTTGAGGGCCTCACAAGAAACTCAAGGAGCATCTCTAATTCTAAGGGTTTGGTCTTTTAACTTCTTCCTAAGCTCGACATGAATTTGATCCACATCATCCTTAACCCCAACACACAGCAAGCAACCAGTTTTTGACTTAACTAGTAAATCCTTAGCAAGTTGATCACACTTGACATTCAAAGCATCATTGTCAAGTTTTAGTTGCTTCTGACCCTCACATGAGCCGATTGGGTCCTTAGAAGCATGCAATTCAAGTTCATCATTTCTAGCAGAAAGCTTTCTAAGGTGTTCGCTCATGGCATCAATTTCGGCAAGCAATTTAGGGCAATTAGCACATGATGGAGTGGAGTGAGCATGAAGAAAACTAGCCTCAACAGGAATAGCATCAATAGAACTAGTGCTAGCATTCTTCAACCTAAGACCATCAAGTTCAGCAAGCACACTATCATGTATGGTCCTTAGGTTCTCCAACTCCACAAGAATAGCATCACACAAAGAGCAATCATCAGTGACTCGGGAGGGAGAAGATCTAAGTGAAGCTAACTCCCGAGTCAAGGTACATACTTCCTTCTCAAGCTCCGTACACCTAGCTCTAGCTCTAGCATGAAATTTTCCTAATTTGCAAAAAGCTTCGTTGAGCTGGTCATAGGAGGGTACCTCATCCGAGTCGCTGATGTCGTTGGTGTCGGCCATGAAGCACATGCCGGAGAAGTCATCGCCGCCCTTCTTCTCTTGCAGATCATCCTCGCCCTCATCGCTCCATGTCTCCGTGTCGGAGAGGTTGATGTCGTCAAACGCGGCGAGGACACGGTGGAAGAGCTTTTTGTTCTTGGAGAAGTTGCGGTACTTCTTCTCGTGCGCCGGTTCACGAACTGGAGGCTTCTTGTTGCGGTTCTTGTCGGTGTAGTCGTTCTTGCCCAAACCGCCAACGTCGTTCTTGCCCTTCTCGGCTTGGGACAGTTCGCGAATGTGGTTGGGGCCACCACACTCGAAGCAGGTGATCATGCCACCTCTCTTCCTCTCTCTCACCCTCTTGTATGCATAAGAAAACTTGCGAGCGAGAAGAGCAAGCTCATTTTCTGGAAATTTTTCCAGTTGGTCATCGCTTAGCTCGCAAAGGGCGGAAAGAGAGAAACCAATAGAAGGATCAGAAGAAGAAGATCCAATGGGATCGGTGACCAAAGCCATCGACTGAGATTTCATCTTTCGAGAGACGACATCGATCTCATGAGTCTTGAGGCGGGAATAAAGCCCATCAAGAGTCAGAGTCGATAAGTCGGTGGTGTCCTTTATGGTGGTCACCTTCATCTCCCAAACCCGAAGGTCGAGTGCGGTCAAGAAATGCCGAGCATTGTTCGAGTCAGGGTATATGCAACCAACTGCTCGGAGGTCGCTCAAAATCTTTGTAAACCGACCAAAACACTCGTCGAGACTCTCACGGTAGCGTTGATCAAACTTGTTGTACTTGCGCTTGGCGGTCTGCCTCACGTCTTGATTTGAGTAGAGCCCTCATGGTAAGCATCGAGGTTACCCAAATCTCATGGCGGAGCGAAGGTGAAAATCTTATCATACTCACTGCGGCTAAGACCTGTATGAGAATGTTCCTTGCCTTAGCATTCGCCTCAACGTCAACCATATTGATGGCGTGACATTTTCATCGGCAGAACCTCATACGGAGTTTCACCTTCGCCATATCGGGTAGCCACAGGCGATGATGTATGACTCCATCCGGGACTTCCAAAAAGGAAAATCAACTCCATTAAAGATGGGAGGCTTGGTGGAATATTTGTCCGTCGCCATGGCTCTTAAGACCGGTCGAGATCTATGGAAGAGCAAAACCGGCTCTGATACCAATTGAAGGACCTAGATGGCGAACAGAGGGGGGGTGAATGGTCACAAATAAAAATTCCCCCAAAATACTCCAACAAAAACCTCGACAAGATCGCTCAAAGGAAATTGTGAAAAACCCGAAAAACTAGACAACTATGTGTACCCCAAGCTTGCATGGATAAGTACCATAAAATATGTGTGGATTTTTGAGTCACAATCCTGGTTATCTAGTGTCCAAGATAAAGAGGAATCAATTCAAACTCTTGCTTTTAGAAAGGACATCAATTCAAATCACAAAAGTCACTTTCAGAAAAGCAAAAGCAGAATTTCCAGAACTTGTCCTCAATTTGCATAGGAGGTTGGTGAGTTTCTGCAGCTCAAAAAATTCTAAGAATTTTTCTCCCTATGAGCATAGGAGTCGTGAAGAACTCCACCAAATTTCGCCTCAAAAATCCTTACAGAAAAAACAGAAAAAATCTAATAACACAGTATTCTCAAGAACTTCGAGCAGAAAGTTTGGGGCTCGGTTTTCACCTCATGGCACCAAACGGTGCAACAAGTGAACTCCAAAATTTTTCTGCAGGTGTATGTCATAGTTATGCACCTCCTCCAACAAGAATCACTCAAAAAGTATTTTTCTATAGTTTTACAAAAATCAAACACTGACTGCTACGCGAAGAACAAGTTCTGAACAAAGTTGGAACTTGAAAGAAAAGATGTTCTCTACTCAATCCAAGAGTGCAAAAGAGATGTAAAACCATATGAACACACTCAAAACATCCAAGATCAGCAGCATTTAGAAGGAGGGGAGGCAAATCCAAATTACTTGAAAGTAAATTGCGGGAATGTAATTGCGGGAAAGTAAATGCTGAATTTAAATTGCGTAAAGTAAAGACATAATGTAAATGCGCAAAATAAATTCAGAGGTGGATGGATAAAACTTTCATTTCTGGAAAGGGAGGTTACAAAGCCTCACATTCATGTGGGCAAAGCTCAAATGAGCATCAAAAACCTCAACACCTTCAAGGGAAGAAGGCTACCCCTCCACCCCTATTTATACTACTCTTGGGCCACCTACCACCCTTGGATGAGTCCCTCAACCCTAGAGCACTCATCTAAGGGCTAGGATTAACACACACACACAGCCATGCAAGGGCTAACCCAAAACCCACACACATACCGGGTTTTTTTGCACGGTTTTCAAAGCATACTACCTAGACCCGCTAACCTATCAACTAGACCTCAATCCGACGGCCCTCATTGATCCACGCGGTATCTAACTAGCATCAACTCCTTTCCTTGTCTTCTTGACTTGCCCGGACTCCGTCTCCGATCATCTTCTGGCGATATCCCAACCGTCTGGACCTCCGACGCTCCTCGCCTAGTCCCGGTCATCCTTCGCCTCACCATGACCTAGCACCGTCGCCCTGCAACCATCAAAGACAAGGAAACTCCTCACATAGCAATGCCCACAAAGATGTGCAATAAACCATCCAACTCATCACTACCGCGTCCATACGACCCAGATCGCCACTCTGGCAGAGACAACTCAAATTGCTTCATTTTGAAAATCAATCCAAATCAAACTCAAACTTGAGCACACCTTGCTCAAATAAAGTCAAATACTCATCACAAACATGGATGGACCTCCACATGGTCCTTCATGATGCGAAGCAAATTTTTATGTCGAGTTCGCCGCACCAGTCTTGAAATATGCCACCTCTGAATTGGGTGCCGTTATCCGTGATGATTCAGTTTGGTACGCCGAACCTAACCACGATTTCATGGAAGAATTCTTTGGCTTTTGCGGCTGTGATTGTGACGACTGGCTTGGCCTCAATCCATTTGGTGAATTTATCGACGACCACGAAGAGATGAGTATAACCACCTTGAGCCTTCTTCAAAGGTCCCACCATGTCAAGCCCCCAGACCGCAAATGGCCAGGTGATTGGGATGGTCTGTAGTTCCTGCGCCGTTTTGTTCATCTGTCGCGTAAAGAATTGACATCCTTCGCATGTCCAGATGATGTCCTCTGCATCAGTTACAGCAGTCAGCCAGACAAATCCCTGACGATAAGCCTTACCGACTAGGGTTGTTGACGCCGTGTGATTCCCACAAATTCTCGAGTGGATTTCTTTGAGAAGATCTCTTCCTTCTTGTTCTGATATGCACCGTCGTAGCACACCAGAGGAGGTCTTGCGATAGAGTTCTCCCCTTATTATCACATAGCTCTTGCTTCGACGCATTATTCGCTCGGCCTGCATACGATCTTTGGGTAGCTCGTCCTTCGTCAGATAATCCAGATACGGAGCTGTCCTATCGGGGGTAATGATCAGGACTTCTGCCTCTTCGTTCTTCTCTATTGGGACGTCTGACTTTGACCGAGTACTTATTGTGGGCTTATGAATTTCTTCGATGAATACTCCCACGGGCACTGTGGTCTGGGCGGATCCCATTTTTGGTAGCTCGTCGGCTGCTTCATTGTCCCGACGGAGCACGTGAACAAGTTCCAAACCATCAAAGTTGCCTTCAAACTTGCGTACCTCCTGGCAAAACGCAGCCAAGTTGTCTTCGATGCAGGACCATTTTTTTGCACCTGATTGACCACGAGCATTGAATCTCTGCGAACCATTAAACGTCGGATGCCGAGTGATATGGCCCATAACCATGCGATAAACAAAAATTGAATTCAGAGTACTGGCTGACATGGCCCATTATTACAAAAGTTGGACTCGTGGGTCATATAGCAGCGGAAACATTAAACTGGCAAATAAACTTGACGAAGCGAAGTCCAAAACACCACAGACAAAGACTAGAGAAAACGCGATCCTAGACGTGTGGATAGTCCTCCTCTTCAAATCCTTCATCACAGATGTCGAACGGTGGGATGCAAGCTCTTGGATAGCTATCTCTGATCTCCTGATCTACTTTATGGAATAAGCAGCCCCGCAATGAAAAGCGGGGGTGAGTATGCAACATACTCAACAAGTCCGGAAAGGAATGCAGTATGTAGTTTAATTCAAGGGAGGGAATTGGTTAATTTGCGAAAAGCCAATTTTTAAGATTCTATCCAGAATTTTGAAGAGCAGTTTTCAAAGCTATTTTCTTTTAAGAAATAAGAGCTTCAAACTTTTCAGGACGCGGCTCCAACCGTGGGAAAAACAAAACATAAACCAACTCACGGCATTTGCCATGGTTTTATTTTAAGAATACTTTTCCACAGCACCAACCGTGGTTTTCTTTTGAAATGTTTTCCTCGTGGCTCCAACCACGGACTTTTTTCAAATCAAAACATTCGTGGCTCCAACCACGGACTTTTATCAAAAATTGATTTTGAAACCAAATAGGGGAAATCTACCATGTGACAACGCCCTCTGTCTACCCTTGACCGTGGGTACGGCTATTCGAATAGTTTGTTTACTCTGCAGAGCTTGCACGCTTTACCCGCGAGAGATATTTCACTATATTTGGTCATACACTTCCTTTGGCATATAACCCCAAGTGAAAATCACACGGCCATTTCTCTAGTGATGCGAGGTTGTGTCCCGATCTTTCGATGAGAGCGATAACTATCGATTTGGTGGAATCGACTTTGACGATCCGACTACAACGTACGACGACGATGCGCCTTAGCAATCGCTAAACCAACTCCGGAGTGTTATTGATCTTGCCGTGGGCACGATCAACCTGAACACGAGGTTCAATTCCTGCAAGCAACCGAAGAACAAGCAAGAACAATGGTAAAAACAATCTGAAATTGCAAATAACAATTGAAGGCCAAAATAAGGTGGGGTTCTATTGAGAATCTTGACAAGGTGGCTGTCCAGCACAACTTGAAGAAACAAAGTTTGCACTTGGCTAAACTAATCAAACAAAACCCAAGTGTCTAAAGCGACGGCTACTGAGTTTATAAGAGTGATGGATGTGAGAGGGACATCCTAGGGTTGTGTGCAGCCAAGGGGGGGCGCACACAACTTGGGCTTGGGCCCCCACATGTTTACAAGGCCTGAAACAGCCCAAAATAGTATTGTAGTACATTGTTTTAATGATTTCGGTTGACGTACGATGAAGCTGGGCCTGAGATTAGATCCATTCGAAAGATATCGTTGTAAGCTTTCAATCAAGTACAAGTTCACCCAAATCGGAGTCCGTATGCAAAAGTTATTCATATTTGAAGTCGGTGCTGTCTCAGGAGGCCGAATTGGATTCCAGAACGTGATGGATTTGATCTCTCTCTCTCTTCTTAGCCCGTGGATGATGTGTTGAAGTTGGCACAACCAAATGTGGTCATATCCGTAGTAGTGATGTCCTCATCATCTAGCTACATCTTCACTAAGTCATGCCCGCTGAGGTATCACCGCCAAATGGCTACAACCATAATGGAAGCCCCCTCTTGCGCCTGTAGGACTCCTGTGGCTCCAACCACACCTACTCCACCGTGTGGCATTCCTTAATTAAGTTTTCACTAATTACTCGGCCAGGCCCGTCCCATACCAGAACCCACGGCCGCACTGTTATACATTGTTTGACAATCACAAGGGATCGGTCCTTAGGGTGACTAGGGTGGTACATACTCAAACCCGAGTCTCGTGCATTCTGCACCCGCCTTGCAACCTTCCACCCTATTCAATTTTTAAAATACCAAATCTTTTCTTTTATTTTACCAAACTGGTAGCACCAACTGCCCTTTTTAAATAATATTTTCACTCAATCATTTAGAATTTCAAGTAACAAGCCATGAATTAAACATACAAATAGTATTTAGCATAACTAAGCACTACTATTATACTAAACAAGGTGTCAAACCTTTTATAATATAATTAATCATTCTAGGGTAGCCAAAGAACAGATGGATTAATATGTAGCAAACATACATATTAACAAGCTATTTAACTACAATCTATCATAATATAATATTTTTTTTAATGAACATAGCATGCATGTTTGTAAATCTACAAAGCATTTCAAAACATGGATCAACATGCTTCAAGGAGACTTGCCTTCGTCGACGAAGTGCGCTACGCTGTTCTGGAGGTCTTCTCCTCCGTCGGTGACGACGACCGCTTCTTCGACTACGCGAAAAACGGTGCACGAAATGAATAAAATAAAATAAGTTAAAACTAAAAATTATAATAAACATACTGGCAGGTAGAGGATGAATTTAGATAAATTTATCAATTTGAATCACTCTATTCGGTGTTACGAAAGGAGAAACAATTGTTTGAATTCAAAATTTGACCTTTCGCCAGGCTTAGAGAAGAAATGATTGCTGATAGAGATCTGGTATGAATTTTCAAAATCTGATTTTACATGACGTAGAGGACACCGATAGGAAGCTCCAGTAAAAATTTGAGGACAAATGGAGGTCGGGAGCAGCCGGGAGAGCTCACCGAAAGTTCGCCGGAGTTCGGAAAAATGGCTTGCACAGCGAGATCTGGTGGATGGATTGGAACAACTCGAAGCTAAGGATATGAGGAATGAGAAAGGGAACTTGGGGGTCAATTTATAGGACAATCGGACCAGCGGATCGTCGGGAAACGCTCGCCGTATTTATCACCGAAACAGTAACCGAGATCGCCGGAATTTGAAGAGCTGAAACAGCTTAATAAATGCGGGTCGAGTTGCTTCGGGTACTGTAGCGACGGGTCACTGTAGCTTGCGGGCGGGAAAAGAAACGAATCGGATGAACAGTAACCAAAATTATTAATTTTCCACTGAAAATTCGGATTAAATTCGGAAAAATAACAATTAAATAATAATAAATTTGGGAATTTTTATAGACAACCGTTTCAGAAACTAAAGCACTAATAAATATTTTTGCATAATATTATATTGTTATTTTTCTTACAGCAATTAATATAGTGCTTAAAATTAAATAGTTTTGGCGAAAATATAAAAATGGTTCTAAAAATTCTGGGAAAAATCTCAAAAATAATTTAGAATATTTTTAATCTAGTAAAATTAGTTTTTGAATTTTTAGAGAATATTGGAATTGCATTTGAATTTTTGATTTCAGGATGAAATGGAATTTTCGGACGCGAATGGAATAAATTCCATTTTTGGATGGAAAGGAATGCCAGGTTAACTAAAATTCCAAAGAAAACCCAAATCCTTGAATTAATTAATTTAAATTAATTTTTAACAAAATAACCAAGAATGGGATGTGACACGATCTTCCTCCGCAGATTCTTGAATCTCTTGCTGGCATTGGAGATCGGTCTTCTGCTCTTCTATTGCGTAGATGCCGCGAAGATCATAGCAATTACTCGTGGCGCCGACTGGTCTACTGGATGAGTCAGAGTGGCATACCTGAGATGGGTCGGCCTGATCTTTACCAGATTGGATCTGGTTTAGGTCCAGGCAGACAAGTTCTCCGCGTGCATCTGCGACGAAGTCCTGGCTTCCAAAGCAGAAAGCCTGGCCGGAGATGAAGGTGGCGATGATTTCGCCGATTGCTACTACCGAGTTTGTAGGAAAAGATTATAGCGCCGCCCCTACTTGGCACGCCAACTGTCGACTTTTGTAGTCGGAAATAAATTTATGGGGTATGCGCTAGATCTCAAACTCGAAGGTCACACAAGACAAATGTTTAGACAGGTTCAGGCCCTCGACGGAGGAGGTAATACTCTAGTCCTGTGTGCTGGGATTATCTGGATCTCTTGGATCTAAGATTGCTCGATCTTTCTGTTGTTTCCCGCCCTCTCCCTTATATAGTGGGGGTGGGGCGGTTTATAGAGTCCCGATCGGTTAAGGGATTTCGGTCGATTATTGGATACTAATCTGTTACAGGATAGAGTTTACATCTTTATCTTACCCTGCTAACAACTCGGATTACAATCGTATCTCTTATATCTAAATATATGTTCAACTGTCTCTAGGATGTATCCCCTTCCTCACGGCAGTAAGACTTGGCGCGAAGCTCATCCTCTGGGCCTTCCTCTCGGCCCTGTCTCTCCCTTAGGCACTTCTGGGCCGGTTATAAAGACACCTAGGTTCTTATATTCCACAACTATGGGCAACTTCAATTACCCATACAGAAAATTTTCTTATCATCATCCAGAGAGGCATACAAAAAGCTTTTGAATAGGAAACACATTTAAATGACAAAGAATGTCATTAGTTTGTAGTGCTACAGTAAAAATATTTATTAGTTCATGGTAATCGTCAAATAGATCTTATGAAACAAAATATGATATGATCATAGAAAGATTGAAAGTCCTAAGAACAGGGCATCTGCTTGCTTAAACAAGTCGTATTATTAGAATTACAAGTCATGTTCTTAGAATTACTGAATATGATGATCATGTTCAAAGACAGTAAAATAAAAGCAATACTTTCTACCATTAATAGGAAGTAACTCTATAGTTCAAGGCCACATTCGCTACTTTAATTGTTTTAGTTCATCAATAGACCCAAAGCATCATTAAGCATCAACCAGTAGCAATATGTAGATCTAGTGGAAAAACATCTATGTGGCGCAAGGGCTCGAGGGGGGATAGCTAGTAGTGAGAGATTCTAACATAGCTATAAGAAGTTAACAGTCGATGTGAATGATTTAAGAGATAGGTATGCCACTTTTCAGTTTATTATAAAGATAAGGATGCATGTTAGTGGTGTTGACAAAAATGGCAACAATCTTCAGTTCACCTAGTTCCAGCAGTTTCTTCTATGGTCAAACCTAATAAAACAACAATCCTAGAATATTAGAACCCTAAGAAAGAAAATCAATAATCCATATGCACCTAGCCCTAAGCAATGGAGGAACAAAGACCAGATACCTTAGGGCTTGAGAAAGAGGAGGCGACAGGCTTGGGGGAGTAGGCGGTGACAGGCTTGAGGAGTTGTGATAGAAGAGGAGGCACGCGATGGGCTCAAGGATGAGGCGATCGGTGACGTGCTTCGGGATGAGGTAGCCGGCGATGGGCTAGGAGCGAAGACTGATCGTCGTCTGTAAGATTTCATTTGGGTGAAGAATGCAGTCCTAGTACGATATATATAACACGTAAGTGTTGTCCTAGACGGTTCGATTAACAAAACGTTTGTGATAAGCTAATATCACAGACGGTTGGTGGTTTAAACCGTCTGTGATACTTGATAGACAGTTTTTACCAAGAATCATCTATGATATTAGCTTATCACGGATGGTTCTTAGCATATGTTATAACTTTGACGGTCGTACTAGCAAAAACTATCTATGATTATCTTTAACATAGAGTGTTTTTGAAAACCGTCTGTGATAAAGTGTCTTATATAGGCCTTTCTGTAGTAGTGCACCCACTTACATCGGAACAATGGAACTTCATATAATCCGTAATTGAGCCCCAATATTTCTTCGATTATCTCGTAGTAGTAGTTCATTGCAGTTGGGGATCCTCTTTTCGAGTGATCATCGAATAAAGCATCTATGCTCACACCACTATTTTTAACTGTACTCTTTGCATCTTGACTTTTAGTGTAAAAGGTGTAGCCATTAATATCGTATCCCAGCCATGTCTATAAATTAAATATTGGTCTATCAGGCAACCATTTGACATCCTCAATGATGAAGACCTTCACCTTTTCTTTGAACCATGTGAGGAATCACTCTTAGTGTTCTCACGTGATGGAAAGCTCATCCATATTCGGATTCTCTTCCTGTAATATCAACTTGTGTTGCTCGATATATAGATGAACATCTGCACTATATTGCAAAACTATCAAATACGCTTTATAATACATATCAAACCGTGGACTCATTAGTTTGGACCCAATGGTTCTTTTACCACCAAGTCTGCCCACATGACGAGATACAGGAACACCAATTGCTTGTCTTTTACCTAGATAGTCCATAAAAACACAATAACCTCTTCAGTCCCATAACCTTCAATACTTTTACCCTCAGGCTTCGATCGATTCCTCACGTATGCCTTTAATATACCAATGTATGTACCTCTCGAACGGATACCTATAACATAGGAATGCGAGTCCACATATGTTAATCTCTCTAACAAGGTGAACAACAAGGCGGACCATGACATCGAAGAATGATGGGGGAAATGTATCTCAAGCTGACATAGAGTTGCACCACCTCACTCTTCATACTATCTAGTACATCGGGATCAATAACCTTGCAAGAAATCGCATTGAAGATATAACATAACTTCATAATTGCCAAACTAATATCCTTTGGTAGAATATTTCTGATTGCAACAGGGAGCATTTGAGTCATGAAGACATGAACCATGGGACTTCATACCAAGCAACTTCAAATCATCCATGGACATAGTATTCTTAATGTTTGCAAAGTAGACCAATGGAACTTTAATACCTTGCAGACACTTATAGAGGTCTTTTTTCTCCTCCTTGGACACGGTGTAGCATGCAGCAGGAATGTATGGACCTTTCCCATCCTCCTCTATCACTACAAGCTTGGGCCTGATTCCCATGTAGGCCATGTCGCGATGAGCATTTACACCATCCTTGGTCTTGCCAGGTATGTTCAGTAGGATGCCAACCAAATCGTCAAAACATTCTTTTCAACGTGCATGATATCAATACAATGCTGGACATCTAACTCCTTCCTATACGAAAAGTCCCAAAATATTGACCTCTTCTTCTACATGGTCCTGGGACGAACAAATCTATGGCTCTTTCCATACTGAACATCGATATCCTCCATGCGTGAATATACTTGCTTTCCACTCATAGGCTGTGGGGCCGAATGAACTTTCCTCTTCCCATCAAATTTGTCATCCTTCTTACAGTATCGATGATTTCTAGGTAGAAACCTATAGTGACTCATGTGCATAGTTTTCTTGGAATTTGGTAGCCACAAGTTCTCAGTCTCCTCTTCACAAATAAGACACGCTTTGGCTCCCTTCGTACTATAGCCCGCCAAATTTACAAGGGCAGGGATATCATTTATGTTGCAAAATAACATAGTTCGTAGGGTGAAGTTATCTCTTTTGTATGCATCCTACACCGCGACCCGCTTGTTACACAATTTTACGAAATCCTCAATCACTGGTGCTAGGTACACATCAGTATAATTTCTCAGGTGTTTGGGTTCCGAGATTAGTAACGACATCATGATATACTTCTGCTTCATTCATAACCAAGGAGGAAGATTGTAGATACAGAACAGAACTAGCCAAGTGCTATAACGACTGCTCATATTACCAAATGGATTCATTCCATCGGTACTCAATCTAAATCTTATATTCCTCATCTCAGCACCAAACTCTTCATGTTTCTAATCGATGCTTCTCCATTGAGCTGAATCAGCGGGGTGTCTCAGCTTGTCATCTTCCTTTCAAGATTTATAACGCCAACACAACAATTTTGCCTCTTTAAGATTTGCAAACAACCGCTCCAAAAGGGAATGATGGAAAATACTATAATACCTTGGCCGATGCCCCTTTGTTTATCTCTTCACTGTCGTCGGCTCGACTCTTACGCTTCTTATCATTACGCTTCTCCTTTTGTTTGTAACGGGGTACATTACAAACTGGACAAACATACAATTCCTTATGCTCGTTATGGTACAAGATGTAATCATTCAGACAAGCATGTATCATTTCTATTTTCATTCTCGTGGGATATAGTAGCATCTTCGCTTCATAAATGCTCATTGGCAATTAGTTTCCCCCTAGAAGCACATCCGATAGAATAACTAAAAGTGCATTAAAACTTATATTTGTTCAACGGTGTTTTGCCTTTAGTTCGAATAATGCAAGGACCGAATCCAACTTTGTGTATTCCGCTTTGCAACCTGAGAGCAACAATTTGGCATTGTCTTCCACCAAGCTTTTAATTTTTTCAAGCTCTCTTTCGATGTAATTTCCCTCCACATCTCGTAACATTTGATCAAAATTATCCTCGTCAAATATATCATGCTGCAAATCGTGATCAGGTTCTAGCACGTCTTTTTGCGTACAGGACAGGTAATACTTGTCTCCCCATGATAGATCCAACATGTGTAATTCCTCATGAAGCCACGTCAAATCAAGTAGTCTTTAATTTGAGCTAAGTAGTTAAATCTCTTGAGATTGCTGCAATCAAAGCAAGGACAATGTATGAAGTTTACACCTCTCTTCACCATATCTTCTTCAGCAATTTTTTGAACTCCATAACACCCTCTGAAATTCATCACTCACACGGTTTCTGATACATCCATTCTTCACAGTCCGTCCGTAATTAAACTAAACACGATAAATTAAGAAGAAACTGGAGCTATAGTTATCTATTTCAAACATTGAGACATTATTTAGTTACTTTTGCAAACTAAAGGATAGGTTCTAAGATATATAATTTACTCCATATACTTTCTTCCCTAGTTATAAGTTTTCAATTCCCTAGTTAGGAGATATGCATTTACAATATCAACAATGAATCAAATAACCTACTACAAAATTGAAGGGATTTGAAGAAATTCTTTCCTTTTGAAGAAAACCACAAATGAGGGCAAATTGAGGGGAAATCTCCTCAAGCTAGGGCTTCAACTTTACCCCCTTAACACCCATCCTAAGGAAAGCTTAATTTCTCACCCCCAATTATTGCTTCCAACCGTAGAGTATATATGTTGTGTTTTCCAGAGCGGCCACGGTTTTTGACCTCTCGAACAACAACAAAAGAGGGTTCAGCCCAAAGGTTATAACCTACTGGACAAGCACATCATGGTAGAACCGACTGTGATATATGTACTATCACAATCAGTTCTAACCTTAGAAACTGATCGTGATAACCATCGACATCACTATCGTTTCTAATATATATAACATCACTATCGGTTCTGAACTCATAACCGATAGTGATGACGATAGTCATCACTATCGGCTCATCATTATCGGTTCTGTGGTCAGGCCGATATTGATTTTTTGCACCATATTTTTCACTCAGCCGAATCATCTATTACTATGGGTTTTTTCCTAAAAAGTTGAGAATCGACCTAGATGAAGAGATAGTACCATTCTGTAGTACTGAGGAGCCTTCGTCGTCTACTTGTAAAACGTAACATGTAACCCTAAGTTGATGTATGGATCATTTGTCTAGTTAATTTCTTGTTACATTTGCACCTACAATTCTTTCTTCCTTTATCTTTTGCATGCAATATTTTAATTGTTGATCTTTCTTCTGTGGATTAGATCCTCTTGGCTAATCTTTCTCTTATCGTGGTGATTAGGTTAGACTTTAGTTGGTCCTTATATGTGAGTTTATAGTTTAGAGTGATCACTACATTGTGGTGATTAAGGTGATGGACCTGTGACAGGAGAGAAGCGTGAAGGAACTAGCTGGTGGACGATCTAGATTGTTAGTGATTTTAGGGTTTTAGATTGATCAAGAGTCATTGTTGATTATTGCTCCCATGGCATCTGAATACTTATGTCTAGACATAAGTCAATGACTAGATAGTTGATGGTGTCCCATGGACCAACTTGAAAGGGCCAGATCATATTAATTTATTCCTTAGATCAGATTTTGAGAAGTTAGGATTAGTTAGTTTATGTATATGCATCCTAGTTTGATCTCAACGTTGGCTAAGGACTCTAGAACGCAACTATCTTTGGTTGGGAATTTTATAGGAACTTCTGCATTGGATCATTATCTCATGCAATTGTATAGTTACTTTGTGGTTAGTTAGATGGATCGTTGGTAAACTTTTGTTGATCGTTACATATGTTCCCTGTGGCACTACCTTGAAAAAGGCCATCTGTGGCGGTTCATAACTGCCATCAGTGGCGGTTTTTTTTGAACCGCCATAGATTTAGTGCCACTGATAATCGAGGATTATCAGTGGCGGTTCTTGAACCGCCACGATAACACTATCGTGGCGGTTTTTGGCTAGAACGACCAGCGATATTCGGTATCGATGGCGGTTCGAGCCAAAAACCGCCACTCTTAATCCAAGTATCAGTGGCGGTTTTTTGATAGAACCGCTACTGATACTCAAATATCAGTAGCGGTTCTAGCCCAAAACCGCCAGCGATAATACGACTATTAGTGGCGGTTTTGGCTAGAATCGCCATCGATACAACTATCTGTGGCGGTTTTATATAAAACCGCCACTGATTGGACTAGTATCAGTGGCGGTTTTTGGATAGAACCATCACTGATATTAAGTCGGTAGCGGTTTTGGGAAAAAACCGCCGCTGATAATCCCACATACGAAAATAAAAAACTGGCATTTGTGGAAAGCCTCAGGCAGCGCTAGCCATGCCTCTCCAAAACAACTTCATTCAAGAACAACCAGGGCAGGGGAAGAACTGCCAGCAGTTTCCTTGAGCAGGCATACCATAGCTCTAAAACATGAGTACACTAAAGTCATTGGACAACCACTTACACTATTTGTTTCAGCACAAGGATCAAGCAGGCCGACATCATTTGCACTTACTTGGAAAACTAGTTCAAATGTATCAAAGATGATAAGCATTAAAACACAGGAGATGACTTGTAAAAAGCATATAGCCAAAAGGTATAACAAGAGTAGTAAATACCTGCTAACAACAATAGCAATATACTATTTGCTTTCATATGAAACAGAGGATACAATACTGAACTCTACCAATTTGACTAAATTACCTCCCAATTTTGAATAAAACTATAGTTAAAGGTCAGAGCATTATTCAGACTAGCACAACCACTGACAAAAGATGTGGCATTGACAAAAGAAGGGGTTCCCATTTGAAAGCAACAAAGAGTTATTTACACTTTGTAATGAAACAGAATTGAAGTAACAAAAGCCTAAACTAGAAGCCTACAGGTCTTCAGAGGTTGGAGACAAGTGATGTGAGAGAAGAGTATGGATGACTGGATCGTTGTTGTCTTCATCATAAAACTCGCCTTTTTTGTTGATTACTTCCTTCATGATGAAGTAGGCGAGCTGGCCCTGAATGGCTTGGATTTCGGAAGGAAGCAGTCCTAACATAGACAACTTGAGGCGCTATAAGTATAAAAAACATAATTAAGAGAGTATATAAAAATTGAGTGGTGTGAATCAATGTGTCATGTCAGCGTGACTGACCTCTACGTCATTGTCTTTTATTGTGCATGATAAGATTTTGCACATGTACTGGCACACGAAGTACCCACATAAATTTGTTCCTTGCGGCTGCTTGTGACACTTCAAAAATCGAATGAACTAAGATGTCTTCGAAGGAGCTATTTACTATGAAATACGATATTAGAATATTCCTTGCGTGTGTACCGGAAACTTAGTACGGATTGTAAGGGATTTGTGGTATGGGCGGTATCTCGAGCTCTTCTGACAATATCTTTTGAACGCCTCATTTATTAAATGTGTCATCACTTCAAAGTCTTTTTTAGGTTTATCTAGTGGATCCATGATCAGCATCTTGCTCTTTTCTGGATGAATTATTACGAGAATCCAGTGGAAGCTACATACACATGCATGATGCCATAGTCATTAGTCCTTACATCAGAGTAAATAACGAAATAAACGAGTAATTTAACTAGCTAGTGAGGAACTTACTTAAAATGGTATGGTAAAAGTATAAACTCCTTGTCTTGTAGTTTAATCAAAACTTTATATACGTACTCCTCGACCTACTTTGGTGCTCTTTTGATTTCAGATTGGCAAACCGTTCCCGGGTCGAGGAATCCCACTAGCTCCTTGGTTCTTCGTAATTCAATCATCTCGTATCTATATAACGAAATAGTTAGTCATGACATTTATCGGTATTACGTGAATGTAGGCCAAGATTGATATATTAGACACTTATAGTGACCAGCATCTCAAAAAAGATATGTCAAGGGCGTCGTGATAGAACAAGTTGTGCAAGTTATCGAATTCTATTAAGAAGTAGCCATGGCCCTCATGGTGAAAATGTTCCTCACGAAAAATTGCAGTGATCACCTTCAGGAGTACGTCTTGGTTGGATCGATCCATGTACCATGCATGTAATCGCTGCATCATGGGTGTTACACTTTTTAACTTCGAAGCGGTGAATAAGGATTTCCCTACCTCGAATTTCAATCTTTGTTGATTATCTTGGTCATCAGACTTCGCCTTGCCCTTACTTTTTTGTCGCACGACATCATACTCGGTTCTGGCTTCGCCTGATCTGGCTGATACAGCTTGTCTAATATGCCAATTTTTGGGATCAGGGGTTCTAGGTTTGTCCTTTGAAGTACCAGGTATTATAGGTTTCTGCTTTGGAGTACTAACAGTGGCCACCTTTATGGGGTCCACAATGGATTTCTTTTCTACCTCACCTTTCTTCTGCACCGTTTCACTCTCAGGTGCTGGTGACGGATGCGAGGATTGTATCTTGCAGAGAGGCCGGCAATCGCATGGTCCAAGATGATGTCACGCTTGCGCCATCGATGAATGAGTGGACGGCACTTCCTAGAGTTGTTATCTCATCATTGGCGGGTTTTTCTAGCCCGATCTCAAACAAAGCGTGCAAGTACCGTGTCCACCGACCTTAGCATAACTCGGCGCTATCGGGTATTGTGCGGGACACCCCTTCTTGGCACGGATGAACTACCCTCGTAGCACTGCATAAATATGTTCATCACGCACGTTGAGTCGACAGGTGTGGGGTCCGTATGTCGCCCACAGGATAATGGTTGTTGTCCGCAAAACACGCCAATGGCGTGGACGTGCAATCGCCGCGACGACTGTAGGGTCGAGAAAACGTTGTGGGCTGCGCGATCGCTCAAGGCTTGTTTTACTTGTCATTCAACTTGTTCTTCAATGGTGCCTTGTATTTCTCGTAGAACCCTTTCCTTCATCATTTCCATTTCCTTCTCAGCCCGCTCTTCTTTAGCTCTCTTCCGACTCCTATAAGAGTCTCCGTACTCAGGGAATCCACTCCTCCATGGAACCTTGACCCGACGCCGTGTCCCACTGTGGTGCTCTTTGTTTCCTAGGGCTGCTGTTAGCTCGTCTTTCTCCCTGTCTGGGTGAAAAGATCCTTGGGTGGACTGGGTGTAAAACTCATGAACTCTTTGCGTCATTGCTTTGTCTTCGCTGCTCTTGAATAATAAACCCCCAAGAGACAAGATATTCGCCTCGCTAGCACGTAGTGCTTCACTCGGTTTGGTAGTCCGATCAAGGGACTTGTGCCACCAATTGGACCGCTTCTAATTCCCGCTCTCCCATTGAGCAAATTTACCCGCTGCACTCCATGGTGCCAAGTCCGTGGGGTGAGTATTCCTTCTTGCGATGCTAATGTGGTCCTCATCGACTTCCTTGTCGCCGGATTGCTTCATCGCCACAAACTCATCCCAATATGGCTCTAATCTTGGGTACTCTCCGATGGCTGACCGGTTTTGCTTCACATAATTTATGTTCAGCTTCGCCTTGAAGTTTCTCCACGCCGCATCCATGGTCATCAATGCGTCGCGACGCACGAGGTCTTCGGCTCCTTCGGGGAATTCGAAGGTTTCTTTGAGCTCCCTCCACAGGTCCTCTTTGGTGCCTCGGGGCACTTTATGCCAATCCGAATAGGTGATTGGCACTTTATCCCTTACGATATACCCGCATGTTGACCTGTATTTTGCTGCTGATTTTCTCGGTGCAACAAGGGCCCCAGTATGTAAGACCTCTGAGATGGTGTACCGGCCTTCAGGCTTCTTAGTTTTCCCTCATCCTCGACGTCTTGCAACAGGAGCATCATCTGCAACAGCAATGGAGGCCTCGGCACCTTCGGTGGTTGGGTGGAGGGTAAGGTACCTGCTCGGGCTCTCCTCTATTATAGGCTCGGTTTCGGGCTCCATTAGAATTCCTTGAGAAGAATGACACTTAGGAGCTGGTCAAGTTACGAATTGAGAAGAAGGTTATCTGTTGCAAATGGATCTTTAAGAAGAAAGAAAGTATATCACCAACTGAACAGGTTAGGTACAAGACAAGACTTTTGCTAAAGGACACATGAAATAAATTTTAGGTGTTGATTTCGCATAGATCTCTCTAGTTGTGAAACGTAGTTCTAATAGTACTATACTGAGCATTGTGACTATACATGATTATGAGTTTGATCAATTGGACGTGAAACACCGGATTTCTTTCTTTATGTCTACAATCAGATTGTACTCCTGCTGGTGACCAATAAAATATAACCTCCTTGGTCTAAAAAAAATATACTTTTTTTGGATCTCAGGGATATATAAATGGTTATGACCACTAATTCATGACTACAGCACATAGATACTTCTAAGAAAATAGATAAAGATATAAAAATATTTTAATTGGATGCTCTACAACATTCTTAGGGGATAATAATATTTCTTTTGTGAGATCATAGAATATTATTAGTATGGTATGACATATATTATCTTTTGCTTCAAAACAACAATCTCTAAAATAACAGAATAATAATAACTTTGCATTGTTTAAAAGGAACGATGTGTCTAGAGTAATGTATCTAGAGTCCAAATTTTCAGTAAAGTTCTTTTGCAGTGAGCAATGTATCTAGAGCAAGAAATGTAGAACTAATCATTCACCAAGATCTGAGGAGGAGAAGCTACCACAGGGAGTCATGGACATTACTACTATAGATTCATTCTAGTGCTCATTTCAATTAATATAATTCATGTATGAAGATCAGCTAGCTCCAGCCAACTAAATCCTAGTGTGCAAATAAGCAAGATATGTAATGTTTTCTTGCCATGGCTACCAATTTCCTTCCATGTTCCCATCAACATCAAGCAAATGGTACAACAACTAGTGATTATTTTAAAATGTAGCATATGTACTTGTCAATTATAAGCATAATATTTGTCAACTATACAGTCAACATAATTTTCTAGCTACTTGAAGGAAGCTGAAATGATCATGTGTTTTCTTAACACAGGAAACAGGTATGACTTTTTTTAAGGATTTAGTATTTTGTTTCCTTGTAAAATTGTTGCAAAAATTCGTTGAATTATCCATTCCAAACATACATGCCATTGGTCAATTTCTTCACATTCATCACAGTACCTTTACAAGAGGAAGTAAAACTAGCAACCAAAATCTATGTCATGAATTATTCTTATGAATGGTGATCATCTATATATATATATATATATATAATTTAACATCACTAAGGGCTTGTTTGGGAGCAAGAATATATATATATATATATATATATATATATATATATATATATATATATAATCTGTAGTTTCGGTGCATCAATAATTGTGCCCTCTTATTACATCTTGAATAAACTTTGGGTATGGCTTTAGTTTGATCTACATTCTAGATGGCAATGTCAGAATTGGGAAAATATTTCTTATTTGGGGAATTTTAATCATGAGGCCGCAAATGTATGTGATCCAGACAAATGACAAGGTCACACTGCCTCTTATGAGTCGGTAGATATTCTGTTTGTACAGCTGAACTACGGTTTTTAATCGATATGCAACTGAGTTGTTGGACAATGTCCACTTCAACGATGCAGCTGAAATTTATGTATACATCATGCAGTTAAAATTGTTTCTCTTTGAATATTTAGTATTCAGTTTCGCATCAATATAAAATTGTGATCTGTAATTTCATTCCAAGCTAGATAGACTACTAAGAAATTTTTTGTCTTGGTTTGGACTTCAAAGCACGCTTCCCATTAGGCCTATGTGCCCTTCAAATCCCCTTAGGATTTTTCGCTGGTTCCCCCCCTAGCTTCCGAACAAACCCTAAGAGTTACCTCAAAACACTTGGGGCAGCGGCAACAGGGCGGCGGCGGCTGGCGGCAGCGTGGGGGAGGTGGCCTCGTCGGGAGTCGTCCGCGGAATCGGGGCGGCGTTAAGCGGTGTTGGGGGGCGCGGGCAGCGCAGCGGCGCGCGAGCGCAAGCGCGTCGAGCGGCGCGGCGCGTCGGCGCGGATGGCGGATGGCGTCGAGCGTGGGCGCGGGCGGCGGGCGGCATCGGGGTGGCGACCGTGGCGACGTCGGGCTCGGTGAGAAGAGTTTAGGGTTAGAAGAGTTTAAAGTTTAGGGCAAGGGTGAGAAGAGTAACCGCTGTATCAGCTTTTATATGTGGGTTATCCGTGGCGGTTCTTTATACGAACCGCCGCTAATACACTTATCTGTAGCGGTTCTTCACACGAACCGCCACTGATAAATATATTATCTGTGGCGGTTATTTATACAAACCGCCACTGATAAGGTTATTAGTGGCGGTTCGTATACAGAACCGCCATAGATAACCCACATATAATCATAATAAATATTACATACCCTATATAATCCTGCTAAATATTATATACCCTATATAATCCTAATATAGTAATGACCACATTTCCATTACTCTATACAAATGCATATTGTTTACATCACATTGCCATTACTCGTACATAGCTAATTATTTTCTTTCACAATTTGCCCTTCTTCATGATCGTCGCGATGATAGGTAGCTTTCTGAGTGGTTTCTTCCTCGAGCCTGATGTTGCCATCTACGAGAGGAGGCAACTCGTCAAACTGGTTGTACTCATCCTCATCCACGACATTCTCAACTCCGACGATCCTTCTTTTTCCCTGAAGAACTACATGGCGCTTCTTATCTGCCGGGTTGATTATATAGAAGACTTGTGCTACTTGCTTCGCAAGTACGAATGGTTAAATCTCAGATCCGACATGTTCGATGTCCAAAGTAGTGAAGCCGTACTTGTCCACCTTGACACCCCTTGGGAGTTGTACCCAACGACAACGAAACATCGGGATCTTAAAAATACAATAGTCGAGCTCTCAAATCTCTTCTATGAACCCATAGAAGCTACTCTTCTTACTACCTGTGTTGTCATAGGCATCTATGCGGACACCACTATTTTGGTAAGTACTTTTGCTATCCTGAGATCTCGTGTAAAAGGTATATCCATTTATGTCGTATCCTTGCCATGTCAAGATTGTACCTGATGGCCCTTTTGCGAACCACCTCAACATAACACTCATTTCTTTCCCAGTCATATGCTCTTTGAACCAATGATTGAACAAACGGTTATGCTCTTTTGTTACCCAAGCCTCTGATCGTCCACGATTTTCCTCTCGTAGCTTATCCTTGTGCATGTCCATATACGAGGACACCTCAACTGACTGTTGCAAGACTGTGAAATGAGCTTTCTCGAACAATCCATGATCGTAAGAATTTGTTGATTTCCTTCCAATCGTCCCTTTACCAGCTAGCCTACCCTCATGGCGAGATACAGGCACTCCTACCGGTTCCACCCCCTCCATGTAATCCATGCAAAAATCGATAACCTCCTCAGTTGCATAACCATCCACAATGCAGCCCTCCGGCCGAGATCGATTGCGTACATACTTCTTCAGAATACCCATGTACCTTTCGAACGAGTACATTTGATGCAGGAATACGGGGCCACATACATTTATCTCATTCACAAGGTGAACAATGAAATGAACCATTATATCAAAAAATGGAGGAAAATACATCTCTAGCTGGCATAGTGTCTTCACCACATCATTCTGCAGTTCAGAAAGTCCGATGGGATCGATGACCTTCTGTGAAATCGTGTTGAAGAAGAAACACAACCTCATTATTGCCTCTCGGACCTTTCCAGGAAAAATACCTCTGATTGCAATAGGAAGCATTTGTGTCATCATCACATGACAATCATGAGACTTCATGCCAGTTAACTTCAAATCTTTCATCGAGACCAGTTTCTTGATGCTTGCGGAGTAACTGGACGTAACTTTCACACCATGCAAGCATTTGCATAGGTCTGTTCTCCCTTTCTTGGATAGAGTGTAGCAAGCTGGGGGAAGGTAAAGTCGGCCTTTCCCGTTGTCTTGAGGATGTAGCTCAGCTCTGATTTTCATATCTTCCAAGTCCCTTCGTGCCTTTAGTCCGTCCATAGTTTTGCTAGGAATATTCAGCAAAAGACCAATCAAGCTGTCACATACATTTTTCTCTACGTGCATGACGTCTATGCAGTGTCGAACTTCTAAGTCCTTCCAATAGGGCAAGTTCCAAAATATTGATCTCTTCTTCCACGTGGTCTTCTCAGTACGAGACCTCGATTTATTATTACTCTCTCCCTTTCCAAGTACAACATTAATATCCTTAACCATATCATATACCTCTTCCCCATGACGAGGCCTTGGAGCTATACCATCCTCTTTTGTCCTGTCAAATTGTTTCTTCATATTGCAGTAGGGGTGATTCCTGTGAAGGAACCTACGGTGATGCATGTACACAGTTTTCCTCGAGTTATTAAGCCACACACTAGCGGTTTCATCCATGCAATGGGAGCATGCTTTGGCCCCTTTTACAGTACGACCGGATAGGTTACCAAGGGCAGGAAAATCATTGATGGTGCAAAACAACAATGCGCGTAGGATGAAGTACTCTCGCTTGTACTTATCCCATACCTATACACCTTCGTTCCACAGTATCACAAGATCTTCCACCAATGGTTGTAGGTATACATCAATATCATTGCTAGGTTGTCTCGGCCCTTGGATAAGCAGCGACATCATAATGTACTTTCGTTTCATACACATCCAAGGAGGAAGGTTATAGATACAGAGAGTCACGGGCCAAGTGCTATGAATACTACTCATGTTACCGAAAGGATTCATTCCATCCGTACTCAACCCAAACCTTATATTCCTCGGTTCATTCCCAAAGTCCTTCCTAAAGAGCCTATCGATGGTTCTCCACTGGGCAGAATCAGCAGGGTGTCTCAGCTTTCCATCCCTTTTACGCTCTTCTGAGTGCCATCGCATCAATTGGGCATGCTTTTTGTTTCCAAATAAACGCTTGAACCGAGGTATTACTGGTAAATACCACACCACTTTAGCGGGAGCTCCTTTCTTCACCACGGTGTCTTCGCTGTCATGGTCTTTACGCTTGTATCGCGATGATTTGTACACCGGACATACATGCATGTTTGTATACTCTTTGCGATAGAGTATATAATCGTTTGGACATGTATGTATTCTTTCTACTTCCAATCCCAATGGACATACAACCTTCTTAGCTAAATAAGTGGTTATCGGCAATACATTTCCATTTGGAAGGATGTCTACTAAGAGATGTAATAGCGTCGTGAAACTCTTATCGGACCAACCATTGCTTGCCTTCAATTTTAGAAGTGAAAGTACGGTGTGCAACTTTGTGTATTCCTCCTTGCAACTCGGGAACAAAGGTGTGTCCGAGTCGTTCAACAAACCCTTGAATTGATTAAACTCTCTCTCACTAGTGTAGTTCCCTTCTCCATCGCGCAACATCTGAGCAAGATTATTATCGCCATCAATGTCCAACTTATCCTCATCAGATCCATAACCGATGTTAGCTGCCATAATGCCTTCTCCATCATCCAATACGTTATCACCTTCATGTATGTTTTCCTCTTCACCGTGACTTGTACAACGTGTATAGCCAAGTACAAAACCCCTTCGAATCAAGTGCAAGTGGATGTGCTCTTTGTTTGAAAACATTTTCTCATTCTTGCAATCAATGCATGGACAATGTATGTACTCCGTCTTCTTGTGCAACTTGTTCTCCTCAGCGGCCCTTAGAAAAGAAGATACCCCGTCGATGTAATCTTGGTCAGAATTCAGTTCGCATTATACATCCATCTCTGGTCCATCTAAAATTAATTAACATATAAAAATTGATTAAAAAACTAATCTAATTACTTATCATCTAAAGGAGCTAGATAATAAATTCATCATCTAAAAATGATGAGCACCCACCTACCAAATTAACTAAAATTTCATGTATATTAATATCCAATAATCTTAAATAAATAAATTTAATATATGCAAGATGTATATGTCTGTACACTAATGGAACCAAATTAATAGTAATTAAAAAACTAATCTGAATACTTATCCTCTAAAGCACCTAGATAATAAATTCATCATCTAAAAATGATGAGCACCCACCTACAAAATTAACTAAAATTTCATTTATATTAATATCCAATAATCTTAGTTAAATAAATTTAATATATGTCCACACTAATGGAACCAAATTAATAGTAATTAAAAAACTATTCTAATTACTTATCATCTAAAGAAGATAGATCATAAATTCATCATCTACCAAATTAACTTAAAATGCAATTTATATTAAATATATGCTTGATCATAATTCATCATCTATAAAAGAAGCACAACATCATCTAATGAACCTAGATAGGAAATAAATTCATTAACTACAAAATGGTAGGTAAATAAAAATAAACAAAATCTAAACTTTTCATCTCATCTACATATAAACCTTAATTAAACTAGGTTTAAAAATTAAATTGCAACAATATTAACACAAATCAAGAGAGGAGAAAAAATAACTCACCAAGGAACAACTAGAGGAAGTACAAGCACAAGAATAGGAGAAAACGAAATTTGAAATTTAGAGGTTTTGGTTTGCTCTCGTTAGGAAGAAGACCAGTGCTACTACTGACCACCTATTTATAGGCAATATTATCAGTGGCGGTTGTTAACTAGAACCGCTACTGATAACATTATCAGTGGCGGTTCGAGGATAGAACCGCCACGGATAATACAATAGTATCAGTGACGGTTTGAGGATAGAACCGCCACTGATAAATAGGTTATCAGTGGCGGTTCTATCCTACAACCGCCACTAATGATGTATTTGTTATCAGTGGCGGTTCTATTCTTGAACCGTCACTGATAATTCATTATCAGTGGCGGTTCGAGGATAGAACCGTCACTAATATTCTTCCCGTCATTTTCAGTATAGAACCGCCACTGATAATTATATTTGTGGTGGTTCGAAAAAAACCGCCACAAATAGACCGTCACCTATTGCAGGTTTTGGTGTAGTGTGGATTCGATAAACCCTGGAATACACTAGGCGAAAAGCTACAATTGACCCATGCCCTGTGGTTATGTTTGATTGCACGTAGATTGCATAAACAGTGACGAGGGCACAAGTAGAGGCCAAACCCAGGGGCAACGTGGCAGAGGTGGCGGATTCCGATGGCTGCACATCCTAGGGAGACGGTGGACAAATAGGAAGGAAGAGGAGGTGAAGAAGTAAAAGATAGGGGATAATTGTGGGCCCAATAAACTGACAGGAACAATATAGCCATTTATACACAAAATTGACAAGTCTCCAGCTGTCAACAGAGAATCAAATTAATTAACAGACCTGATAAAAATGGCACCAAAGGAAGCAAAATTTCAACTCGATGGCGTGCAAGGAAACACACTTTTTTTCGATTGGACATCCGGAAACTCACTAACTTTGGGTGTCAAATAATGAATTTGCTCTCTTAGTAAATAGTTTTCATTTTATATATTGATCGTGATGAAATGTACATTTTTCAAAAAATAATTTTTTTAAAATATATATTAGCAGTAATTACAAAAATATAGTATGTTTAGGAAAGCACGTTTGATGGCAAATACACTGATATATGTACACATCTGCTTAATTATGTAATTAGTGGCTGTACCAACCTTCTTAATTGCTCTTACGTGACGTAACGTAGCGCTTCTCATACTTTAGTGCGCCTCGTGACTCACAGCTGCGGCCGCGTATATTGCAGTTCTCCGGTCCCGCGTTGAATCGTGCAGCTGTGCCCGTACAGAGGAAGAAACAAAAAGGCTAATTAATTAGATCGTACCTTGCAGTTGCGGCTAGACAGCACGAATTAATTATTAATTAATTAATTGAGTTTGATAGTCAACACAAGTGTGTGCGTGTGTACCGCCAGCTTTCATGAAGATCGAGCTCCAAAAACTAGGAACCGCATTTTTCAAGGAAATAATAATTTCTTGACACGTTTTTTTTCTATTGAAATAATTGGGGTTCGATGATAATGTTCGGAGGTCGGCACTCCGGGCCATGATTTTTTTGGACCAGCTCGAGGCACGGTAACACAGTCCGGTTCAAAGCCCGGCACGGTACTGTAGCACGGACAGTGCTGGGCCTGAGAACCGAACACGATGGGCGGCACGGTCTAGTACAACATTATAATACGGACCGTGTCGGGCTGATGACCTAGCACATGAGGAAAAAGCCTAGCATGAAGGTCACCAACCCGCAAAGCATGAGTGCCTTGGACGCACCCAGCAGCATGGACGCCATCCTTACCGTCGACACCTAAGAGAAACGAATAAGAGGGGAGAGAGAGCTGAGAGAATTGAGGACGGTGCAAGAAGCTGCTCTCTCTCGCCTGTCTCTCTTAATCTCTCAGCTCGCTCTCTCTCTCACCCGTGTCTCTCGATATCTCCCTCTCTCGTCCACCTCTCTCAATCTCTCTCGCATGTGTCCCTCACTCTCTTTCTCGCCCATTACCCCCTCTCTCACCCATATGTTCAACATATCCCTCTCGCTCTGTGTAACTTTCAAAAATAAATAAATTTTAGTTCTTTCCCCATAATATTTGTGTCCACTGCCTCAACTCTACGTACCTCCGCTCCTTTCCTCTCATCGCAATAGTGCAAATGGGTTGGATCTGGACCGACACGGCATGAAGCAAGCACGAAACACAAATGAGCTATGCCTGGGCTCACCGAAGGCATGCCGAGCTAGCGCGGCACATCACGGCGAGCACGACGGACCGTTGTGGCCCTGCACGGTTCAGGCACGAAGCATGATAGACCCGTTTGAGTACTCCTCTAATCACAAAAGGGTGCCAACATAGAATATGTGCAGTCAAATTCTATTAGTTTTGATCAAAGATATCTGTTTAAAATGTATGGTTTGTATATATAAAAATGTTATGGTTGAATCTGTCATTAAAAATAATTTAATAAAATTACAATCTTTTCATGTATATGATAAAAGAATTTAGTGATTAAAGGAATATCTTATTGACTTTGAAAAGTCAAAAATTCACACTTTTGTGACTCCGCAGTTCTGGTTTTCAGGTTTCACCAACAAAAATTCCTATTTTAGTTCCCAACATCGGACGACTACATGAAACCAGGGATTAAAAAATCCCTGATCTAGGAAAATTTCTCAGACGCAGATGTAGTTGGAACCAGTCGATTTTGTTGATTTTGTCGCTGGGTCAATTTTTTTCTTTTCTCCATGTATTTTCTCAAATTAAATTGCTACTTCTTTAGATTTAAATTATCCTTATCTTCTATAATCCATTGAAGAAGTACGGAAACACATAAAAAATTGTTTGCACTACTACAAGAATATACAACACAATTGATTCTTTTTCGCCGTCACAATTGGCTCTGATGGCGATACAAAGTTATTAGACAGTGATGAGACGACGTTATCATAGTCGGTTTTCGCATGATTGTGATAAAGGTATCGTCACAATCGGTTCTTACTCCAAACCGATAGTGATGACTCTCTAATCACTATCGGTTCTTACACTTTTTGGCCGGTGACCTCTTCACTGTCGTCACCCCGATTCTAACTCTTCTCATTACGCATCGCCTTTTGTTTGTACTGGGGTACACCGCAAACTGAACAAACGTGCAGTTTTTTATGCGTGTTACGGTACAATATGCAATCATTCGGACATGCATATATCCTTTCTATTTCTATTCCCATAGGACATAGTAGCTTCTTCGCTTCTTTAATGCTTGTTGTCAACTTGTTTCCTTCCAGAAGCAGATCCGATAGCAGAACTAAAAGTGCATTAAAACTTGTATCTGTTCAACGGTGTTTTTCCTTTAGTTCGAACAATTCAAGAACCGAACCCAACTTGGTGTATTCCGCTTTGCAACCCGAGAACAGCGGTTCAGCATGGTCTTCCATCAAACTTTTAAGCTTTTCAAATTCTCTTTACGTGTAATTTCCCTCTATATCTGGCAACATTTGCTCCAAATTATCCTCCGCAAATATATCACGCTGTAACTCGTCATCGAGTTCCACCATGTCTTTGTTGCATACCAGAAGGGTACTACTTGTCTCCCCGTGATGTATCCAACACATGTAATTCCTCTCGAAGCCACGTCGAATCAGGTGGTCTTCAATTTGAGCTGAGTTGTTAAATCTCCTGAGATTGGTGCAATCAATGCAAGGACAATATATGAAGTTTGCACCCCTCTTCACCATGTCTTCTTCTATAATTTTTTTGAACTCCTTAACACCCCTCTGAAATTCAGCATTCACGCGACTTTTCTGATACTTCCATTCTTCACGGTCCATCTGTAATTAAACTACGCACAATAAATTAAGGAAAAACTGGAGCGACAGCTAGCTAACTATTTCAAATATTCAGACATCATTTTAATATTACTTTTGCAAAATAGAGGACGAGTTCTAAGATATTTAAATGTACTCCCGATACCTTCTTCCCTAGTTAAAAGCTTCCAATTCGCTAGTTAGGAGACATACATTTCAAACATCAACAATGATATTGAATAACCTAATTACTATAGTAGCTTGAAAATATTGACTTCAATGAAACAAAATAAGGGTACCAACAATGACTCCTAATCTCTAAATAGGTTAAGTCCTAATCCCATTCGAGGATATGTGGTTCGAACAAGTTCCTAAGCAGTTGTTCAACTCCTGAGAAAATTTCGGCAGCATCTCCCTGCTGCTCTCCAAGTACACATCTCGACAACAAGTCAAGAGGGGCGTGTATTCAGAAAACACCAGGGAGATGCTACCAAAATCTACTCTGGAGTTGTACCACAGCTCAAGAACTTCTCGAACCACATCTCCTCGAACTCTCCAAAAAACGTGGACAATTCGAGACTGCTTGCTTAAAAATATTCCATTTCAGCATATTTATAAATAAGCACCCTCGAACGGGAGACGTAGGTTATGCAACTTAAACTCTAACATTTATCATATGACAGCAACAATAATTCCAGATTAACACGAGAGCACTACAAAGATAATTAAATGAACGTGTCACTACTACAAAACAGGTCATCTTTGTCGACATATCACTACCGATTGGGCTAGATCTGGTAGTGATAAATATATCACTGTCGGTTTAAAAGTCTGGCCAGTGGGAGCACATATCACTGCCGGTGCGTGAACAGAACCAGCAGTGATAACAATATATCACTGCAGGTTTGTATCCCAAACCGGCAGTGAAACATCACTACCGGTTCGGATTTCAACCGGCACCATTTTCACTGTCGGTTGTGTTCTAGAACCGGCAATGATAAGTATTTTCCATCACAAACTTGTAAGTATTTTCCTGTGCAATCCTTATCACTGCCGGTTCTGCGCAGAACCGGCAGTGATAAGTACTTTATATAGGTAAATTGCCTTTCCGAACCGAGCAGAACAAACGGGATCTGTGGCAATAATTTTGGCGATATGCTGATTGTTCCAAAATTCTTCTTGAATTTCTCTCCAAGGTTAGTAATTTGTTCGAATTAGATGAACAGATGGGCTGACAGGAGGGGTCGTCAGAGAGAGGGGCCCGCGCGGCAGAGACAAGGGAAGAGAACTTCAAGTTCTTCTGCAATCTGAGGCGACTTTGATCCGTTGAATCAGTTATCTATCTTGTCTGTAATTTAATGAAATTTTTCATGAGTGTACTAGAGATAAGCTTGATCACACTGTTAAATTTTAATACTGAGATGATATTTGTGGAATTTATAAAAATTTGGACAAGGTACTTTGCACAAATTTTAGTTTGCTATATTTAATTAATCTGGGAGTATATAACTTATCAAATATTTGTGAAACTTTTTTTGAAGGTTTATTACATCCATATTGGTCTCTTGTAAAATTTTAAGCTTCAAATTCTTTATATTTTATTTACTAAAATTGCAACATTGATATTTCCAAATTTTCAACTTTTCAGTTTTTAATTTTTATAATTATCAAATTTAATAATTATTTTCTAATATTTTTTATTTTGATGGGCCAATCCAGAATGAAGATATTATAAAAAATTCACATCGAATGTATGAAAATTAATTTGACATATTTACTGTTTGTAGTCAAGAAACATTAATTAACTTTCATTTCAAAATGCTTTGACATGACTTTTTAAATTTAGAACTAGATTTCTGAATATTTTATAGGATTAAATAAAATTGTTGTTTATCTTATTGTTATAAAAGTTTTAATTTTTTCCTTATATATTACTTAGGATTATATTAAAGGATTTCTCCTTTCAAGCAAAGTCAAAAAAATCCAGAAAAGTCAATAAAATCCAGATAATTCAGGAAAATCATAAATATATTATTTATAAATATATCCTTATTTTCAATTATATGCTTATTTTCAATTATATGCTTATTTCATGTATGTCAATTTAATTTATTAGCACTACATAACAAATGAAATGAATAAATCATTTAAATAATAAAACATTGCTAGATGGATATTTAAATAATGAAAAAAGGTTGATGTATTTTAATATAGTCAAAATTGGTAGATTGATTTTTAAATCTAATCATTTACAATTATATTGTTGTTTGCAATTACATGCTTATGTGATGTTTATTGATTTAATTAATTAGTACTGCATGACTAATGTAAAGAATAAATTATTTTTTGATCGTTTTTTGTTTTACTGAAATTTAGTTTGAAATAATTAATTGTAGATGGACTGAAGGTGGATGTATAACACAGACCGTTGCGGCCTAGAGTTCTTTAATTGTGTGACTTGTTTTCTGAACTCGATTACGGCGCACAAGTCGAAGAAGCTGGCGTACTATATGTGTTGTCCACGCGTTGATTGCAAAAATGAGAAGTTGTTTCTACCATAGAGTCGATACGTGCACACTTGCTTCGAAGGGGTTTCAAGGCTGGCTACACCTGTTGGACCGAGCACGGTGAAGATGACATTGTACATGAAGGGCAACACATTGATGAAGATGATGGAGACAACGATATGACGGTAGTCGAAGATACGTTCGTTGATAGCCACGTAGACGATCTAGATCAAATGTTGTGTGATGAGGAGGGGGATTTCACGAGTGAAAGAGAGTTTCAAAAGTTCCAGCGTATGGTAGAGGACTCCACAACACCTTTGTACCTAGGCTTCAAGGAGGAGCAGAAAAAACTGCATACTTTGCTTACACTACTGCAGTTTAAGGCAAGCAATGGTTGGTCCGACAAGAGCTTCACTGAGCTGTTATGTCTCTTGGGGATCTTGCTTCCAGAGGGTAATGTGTTGCCTACAACTATGTACCAGGCCAAGAGGTTGTCTGCCCGTTGGGACTGGAAGTACAAAGAATACACACGTCCAAACGATTGCATGTTGTATCGTAATGAGTTTGTAGACTTGGATGCGTGTGCTATTTGCGAATCAAAGCGGTATAAGGGCAACGATGATGATATCGATAACGATGATGTCGGGGTGAAGCGTAAGAAGATGAGATCCCCCATAAGGTGGTGTGGTATTTTCCTATAATCCCCGTCTGAAGCGATTGTTTGCGAACAAAAGGCATGCCCAAGTGCTACGATGGCACGCCGAAGAGCGTAAGAAGGATGGAATGCTCATACACGCTGCTGATTCTGTGCAATGGAGGAACATTGATAGAAAATATAAGAAGCACTTTGCATATGATGTGAGGAATATAAGGTTCGGGTTGAGTACGGATGGGATGAATCCTTTCGGCAACATGAGTAGTCGTCACAGTACATGGCCGGTGACTCTATGTATCTACATCCTTCCTCCATGGCTTTGTATGAAGCGAAAGTACATTATGGTGCCACTACTGATCCAAGGGCCCAAGCAACCTAGCAACGATATCGATGTGTACCTCAAACCATTGGTTGAAGATCTTCTAATATTGTGGAACAATGGAGTACGGGTATGGGATGAGTACAAAAGAGAGAACTTTATCCTACGCGCACTATTGTTCGTAACCATTAATGATTACCCTGCCCTTGGTAACCTGTTGGAACAGATGATAAAACGGTTCAATGGATGCGTTCAGTGATTGGATGATACAGCTAGCTAGTGGTTGAAGAACTGTCGAAAAATAGCTTACATGCGGCATCATAGGTTCGTCCGCAAGGATCACCCATACCGCAATAAGAACAGAGCTTTTGATGGTACAAAGGAGACTGCCTTAGCTCCGAAGAATCGCACTGGGAAACCGATGTTTGCAACCGTAAAGGATCTTCGTATTATTCACAGAAAGGGAGCCAGCAGTACATCTATCCCGAGTTCCCGTGATAAGGCTCCTTTGTGGAAACAGAGATCAATATTTTGCGTCCTACCTTATTGGCAACACTTGGAAGTTCGACACGCAATCAACGTCATGCACATAGAGAAGAACATGTGTAACAGCTTGCTTGGTATCTTATTGGATATACCTGGCAAAACAAAAGATACCCTCCACGCACGAAGGGACCTTGAAGATATGAAACTCAGGAAGGAGCTGCATCAAGAAGACATGGATATAGGCAAAAAGTACTTTCCTGTAGCCTGCTACACTGTGAGCAAGAAAGAAAAAATTAGCTTGTACGAATGCTTGCACGGAGTCAAAGTTCCATCTGGTTACTCTGCCAACATAAAGAGACTAGTCTCAATGAATTGGCATGAAGTCTCACGATTGCCACGTGATGATGACACAAATGCTTCCAATTGCAATTACGAGTGTTCTGCCAGAGAAAGTCCGAGACCCAATTAAAAGTTGTGTTCATTCTTCAACGCTATTTTAGAGAAGGCCATCAATCTGTTAAACTAAATAAGCTATAGGAAGACGTGGTGCACACTCTGTGAAGGCTTGAGATGTGTTTCCCTCTATCTTTTTGATATTATGGTCCATCTCATTGTTCACATTGTGAAAGAGATACGGATTCTTGGTCCCATGTTTCTACATGAAGGACCATGTGGAGGTCCATCCATGTTTGTGATGAGTATTTGACTTTATCTGAGCAAGGTGTGCTCAAGTTTGAGTTTGATTTGGATTGATTTTCAAAATGAAGCAATTTGAGTTGTCTCTACCAGGAGTGGCAGTACCGGCCGTATGGGCGCGGTAGTGATGAGTTGGATGGGTTTATTGCATATCATTGTGGGCATTGCTATGTGATGTGTTTCCTTGTCTTTGATGGTTGCAAGGCGACGGTGCTAGGTTATGGTGAGGCGGAGGATGACTGGGACTAGGCGAGGAGCGTCGAAGGTCCAGACGGTTCGGAGATCGCCGGAAGATTATCGAAGACGGAGTCCGGGCAAGTCAAGAAGACAAGGAAAGGAGATGATGCTAGCTAGATGCCGCGTGGATCAATGAGGGCCGTCGGATTGAGGTCTAGTTGATAGGTTAGCGGGTCTAGGTAGTATGCTTTGAAAACCGTGCAAGAAAACCCAGTATGTGTGGGTTTTGGGTTAGCCCTTGCATGGCTGTGTGTGTGGGTTAATCCTAGTCCTTAGATGAGTGCTCTAGGGTTGAGGGACTCATCCAAGGGTGGTAGGTCGCCCAAGAGTAGTATAAATAGGGGTGGAGGGGTAGCCTCCTTCCCTTGAAGGTTTTAAGGTTTGTGAATGCTCCTTTGAGCTTTGCCCACATGAAAGTGAGGCTTTGTAACCTCTCCTTCTAGAAATGAAAGTTTCATCCATCCACCTCTGAATTTATTTTGCGCATTTACATTATGTCTTTACTTTACGCAATTTAAATTCAGCATTTATTTTCCCGCAATTACTTTCGCGCAATTTATTTTCATGTAATTTGGATTTGCCTCCCCTCCTTCTAAATGCTACTGATCTTGGATGTTTTGAGTGTGTTCATATGGTTTTACATCTCTTTTGCACTCTTGGATTGAGTAGAGAACATCTTTTCTTTCAAGTTCCAACTTTGTTCAGAACTTGTTCTTCGCGCAGCAATCAGTGTTTGATTTCTATAAAAATCTTGAAAAATCTTTTTCAAGTGATTCTTATTGTAAGAGGTGAGGCACTCTGATATCCACTTGCAGAAAAATTTTGGAGTTCATTTGTTGCACCGTTTGGGCGCCATGAGGTGAAAACCGAGCCCCAAAATTTCTGCTCGATGTTCTTGACCAGACTGTGTTCTTAGATTTATTCTGTTTTTTATGTAAGGCTTTTTGAGGATAAATTTGGTGGAGTTCTTCATGACTCTGATGCTCATAGGGAGAAAAAGTCTCAAAATTTTGTGGGCTGCAGAAACCCACCAACCTCCTGTACAAATTGAGGACAAGTTCTAGAAATTCTGCTTTTGCTTTTCTGAAAGTGACTTTTGTGATTTGAATTGATGTCCTTTCTAAAAGTAAGAGTTTGAATTGATTCCTCTTTATCTTGGACACTAGACAACCAGTATTGTGACTCAAAAATCCCCACATATTTTATGGTACTTATCCATGCAAGCTTGGGGTACACATAGTTGTCTAGTTTTTCAGGTTTTTCACGATTTCCTTTGAGCGATCTTGTCGAGGTTTTTGTTGTAGTACTTTGGGGGAAATTTTATTTGCGACCATTCACCCCCCCTCTGTTCGCCATCTCGGTCCTTCAATTGGTATCAGAGCCAGTTTTGCTCTTCCATAGATCTTGACCGGTCTCAAGAGCCATGGCGACGGACAAATATTCCACGAAGCCTCCCATCTTTAATGGAGTTGATTTTCCTTTTTGGAAGTCCGGATGGAGTCATACATCACGCCTGTGGTTACCTGATATGGCGTAAGGTGAAACTCGTATGAGGTTCCTGCGATGAAAATGTCACGCCATCAATATGGTTGACGTTGAGGCGAATGCTAAGGCAAGGAACATTCTCATCTGAGTCTTAGCCATGTGAGTATGATAGGATTTTCACCTTCGCTCGCTCACGAGATTTGGGTAACCTCGATGCTTACCATGAGGGCTCTACTCAAATCAAGGCGTGAGGCGAGACCAGTTCAAGCGCGAGTACAACAAATTTGATCAACGTTTGGTGAGAGTCTCGACGAGTGTTTTGGTCGGTTTACAAAGATTTTGAGTGACCTCCGGCGCTTGGTTGCATATACTCGACTCGGACAATGCTCGGCATTTCTTGACCGCACTCGACCATCGGGTTTGGGAGATGAAGGTGACCACCATCAAGGACACCACCGACTTATCGACTCTGACTCTTGATGGGCTTTATTCCCGCCTCAAGACTCATGAGATCGATGTCGTCTCTCGGAAGACGAAATCTCAGTCGATGGCTTTGGTCACCGATCCCATTGGATCTTCTTCTTTTGATCCTTCTATTGGTTTCTCTCTTTCCGCCCTTTGCGAGCTAAGCGATGCCCAACTGGAAAAATTTCCAGAAAATGAGCTTGCTCTTCTCGCTCGCAAGTTTTCTCATGCATACAAGAGGGTGAGAGAGAGGAAGAGAGGTGGCATGATCACCTGCTTCGAGTGTGGTGGGGAACTGTCCCAAGCTGGAGAAGGGCAAGAACGATGTTGGCGGTTCGGGCAAGAACGACTACACCGACAAGAACCGCAACAAAAAGCCTCCAGTTCGTGAACCGGCACACGAGAAGAAGTACCGCAACTTCTCCAAGAACAAGAAGCTCTTCCACCGCGTCCTCGTCGCGCTTGACGACATCAACCTCTCCGACACGGAGATATGGAGCGACGAGGGCGAGGATGATCCGCAAGAGAAGAAGGGCGGCGACGACTTCTTCGGCATGTGCTTCGTGGCCGACACCAACGACATCAGCGACTCCGAGCTCTACAGCGACTTGGATGAGGTACCCTGCTATGACCAGCTCAACGAAGCTTTCTGCAAATTAGGAAAATTTCATGCTAGAGCTAGAGCTAGGTGTACGGAGCTTGAGAAGGAAGTAGGTACCTTGACTCGGGAGTTAGCTTCACTTAGATCTTCTCCCTCCCGAGTCACTGATGATTGCTCTTTGTGTGATGCTATTCTTGTGGAGTTGGAGAACCTAAGGACCATACATGATAGTGTGCTTGCTGAACTTGAGGGTCTTAGGTTGAAGAATGCTAGCACTAGTTCTGTTGATGCTATTCCTGTTGAGGCTAGTTTTCTTCATGCTCACTCCACTGCATCATGTGCTAATTGCCCTAAATTGCTTGCCAAAATTGATGCCATGAGTGAACACCTTAGAAAGCTTTCTGCTAGAAATGATGAACTTGAATTGCATGCTTCTAAGGACCCAGTCAGCTCATGTGAGGGCTATAGGTAACTAAAACTTGATAATGATGCTTTGAATGTCAAGTGTGATCAACTTGCTAAGGACTTACTAGTTAAGTCAAAAACTGGTTGCTTGCTGTGTGTTGGGGTTAAGGATGATGTGGATCAAATCCATGTCGAGCTTAGGAAGAAGTTAAAAGACCAAACCCTTAGGATTAGAGATGCTCCTTGCGTTTCTTGTGAGGCCCTCAAGATTGAGGCAGCCGTGCGAGGGGAACAAAAAGCACGTGCTGAGAGATCTTCTCTTTCTCTTTCTGATTCTTCTTCTTCCTCTCCTTCCCCTTGTTCTTCTTGTGCTTCTTTCTTCCGAGATTGCCAGTATCTTATGAGCACTCTCGAGAAGTTTGTTGGAGGCAAGAAGAAGCTCAATCTTATTCTAGACCAATCCAAGATTAGTAGATTCAATCAAGGTCTAGGATTTGATCCATTGGAGCACGCTCGGGCGCATCCTCCCACCATTGTGCGCGGCTCCAAGAGAAGTGAGATTGTGGTAGCTCCTGAGTGAGTACCACCGTGTTTAGGTCATTTGGGTTGTCCATAGGACTTGACCGAGAGGGTGTTACTCATTGCTTACGCCTCTAGCAAGGCGAAGTACACATGCACCTTCTGTAAGAAGGATGGTCACCTAGTAGATTTCTGCTTTAGGCACGCCAAGATCACTCGGCGTGAGCGTGTTGCTGCTCTTAGGGGTATTCAAGGTCATCCCCAGACTTTGAGTGCTCCTAAGATGCACACTACTTCTAGACAGGTTAGAGAGTCGCCTGTTTTTGGGCAGCGTCCAGGACTTGGTTTTCATGCTAGTTCTTCGAGTTTTAGTCCTGGAGCTGTTCGTAGTCAGTCTTTCCGCCGTCCTCTTGATATTCCTCGTTTTCCCATCGAGGTAGATATCAGCGGCGTGAGGTGTTTTCCGATAGGAGATCTAGGCAGCCTTACTGTGATGGTCCGACTTTTGCACCACGGCGTGCCAACCCAGTTTTGACTCCTAGATTATCTACCAGAGTTGCTCCTGATTGTGTGAGAGTTGGCGTCAGAGAGACACTCGAGTCGATCTTCTTCAGTGGTGGTACTACGAGGTGTCATATGGTTGATATTGGGTTCCTAAGTCTTCACTCTATCCCGATCTTGAGTCATCTTTCTCTTTGTGTCTTGATCGGGTTCGTCCGGATGGGGAAGGGCGATGTTTGGATTGTTGACTCGGTTGTTCTCGTCATATAACCGGAGATTCTCGTTGGTTCTCTTCCTAGTCCGAGCCCGGTGATGAGTTAATCACTTTTGGGGATGTATCTTGAGTAGAGTCATTGCTAAAGGTACCATCTGCATTAACCAAAATTTCATTCTTAAAGATGTTGCCTTAGTAAGTAAGCGCAATACAATCGCTCTCTGTTTCTCGACTTATCGATGACTCTTTCGAGGTAAGCTTCAAAAGTAATGCTGTAGAATTCTTGATTCATCGGGAGGGTTAGTTTATGGATTTCTAGATTTGGGAGAGTCTTTCGTGCTGATTTTTCTCGCTTCTTCCGGAGACTCTCTTCGATGTTTGATTGCTCTGAGTCCGTGATCTCTCCTTCGGCATAGGAGACTTGGTCACATTGGTTTTGATCATTTGACCGAGTTAGCGACCACGATCTCATTCGGGTTTGCCCAAACTCAAGATGGTCAAAGACTTAGTTTGCTCTCCTTGCCGACATGGCAAGATGGTTCTTGCTTCTCATTCTCCGATCCACCGTAGTGATGGTGATGCACCAGACAGCTTTTACATATGGACCTTTGTTGGTCGGCTAGAGTGAAGTTAGGAGGAGGGAAGTGGTATGTTCTTGTCATCGTTGATGATTTTTCTAGATACTCTTGGGTATTCTTCATGGCCTCGAAGGATGAGACTTTTCTCACTTCAGGGTTTGGTCGATGAGGTTGTCTATTGAGCTCCCGGTGCATTACGAGCCATATGCAGTGATAATGGCGCAGAGTTCAAGAATTCCTACTTTGAGAGTTTCGTGTGGAGTGCGGTTTAGAGCATCAGTTCTCTTCTCCCTCGCCCCTCGGAAGAATGGCGTAGTGGAAAGGAAGAACAGGACCTTGGTTGAGATGGCGGGACGATGATGAGCAGTCTGATACTCCTAGGAAGTTTTGGGTGAGGCTATAGCTCTTGCTTGCCATGTTTCTAATCGCGTGTTTTGAGAGCACATCCGCATCGCACTTCTTATGAGTTGAGGTATGGGCGAAAGCCCGGTGTGTCTCATTTTCGCGTTTTGGTTGCAAGTGTTTTATCTTGAAGTCAGTAACCTAGATAAGTTTGAGTCTCACTCTTACGATGGTATCTTCTAGGTTACTCGACTTCTTCTCGTAGCTATAAGTGCAGGTGTTGATGCGCATAGGATCATAGAGACTGTGTTGTGACCTTTGATGAGGCTAGCTCGGGAGCTAGACCTGATGTTTCAGGCTCTTCTTATCCCTGCAAGACCATCTTTGTAGAAGATGAGGATGATGGAGATGATGGTGTTCCACCGGATCCAGTCCCCTCTTCACCTAAGGTGCCTCTTGTTTCCATTTTTGCACCTCAGGGAGACCAGCCCTTGCCTTGAGCTCTCCTTGACTAGTGGCTCTGCTCCTACCTCTTACGTGCATGAGGTAGAGGCCACTACATTCTGGACCTCCCCGTCATATTCAACGTTCTCATCCACCTGATCAGATCATTGGTGATCTGTTTGAGCGGGTCACTCGATCAAAATCAGGTTTGTCCAGTTTCTGCCTCTACTCTGCCTTCGTTGCCTCCTTTGAGCCGAAGGATGTTTCTCATGCATTATCCGATGAATCGTGGATTAATGCTATGCATGAGGAACTTGAGAACTTTGAGAGGAACAAGGTATGGTAGCTTGTCGAGTCCCCCATCTGGTCATAATGTCATTGGGACCAAGTGGGTGTTCAAAAACAAGCAGAGTGAGGATGGGGTTGTCATTCGCAACAAGGCTAGGCTAGTTGCACAGGGCTTTTCTCAGGTCAAGGGTCTTGACTTTGAGGAGACCTTTGCCCCTGTAGCTAGACTAGAGGCTGTTAGGATCCTGCTTGCATTCTCTGCATCCCAGGGCTTCAAGCTCTATCAAATGGATGTCAAGAGTGCATTCCTCAATGGATATATTGAGGAAGAGGTTTATGTCAAACAACCTCCAGGATTCGAGAACCCTAAGTTTCCGAGTCATGTATACAAGCTCTCTAAAGCTTTGTATGGACTGAAGCAGGCCCCCAGAGCATGGTATGAGACGCTCAAGTCTTATCTTCTCAGCCATGACTTCAAAATGGGCATAGTAGACAAAACTTTGTTCATCAGACACCATGAGTCTCATTTTCATCTTGTCCAGATTTATGTGGACGATATCATTTTTGGTGGCTCATCTCATTCGCTTGTGTCTCAGTTTTCTGAGGTGATGAGCACAGAGTTTGAGATGAGTATGATGGGCGAGTTGAGCTACTTTCTTGACTTCCAAATCAAGCAGACTCGGGAGGGTACTTTCTTGCATCAAGGCAAGTATACCCGTGACCTCCTGAGGCGCTTCGATATGTCTGATGGGAAGCCGGTGATGACTCCTATGGCCACCACTGCTATCCTCGAGCCTGATGAGGATGGTGAGCCTGCTGATCAAAAGGAGTTTCGGAGCATGATTGGCTCCCTTTTGTACCTCACTGCTTCGAGGCCGGACATACATTTCGCTGTTTATCTGTGCGCTCGATTTCAAGCTTCTCCTCGCGCCTCTCACCGCCAGGCGGTCAAGCGCATCTTCAGGTACCTTCGTGCTACCACTGATTATGGTATTTGGTACTCTTCGTCTTCTTGTCTATCTCTTAGAGCCTTTTCCGATGCCGACTTTGCTGGCTGTAGGATAGATAGGAAGAGCACTTCTGGCACTTGCCAATTCATTGGCACTTCTCTTGTTTCTTGGTCATCTAGGAAGCAGTTTGGGGTTGCACAGTCCACCGCTGAGGCCGAGTATGTTGTTGCGACCGATTGTTTGTAGCTGTGTGCTCTGATGAGATCGACCTTACAGGACTATGGGTTAGAGATAGAGAGTGTGCCACTTTTCTGTGACAACACTTCAGCTATTTGCATTGGTAAAAACCCAGTGCAACATTTCCAGACCAAACACATTGATATTAGATATCACTTCCTTAGAGACCATGTGGAGAAGGGAGATATCGCGCTTTAGTTCGTAGAGAGTGACCTTCAATTAGCCGATATCTTCACCAAGCCTTTGGATAGCTCCAGATTTGTTGCCTTGAGGAGTGAGCTTGGAGTCGTGAGCCCTTACGGCCTTTCGTGAGGGGGAGCTGGTTTGTATATTATGTATTATATGTTTTCTTCTAGCTTTTCTTTTCTTTGTATTTCTTTTGGGTGACTTTGGTCTTGTTTTCTTGAGTTGAGTTCACTCACTTAGACTTCTGGCATGCCTTCCATGGACCTCTTATCTTGTGCTTTAGGTTGCTATCATGCGTGATTAGCTGTTCTCTCTTCTCTCTAGGTTGAGTTCCCTCACAGTCTTATAAGTCTAGCAGGTATTGGGCCTCCTTGGTAGACAGGGTCTGTGTGCACTCCTTAGTTGGGATCTAGAGTCAGCTTCCCTATGTCAGTCACTGGGAAGATAAGAGCGAGTCTAAGCCATAGTGAGTCTCTTATATCTTTTCTATGCTCTATAGCCATCCAGTTTTGCAGTTTCTCGACTTCTCCTCATTCTGTTTCTCTGGTTATTATTGAGTTCATTCGGTTTTTGTTTGTGCCTAATCTTGATAATAACTCAACTTTAACCAGATTTGAGCTTAAAATTGATTCATTTGTTGAGGGGGAGTTTGAGAATCTGTTCGTGCAATACATATAGGGGGTGTTTGGGACAGCTCTAGCTCCACCAAAATCCGTGGAGTTGGTGGAGCAGGGTATTCCTAGCTCCAGAAATTTATGGAGCTGGAGCTGTGGGTACATTAAGAGTGTTTAGATGTGTCATCTTGTTTACATTTTAGACTTAAAAACATAAACTTAATTTACTTTATTTTAGCCTACAAACTCTTGCTCTGAGGTGGAGCTGGGATCTGGAGCTATACCAAACAGGGCCATAGACTGCATTTTTTGTTTAATAAGCTTTGTCTATTATGCAATTGATATCTTCTTCATGCTATACACCATACTGCATCATTTGGAGGAAATCACTAGCTCAGATATGTCCAAGTTCATTTAACTTGCTAAGCTTTAAAATAAAAAAAAAGCCTTAAATGAAAAACTTGATGAACCTTGTTGCTTTTACTTGCTAGGTTTCTTCTCTAGAGGTTTGTGCCATAATTTGAGAAATTTTGGAGTTCTCTAGAGTCCCTATAGCAACTTGGGTGAAACTAGTTTGATCCATGCTAGAGTCCTTCAATTGCTCATGAATCATTGTGCTAAAAATGAAAATTAAACAAAATTGACTCTTCTTGTGCACATACGACTCAACACCTTGCATTCACAAGACCGCTTTCCATTGCACTTGGGATAAACTTGGAATACATCGTGTTTGACCTAGACCATCCTCTTAAGAGTTCATCTTGAGATGGTCGCATATGGCTTGAGTCAATTGGTTGTCAAAAGAAAATGCAAATAAATTAAAAACAAAGACATATGTGGGTAAAGAATGCAAATAATGTCAAACATTTGCACCCCTCTATGTCTTGTATGATGATAAATCAAAATTTGCATTAAGTGATAAATGAGCCCGAAGGACCTTGTAAGTTCTTCTAGATTCCTCAAACTGTTGAGTAGGTTGAACTCTAGGTTTTCCTTTTGATCCTTAGAGTGGCTATTCTTCTATTTTTGAAACTAAAGCTAAGTGTTGCACTTGTCAAATCTTGCTAAAAATGAAATATTCAAAACTAAGCTCGTATTTGCACTTGGACATGTCTTAGTTTAGTCATCTTCTGAAATTGACAAGCTTGGTGTAATATCCTTCCATTTTGATCAATTGGATAATCTTCAAAGCTCTTTCGATTGCATTTCATGCATACATAAAAAAATTGATGCCTATATTGCCAAAAGGGGGAGAAAACGTAGAAAAGGCATCACTAAAAAGATAAAAATGTGAATGCTTATTTGGTTATTATGATCTTTGTAAAACTATGCTACTACTGTTGGATCATAATCTCATAATCACATTTGACATGTTTAGTTGGATTTTAGAGTTTTTGTTGAAAACTTGCTCTTTCTTAAATTTAACTCTAAAATCTGAATTCCTCTTCGTCAACTTGGTCATGGTTCTAATTTCTATCTTTGGACCAAGTTTGACTTTGCAACTAAAAATTGCTTTCTTCTTCATTTTCTTCAAACTCAAATTTATGCCTTTTGTGTGGTTTGTCAATATACTCATCAAGGGGGAGATTGAAGGACCATGTGGAGGTCCATCCATGTTTGTGATGAGTATTTGACTTTATTTGAGCAAGGTGTGCTCAAGTTTGAGTTTGATTTGGATTGATTTTCAAAATGAAGCATTTTGAGTTGTCTCTGCCAGGAGTGGCAGTACCGGTCGTATGGACGCGGTAGTGATGAGTTGGATGGTTTATTGCATATCATTGTGGGCATTGATATGTGATGTGTTTCCTTGTCTTTGATGGTTGTAGGGCGACGGTGCTAGGTCATGGTGAGGCGAAGGATGACCAGGACTAGGCGAGGAGCGTCGGAGGTCCAGGAGGTTGGGAGATCGCCGGAAGATGATCGGAGACGGAGTCCGGGCAAGTCAAGAAGACAAAGAAATGAGATGATGCTAGCTAGATGCCGCGTGGATCAATGAGGGCCGTCGGATTGAGGTCTAGTTGATAGGTTAGCGGGTCTAGGTAGTATGCTTTGAAAACCGTGCAAAAAACCCGGTATGTGTATGGGTTTTGGGTTAGCCCTTGCATGACTGTGTGTTTGGGTTAATCCTAGCCCTTAGATGAGTGCTCTAGGGTTGAGAGACTCATCCAAGGGTGGTAGGTGGCACAAGAGTATTATAAATAGGGGTGGAGGGGTAGCCTCCTTCCCTTGAAGGTTTTGAGGTTTGTGAATGCTCCTTTGAGCTTTGCCCATATGAAAGTGAGGCTTTGTAACCTCTCCTTCCAGAAATGAAAGTTTTATCCATCCACCTCTGAATTTATTTTGCGCATTTACATTATGTCTTTACTTTACGCAATTTAAATTCAGCATTTACTTTCCCGCAATTACTTTCTCGCAATTTACTTTCATGTAATTTGGATTTGCCTCCCCTTCTTCTACATGCTGCTGATCTTGGATGTTTTGAGTGTGTTCATATGGTTTTACATCTCTTTTGCACTCTTGGATTGAGTAGAGAACAACTTTTCTTTCAAGTTCCAACTTTATTCAGAACTTATTCTTCACGCAGCAGCCAGTGTTTGATTTCTATAAACATCTACAAAATTCTTTTTCAAGTGATTCTTGTTGGAGGAGGTGAGGGACTCTGATATCCACTTGCAGAAAAATTTTGGAGTTCATTTGTTGCACCTTTTGGGCGCCATGAGGTGAAAACCAAGCCCCAAAATTTCTGCTCGAAGTTCTTGACCGGACTGTGTTCTTAGATTTTCCTGTTTTTTCTGTAAGGCTTTTTGAGGAAAAATTTGGTGGAGTTCTTTACTACTCTGATTCTCATAGGGATAAAAAGTATCAAAATTTTTTGAGCTGCAGAAACCCACCAACCTCCTGTGCAAATTGAGGACAAGTTCTGGAAATTCTGCTTTTGCTTTTCTGAAAGTGACTTTTGTGATTTGAATTGATGTCCTTTCTAAAAGTAAGAGTTTGAATTGATTCCTCTTTATCTTGGACACTAGACAACCAGTATTGTGACTCAAAAATCCCCACATATTTTATGGTACTTATCCATGCAAGCTTGGGGTACACATAGTTGTGTAGTTTTTCAGGTTTTTCACGATTTCCTTTGAGCGATCTTGTCGAGGTTTTTGTTGGAGTATTTTAGGGGAAATTTTATTTGCGACCATTCACCCCCCCTCTGTTCGCCATCTCGGTCCTTCACTACATCAGATGTACCCTTTCGAGAGGTTCATGGGGGTTATAAAGAAATATGTTCGTAACCGACATCGGCCAGAAGGCTGCATTGCTGATGGTTGGGGAACCGAGGAGGTCATTGAGTTCTACATCGATTATATGGATCTCAAACCGATTGGTTTGCGTATATCTCGACATGAGGGGAGGCTACAGGGGAAAGGGACAGTAGGCGAGAAATCACTCAGTACAACCAATCTAGCTTCATTCACACAAGCACATTTCGCAGTTTTGGGACAATCAGTTGTGGTGGCCCCGTATATCAACATGCACAAGAGCATGCTATGCAGAACAAACCCGGGGAAGTCAAAGGGTTGGATCGCGAGAGAGCATAGAGATAACTTCGGCGATTGGTTGCATAGGCACATGATGCATACGGAGACAGAGTGAGCTTAGTTGAAAGTGTTGGCTCAGTGACCGTCAACTACAATTCGAACATTCCAAGGATACCACATAAATGGTTTTACATTTTATACAAGAGCACAAGATAAAAAGAGCACCAACCAAAACAGCGGTATCCGTATGGATGCCTATGACAGCAATGGAAATAGGCAAAGCTAGTAAGGATTCATAGAAGGGATTTGGGATCTTCACTATGAACCTTTGAAGGTCCCTCTCTTTCGGTGCCAATGGGTCAGACTTCAAGGGGACGTGAACATCAACAAGTACGGTATTACTACTGTGGACCTCAAACTCGTCGGATATAGGGAAGAACCATTCATACTTGCTAATTCTGTTATACAAATCTTCTTTGTAACTGACACGGCTAACAAGGAATGCCACGTGGTTATTCAAGGAAAAAGAAGGATTGTCGGAATTCAGAATGTTGTCGACGAGGAAGAATACAACCTGAAGGATCGAAATGGCGATCAGAGGGGGGTGAACGATCCCAAATAAAATTTTCCCCCACTCAAAGTACTCCAAACAATCTCGCAATAAAAATCTGAAACACCTAAAGATTTTCGTTCAAACTGGTGCTTCTCAGATTCGCACACCCTCCAAAACCCGAACAACTAGGCAACTATGTGTACCCCGAGCTTACATGGTAGAGAACCATGAACCATGTTAGGGGTGTTTTAATCACAATCCTGATTGTCAAGTGTCCAAACTAAAAGGAATCAATTCAAAGACTTCTTTTCTTAAAAAGATAAAGCTAAAAACAACAAAGTCTCTTTTCAGAAAAGTAAAAGCAGATTTTCCAGGAATTGTCCTCAATTGGAGCAGGTGGTTGGTGAGTTTCTGTTGCTCTCAAATTTTTGAGAATTTTGTTTCCTATGATAAGTTTAGTTGTGAAACATTCCACCAAAAATCACATTAAAAAGCTTTGTATAATAGACACGAAAAATCAAGTATTACAGACAGTCAGGAACTTCGACTAGAAAATTTGAGGCTTGGTTTTCACTTCATAGCGTTCAAACGGTGCAACCAGTGGACTCAAAACTGTTTCTAGAGATGGATATATGAGTTGCGCACCTTCTCCAATAAGAATCAAGAAAAAAGGATTTTTCTAGATTTTTCTAAAAATCAAATATTGACTACTGTGCGAAGAACAAGTTCTGAACAGAATGACAACTTGATAGAAAACTTGATCTTTAGTCTATCCTAGGGTGCAAGAGAAGTGTAAAACCATATAAAAACCCTCAAGACATCTTAGAACAACATCATTTAGAAGGAGGAGAGGCAAATCCAAATTGCAAGAATGTAAATACGGGAAAGTAAATGCTGAATTTAAATTGCGTAAAGTAAAGAAATAATGTAAATGCGCAATTTAAATTCACAATAAGGTAAAGAAAATTTTTGTATTTTCTGGATGGAAGGTTTACAAAGCCTCACTTGATGTGGGCAAAGCTCAAAGGAGCAACTCAAACCTTCAAGGGGGGAAGGCTACCCCTCCACCACCTATTTATACAACTCTTAGGCCACCTACCACCCTTCGATGAGCCTCTAAACCCTAGAGCATCCATCAAGGACTAGGATGAACCCACTCAACTAGCCATGCAAGGGTTCACCCGAAACCCATAACACAAATGGGTTTTCTTGCACGGTTCTCAAAGCACACTAACTAGACACGCTAACCTATCAACTGGACCAAGATCCAATTGCCCTTATTGATCCATGCAGCACCTAGCTAGCATCTCAACCGTTCCTTGTCTTCTTGGCTTGTCACGACTCCGTCTCTGATCATCTTTTGGCGATCCCCGATCGTTTGGACCTCCGACACTCCTCGCCTAGTCCCGGTTAATCTTCGCCTCACCATGATCTAGCATCGTCGACCTGCAACCATCAAAAACAAGGAACTCCTCACATAGCAATGCCCACAAAGATATGCAAGAAATTCATCAAAGTCCACACATTGAAATTAATCTTTGTTCATTTTGGCCGGTGCTACCGCCTAGCCAGAACCCCGAAATACACCCTCTATGGAAATATTGCACCGGGAAAACAGAGAAGACCTCAAATTGTTTCCATTTGAAAATCCAATTCAAATCAAACTCAAACAAGAGCAACCCTAGCTCAAATTTTAGTCAAATACTAATCACAAATCTAGGTAGACCTCCACATGGTCCTTCAATCTCCCCCTTGATGAGTATATTGACAAACACAACAAAAGGCATAAGTTTCAAGTTTGAAGAGGATAAAATGAAAGCAATTTTTAGTTGCAAAGTCAAACTTGGTCCAAAGATAGGAATTGGAATAAAAACCAAGTTGACAACAGGGATTTTTGGAGCTAAAACCTCTTGAGTTTATTTTAAGAAAGAGCAAGTTTTCAACAAAAACTCTAAAATCCAACTAAACATGTCAAATGTGATTATGAGATTACGATCCAAAAGAAGTAGCATAGTTTTACAAAGATCAAAATAACTAAATAAGCATTCACATTTTTATCTTTTTAGTGATGCCTTTTCTACGTTTTCTCCCCCTTTTGGCAATATAGGCATCAATTTTTGTTTTTATGTAAGCATGAAATGCAATCTAAAGAGCTTTGAAGATTATCCAATTGATCAAAATGGAAAGATATTGCACCAAGCTTGTCAATTTCAGAATATGACTAAACTAAGACATGTCCAAGACCAATACGTTTTATGAAAAAGCTTAGTTTTATAATATTTCATTTTAGCATTATTTGATAAGTGCAAAACTTAGCAAAGTTTCAAAGCTAAAAGCAAAACCACTCAAGGATCAAATGGAAAACCTAGATTTCAACCTACTCAACACTTTGGGGAATTTTGAAGTGCATATAAGGTCCTTCAAGCTCATTTTTCAATTTATGCAAATTTTCTTTAAGACTTTAAAAAACATGGCGGGGTGCAAATGTTTGACATTATTTGCATTCTTTACCCACTTATGTGTTTGATATTTACATCTTTTATTTTGATTGACTCAAGCCATTTTCGATCATCTCAAGAGTAACTCTTAAGAGAATGATCTTGGTCATACAGAATATATTCCAAGTTCATCCCAAGTGCAATGGGAAGCAATCTCGTGAATATAAATTGTTGAGATCAATTTTGCACAAAAGAGTCAATTTTTTTAATTTTCAATTTAATACATATGAGCAATTCTGAAGGACTCAAATATGATCAAACAAATTTCAAAAAGAGTCAATTTTTTTAATTTTCAATTTAATACATATGAGCAATTCTGAAGGACTCAAATATGATCAAACAAATTTCACCCAAGTTGCTATAGGGACTCTAGAGAAATCCAAAATTTCATAATTCATGGTAAAAACTCTTAGAGAAAGCTAAAGAGGGAAAAAGAAGCAGATAATCAGGATTGTAGCTTAGTCCAAAATCCAAGAGTGAGGAAGCTACGTACGTACGCCGTGATCATAACGAAGGTCAAATCGTAGCTTAGTTGTACAAATTAAAGATATGCTTTCTTTTGTACGAACGACATGTTTATTTTCTCATGTGTAACAATTAATGTATTAAATGAAGTAATGGATTTGACTGCATTTGTGTGAATTGTTACATTTGTGTGAATTTGTACATTTATGTGAAATTATTTATAGCATTTGTGTGAATTTTTGAAGCATTATTTGATATATAAAATATTAAAATAGTGAGCAATCTGATTTTTCATAATTTGAAAACTTTGTCAAAATTAGGGGAAAATATTTATAGAAAATAGTATATGTCCTGTAGTATGCCTCCAAATTTTTTCAGATAATTTGGATCAAATTTTATAGGATTTAAAAAATCCTAAAGCACTCAGCTTTTGAAATGAAATAAACTGAAAGTTTCACTTAATTGGGCGGACACCAGCTTATCACTGTCGGTATCCCCAGAAAACCTGTAGTATTGTCTATTATTAGTGCTGATTTGTAGGCTCAACCGACAGTGATAACTCCTATCACTGTTGGTTCTTCTAAAACCTGGCAGTGATACTTAGTATTATTGCTGGGTTTGGGTTGGGCCGGTACTGATAAGTCAACTATCACTGCCGGTTCTACTTAACCCCGGCAGTGATACTTAGTATTAGCTCTCTTTATGACCCAGCAGTGATATGCTATCACTGCCGGTTCTTGTGGGGACCCGACAGTGATAATCGACCCCTATAAATATTAAAGGTTGTTCCCTCTCCTGTCACTTACATCTCCACCGCCTTCACCTCGGCTACCTTCGCGCCTTCGACCGCCTCGGGCCTCCCCGCCGCCGCCTCGACCTCCCCGCTATCGCGTCAAGCTCTGTGCCGTCGCGCCGCATCCCCTCCGCACCGTCAAGCCGCATCTCCTCCACACCGTCCGTGCCATTGAGGTGAAGCCCTAGGGCCCTTTCTCTCCCTTCCCTGTGCCCTCTTCCTCTTTCCCGAGGCCGCCAAAGACCCGCCGCCGTTTGCGCTGATCGGTGGGCTAACCAAGTCGAAGATGCACAAGAGCTCTGATTGCAAAATGTTGTGTGTGTGTGAGTATATATATTCTTATGTATGTGCTTGAATTTGTGTGTGTATGCAAAATGTTGATGTTTGTGTGTGTATGCAAAAATGTTGAATGTTTTACTTGTTGGCTTGATGATCTAGGTATTTGTTTAGGTAAACAGTGATGTGTCAGTAGTGCTGATTCTTGGCCTCAAAACTTTTTGTACAAATTGTACAGCGTAGGTTTTTTCTAAAAGAGCCTAATATGCACATGTTTTGTTTTCTGTACTTACAATTTATATAAGAATAAGATGAATGTCCAGCTAGGATGCACAGACAAAAAAGTTTGCTAGAATATCAATAAGAACAACTGATTCTAAGATTATTTGAATGATGTAATTTGAGTGTGAAAATAATTGCCTATTTGGTCATAAGCACTTCTATATGGCGGCTTCACAACAAATTAAGTCTATTTTGACTGCTAACTTGAAAAGATCTGTACCTTCAATTACTTGTGCATATGATGCTATCCATAAACATCTCTAGTTAAGGAGCTCATATGAACATTAACAGATTTACATTTTCAGATAATCTATACGAAAAAACTCGAATACCTGCAAAATATCACAGGATTAACTTTAAAACACTCTTGGGGATATCCCCAACTTATGCCTGAAATATGGTATGGATATCTTATACGGTTTAGCCGCAATCATAAAAAAAAAATGGACCGCAAACGTGCAAACAACATGGTCGTTTAACCCTTTTCGGTAGCCCTCAAAATATCATGTATTAATACAAAATAATGAGGGAATAGTCCCAAAACATTATTTGATATATGTACTACCATAATCTGCAAAAATATCCTAATTATAACTTGCTTTACATCTGAATCCAATCACAACAAAAACCCTAAATGTTCCCAAACTGCACAGATTTGATATTACAAGCCTTTTTGGTGGCTCGTAAAACAACTCGTCTAAACTTAAAGTTTGAGGAACTTGGTTCAAAAACACACTTAGTATATGGACAACCAAATTATAGAAAAATATCCAAATTACAACTTGCTTATCATATAAAATCTGTTAACGCAAACACCCTAAATTGCTCCCATGAATGTTTTCCTCTATCAGTCCAAACCTTAGTGTATGTGCCTTCAAACATGTGTATTAATTTTATTTATTTGAATTGATAAGTTCGGCATCATGAGCAGAAGAATAGTATAGCCAGCAACGCGGCTATACGTAGTTGGCTATATGTAGGCTCATATGCTTTTACATCTACATATGTTCATTTGTTATGTCTATCTTCATTTGTACGTGTCTTTCAAAAACGACCTTGTTAATTTGAAATTTCTGATAAACTTGCTAGGAATGGCCTTTGACCAGGGACAAGTGCCGAAGGGAGCTGGGCCCTCAAATATGGACGTAGGAGGAATGGGTAGCCCGAACCATAGCCCAACGTCTTACCTGAACTTACAGGATCCTGCCATAGACCAACCTGATGTCACTAACGTAGGCGAGGTAAAGCATTAGTACATTGTGGTTCCCAAAACATTGTAGGGCCAGACGGCTAATAAGAAGGTCAAATTGCAGGCTCAGACGTCTACTGAATGGAGGCAGCACGCAAGTCGTGGTCCGAACAAGATGCCTATGTGACTTTTTAACATAGTGGATCTCTCGACAGTCGGGGAACCTGCTATACCGAGTCATCGTTGGGGCCGTACAGGACAGCCTGCGGGGTTCTTGCTAGGGATAATGTGCCCATCAGCTACAGATCATTGATTGGCCGCCGAGGTGACCCATGGGTGGTTCCCAATGACCTGAAGAACTCGTTGTGGGACAAGCTAAAACAAGTGTTCCTGTTCCCCCAAGGGACCAAGCTGGTTACAAAGAAACGTGCACTGTGCATCATCTGCACAGCGTGGAAGAATTGGAGGACGGCACTAAATAAGAACTATGTGAAGAAGAATGAAACGCCAAATTTTGACATGTACCCAAAGTTAAGGGAGTTTTGGGATGACTTTGTGGCATATAAGAAGTCTGAAGAAGCGTAAATAGTGAAGGATCGAGATGGCGAATAGAGGGGGGTGAATGGTCGCAAATAAATTTTCCCCCAAAATATTCCAACAAAGACCTCAACAAGATCGCTCAAAGGAAATCGTGAAAAACCCGAAAAACTAGACAACTATGTGTACCACTAGCTTGCATGGATAAGTAAAATAAAATATGTGGGGATTTTTGAGTCACAATCCTGGTTGTCTAGTGTCCAAGATAAAGAGGAATCAATCCAACTCTTGCTTTTAGAAAGGACATCAATTCAAATCACAAAAGTCACTTTCAAAAAAGAAAATGCAGAATTTCCAGAAATTGTCCTCAATTTGAACAGGAGGTTGGTGGGTTTCTGGAGCTCACAAAATTTTGATAAATTTTCTCCCTATGAACAACAGAGTCTAAAGAACTCCACCAAATTTCTCCCGAGAAAGCCTTATAGAAAAACAGGAAAAATCGAAGAACACAGTCAGTCAAGAACCTCGAGCAGAAAGTTTAGGGCTTGGTTTTCACCTCATGGTGCCCAAACGGTGCAACAAGTGAACTCCAAAATTGTTCTGCAGGTGGATATCAGAGTCCCGCACCTCTTCCAACAAGAATCACTTAAAAAGGATTTTTCTAGATGTTTATAAAAATCAAATACTAAATGCTGCGCAAAGAACAAGTTCTGAACAAAGATGGAACTTGAAAGAAAAGGTGTTCTCTACTCAATCCAAAAGTGCAAAAGAGATGTAAAACCATATGAACACACTCAAAACATCCAAGATCAACAACATTTAGAAGTAGGGGAGGCAAATCCAAATTGTGTGAAAGTAAATTGCGAGAATGTAATTGCGGGAAAGTAAATGATGAATTTAAATTGCGTAAAGTAAAGACATAATGTAAATGCGCAAAATAAATTCAGAGTTGGATGGATAAAACTTTCATTTCTGGAAGGAGAGGTTACAAAGCCTCACTTTCATATGGGCAAAGCTCAAAGGAGCATTCAAAAACCTCAAAACGTTCAAGGGGGAAGGCTACCCCTTCACACCTATTTATACAACTCTTGGGCCACCTACCACCCTTGGATGAGCCTCTAAACCCTAGAGAATCCATCAAGGGCTAGGATTTACCCACTCACACAGCCATGCAAGGGCTAACCCAAAACCCACACACATACCGGGTTTTCTTGTACGGTTTTCAAAGCATACTCCCTAGACCCGCTAACCTATCAACTAGACCTCAATCCGACGGCCCTCATTGATCCACGCGGCATCTAGCTAGCATCATCTCCTTTACTTGTCTTCTTGACTTGCCTGGACTCCGTCTCCGATCATCTTTCGGTGATCTCCCAACCGTCTGGACCTCCGACGCTCCTCGCCTAGTCCCGGTCATCCTCCGCCTCACCATGACCTAGCACCGTCGTCCTGCAACCATCAAAAACAAGGAAACTCCTCACATAGCAATGCCCACAAAGATGTGCAATAAATTATCCAACTAATCACTATCGCACCCATACGGCCGGTACTGCCACTCCTGGCAGAGACAACTCAAATTGCTTCATTTTGAAAATCAATCCAAATCAAACTCAAATTTGAGCACACCTTGCTCAAATAAAGTCAAATACTCATCACAAACATGGATGGACCTCCACATGGTCCTTCAAATAGTAAGTCAAAGGAACAAGGCAAACGCGGATAAGAATATTTACCCTCACACACTAGGCACAGGAGGGTACATGAAGAAAATACCAGCATGGGATCGGTCCGAAGAAGAACTAACCCGCAAGGGTGTCATTCCTATGACAGCTGCCTTGAGCGAACAATTGAAGCACTGGTTGCTTGGGAGGGGTGCTTCTATCTCGGATGATGGCAGCTTAAGCTTCAGAAGCGACAGAGAGCAGGAAGTGTCGCCCAGAATCACAGATGCTCACAAGCAGTCTTCCCAAGGATCTTTCAGGCCACAAAGGGAGAATGATGAGCTAACCGTAGCCCTGGGTAACACGGAGCATCCAGGTCACACCCGAGGAGTTGGTTTGGTGCCGTGGAAAGAAGCCTCCCCATCAGACGCATGGTTGTACAGGCGTCCAAAGAGATTAAAAGAAGATCAACTGGACCGTCAAATAAAAGATGCTGTGGCGAGAGCGTTAGAGGAACAGAGAGCGGAACTAGATAAGGATGTGGAACAAGCAGTACAGAAAGCTCTCAGCTCACGACCGCCACCTGGTGAAAGCCCTGAGCTCATCAGTTATGGTGCTCGTAAGAGCAGCTGCGCGTCCACATAGTTTCCCGAAGAGCATGGACTCCATTTTCCTGTGGATGACTTCAAAGAACCGACACCGTGCTAGCAACATTTGTCTGCACATGGCATTACCATCAAGGTGGCTGAGGGCAAGGCTTGGCCATGCCAGGAGTCACAGGTTTTGCACTATCGCCCGATACCACAGGGATTCGCCAGGGTCGAAGTGGACAGTGTAGTCGGCCAATACCGTAAAATGGAGGTAGAGATCCCTAGCGAGCATGGAAACAAAAAACTAGGAGAAAACGTGCATGGCTTCCTCGCGTGGCGCAAGAGCTTGATTAAGTTTGGCTTGGATGATGAGGATGACGAAGATGATGATCAGTCGCACTCTCCACACAGAGACCTCCCGCCCTTGTCGCCACCACGCAGACAAAGTCCAACTCCTCCGCCGGCACCAACTAGAAAAAGTCCAGCTCCTCCGCCAAAATCTAAAAAGAATCGAACACCAGCACCATCTCGGAAGTCAGCACCGTCCTCGAAGAAATCTCAATGATCTGTGAAGCAAGGACAATCCCAGAAGAAATTACCAGCAGAGATGACTGAAGAAGAACGAAAAAAGCTTGTAAGCTCCAGCATAACATCTCACTTCAAAAAGGTGCCATCACCTGAGAAGACTAAAGTTGATGCTAACGTGTAAAATTTTTTCTTGAGTATGGCAAAAGTGCAAAAGATGGGGCAGGCTTCTGAACCTTGCAAAATGTCGGACTACGAGCGCATATCTAGAAAGCAATACTTGAAGGCGGCTAGTGCCAACGCGTTGTGGTTGGATGCTCAAGCAGATGCTGCTCAACGAGATGCTCAAGAGCAAGGTCTAAGGTGGAAGTTCTTTATGGGGAAACCGCAGGTTGAACCAGCTCATTTCGACCACCTAACAACACAACTACGGTGCGTCCATCAGTGGTACATGCAGCAGTCCAACGATGGTATGGAGGCGTTCGCAGTCAGATACACAGAGCAAGATTTTCACAATGGGGATAACATCTTCTGGGTGGGTTTCGAGGAGTTGTATATGTTGCACCTATAAGATAGCCTAGACGTGAATATACTTAGAGTGTGGACTTTGTAAGTCTCTACGTATATTATTGTGCATTCTTGTACTGTTTAATTGCATGTTTGATTTCTTTCTTATGTAGAATGGAGATACAGACATGTAAAAGAAATGGCAATGACAATCTAGCATTCCTAAATCTGAGGCTTATCAACGAGAAGCTTGTGAAGGACAATCCACAATACAGTGAAGACTATTTATTTAATACTTTCTTGAAGCTGCAATACAAAACCTCCATACTTTTACCCTATAACTTTAAGTATGTATTTCCCTTCTTCTAATATCGTTTTACTATTTTTGCGTAACACGTACGATGTGGGAGTAATTGACTACGTTGACATATATGTGCAGGTTTCATTGGGTCCTCCTTGTCATCCAGTTAGATGCTAGCAGGATTTTTGTGTTGGACTCTAGGAGAAAACCAACTATTCTACATCAAGACTTTTGGGACATGCTGAAATGGTAAACTCGATTGTTGCGTTATTGCTCTAGCAATATTCCATTATATTGCATTTAAGTTTACTTACTATTCAAAATCATTCAGAGGGCATTCGCAGGATACTTTAAGAAAAGTGTTCGGCATCGTCCCTACAAGAAACATTTTGAAATAGTAACTGACTTTCCATGTATGAGGCAGGACCCGGGAAACAATTTATGTGCATACTATGTATGTACAAATTCACATTCAATTGTCACAGAGACTGTGGGCTATAACGAAGCCATGGTACATAATTACACATTAATGCCTACTTTTTTTTCATTTAACATATATCATCATTAATTAACTTTCTCTTTTCTTTAATAACAGCACTCCAAACTGAGAACCAATAAGTTATTACTGATAGAAATTATAGCAATTTAAGAACAGATCGCCGGATTTATTCATGATGTGGTCATCAATCCAAACGGTGAGTTCCACGAGTAGCCCCATCGCCCTCATTCCTTCGATCTAGACCCGTGACATGCCTACTTCGACTCCTTCTACTGTAGCCGGTGCAAAATCAAAGTGAATGAGATGAGATGAGATGAGATGTAGTCGAACTATATTTGTAAACAAATCGTTGTAAAAACAAAATATTGTGATGCTTTAATATATTTGAATTATGATTTTAATGATGCTTTATATAGTATATATGGACAATGTATAAAAAGTAGTACAAAAATATATATATTACAGAAAAAATATGCAATAAAAATATTTGGTGCATAGCTTATCATTGATTAGCCAGAAGGTGATCTCTATCATCTCAATACAATAAATTAGCCTAGCCTTCAGTAATCTACTCAAAAATAGGGGAAATGGTGTAACACTGTAGTTTTTTATTGCATACAAATAAATAATGCAGTAAAAATATGCAATAAAAACATTTGGTGCAGGGCTTATCACTTCCGGTTCTTGGACAGAACCGTTAGTGATATATATATATATATATCACTGCCGGATTATCCCAAAATCCGGTAGTGATAGATCTTATCACTGCCGGATTTTGGGATGATCTGGTAGTGATATACCTTATCACTGCTGGATTTGGGGCTGATTTGGCAGTGATATATATATTGCACTGCCGGTTATATACCGAACCGGTAGTGATAGACCTTATCACTGTCGGTTCCTGAGCCGGCAGTGATAATCCCCAAGTATCACTGCCGACCAATCACTGCCAGCACCAATGACTGGCAGTGATGGCGTTTTGGAACTGGTAGTGTTGTACTATTCTGTAGTAGTGTGTGCTTTTCAAATAAATGGTTGAGAAATTTGATAGGATACACACAATTCCAGTGCAACCTAAACTTTCTTTGCAACATATCAAAATTACTTAGTGCAAAATGGAAGGGTTTGAAGGATTGCTCATATTTTGAAAAAAAGACAAATGAGCAAAAAAATAGGGGAAATCTATTGATGCTAGGGCTTCAAATTTACCCTCTTAAAAACCAACCTTGAGAATTTCAAATTTTTTCACCCAAGTATTGCTTCCAACCAGAATATGTGCTGCTTTTTCGTGTGGCGGCGGTTTTCTTAGCCTTTGGGACAATAAACAGAGGAGAGTTCCCCTGATGGTATAAATAACCTAGCGAGACACATCACAATCGGTTCTCACTTAAGAAGCGATAGTGATGTGATCATGCACATCACTATCGATTTTTATGTAAGAAGCAAAAGGGATGTGCACACATATTCCTATCAGTTCTCGCTTAAGAAGCGATAGTGATGTGCGTGCTCATCACTAACGGTTCTTGTGTAAGAAGCGATAGTGATGTGCACATGCACATCACCATTGTCGGGATCTGAATATGCAAATCCGGATCCTATGTGTATAATGCACTAGTCCAGGATCGCGCTAGTGCACATAGGCTCAACATCAGTAAATATCACAATCATACACATCGAAACATATTAAAAGACATCATATATTAAATAATACTTGTTGAATGACCTTAAGGTCATCTTACATGACTATGCCTCGCAAGGCTATACTGAATAACAAGTTAAACTGCAGCGGAATGAAAACATAGATAAACCCTTCAGTATACCATAGGCAACTGACTAGGCTCGCCCCTAAATATTCGTCTCCTCCCAGAACACCTCCTCCAAAGCTATGTAGACTCCTCACTGGTGATGTTGTTGTTGGCAAGGGTGAGTACTTAAAGCACTCAACAAGTTGTGCACAGAATGCAATTCTAACAAAACTATATGCAAGGCTTATTCCAAAGGAAAAGGCTAACATGGCTATTTTGTAGTAAAGCAACATTTGTGAACAAGTACAACAAGTAGATTATAAAGACAGTAAGACAAATAACAATAAATAGTAATTTCAGCATGTCAGGTAAACCAAGTTATCCAATCTAAGTCAACTTCCAACATTCAATAACAACATCCAGCATTCTGATCCAGGTTTTTATTGAGTAAAATCTAACCCTTGACTGTAATCCCCGAGAATTGCTCAATATCACGAGCAGGCCTATCCGAATAGATTTAAACTCTACAAAGGTTATGCACTTTACCCACACGACATAACAATACACCACAAAGGCGAGTGGTCATGACAAAACCTTTCGAAAACCCTTATCCTAACATTGACCCTCCCGGTAAGCCATACACTACACATTCCCTCAGCGGAGGAGAAGGATAGGACCAACATACCATTAGATTGATGTGTAATGCCACATCCTCCGCTATAACCACACTTCCATGTATGCACACTTCTGTGTGATTATCCACCAAAGGAATCATATGTCAGGATATCGGTAATCCTACTTAGTTAAGTCTGTCCCATTCCACATCATGTGGTTGAACGATTGACTCAGTTCAAATGCTCGCAAGGTGAAGTCCTTAAGATGACTAGGGCAAGACTTCACAAACCCTCTACCATTCCTAGCCCACCTTGGCACGTTACCCCTTGCCACTTGCCCCAATCTAAATTATTTAACAACCCAGTTGATTACCACGCACCACGTGCCATCAACAAGTCAACATCGTTTCGTGACATACGTCACTACAACTCAACATCATTGTGTGACAGCACTCGACACACCTTTCATAAACAAGTTCCATATTCCATTAGTCATGATTGAGTTTAATGTTTTCAAAAGAAATGAGGTATACGTGGCATAGTTAAGCATACTAAGCACGGTCTAACTAACCCATGTTGACTGCTAATAATAACCAACTAATAATGAACCATCTTATGGTGACAAATAAACCATGGCGTACAAATGAAAATGTATGGTGTAGAAAAAATAGGTAAATTAACTAAGTCCCAATTTAATTTGAAACAGTTGTATAAATGAAACAATATGCAATGAGGTAAAAGGAAAATAGCATGTTTTATAAACCGGGTTCAACATGATCAAAGCACAACATGCCTTAAAAAAGCCCTTATTCTTGCTTTGGACCTTGGTCTTAGTTCAATGATTCCTCTTCGGACGCTTCGCACAATTCGACGTCTACGCAAAACGAGAGAGAATACCAAATAAACACCAAAATACATAGCAAACTATATCCAAAAATAAAATAAAATTCACCATTAAAGAGATCCCAATTTTAAATTTTTTAGAAATTTGAATCACCTCAATCGGAGCACGTATGAGGGAGAATGGGCTCGAGGAATATTCAAAAATCCTAAAAATCAGAAAATTGAAAATCAAATAATAAATCGAATTATTTTTATGTTGAAAATTGTTTTATTGTGTCGATATGAAGTCAGCACTGAGCCAGACCAATCAGAGCGTGACACATGGTGACGGTCCATGCACCTGGTCCATGGGACCTCCTCTGGCCCACCGTGAACTCGGCGCACGGTGCTTTGATCTGTACGCCGCCACATGTCAGCACGGTGTTGGCTGAATCAAGCGATGCGATCCAATCCGCCCGCACGCGATCGGATGGCCACAAATCAAAAACCATGTGGCGAAATCGAAAGCGTCTACTCAGTATCCAATGACTGACGATACCAGTGATGTTCACTATTGACGCGGACACGCAGCTTGATCTCGGTCGCTGATTGAAGATATGACAGTTGACTAACTCCTCAACGTGGATGATGGCACGATGGTACAGCTCCCACCGGACTTGGAGACGATGACCTCAGCGACGACAAAGCAGTGACCTCTGGTGACCAAGAAGCGGCGGCTCTGATGCGTCTCGTCACGGCGAATCAAGATCTAGAACCAAAGTGGCGGAAGACGGCTTAACGATGGTGCAACGACGCAAAACTAGCAGCGGCGTTATGAGAACTTCAGTGAGCTTCGGCGCACCGACGGTGGCAGCACAGGTGATGATGGCTAGGTCTACGGATGCACAACGAGACGGCGATTCTCAGGCTGCTACCCCCTCCTTAAATAGCACAGGTGAACACGCGGAAAACCAAAACCCTATCCTACACGATGGCGGAGGCGTGCTAGCGGCGGACTCCGAGTCCTGATCGGAGACGACGACTGCACATCGTCCTATCGCCAACGAACATCCAAGATGCGACCTGATGTGGCACGATCGGATTTGTCCATTTCCGAAACAACTGACGAGATCTTCACTTACCCTAATTGCATTGACTCAACTGGTGTCGCTTGATCTTGATCCTAGAGTCTACGGGTGCTAGGGTTCCGAATCTTCATCCTCCAATCTCGATCACCAAACCTTGATCCAATGACCAGCGTCCATGCTTCTATAAAATGTGCTGACGCTCGCACAACATATGGGCTCGGTCCAATACTGTTCACCGATTTTAACTCGAGTTTTTCTTTTAAAATGATTCCAGAAATTAGTTTCATTAGTTTTTGGCAATACAAATATCAGGAAAAATCCAAGAAAATTCTCATAAATACTTTGAGATATTTTGAATTCAACTAAAATATTTTTAGCCACACTTTATATAAATTTTATATATGTATACTTAGTTTTCTCAAAAGGCCAAAATAATTAATTTAAAATAAATTCCAAAAAAATCACAAAATGCATAAATAGCAATAAAGTAATATTAAATGCAAATTTTGGGACGTTACAAACCTCCCCCCTAACAGCATCTCGACCCCGAGATTGATGGCTATCTAGGGAATAGGTTTGGGTATTCTGAGTTCATGTCCTCTTCACGCTCACAGGTTGCTTCATTCTCTGAATGATTGCTCCACTGAACTTGGCAAAAGCGAATAGACTTGTTCCTAGTCTTGCGCTCCATCGCATCCAAAATTTTGATCGGCTGCTCCTTGTAGGTCAAATCCTCTAGCAGTTCAATTGCTTCTAATGGTGTCTGCTCTGTTGGAACTCTGAAACATTTCTTAAGTTGTGACACATGGAACACATCATGCACTCCTGCCAATGACTATGGAAATTCCAACTGATAAGCAACTTCTCCTCGACGGCTCAAAATCTTGAACGGACCAACATATATTGGTGCAAGCATCCCCTTTAGCGTGAAACCTTTTAACACCTTTAAGAGGGGTAACTCTGAGCTACACATAATCATTTGGCTAAAAACTCAAATCATGATGATGATTATCAGCGTAACTCTTTTGCCTTGACTGTGCTACCTTCAACCTCTCTCTAATCATAGCAACTTGATCTTCGGCTTCCTTGAGAATACCAGGCCTAAATACCAGACGCTCACCCATTTCATTCCAATTCAATGGGGTTCGACATGCACGACCATACAAAGCCTCAAAAGGTGACATTTGCAAACTAGCCTGATAACTGTTATTATAGCTGAATTCTGCATATGGCAAACATTTGTCCCATGATGTAGCATAAGCTAATGCGCAAGCTCTTAACATATCCTCCAAAATGTGATTAACTCTTTCATCTGGCCATCTATCTGTGGATGATACGCTGTACGGAAATTCAAGCGAGTTCCCATTGCTTCATGCAACTTATTCCAAAATCTCGAGGTAAATTGGGTACCTCTATCTGACACAATCTTCTTAGGCACTCCATGCAAACACACAATCCTTGACATATATAGCTCTGCCAAGCGATCTCCCGAATAAGTAGTCTTCACTCGAATGAAGTGAGCAACTTTGGTCAAATGATCAACAATGATCCATATGGAATTATAACCTCTCTGGGTTCTAGGAAAACCAGTAATAAAGTCCATACCGATTTCCTCCCATTTCCATTAAGGAATTTTCAATGGCTGTAACAAACTAGCAGGTCTCTGATGCATGGCCTTTACTCTCTGGTACACATCACATAAAGCAACGTGCTCAGCTACTTCACGCTTCATGTTAGGCCACCAAAACCTTTTCTTATGATCTTTTGATACATCTTAGCACTTCCGGGATGAATTGAATATTTGGAATAAGGAGCTTCCTCAAGAATCGACTGCTTAAGCCCCTCTTATTCAGTTCACAAATTCGACCTTTAAACCACATAGTACCTTGATCATCCAAAGTGAAATATTTGGCTAAGCCTTCATCTTTCTTGGACTTGATTCTATTGATATTTTCATCAACTTTTTGGCCTTCTCTGATCTAATCTTCTAACGTTGGCTTTACTTCTAAGGTAACTAAAAATCCTTCCGGAACAACTTCCAAAATCAAATTCTATAGCTCTTTGCATAATTCTGACAGATCCTCATGAACTAGCATATTGGCAATGTGACTCTTATGACTCAAAGCATCAGTTACCACATTAGCTTTTCTAGGGTGATAATGGATTCCAACATTATAATCTTTTATCAATTCCAACCATCTTCTCTGTCTCATACTGAGATCTGATTGAGTGAATATATATTTTAAACTCTTGTGGTCCGTGTATATCTCACATCTGTTTCCAATGAGATAATGAGGCCACAACTTCAAAGCATGCACTACGGCAGCTAATTCCAAACCATGTGTTGGATAATTCTCTTCATGCGACCTTAATTGCCTTGACGCATATGCAACAACTTTTCCATTCTGCATAAATATGCATCCCAGTCCCTGTCTAGAAGCATCACAATATATATCGAACTATTCTGAACATCTGGCAACACTAACACTGGTGCTGTCGTCAAACGCTTCTTCAATTCCTGAAAACTCTTCTCGCACTCTGGCGTCCGTGTAAATTTCTTCTCCTATTTCAACAACTGCGTAAGCGGTCTAGCAATCATCGAAAATCCTTCTAATCTAAGTAACAGACTTTGGTTGTTCCTAATGCAGTACTACATCAACTTTGCTTGGATCAACAGCAACTCCTTTAGCAGTCATCACATGTTCAAGGAATTCAACTTTCTCTTCTAGAAAATCACACTTGCTAAACTTAGCATATAGCTGTTGCTCTCGCAAATTTTCAAGGATTAATCTCAAATGTTCTGCATGCTCTGCTTCAGACTTGGAGTAAACCAAAATGTCATCAATGAACACCACGTCAAACTTGTCCAAATCTTCCATGAAAACTTTATTCATCATGTTCATCAAATATACACGAGCATTGGTCAATCCAAAAGACATGACGGAGAATTCATAATGTCCATATCGCGTAAAAAATGCAGTCATAGGAACATCCTTAACACGAATCTTCAATTGATGATATCCTGATCAAAGATCTATCTTTGAGAAAACTCTAGCTCCTCTTAACTGATCAAATAAATCATCGATCCTAGGTAGCGGATACTTATTCTTGGTCGTCCTTCATTAAGTGCACGATAATCAATACACATCCTCAGACTTCCATCCTTCTTTCTGACGAAGAGAACAGGTGCTCCCCATGGCGAATAACTAGGTTGAATGAAACCTTTCTCGAGCAACTCCTTGATCTGCTTCTTCATCTCAACTAACTCATCTGTTGGCATCCGACACGGTCTCTTTGTTATTGATGCTGTTCCAGGCATCAATTCAATAACAAACCCAATATCCCAATCTAGCGGCATACCCAGTAAATCCTCAGGAAAAACCTCTGGAAATTCTCTGACAATTGGCACTTCCTCCAAGCTCTTTAACACTGTTAATCATCAGTTGACCATCATAAATAGTAGTCGCTTGAAACTCCACTTTTTCTCCCTTAGGGCTTTCAACTAACACAACTCTTCGACCACAATCCAAAATAGTCTTATTTTTACACAACCAATCCATTCCAAGAATAACATCTAGGGTCTGGGTACCCAACACAACAAGGTCGGCTTGGAACTCTATTCCATTAATTAGCAACTTAACTCCAAAGCATCCCAGGTTAGACTTGAGTTCCGATCCAGGGGATTGCACTAATAACATATACTTAAGATGCATAACATCCAACCCATTTTCTTCAGCAAAAATCCGAGAAACAAAGAAATGCGAGGCTCCAGAATCAAACAGAACCATTGTAGGTACTGAGTTAACTAGGAACTTTCCCAGTACAACGTCCGATGCCTTTTGAGCTACATTAGCTGTAACATGGTTGACATGACCTCTTATTGTTGCTCGAGGCACAGCTCTAGCTGGATTTGATCCATGGTTCACTCCGGGTGCAGGTATCTTGGCCGGACTAGAACCAACGGTTGTAATACCTCCTTTCTTGGGACAATTATTGGCAAAGTGTCCCGGCTTCTGACAATGGTAACAATGCTTAATTGAAGTTTGTTGATTTCTTTTTAGCACATAGATTACATGAGCAGGTGTCTCGCAATTCTGATTAGATGGACACAGTGCAGGAGATGATCGTATGGTTGCAACCTTTGGATGAAACTTTTCAAACTGTTGAGGAATCAGTCTCAACTTTATCCGATTTGGACGTCCTCTTTGTTGAGTCATCTTGCGCTTGCGTTCCTCACTGAATTCCTTAAACTTGTCTTCCAGAATTATGGCCATGTTGACTAACTCTTGAAAATCAGGAAAATTATGGGTAATCAAACTCACTTGCAAATTAGTGTTCAATCCCTTCATGAAGCAAGACTGTCTCGCTTTATTTATCATAACATCCTCAGGAGTATAGCGAGCAAGCTGTGTAAACTTATTCAAATATTCCGCCACTGATTGGCTTCCTTGCTTAAGTGATCTGAAGTCCTCTTTCTTCAACTCCATCATTACTTCAGGGACGTGATATCGACGAAAAGCAACAATAAACTCCTCCCATGTAATCTCTTGTAGGGCTTCATGGGTAGCACAGTAATTCTCTGTAACATCCCAAAATTTGGCCTATAGTTTCACTTATGTGCATTTTAATGATTTTCTGAAATTATTGGATTTTCTGGGATTTAATAGAATTTATTTTAATTAAGTATATTGAACCTTTGGTGAAAACTAATTATATATAGATAAAACTAATATGAAGTTTTGCCAAAAATATTTTATTTGGATTCAAAATGTCTCGAAGTATTTATGAGAATTTTCTTGGATTTTTCCTGATATTATAATTACCTTAAATGAATTAATCTAATTTCGGGAATTATTTTAAATCAAAAAGCTTTTGAAAAATCGGTGAAACGATCTTGGGCGAAGCCGATCTTGTGTCTTGTGCCAAGCGTGCGTGCGGCTGCGTTCACCGTTTCCTCGCCACCCCTCGTTTGGCCGTCGGATTTCCATCGGACGATCTACATCTCACCGAAACCCTAGCGCCTTCGGTGGTTGGTTCAAGATCTGGCGGAGAGGATTCCTCGCGTTGTTTTTGGAAGGCCAAGATCGCGCCCGTCGGTTTTGGAAAGAACGGATCGGATCGTATCGCCGGATCTAATCGTGGCCGTTGATCGCCGTCGGACGACTCGGTTATCGTCTCGATTCGATTTACGAGTTCGCCGTCGCCTTTGTCTCCGCCATGGATTGCTTAGGTTTCCTTCGCACGCATGCCGAGGCTATAAAGCCGCAGCCCGCACTCCGATGTTCCTCGTCCCCTTGCGCAGCCATTAGCACTAGCCTCTTCGCCGGAGTCGTTGCCGTTTAGCCCTGAGAGCTCGCCGTAGTTCTTTGTAGCGCCGCCTCTCTTTTTCTCGCCGTTTCACTGCCGTCAAGCCTCCATCCGCCGCTCGGGTTTCAGATCCAGACTCGTCGCGTCGAGCCGCACCGAAGCTGCTACTTCTTCTCGCCGGAGTCGCGCCGAAACGCCATTCGGGTGGTCTTCTTCCTCCGCTCGGTGCGATTCGCCGCCCGTCTTTGCCATCTTCGTCTCGGAGCTCGGACAGCCGTTGGATCTTCTGGGGACGTCTCAGATCGTGCCGCGTCACTTCGTCTGCAGTGATCAACTCGGGTAAGCATGGACCGTTGGATCATGTCTGTTCGGTTGAGATCGCGCCGCGTGTGCGTTAGGGCGGTAGCCCTCGGATCGTCGCCCGGATGCGCGCCGCGTGTCGAGCATCGGCACGGGCGGCGTCGCAGCCAGTAGATGCGTGCCGCGTGTCAGGCGCGTGATGCGAGGCGCTTTGAGCCGCGTCCACGGTGAACCAGAGGCGGTTCCGTGGACCGGGTCCATGCGCCGAGGTGACGTGTCAGTGTCTGATTGGCTCGGGCCAGGCTGACGTCAGCGTTGCGCAATAAAAATCTTTTTCAGTAGAAAAATAATTCTGGAAAATCGGAAATTCTATTTTCTGTATTTTCAGTATTTATTCAAACTTCAAAAGGCTATATCTTTTGTATTTTAACTCGGATTTGAGTGATTCAAATTTCTAAAAATTTGTAAAATCAAGGTCTATTTATTGGTGAATTTTATTTTAATTTTTGGAGTTTGGTTGCTCTCTGTTTTGGTGTTTATTTGCTATTTTGGCATCGTTTCGCGTAGATGTTGAACTGCTTGGTGATCCGGAGGAAGATTCATCGCTTAAAGACCCAAGCTCAGAGCAAGACCAGCACATACTCCAAGGCAAGTTGTGATTTGATCATGTTGCACCCAATTTCACCAAATTGCTATTTTGTCTTTTAAATTATGCATGATATTTTATGTGTATAAATGATTTCAACTAATCTGGGAATTAGATGATATGCCTAATTGAATTAAATCACACCTTGTCAATTTTATGCCATGATCTAATTGTCACCCTAGGATGTGGAATTATAGTTGGTTAATATTAATAATCAACATGGGACTAGTTAGACCGTCGTAGATTGTTTAGCCATGCCACGTCATCACATGTGTCCGAATGTTGTTACTTAATCTTGACTAATAGAATATGGAACAATGTTTAAGAATTTGTGTGTCATGTGTTGTCACACAGTGCTATCAAGTTGTCGTGGCGAGGAGGTCACACAACTAGATTGAAATGTGGGGGGCACGTGGTGCTTGGTAATCAACTGGGGTGGTAATGATTTAGATTGGGGCAAGTGGCAAGGGGCAGTGTGCCAAGGTGGGCCAGGACTGCAGGGGTATGTGGAAGTCTTGCCTTAATCACTTTAAGGACTTAACCTTGCAAGCCTTTGACCTGAGTCTCTCTTGCAACCACATGCGGAATGGGACAGCCTAGTTGAATAATTTGTGAAGCCTAGATTTTGGTCTTGTCATGGTGAGCAGTGAGTCCGGGTTTACGGTTTAACTCACATGGCGCAAGAGGGGGGCCCTGTTGTGGTGGTTTAACCCTTCAGTGTTGAAACCTTAGCGAACAGTACTAGGTCTAGGTGTAGCATTGTAAAGGCTTTGTTATGATCACTCACCTTGGTGGTGTTTGGTTGTATCGTGTGGGTAAAGTGCATAACCTCTGCAGAGTGTACAATCTATTCGAATAGCCGTGCTCACGGTATTGGGCAATGCTAAGGAATTACTGATTAAGGGTTAGATTTTTGTTAAACAAAAACTTGTTGGGATGGCAGGTGCCATGGGAGGTGGAAATTGATTTAGGATTGGAAATTTGGTTTACTTCATAAATGCTGAATCTATTAATTACTGTTATTGTTTTACTGCTTTTCAATCTATTTACTGTATTCTTGTTAAATGCCGCTCTACTGCAAAATAGCCATATTAGCTATTCCTTTGGATTAAGCCAAGCATATAGAATATTAGACTTGCATTGCTGTGCACAACTTGTTGAGTGCTTTATGTACTCACCCCCAACAACAACAACTTCAGAAGAGGAAGAATCTACGCCCTTCGTGGAGGAGGATTATATGGATGCGAACGCTTAGGGTCCGAGCCTCATCAGTTGCCTGCGGTGAACTAGGGAGCTGCTACGCTTATTTATTTATTTTTTCGCTGCTACTTATTTGCTATTTCTTTTATAAGCCCTATGTGGCAATAATCATGTAAGACAACAGTTACTATTAATTATTAAAGTTATGCTATATTTCGCTGTGTATGACTATGATAGCATCTATGTTGAGCCTGTGTGCACTAGCGTGATCCTGGACTAGTGCGGTATACACAGAGGGTCCGGATTTGCAAATTCGGGTCCCGACATTCTCCCACCAATCAGTAGCATTTCCTTCCAACTGATGTGAAGCATACAACACCTTCTCATTTCCTTCACACTGGATAATGCACAACTTCCTCTTAATGGTTCTGAGCCAATCATCTGCTTCTATAGGGCTGACATTTCCTGAGAATGTTGGCGGACGTGTTCTCATAAAATCTAACAGCTTGTAATTAGAACGAAATTCATTGTTGGCTTGAGCTTCATTGTTGACGGTAGCTTGAGTTGTCATATTCTGCATCTGCTGCATCGTGGTATGCATCAGCTGAGTCTGAGCTACGAGAAAAACTCCCTTGTTCTGCATATCCACTATTGACGACTGTTGAGGAATAGCTTCATCATTGGGATTGTCATTGAATCGGCTTCCACTTCTGCTGGCTCTGTTGTTCCCACGAGTTTGCACCATCTGCTTGATTGCTTCAAAGGGTTAGGGGAGAGGGAAATATCATAGATAAGACGCAAGAATCCTAATGCAGGGGAGATAGGTTTAACCCAACCACTTAAGCAATCAATATTAATAACTTGGTATGGTTGCTTACAAAGGCCTAAAAGCTCTGCAACACATACTACATACTCAACAATCATGAAAGAACCAATGCAACCAAACCACACAATGCTACCGCCTAAATGGGCAACACTTCTATCTTAAGCAGACACAACTCTTGACACATGAGTCCTAACCGGCTACTACAAGCATTGGCTCTTTTAGATTTGGAAGCACCTCTTTGATCCACTCCTCCTTGAGCTTGATGATTCCTTTCTTTGAGATCTTCAGGATTGACAGCAGGCACAAAATACTTATGTGTGAAACTTCGTCATCTACTAAAGATAACTCAAGTAAGATTTTCAACATGCTAGCAAAGAAAAGAAAATGAATTCAAGCAAGAGGAAAGAATAGAAGAATGAGATAAGTCGTGAACTTATTTTTCTTTAGTCGAGATCTTCAGGGTCGACAGCATGCACAAAATACTTATGTGGTTGCACGATTGACTCAGTTCAATGGCTCGTAAGGTTAAGTCCTTAAGATGACTAGGACAAGACTTCCACAAACCATCTGCCATTCCTGGCCCACCTTGGCACACTGACCCTTGCCACTTGCCTCAATCTAAATTATTTAACACCCCAGTTGATTACCATGCACCACGTGCCATCAACAAGTCAACATCATTTTGTGACATACGTCACTACAATTCAACATCATTGTGTGACAGCACCGGACATACCTTTTAGAAACATGTTCCATATCCCAATAGTCATCATTGAGATTAACGTTTCCAAAAGACATGAGGTATACGTGGCATAGCTAAGCATAGTAAACATGGTCTAACCAGCCCATGTTGATTGCTAATGATAAACAACTAATAATGAACCATCTTAGGGTGACAAATAAATCAATGTGTACAAATGACAAGGTATGGTATAGATCAAATAGGTAAATTAACTAAGTCCCAATTTAATTTGAAACAATTGTTTAAATGAAATAATATGCAATAAGGTAAAAGCAAAATAATATGTTTTATAAACTGGGTTCAACATGGTCAAAGCATAACTTGCCTTAGAAAAGCCCTTTGTCGACTTTTGTAGTCAGCAATGAATTTATGGGGCAGGCGCTAGATCTCAAACTCGAAGGTCACACAAGACAAGGGTTTAGACAGGTTCAACCCCTCGACGGAGGAGGTAATATCCTAATCCTGTGAGCTGGGATTCTTTGGATCTCTTAGATCTAAGATTGCTCGTGTGCTCGATGTCTCTGTTGTTGCCCACCCTCTCCCTTATATAATAGGGGTGAGGCGGTTTACAGAGTCCCGATCGGTTAAGGGATTTCGATCAGTTATTTGGATACTAATCTGTTAACAACTCAGATTACAATCGTATCTTTTATATCTAAATATATGTTCAACTGCCTTCAGGATGTATCTTTATCCTACCCTGCTAACAACTCAGATTACAATCGTATCTTTTATATCTAAATATATGTTCAACTGCCTTCAGGATGTATCCCCTTTCGCACGGCAGCAAGGCTTGGTGCGGAGCTTATCCTCTGGGCCTTTCACCCAGCCCTGTCTTCCCCTCAGGTGATGCTGGGCCGGTTATGAAGACACCTGGTTTCATATATTCCACAATAGCCCCCGAGAGATTCATGATCCGATTGCTATTTCTCTATCTGGGTCTCAACTTTGAATCAATGTTGTTAGCTTCCAGCATAAACTTCTGACTGGTTTCTTCTTTGATTTGAACGTTTCTTCCTACAGCAAGGGGATTATGAAGGACTCGAATATAACCCCGGCAGTCTTCGAATTTGTTTTGACCTCTTGTGTCAATTCATTTTCTGAAAACCTCTTTGGCTTATGAACCATCTTAACTCCAGGTCTCCTCGGCTTCTGGTGTCTTTACATACTCGCATTTACTTCATCCTTATATTATCAGCTATAAAAGGCGAACCAATGCTTCTGGAATTTATTCCCTCACGCTTAGTTCTCCATCTTCCTGCTTGAGCTCTACCTTCTCCCGACGGATCTTCATGGACGGCCAGGACCCAGAGCTTGCTGAAGAGTGGGCGCTTTTCGACATTGCCATGGCTGAATGGGCGGAGGACACAGCCGCCGCCCTCGATTGCACCGCCGTCAACGTCTTCCTCGAGATTTCCCTGGCCCTTCATGAGGTCAAGGAAGCTCTCGTGGAGGCGCTCGGCCGCGTGCGCCATGGAGAGGTGTAGGTCCCCTGTAAATGTAATATTTTCCCAGGCATAATGCCTGGGGAACTTTATATATAATAAAGAAATACCTTCTAAAGTGTTTTCCATGATTGTTGCTTGACATAGCTTAGACCTAGCTTGGGGTATATCGAAGCTTGCATGGCTCTTTGGTCGGGTGATATTTGTATCCAATCGTCGTAGGATATACCTTAGGTCCAACTTGGGACATATTAGGATTTGCGCGACTCTTGGCCGAATGACACCTATATCCGACTGCTGTAGGATATAGCTCTGGTCCGACTTGGGAAATATCATATATACGTGGCTCTTGGCCGAGTGATTCCTGTATCCGACTGCTGTAGGATATAGCTTAGGCTCAACTTGGAGCATACCATACTCACGCGGCTCTTGGCCGAGTGATACCCATATCCGACTGCTGTAGGATATAGCTTAGGCTCGACTTGGAGCGTATCATATTTCCTTGGCTCGTAGCCGAGTGATACCTATATCCGACTGGTGTAGGATATAGCTCTGGTCCATCTTGGGACATATCAAGATTTCCTTGGCTCATGGTCGAGTGATACCTATGTCCGACTGATATAGGACATAGCTCTGGTCCATCTTGGGACATATCATGGTTTATCCGAACGGTATCCGTACTCGTTTATTACGACACACAGCTTATCGACCCATCTTGGGGCATACCATTGGAACCATGCCTTATAAAGCTCAACCCGCGATATATGATTCCGGCATGCGGTAACCAATCAGTGAACCAGCGTGAGGCATATCGCAAGAAGATATTTTTAATCCAAACTGGAGGATACACGTGTCCCGCTTAGTTCGATAAGCGGTTAAATATCCCATCGTGGGGAGCAACGTGTCTCAAACGTGACTTGGTCAAACCACGACTGCCTCTGTATGTTAGGACGCTGGGCTAACAAATCATTACGAAACATAGAGCAGGGTCAATCTTTTTCCCGCCGAACCGGCGAAAACCTAACTTTCCCCCCTTTAAGAGTAAACCGATGGTTCATTTTTCCCATCGCAAACTCCTACCTCTTCTACTTCCTTGTCTCTCCAACGTCTCCGCCGCTAGGGTTAACTGCTGCTACGCTTGCATTCTTGCGCCACAGTTGATCTCTCCTCCGAGAATGTCTTCTCAATCTTCCAAGGACGCCTCTGCGATGCCTTTGCCCCAAGATTGGACCACCTCTATAACGACGGAAGAGCGGTTGCAATCTATGGTGGAGGACGGAGTTCTTCTAGCCTTGACCTTAATTTCCACTCGACCGGCCGTAGGTGAATCCATCCCTACTCCTCGTTCCAAAGAAGTTGTGGTTTTTGAATCTTTCTTCCAACGCGGGCTGGGCCTTCCTGCCTGCGCTTTACTTCGTGGTCTTCTCTTCTTCTACGGCATTGAATTGGTGAACTTGAATCCCAATTCCATCTTGCAAATCTCCCTCTACGTTCATCTCTGTGTGGCTTTCTTGGGCATCCGCCCCCATTTCGATCTCTTTCGTCATTTTTACCTTTTGAAACCTTATCCCTCAAAGAGCGACCCCAAGGTAATTGGGGAGCCGAATTTCAGTTGCAGGAGGGGTTGAAGAAAAACTACTTCGCTATTCCCTTCAAAACTTCTAATAAAGGCTGGCACGAGGAGTGGTTCTACTATGCCAATCCTAATCCCGCTCTCCCCTCTTTCATCGAGCGCCGGCCTAAGGTGTCCCTTTCCTGGGTATCTGCTCCCAATGCTATCGACATGGACCAAGTGCACGATCTTTTGGCGCTGATTGAGAAATTAAAAGAAGATTGTCTTACGGGAGTTGGTCTGGCTCTTCATTTCGTTGCTCGTCGGGTACAACCTCGGAAGGAGCGAGTCCACCTGGGATACGCATTTGAAGGAAAGGACGATCTGACCAGGGAACTGCCCGAAGCAATATCGAAGGAGCAGGTATATGCTCGCGTGGGCGACTTTTTCATCCTGAGTGTTGAGATGTCCATCGCCAAATGCCCAAAGTCCTTCACTACATCAAACTCTCCTCCTGAGGTGAGAAAGTTTAGCTGATAGATTTCCACTTTCGCCTCTAAATGATTCCTAATTGTTTTAACACTTCTTTCTAGGATCGATTAGCTTTTTTCAGTGACGCGCCTCTCCCGGAGTTTCCCGTTCATAAGAGCGCTCCCTTTAAATGACCTACGAGCTCCCCGACCGAAGACCCCGCCGCCAAGAAGGGGAAGAAAGCGATTGCCAAGGACCATGCGAAGCCCCGGTGCCCGACTGGTGGTCCCAAAATTCAGGAACCGCTAGCACGAGCCCCAGTGCCTTGGGCTCCCCTTTCCCACGAGCCCGTGGTACAGCCGAGTCCAATTCCGAGAGACTCAGAAAATTGGGAAGAGCCCAGGGTTCCTGTTGGTAGCGCCCCGAGTGGTCCCTCCGGGAGTGGCTCTGCCACCCGAAAGAAGCCCCCAATGAGAATAAAGAAGTCCGACAGGTTTGATGCCCCATCAACTCTTATTTGACGCGTTTTGCCAGCTTATTTTCTGACCGTTCTTCTTATAGGAATCCTTCTTATGACATTCCTGTCGAGACACCATCTGGGGCTCCTGAGGGACTTGAGCCCCAGGACGTGCCTAACCCGATTAAGGGGGCCCACAAACTGCCTCGCCTGGAGTCACCGGGGCGCCCTCAGAGCCACAACCGCCTTCGTCGACACCCCGTGCTTCGGCATCTGGTCCTGCTGCTCGAGGGCCTGTCTCCCGTCCATCCCACGAGGTAGAGGAGATTTCCCGGGTTCCGCCGACTCCTGCTCGCCCTTAATTCATAATGCAAACCGCATGGGTTGATGAGGAGGATGGCTTGAAGTCCCTGGACGATTCGGAGCAGGAGAAGGAAAGGAGTGACTTTTTCAGTCATGCCGCCACCTGCGCTCGCCTGGCCTGGGTAATACTTTTACTACTCTGATCACCTTCTCGCTTGTGCTGGTTAGCATGTTCTCACCTTTCCCTGTGATGGTTACAGAAGTTGGGAGAACGCTCTGCAAAGAAATCCGAATACCTCCAAAAAATGCTCCCGGAGGTCAGGACATGCCAGGAATATCTGGCCGAGTTAGAGAAGATCAAGGCTAAGCATTTAGCCAAGCTGCAGAGTCTCCGGTTAGAGGTCCAAGCCCTGCGGGAGGAGAAGGAGTCCTTGCGGCAGGAGAAGCTAGACGTTGTCGGCTCCCTTCGAGGTAGATATTTCCTAGACCATCCTGTGTTCTCGTTTAATCATCTGGTCTTTTGACCTCCTTATCTTCGTGTCAGCTCGGGATTCCACTGTTGCGAAGCTTCAAGAAGAACTCAAGGTCTCGGAGGCCTCCAGATTGAAGTCGAAGAAGGAGTTAGAAGGTACGCTCAGCAGCTTGGCCCTCCTTTGTCTTCGTTGCCTTCTTGGTATTTCTTGGTAATCAGTTTTGCTTGCGGACTGTAAGTTCAAGACACAGGTGCCATACGCCGCTTATAACGAGAGGGTTGAGTCCCTTGAGACGTCTTGCTCCAAGCTTCGAGAGGCCTCTGAGCCGTTGCCGAGGTTGCTTCATCCCAGAGGTGAGAGGCCACTCAGCAGGGACCATGTAATCTCCCAGTTGGAGGAAGCCCCCAAGGAGCTTAAGAGACTCTTAAAGGAAACAACGGTTAACGGTGCTAGCCAGGCTCTGGCGATCACCAAGTCGCTTTATCCCCGAGTGGATCTTTAAGCTATTAAGGATGGCTATGCCTGCAATGTGGATGAAGAACGGGCCGCCGAGCTCTGGGATGAAGTCAAGGATGCTTCCTCGGCTGTCGCGGAAACTTTAGACCTATGAATCAAATATATGAAAATGTTTCCTTGATCTTGAAAGTTTTTTAAAATATGCTATTATGCTTGATGAGGCCATCCGAGTGGTTTTGACATCTTAGATATCATGTCCGACTAGTTCATCCCCCAGGCTCTGAGCCATGGTTTATTACGCATGTCTCAGAGTCTTAAAATTTGTAGAAGCAAAGCACTCAGACGCATAATTTTCGAGAAGATTATACGAGAACAACTTTAAGAGTAAACATATATTCATAAAGAAATAATTGAATTACAAAGTTTAAGCGAAAAAACGACGTAGCTGCTCTATGTTCCAGGTGTTGTTGACAATTGTGCCGTCTTCACGCTTGAGCCTATAAGCCCCAGGGTGTATCACCTCATCGATGATGTAAGGGCCTTCCCAGCTTGGGGAGAGCTTATGCTCACATTTCTGATTCTTTCTAAGGACCAAATCTCCTTTAGAGAATGCGCGGCTCTTTACATTGCGACCGTGGTAGCAACGTAAGACCTAAAGGTATCTTGCCGACTGAATTGTTGTGATGTCCCTGGCTTCCTCCAGTCGGTCGAGGTCTTCTAGCCAGCTTTCTTCCGAAGCGACGTCTTCATAGCTCCGAACCCGCGGGGATCCGAATTTCAACTCGGTGGGGAGGACCGCCTCTGAACCATAGACCAGGTAGAAAGGTGACTACCCGGTTGCTCTGCTGGGGGTGGTTCGCAGTCCCCAGAGTAACGAAGGCAATTCTTTGACCCACCATGTGGCATATGGTTTGAGACGATCGAAAACCCTTGCCTTTAGGCCTTGTAACACCATGCCATTGGCTCTCTTGACCTGCCCATTACTTCGGGGTTGTGCTACTGATGCGAAGTAAATTTTTATGCCAAGTTCGCAGTACTAGTCTTGAAATATGCCACCTCTGAATTGGGTGCTGTTATCCGTGATGATTCGGTTTGGTACGTCGAACCTAACCATGATTTCATGGAAGAACTCTTTGGCCTTCGCGGTTGTGATTGTGGCGACCGGCTTGGCTTCAATCCACTTCGTGAATTTATCGACCGCCACGGAGAGACGAGTATAACCACCTGGAGCCTTCTTCAAAGGTCCCACCAAGTCAAGCCCCCAGACCGCAAATGGCCAAGTGATTGGGATGGTCTGCAATTCCTGTGCTGGTTTGTTCATCTGTCGCGCAAAGAACTGACATCCTTCGCATGTCCGGATGATGTCCTCTGCATCGGTGATAGCAGTCAGCCAGAAAAATCCCTGACGATAAGCCTTACCGACTAGGGTTGATGATGCCACGTGATTTCCACAAATTCTCGAGTGGATTTCCTTGAGAAGATCTCTTCCTTCTTGTTCTGATATACACCGTCGTAGTACACCAGAGGAGCTTTTGCGATAGAGTTCTCCCTTGATTACCACATAGCTCTTGCTTCGGCGCATTATTCGCTCGGCCAGCATGCAGTCTTTGGGTAGCTCGCCTTCATCAGATAGTCCAGATACGGAGCTGTCCAATCAGGGGTGATGATCAGGACTTCTGCCTCTATGGTCTTCTCCACCGGGATGTCTGACTTTGACCGAGTGCTTATTGAGATGAATTTCTTCGACGAATACTCCCACGGGTACTGTAGTCCGGGTGGATCCCATTTTTGCTAGCTCGTCGACTGCTTCATTGTCCCGATGGAGCACGTGAACAAGTTCCAATCCGTCAAAGTTGCCTTCAAGCTCGTGTACCTCCTGGCAATAGGCAACCATATTGTCTTCGATGCAGGACCATTCTTTCTGCACTTGATTGACCACGAGCATTGAGTCACCGCGAACCACCAAACATCGGATACTGAGAGATATGGCAATACAGAGCCTATGGATGAGTGCCTCATACTCAGCGGCGTTTTTTGATGCGAGAAAAGTATTTGAAGAACGTACCTTAACTGTTCTCCACTTGGTGATATGAGCACTATACCAACCCCCACGCCGCTGAGCATGAGGGAACCATCGAAGTACATTGTCCAATACTCGAGTTCCTTGGCGACCGTCGGGTTTTGAAGTTCTGTCCACTCGGTAGTAAAGTCGGCGAGCGCTTGCGACTTGATGGCCGTGCGAGGCTTGAATAGGATATCAAAGGCTCCAAGCTCGACTACCCACTTTGGAATTCTCCCAGTAGCCTCCTGGTTACGAAGTATATCTCCTATTGGGAAGGAGGTAACCACCGAAATAGTATGCTCTTGGAAGTAGTGCTTGAGTTTGCGAGATGTGAGAAGTACGGCATATAATAATTTTTGCACTTGTGGATACCGCACCATAGATTCACTCAGGACCTCGCTGACGAAGTAGACCGGGTGTTGGATCTTCTGCACATGGCCCGGCTCCTACCTTTCTACGACGATCGTTGCGCTGACTACGCGAGTTGTTGCCGCGATGTAGAGTAACAAAGGTTCCTCCGGCATCGGTGAAACCAAGACCAGGGGTGTTGTCAAGAAGGTCTTCAAATCTTCAAACGCTTGATGTGCCTCAGGAGTCTATTGGAACTTGTCCTGCTTCTTGAGGAGTTTAAAGAATGGCATACCCTGTCGGGAAATAAACCTGTTGAGTGTGGCCATGCACCCCGTGAGCTTTTGGACGTCCCTTTGGCAAGTCAACGGTTCCATATTTGATATGGCCTTGATCTTTTTTGGATTTGCCTCAATGCCTCGTTGGGATACGATAAACCCGAGCAGTTTTCCCGAAGATACTCCGAAAACACACTTCTCGGGATTGAGCTTCATGCTGAAAGCCCTTAGACTTTCGAACGTCTCGGTTAGGTCAGCGATAAGGTATTTCCTCTCCCGAGTCTTTACCACGACATCATCCACATATGCCTCCACATTGCGTCCGAGTTAGGTGTGAAAACACCGCTGTATTGCGTGCTGATAAGTTGCACCAGCATTGTTTAACCCGAACGACATCGTGGTATAGCAAAAGGCCCCAAAGGGCGTGATGAATAAAGTCTTGATGTGATCTTACACCTTTAGGCGAATCTGGTGATACCCTGAGTAGGCATCAAGGAAACTCAGGATCTCGCACCCGGCGGTTGAGTCAACCACCTGTAATTTGAGGTAGCCTAAAGGGATGCCTTGTTGAGATCAGTATAATCAACAAACATGCGCCACGTTTTATTCTTTTTTTGAACTAGTACAGGGTTTGCCAACCAATCAGGATGTACACTTCTTTGATAAAACCTGCAGCTAATAGCTTGGTGATCTCCTGCTTGATGGCATTCCAGTGATCTCGAGCGAACCGTCGGAGTCTTTGCTTGACTGGTTTTGCCTTTTCATCGACGTGCAGAGAATGCTCGATCACCTCCTTAGGAACACCCGGCATATCGGATGGTTTTCAGGCAAAGATGTCCTTGTTAGCCCCGAGGAAGGTGACGAGCGCGTCTTCCTATTTATCCCCGAGCCCTATCCTGATCAGCGTCGTTTTGGACGAGTCGGATGGGTCGAGGATAATTCTCTTGGTTCCTTCGCCAGGCTTTATCCCTGACATGGACTGCTTCTTGGACGGGATGTCGCCTTCTTCCTGCAATGTGGCGGCCTCCGCCTGGATATTCTTTCCCTCAGCGGCTGCCTCCTGCAGCTCAGCAAGTTCGCAGTTCTCTCGATCGCATTCCAAAGATCGCTTGATGTCGCTGCGAATCGTGATGACGCTTCTAGGTCCTGGCATCTTCATCATCAAATAGGTGTAATGCGGGACGGCCATGAACCGGGCCAGACCAGGCCTTTCCAAGATAGCGTGATACGCTATCTCGAAATCTGCTACCTCAAAATTTACATACTCGGTCCGGTAGTTGTCTTAGGTACCGAAGGTGACAGGCAAAGAAATCTGCCTGAGAGGAAACGAGGATGCCCCAGGGATCACCCCGTGGAACGGCTGTGAGCTCGGCCTTAGCTCGTAGCGAGGGACGTTCATGTCGTCGAAGGTCTTGGCGAACAGGACGTTGAGCCCACTCCCTCCATTAATCGAGACTTTCTTGAGCTTAACATTGCGAATAACCGGGTCGAGCACTAGTGGGTACTTACCCGGATGTAGAACTCGGTTGGGTTGATCCGAGCGATTGAAGGTGATCGGGACTTCAGACCACTTTAGATACTGGGGGGTTGCCGGTTCCACCGCATTGATCTCCCGAGCGGTAAGCTTCTGCTTTCGCTTGGACTCGTATCCGATGGAGCCCCCATATATGTAGTTCAACTCGTACTCGGGTTCCTGATAATCATCTTGGCCAGGAGGGTCCTTCTTCTTGGCCGTCTATTCCTTCACTAGAGCCAGCTGCTTGTTGCTTTCGCGCGCAAAACGCTTCAGAGTAAAGCAGTCTTTAGCGGCGTGCTTACCTTTAGGGTAGAAAGGACAGATCGCCTCCATGACGGTGTTGTAGTCGGGTGCCTCCCTTCGTGCGACTCGGGGCCGGTTGTGTTCTGCTACCGCAACTAGCTCCTCGCCTTTCCATTTTTTGTCTTTGTGCTTGGAGGACTCGGCCATGTCGCCTTTGTTCTTCGGTTGTGGGCGATCTTCTTGGCGCTCGGCTAGGGCGTCGGAAGCCGTGGCATAGCGATCGGCCAATGCAAACATCTGCTTTACGGAGGTCGATGGTTTTTTGGACATCTTCTTGATCAAATCAGGATAGCCCTTTCTGAAAGGCTGCTACCACCACTGCATCAGATACATCCCTGATGGTGTTCTTCTTCTGCATGAAACGCCGGATGAAATCTCTCAGTGTCTCGTCTTTCTTTTGGTGAAGCTAATATAGGTCCCTGGGGTGCCAGGCCTCTCATAGGTTCCCTGAAAGTTAGTGATAAATTGATCACAGAGATCACTCCAGGAGTCCACCGAGTTCGCAGGAAGTCCCGTGAGCCATGCCTGAGTTGAAGGGGTGAGATTGATTGGCATATAATTTGCCGTAACATTTTGATTGCCCCCGGCCACTTTGACCACCAGGGCATAGACCTACAGCCAAGCTTCTGGATCTCGCTCCCCGTCAAACTTGACGATGCCCTTGGGTTTAAACCTTCGGGCCACACTACTCGGCGAAGCTGAGAAGTGAACGCTCGGATCCCATCGATGGATCTATCGTCATAACGAGGGGGAGTCCGACGTGGCGAGCCTCTGGCTCGGCGATTGTCATCAACGCGTCGGGGTGGAGTTCGGCGCGGTGAGCCCATGTCTCAGCGGTCGTCGTTGTCGTCCCGCCCCCAGTGATGATGGTCCCTACGGTCGTTGTAGTCATCGTACCTTTGATCGCTTCGTCGATCGGGGCCAGTGCCAAAACGTTCGTGGTCGTCGTGGCGCCATCATCGTTCTTCCTCGTCCCGCTATTGTCGTCTGGCGGTGATGTCTTGGCGAAGGTCGCGGTTGTGGTTCCGGCGAAAATCTCTGACTGGTTGTGTGGTGCGTCGATTGCTGATACTCCGACTGGTTGCAGTCCGACTACTAGCGACGCGAGTAGCCGTGTGGGAGCGTGAACGCGCTTCTCCTACCAGCTTTTCTTGATTTTGCTGAATTGTTGCCGCCGTCACCATGGCCTTGATCTGGGCCACGATCGGGGTGGTCGGGCTATCAGATGCAATCATCGAGTTCTGCGTGTCGAGAAGCGTCTTGGAAGCGACGACATTGTGGAGCGGTGTATGGAAGACAGCTTGGTCTCCCAACCTGGATTGTAGGATGTCCTCGTGGACATTGCGGCTGCAAGATAAAAGCGATCGCGTTTGTGCCTCCTTACCCTTACGAAGAAGGCGATCTTCCTCCGCAGCTTCTTGAATCTCTTGCTGACGTTGGAGATCGATCTTCTGCTCTTCTATTGCGTAGATGCCATGAAGATCGCAGCAACTCCTCGCGACGCCGGCTGGTTTGCTGCATGAGACAGAGTGGCATACCTGAGTTGGGTTGGCCTGATCTTTATCAGATTGGATCTGGATCAGGTCCAGGCAAACAAGTTCTCTGCGTGTATCTGCGACGAAGTCCAGGCTTCCAAAACGGAAAGCCTTGCTGGAGCCGAAGGTGGCGATGATTCCGCTGATTGCTGCCATCAAGTCTGTAGGAAAAGATTATAGCGCTTCCCCTACCTGGCGTGCCAACTGTCGACTTTTGTAGTCGGCAATGAATTTATAGGGCAGGTGGTAGATCTCAAACTCGAAGGTCACACAAGACAAGGGTTTAGACAGGTTCAGGCCCTCGACAAAGGAGGCAATACCCTAATCCTGTGTGCTGGGATTCTTTGGATCTCTTGGATCTAAGATTGCTTGTGTGCTCGATGTCTCCGTTGTTGCCCGCCCTCTCCCTTATATAATGGGGGTGAGGCGGTTTACAGAGTCCCAATCGGTTAAGGGATTCCGATCGGTTATTTGGATACCAACCTGTTACAAGATAGAGTTTACATCTTTATCCTACCGTGCTAACAACTCAGATTACAATCGTATCTTTTATATCTAAATATATATTCAACTGACTTCACGATGTATCCCCTTTCGCACTGCAGCAAGGCTTGGCGCGGAGCTTATCCTCTGGGCCTTCCAGCCAACCCTGTCTTCCCCTCAGGCGATGTTGGGCCGGTTATGAAGACACCTGGTTTCATATATTCCACACCCTTATTCTTTCTCTGGACCTTGGACTTAGTTAAATGATTCCTCTTCGGACACTTCGCACAATTCGACGTCTTCGCAAAATGAGGGAGAATACTAAATAAACACCAAAACAGAGAGAAAATTATATCTAAAAATAAAATAAAATTCACCATTAAATATATCTCCATTTTACATATTTTTACAAATTTGAATCACCTCAATCGACGCTCGTATGAGTAAGAACGGGCTCGAGGAATATTCAAAAATCCTAAAAATAAAAAAATTGAAAATCAAATAATAAACTGAATTATTTTTATACTGAAATCGTTTTATTACGTCGGCATGACGTCAACACTGAGCCTGACCAATCAGAGCGTGACACATCGCGACGGTCCATGCGCCTGGTCCACGGGACCTCCTCTGGCCACTGTGAACTCGGCGCATGGCGCTTTGATCTCAGCGCCACCACGCGTCGGCTCGGTGTTGGCCAAGTAAGGCATCGCAGTCCCAGAGGTCGCGCACTCCTCGGCTAGTCGCGCCCACTCTACCTTCTTCCCCTCATAGCTGCCTGAACCGAGGTGGTGCGCGTGCGTGTTCTGCCTCAGGGTAGCAATGTTCTTCTATCTCAACTCCTCCTCAGGCATACTCTTGATCCTCGTGAACTCCTTCCAAACACCGGGATTAACGAACGAATACCTTTCAAATGGTGTACGGCCTTTCAATACGTATTCACCGTGTATGAAGACCCTGTAGTGCCTCAGAGCCACACCCATCCTCTTCAAGGCATAGCACCTAGAATTGTTTTCATCTTCCTCTTCAATAATCCATTTGCCCTTAACCTCGTCCCACAACTGATTCTTCTGGTCGGTGCTGACTTCCTTTCTCCAATCCTTAACCATTATGGGAACCCATTCCCTCACCAATTGGCCAAGGAATGACCGGTATCGCCCCTTGTACTTGGGAGGAACCGTGCAAACCCCCGTGTCGTTGAAGTGGAGAACCTATGACGTTCTCCCTATGGCCCCTTTGTTCTGTCCTCGGGCCTTCCTTACCTTACTTGGCCCCTCAACATTTGGAGGTTGGCTCGGCTCAACACTTGAAACTTGGCTCGGCCCCTCAGGAGCAACTTCTACTCTATCTGGTGATGAGCCGATGCACTCTAATTGCGACATTTTGAGTTTTCTTATTTGACATGGTCATATATTTGACATGAGAGAAAGCAATTCGTAGCTATTATGTGAACTTGATAATAAATCATGTAAAGCAATTGTTGAATGGATAATTCATAGTATTTAATTGTTCTAGCATATTGTAGAAGAGTAACAGATGAACGAGTGATCTTCAAGAAAAGTTTATCTGTTGACCAACTAAATACGTACCAACGATAACTCCTAATCTCTAAATAGGTTTGGTCCTAATCCCATTCGAGATTACGTGGTTTGGGCAAGTTCCTAAGACGTTGTACAACTCTAGAGAAAATTTCGACAGCATCTCCCCGTTATTCTCCAGATACACGTCTCGAGAACAAATCAAGAGGGGTGTGTATCCGAAGAACACCAGGAAGACGCTACCAAAATCTACTAGTATTATGAATGTAAGCATGTATCAAATTTGCATACTTAATGTGCGTACTGATTGTTGTATTGTTTAACCACACTTGCAATAAGAACTCCTGAAAGAAGAATAAGAGGTACTCCCTCCGTCCTTGAAAGTAAGGGAGAGAAGCGTTCATACTGTATCCTCCAATATTAAGGATTGAGAGCTCTCCCCCCTTAAATTGTGTCCTCAAATTGTGCCCATGCATGCAGATGCACGCAAATACATGCGACCACACATATTCCAAAACAAAAATGCGGCAGGTCATTCCCTATAATCGTGATTAATTAATGCATGCATGTTGCCAATTAATAGAGACACAGTATTAAATAGGGGCATTAGAGTCTTTTGGCAGAAACCATAATCTGTTCTAAAATTTCTTCTGTCCCTTACTTTCCAGGACAGAGGGAGTATCATCAACAATGACCAATACATGAAACTGAAAGCGATAATTGCAAATGTCCGCTCAACACATCAAGGTTAAGTGCTGCTAATGGAAAATAAAAGGCAAGAGAAAATTCTCCCTGGCTGGAAAGAAGCATATAGGTTTAAATTGTAAGCACATGTCCAGAACGGTCTCAAACGGTGCCTTTTCACTCTTGCTGGCCCACTAGCCATATTTTTGCATCTCTATCAGTTGGCTTTCATTATATGCATCCAATTGCAAGTGAAGAGATTATGATTCAAATGGACCAAAGGTTGGAAGAAAGACTTTCAACTTACCCAAGTCAGACAGTTTCAGGTTTTGTGGAGAACTAGAGCTGATCTGGAGGTAGTTGCTATGATCTTTAAAGTACATCAGTTCAGCCTTCAGGTGATTTTGCTTAGCTCACCCTCAAGCTTACTAAGGCTATCTAGCTTATAGAAAACAAGTTGCATACATGAAATAATCTCTAGCTTTTTGTAGTATTGTAGAACTATTGACCAGGCATACAGAAAACAAGTTGCATATATGAAACACAGAAATAATGATCACGAACTATTGATCAACCCAGTAGGACACTAAAGAACATTCCTAAATCATGAGCTATAGTTAGTTGTGAAAATAGGATAAATAATCAATACTAGGGATGCCAACAGTGCAGCATATCACCATTTAATTAGTAGCACAATTAGTTGACTTCACACATCTAAGATTTAGGATATTCAGTCGTTCATTCATTCATGATTTGTCTTCCCTTTCATTCATTGTAAGCTAACATATAGCTGCAGATCAGGCAGCCTATCATATCATCCATCTGAACTTTTAGGTTATAAGGTCTAGCTATTGAATATTGATCGAGATGCTACTGTAAGTTTGATCTATCTATTGTATTGCCAATGCCATCATGCTTTGTGCACCAATGTCAGATCAGACCTCAAAATGCTATGCTTATTTTTGTGTTGGGCACAAAGTGTGATCTGGATTGCAACTGAAATGAATGAATGGGATGTAACTGGAAAGGCCAGGATAGGATATTAATGAATGAGTTCACCATCCATATTATCAGTCAGTGAATCACTTTTCTGCAAAACAAAAGGCGAAATACTGTCCGGTGGAAGTTGAAGCTTAATGCACCAAACAATGTGGTATCTGCTTTCTAAGTTAACACAATTTCTAGCAGTACACTAAAATCGATCCATATGCAGCAACTGGCAAGTGCAAATATATAGCACCAGGACTTATGTTTAAGCAAAATGTCCTAGCAATGAGTTAGTATATTCATGCTACTAAAAGCTAGTAATGCTATTCTTTTTGTAAGAGTAAATAGTAAACAAGAGCCTAATATTTATTGAAGATTGTGATACCAAGCAGTGGGGGGTCACCGGTGGAACGAGTTGAGGGAGTCGCGGTGGGGGAGTCACCGGTGGAGCGAGTGGAGGTAGTCATGGTGGGGGAGTCGTAGGTGGAGCGAGTGGAGGGAGTCGTGGTGGGGGAGTCACCGGTGGAGCGAGTGGAGGGAGTCGTGGTGGGGGGTCACCGGTGGAGGGAGTCGCGGTGGGGTGCAGTGGGGAGAGTTATTGGTGGGGGCGACGACTTGCGGTTGCTCGGTTCTAGGGTTTGGCGCGTGGGAGGGAAAGAAGATTGAGTGGGAAGGATTAATGAAGAGTGAGTGGAAGGGAAGGTATTAATTGGTCAGAAGCAACTCTGTTGGTTCTAGAGAAAAAAAACTGATTGCAATAACAAACATTTGTGTCGGTTGTTCAAAAAACCAAATAAAATAAATAAAGATCTGTGTCGGTCCTTGGTAAAAAACAATTGCAAAAAGTTACCATCTGTGTCGGTTTTAGGACAGAACCGATACAAATAAAATTAGGTATCAAATGGTATAGGCGAACATTAGTATCGGTTCGAATATCAAACCAATACAAATTGAGGAGTATCACTATCGGTTTTTAGTAAAAACCGACACAAATAATAAGTGAAAACTAGTATCGGTTCTACTATAAAACCAATACAAATATAAAACACATCAGTATCGGTTTATTACTAAAAACCGACACAAATGTAGCCTACTGCACAAACCGAGTATAGAATATCTCTATTGGGTATTCGCCAAAAACCGACAAAAATATTCATAACTATCATTATCGGTTTTTAAGAATGAACCGACACTAATATATGCTATTGCACAAACTAAAGCATAGAACATCACTATCGGTTTTTAAAAGACAACCGACACAAATATTCATAATTAGCACTATCGGCTTTTAAGAGGGAACCGACACTAATGTATGCAACATCACTATCAGTTTTAAAACAAAACTGACACAGATTATTGCAATTATCACTATCGGTTCTAATAGAAAACCGACACAACTATTTGTTATCACTATTGGTTTATTACTAAAAACAGACACAAATGTAGCCTACTGCACAAACCGAGTATGGAATATCACTCTCGGGTATTAGTGAAAAACTGACAAAATATTCATAACTCTCACTATCGGTTTTTAAGAATGAATCGACACTAATATATGCTATTGCACAAATCGAAGCATAGAACATCACTATCTGTTTTTAAGACAACAGACACAAATATTCATAATTAGCACTATCTGTTTTTAAGAGGGAATCGACACTATCTTATGCAACATCACTATCAGTTTTTAAAATAAAACCGACAATAATGTATACTGCACAACTGGTTTTCCAGACAAACCATGAAGTCTGAATTTTCTAAATTATTTGATCAAAGAGTGAAAATGCCATAACTTTTGCAAATATAGTTTGAATTATTTGAAATTTTGCAAAAACATACTTTGAGATACTACAAATCTTATCAAAAAAGAATTTTGCAAAAAAGAGTTAGCATTGAAAAAAGATACCTAAATTCACTTTGTAGGCATTATTTTCGCTTAAAGAGTAGAAAAGTCAAAACTTTCTAAAATAAAGTCCAAGTTTTTTGAAAATTTCCATAAATGATTTGACATAGCTTAGCCTCATTTCTGTGTCTCAGAATTATATAGATAACATCACATGGAAAGTACACAATGTAATTGCAGGACAACAACACATGAACAAACGTATTTCTAACATCTTTCTCAGGTTTTATGAGGGTTAGAAAGTGCTATAATTCCATAAGACAAATTGAAATGTTGACACAGGAGCTAGTATAATCATTAAGACAATGAGATGGAAACATGAAAGTTCAAACACATATAAGCTTAAGTACACATAAGTTTTTAAAACCCGAAACTAAAGTGATACAATGACACACTCACTTTATTTACAATACAACCCTTCTTGATGATTTACACGCATGTAATTTGTCCCATGTATGTTGTCCTCCCCGCTAAGATAGGCCCCATCCGCAAACGGAGGTATTTCATTGAATTGGTTATATTCCTCTTCATCTACGACATTTTCAACTCCCATGATCCGCCTCTTGCCGTGAAGAACAACATGCAACCTCGGATTGGCCGGATCACGCACGTAGAAGACTTGATTTGCTTGCTTCGCAAGGATTAACGGGTCATCTTTGAAGGCGAGTCTACTGAGATCCACATTAGTAAAACCTCTCTTATCTACCTTCACTCCATGTGGAAGTCCCACCCACTTACGTCGGAATAATGAAACTTTGTATATTCCATAATCGAGTTCCCAAATTTCTTCGATCATCCCGTAGTAGGAGTTCATTGCCGTTGAGGATCCTCCTTTCGAGTGACATCTATGCTTACACCACTTTTTTGAATAGTACTCTTGACATCCTGACTTTCAGTGTAAAATTTGTACCCATTAATATCGTACTCCTGCCATGCCTATACATTAAATCTAGGTCCGTCAGCCAACCATTTATCATTCTCACTAACGGAGACCTCCGCCTTTTCTTTGAACCATGTGAGAAATCTATTGTTGTGTTCTCACGTGATGGAAAGCTCGTCCATATGTGGATTCTCTTCCCGTAATATCAACTTGTGTTGCTAGATGTACCCTGCAACTTCTGCGTTGTGCTGCAAGACTGTCAAATGTGCTTTGCAATACATATCAAACCATCTCCTCGTTAGTTTTGACCCAACGGTTCCTTTTCCAGCAAGTCTGCCCTCATGGCGAGATACAGGAACGCCAATTGCTTGTCTTTTTTCGAGATACTTCACGTAGAACTCAATAACCTCTTCAGTCCCATAACCTTCAACAATACTACCTTCAAGCTTCGAGCGATTCCTCACGTAAGACTTTAATATACCCATGTACCTCTCGAATGGATATATGTAACATAGGAATGTAGGTCTACATATCTTAATCTCTCTCACAAGGTGAACAACAAGGTGGACCACGATGTCGAAGAACGATGGTGGGAAATGCATCTCACACTGACAAAGAGTCTGCACCACCTCACTCTATAAGTTGTCTAGCACATCGGGGTCAATAACTTTGCAGGACATCGCATTGAAGAAAAAACACAGCTTTGTGATTGCCAACTAGACATCCTCTGGCAGAATATTTTTGAATGCAACTAGGAGCATTTGGGTCATCAAGACATGGCAGTCGTGGGACTTCATGTTCGGCAACTTCAAATAATCCATGGACACAAAGCTTCGTAATTTTTGCGGAGTAGCCTAATGAGACCATTCTCGTCCTAGATATGACCAATGCTATATCAGTTTGGTGACACTTCATGGCATCCTCTGCATCGTCTACATCTACTAAGATGACTTTCCTTCATGTAGGGGAGGAAGCATCCAAGAGTGCCAGCTTTCAACATGCCTTTATATGCTGAAAAGAAATATTGAGATTTGTGGATTAGTTTGAGGTGAAGCCTCTAAATGTCCTTCTTGTGTATACAATCTATGAACACTCGGAGCTATTATTTTATTTAATTAAATGCAGGGCCTAAATCAGAATATTTTGTGTTGAGGACAAGCCAAAAGGTGAGCTTGAGTCGAGGAAGACTAAAATTCAAGAAGGGGAGGATGATGAGGACATCATTTCTACGGATATGTTCACACCTGGTTGGACCAACTCCAACACGTCATCCTTGGGCCAAGAAGAGAGAGATATCAAATCCATCACATTCTAAAATCCAATTGAGCTTCTTGGGACATCACCGACTTCAAATATGAATAACTTTTGCATACGGACTCCGATTTGGGTGATCTTGGACTTGATTGAAAGCTTACAACAAAATCTTTCCAGTGGATCTAATCCTAGGCCTCGATTCCTCGTAGATCACTCGAAATCAATAAAATAATGTACTATAATACTGTTCTGGTCTGTTTCGGGCCTTGTAAGTGTGTTGGGCCCAAGCCCAAGTTGTGTGTGCCCCCTTGCAACACACAACCCTAGGACGACCCTCTTACGTCCCTCCCTCTCATATATTTAGTAGCCACCGCTTTAAACATTTGGGTTTTGTTTGATTAGTTTAGCCAAGTGCAAACTTTGAGTCTTCGAGTTGTACTGGACAACCACCTTGTCAAGACCTTTAATAGAATCCCACCCTATTTTGCCTGTATTCATATTTGCAATTTCAGATTGCTTTTACTATTATTCTTGAGTGTTCTTTGGTTGCTTGCAGGAATTGAACCTTGTGTTCAGGTTGATCGTGCCCACGACAAGATCAATAACCCTTCGGAGTTGGTTTAGCGATTGCTAAGGATCATCATCGTCGTACATTGTAGTCAGATCATCAAAGTCAGTTCCACCAAATTGATAGTTGTCGCTCTGATCGAAAGATCGGAACACAACCTTACATCAGGTGGTATCACAGCGCCAAGTTTCTCAGTGAGAGATTCAGTACCTTAGATTAGTTTTTTTTCTGTCCTAAATTGAAAATTACTCCACAAAAATTCAACTTTTAGATTCAATCTGGTATTTTAGTGAGTTTTGTTAGGTTTTGATCCATTAGAGTCCTTGTGTTTACTTGCTGATCGTTTTTCCTTCGCGTAGCTTTTATTTCAATCTGTCCAGTATATTGTTTTGTTCATAACTTTCGCATACGAGCTCGGATTCTAGTATTTTTGCACTTCCATAAAACCTGGGAACGAGCTCTACAAAAACCTAGTTGGGCAAAAACTTTAATTCTGGATCCAATTTTGTTTAATCTGGATGTAAAAGTTGGTGAAGCAAGTTATACTTCTAGTCCAGATCGGTTCGGTACTTTAATCTGGATGTCAAAGTTGTTATACTTTCCTAAATCCTTGAAGAGTCTTCTAAAAAAACGTTTTTGGGTTTCCTTTGTGATTCGGAATCCTTCAAACCGGATTTGATTCAGATTCGGATTTAATCGGATCTGCTGAATTTAGGTCAAATCTGTGCACCTCGGTGTTTTGGCTATAACTTCTATATACGAGCTCCAAATTGTGTGTTCGTATACTTGTTTTAAAGCATAGACATTGCCTTCAATTTCTTACATTGTGAGCAAACAAGATTCAGTCTTTTTCATATCTTAATTGCAACGACAATTTTGATGCATTGTTCTGGCCGAATTTGGGTTTCTTGCTTTAATTTGTGTTCTAGCTTGTTCTTTTGAGTTGGTTGAGTCCAATAGCATCCACAATCCATAAAAGCCAAAAATATCAACACAAATACCTTTGGGAACCAATTCATCCTTCTGCGAACACTTTGATTCCAATTCAGACTAGCTATTTCATATTGCTTGGGGCTGCTCTATTTGATACATTGCATAATCTTGATTTATCATATCATACTATCTTGTGATATCAAGTTAGGGATTTCAAAACTTTGTTCATACTAGTGTTGGCCGAAAGTCACCAAAAGAAAGAAAAGAGAAAGAAAGAGCCAAAAGGCCAAAAAAAGAAAAAGAAAAAAAAGAAGAAAAGAAGAAAGAATAGTGGTCGGTAGCACTACATTGAGCGAAACCCAAATTTGTGTTCATTATTTTCAGATTGTACAATTATATTAACTAGTGAGCAATCTTGTGCCATTTACCTTTTCTTAAGCAATTAGCTCGTGTCTCTCTATAACTTATGCAACACGAGTTTTGGTGCTGAAATTTTTCTTATTTAGCTCATTTCATTTGTTGCATTAAGTTCCATCATGTTTGCGCGTGAGTTGCCTTGAAATTCGCTTATATCTTTGAGATCGGCAACTAGGGCTTGTGAATTCTAGTTTGGATCATTACTTATCATTATAATAACTAGAATTATCAAATTGCATAGGAAAAATTATAGCCTACCTAGCTCCACAAATTCTACCTTGTACATTTGTTCGGTCCCATGGCAATCGCTTTATCCATGCTTCGGAGAACTTTGACACCGCTAATGGCTGACAACAACTACTGCATGGTAAGAATTTGTAAGAGCTTTGGTTAAAGCTTGAGAGTTGAGTGATTTTTCACCACATCCCACGTAGCGATAGGATCATTATACTTGTGATTTTGTTTCTTATCTTCTACTAACCATATCAGGTGACGAGAGTTCGCTACATCACTCTCCACGCACGAAGGGCATTGTTACTCACTTTGAGAGGATGACGAGGATCACCACCGAGGGCCTTAGTGAGGATGTACGACTCACTAATTATCAAATTTCTCTGCAAAAAGATTGTCTCGGGTCCATCGAGACTGCCCAAGGATTGCTAACACTAACCTTGCTACTATTTTGTCTAGACTTGATATGCTTGCAGCTGCTGCCCTTGGAACTTCTAGTCTTCCGCCTTGTCTCCTAAGCAACAACAATGGACGTGCACAATGGGTTTCCATTGCTGCCCCGGCTTCCCAGCAAGGACCTGCTGCCTCGGTCACCCCACCACACATCGCCACGGGTTCATCAACTGATGATGAACAAGGTAAAATCAAGTTTGAATTGCCTTCTTTTGGTGGAAATTTTGATCCTAATGCATATATTAAATGGGAGATAGAGGTACACAAATAATTTGCAAACTATGACTTATTTGAAAACCAAAAGATTAGTGCTGCAGTTAAAATGTTAACGCCAGATGCAATATATTGGTGGAAGCATATATCTAGACATGATAAAGAACCTAAAACTTGGAATGCCATGAAAAGACTTATGAGAAATGATTATGTTCCTGAATATGATGCTGAATATTTGTTTACTAAACTTCAATGCATAAAACAAGGTTCTAAAACTGTTATAGAATACTATTATGAATTGCAAAATTGTTTGTTGCGTTGTGGTTTACAAAAATGTGAAGAAGCTACTGAGTTTAGGTTCATACATGGACTTAATCATGAAATTCAGGATGTTCTTGTTGATGAAACATATAGTTCTCTTTCAGACTTGATTAAATTTTCTTGTAGTGCTGAAAACATGATTGCTGAATCTTTGAAAGAGCCTTTAGCTTCATTTGAGGTGCCCATTGTTGCACCTTCTATTGCAGCTATCATTTTGCAGAAAAGTGAGCACCATCGAGAGAAGGATGAAGAAGAAAATGTGTAGAAAGAGGAGATCTTTGCAGCTCCATATGTATGTGAAGAGTTGGAAATTGAATTTGCATCTACAACCCCTGAGAATGATTTAGAAGGTAATATAAAAAGTATGGACTGTATACATGGTAAAAATCATTTTGAAGAGATAAAACTGTCCATGAATAATGCTATCGTAGAGCAACTATTAATCGAACCCATTGCTAATTTGCTTGCTATTCCTGGTGATAAACAAAAGTTGTGTGATAATGCTTCACTTATATCCACGCCACAACTAGTGAATGAACATGAAACATTTATATTTGAACTAAACACTTGCGCTTTACGTAAACAAGGTATTCACGTTGCCAGTGAAGAAGATGAGATTAAATTGATGTCTTCTTTAAATACTTTAGGTTACATTGAATTTGATGTTCTGTGTGATCTAGATAGTCTCAAGGAGAAGTTTGTTGTACATTCTCATTTGCCATCGTTATCGTGAAATATTTTTCATGTTGTTGGCAAACATAATGATAAAGGAGAGCACAAAGTGCATAGAGTATACATTTATTCAGATCTGAAACCTCTACTTACTATGCAACAATGTCATCAATGTGATCAATTTGATAATTTTAATATCATATCAAGTACCCCTACTTTCGTTTATAGTCTATATGATAGTTTTCAAGAAAGGGAGTGTTTGGGTGATTGTGATTCAAGAGCCATTGATTTCATCACAAAATATATGCATGTTGCTTTGCTCTTTGTCGCTACTAACATTTTGCAGGAGAATGTGATGGAATCGAAGACGACTCCAATTCAAGAAAGGGAGAATGATGAGACCATGCTCGTCCTGGATATGACCAATGCTATATCAATTTGGCAACACTTCACGGCATCCTCTGCATCGTTTACATCTACTAGGATGGCTTTCCTTCATGTAGGGGAGGAAGCATCCAAGAGTGCCAACTTTCAACAAGCCCTTATATGCTAGAAAGAAATATTAAGCTTTGTGGATGATTTTAAGGTGAATCCTCTAAATGTCCTTTTTGTGTATACAATATATAAAGAGGCAGAGCTACTATTTTATTTAATTAAATGCAGGGCATATATCAGAATATTTTGTGTTTAGGACAAGCTAAAAGGTGAGCTTGAGTCGAGGACAACTAAAATTCAAGAAGGGGAGGATGATGAGGACATCACTCCTATGAATATGTTCACACCTGGTAGGACCATCTCCAACACGTCATCCTTGGGCCAAGAAGAGAGAGATATCAAATCCATCACATTCTGGAATCCAATTCGGCCTCTTGGGACATCACTGGCTTCAAATATGAATAAATTTTGCATACGGACTCCGATTTGGGTGATCTTGGACTTGATTGAAAGCTTACAATAAGATCTTTCTAATGGATCTAATCCTAGGTCCAGATTCCTCTTAGATCATCAAGAATAATTAAAACAATGAATTACAATACTGTTTTGGGCTGTTTCGGGCCTTGTAAATGTGTTGGGGCTTAAGCCCAAGTTGTGTGCACCCCCCTTGCTGCACACAACCCTGGACAACCCTCTCACATCCCTCACTCTCATATATTCAGTAGCCGCCGCTTTAGACACTTGGGTTTTGTTTGATTTGTTTAGCCAAGTGCAAACTTTGAATCTTCGAGTTGTGCTGGACAATCTCCTTGCAAGACCTTCGAAAGAACCCCACCCTTTTTTGCCTTCATTCATATTCGCAATTTCAGATTGCTTTTACTATTGTTCGTGCTTGTTCTTTAGTTGCTTGCAGGAATTAAACCTCGTGTTCAGGTTGATCGTGCCCACGGCAAGATCAATAACCCTCCGGAGTTGGTTTAGGGATTGCTAAGGCGCATCGTCGTCGTACATTGTAGTTGGATCGTCAAAGTCAGTTCCACCAAATTGATAGTTATCGCTCTCATCGAAAGATCGGGACACAACCTTACTTCATTGCCCGATGGAACTTTAATACCTTGAAGAGATTTGTAGAGGTCTTCTTTGTCCTTCTTGGACAGGGTCTTGCATGCAGCGGGGATGTACGGACCTTTTCCATCCTCCTCAATCACTGCAAGCATGGGCCTGATTCCCATGTAGGCCATGTCGCGATGAGCATTCACACCATCCTTGGTCTTCCTAGGTATGTTCAGCAGGATGGCAACCAAATTGTCGTAGACATTCTTCTCAACGTATATGGCATTAATAAAATGCCGGACATCTAACTCCTTTCAGTACGGTAAGTCCCAAAATAGCGACCTCTTCATCCAAATGGTCCTAGGACAAACAGATTTACGGCTCTTTCCGTACTGAACATCGATATCTTATGGTATCGATGATTTCGAGGTAGAAACCTACGTTGACCCATGTACACAGTTTTCTTGGAATTCGGCAGCCATAGGCTCTCAGTATCCTCTTCACAAATAGGACACGCTTTGGCTCTTTCTACTATAGCCTGCAAATTACCAAAGGCCGGGAAATCATTTATGGTGCAAAATACCATAGCCCATAGGGTGAAATGCTATCTTTTGTACGCATCCCACACCACGACCCCCTCGTTCCACAATTTTACCAAATCCTCGATCAGTGGAGTAAGGTACACAACAATATGATTTCCCAGCTGTTTGGGTCTCGAGATTAGCAACGACATCATGATATACTTTCGCTTTATGCACAACTAAGGAGGGAGGTTGTAAAAACTTTTTGATCAAAGAGTTTTTAATTCATGACAACATTTTGCTTCCAACAAGCAAGACACTATTCAGAAATTGGGTTCAAGATGAGCAAATATATGTTAAGGATAATTTCAGGTGACAATACATTGAGAAGATATGATACCACAAATATCAAGAAGCATACATTGACAAATAACATTATTTGATAGATCAAAACAAGGAGACCTTAGGGCTTTTCCATATTTGACATCATATATGCCATAGCTTCCGTAATAGAGGATTTTTGGTTCTGCCTGAAGTTCCATAGCTCTGACATAATGCCCACTTGTTTGACACCAATAACTGATTGACTTCTAGTTATATCTCTTAATCCCTACAAAAGCTATCATGTTGTTGTGAAATGGGTGTCTTGATATATTATCAGTAACTACACGTAGAATTATACTAGAAACCTTTATATTACCTCCATAAGTTCAGCTTTTGCGAGACCCCATTTTTGCAAACAGGAACATCCATATGATTACTATGCTAGTCCCATGATCAGTGGCTAGCACTCACATGTTTACAACATTAACATCACAACCACACTCAGGATAAAACATATACATCCTTAAACAAGAGGGATAATTATACAGCGCTTAATACGTCACAAGTAATACAGCGGAAAAGAGCTAAGTACAATCCAAAAGCCTCGTGGTATGCCCAACTAACCCTCAGGCAACTGACTAGGCCAATCCAAGAAGAAACCATCGTCAAATTCCCTGTGACTTGCCTGGAAGTACACATCGCCTGGCATATCGAATGATTCATCTTCTGAGACAGCAAGTAGCAAGTTTGAGTACATTGGTACTCAGCTAGACTTGTAGTGTTTCACGAATGCATTTAAATAAATATGCAGGATTAAGTAAAAGACAGGCTTCAGGTTGTTTTGTAGTTGCATTAAAATGAAAGCATATGACTTATTAGATTGTAAACCACAGTTTATAAAACAACTGAGCTTTTTGTAAGGTTAAGCAATTGCTCAAGTATTGCAAATTCAGTCTACCCGACTGGATAGCCCACGATGTCGATCCTTTGACATAAAATAAGGTTGCTAAAAAATTTTCCAAACCATGCCCCTTTTCAGAAAGTACCAAAAATAAACTCTAACATTGGAATGAATTCACCAAGTGCCCTTGACCGCGGGCGCGGCTAATCGATTAGATTTTACACTCTGCAGAGGTGTACAACTTTACCCACAAGGAATGATCAGCCTTTTTGCCAGGCCAATTAACACACTTCCTTTGGTGTGTCGGCAAGGAGATCATACAGAATCGTTACATTACCTAGACATGGCTTTGAAATAGCCCGGGACGTTAACCCTCGCCATAGAAACGGAATCACACACCCAAGACGTGGTTCCATTCATGCAATCTCCAACACACCGTTTCTATTCATGGCAAGGCGTACACTGTTGCACGGATATGCATTTACCCACACCGAGGTATGGAAGCCCCTCACAAGCAGACCTGACCGGAATGCTCCGCTAGCTGCCGCCTACCAGAGTGCAAAACCATATCTAGATAACTTAATATGCTAAGACTGTCCCATACTGGCCCTCGTGGTTGCACGGAGATCTTGGATCTATAGCGTCCAATTGCTCGGTCCTTAATCCGACACGGGGATACTCCACCCTACACTACGTGCATAACCCTTTGCACATCCAGCTATTGCCAAATAATCACCCACGTCAAACCATAGTTTTGTTTCATGTTTTTAATCAAAATACCAGCAACCTTTTTCCCGAATAATGACCATTCATCAGTTGAAAATATTGAAATCAAATTAGCGGGCGGCTCAGCAGAATTATTATGCTAGTGATTATACCCAAAATGACATTAAGTATGTCTAGCTCATACTAAAGGTTACAAGGTTCACATGTCCATACAGATTAAGGAAAAACCATAATTTACAGGATTAACTACAAATTCTACCCAACATAGCAGTTTTATGGAGAATTACCCGAATGCATAATACATTGACAAAAAAAACATATTGTAGGTAAATCATTGGGCTCAACATGCTCAAGGAGGTGCTTGCCTTGCTCCTCGCTGTCTGGCTCGAAATCAGGGTCTGCAACAGGGTCGTATACACAAGCTCACACCAAGACAGGGGTTGCTTTTGCGAATTATTTGCATTTATATATCAAATTCTAGATGCAAAAATTATTTAGATTAATAAAATTAGATAATTTGTTACCTTGTTGAATGATATGCATGAGTTACACTTAATCTTTAGTTGATTTTGCATAAAAAGGGATTTCGAATTTGATAGATCCACTAGGATAGATTACTAACCATACATTTATAGTTTTGAGAAGGTTCTAGCAAAACAAGCATCTTAACTGAAGGTTTCTTTGCCCTTACCGATTCATGTTATAAAATTCAGAAACCATAATACTTAAGTTTGTTTAACTATCTGGAGTTATGTGCAAAACATGATGAAACAAGGGTACTTTTCAAGAATAGGATAACATATACTTTGGATAGCATTCCTAAAGTGATTTCCTAATTGTTTGAATTTAGATGAGACATGATACACACTGCTGAAAAAGCTTATATGATATTACGGTTTACGTTACAAAGAATCGGAGTAGAAAGGTGTGGAGAACTATTAGCACTTAGGGTTATTGTACTAGCGAAATTTAGATGGAAAGTAGATCATAAATAAAACATTTTCATGGAATATGGTAGTACATGTCCTAAATATCATTTGTACACTATCCCTTATAAAATTATCTTTTAGACGAGTTATTCTACAAGCTGTCGAAAATACTTAAGTGTTTCCATTATTCAGAAATCATGATGCTTAGGGTGATTCTGCTAGTTCATTTTATATGTAAACCTTAACAAATCGATATTCCTTCTTTAGAATATAACAGTATGCACTTGGTAGAGTGCTTCTACGCTATTTCCCTAAATCTTTTCATTTAGATAAGCTATTTTATTTACTGTTGAAAAGGCATAAATGACCACAGAGTTATCATCATAACACTTCAGCTTTTACTTTAAACTGTGACCACATTAAACATAACCTTTCACTCATTTTTCTAGTACTATTAGGATATGATCTTATAAGTATGTTAAAACTAATTTTGAATTATTTTCAATTTAAAAATAATAGGTTGTACCTATATCTATTGTTGTAATTATTGTTGTTCTCTATTAGAAAAACTTGAATCATATCTCTTTCTAAATATTTTCACATGAATGAGTTTCTACTGGTATGTAGCCCTAGAAAATAAACTTTATACTCAAAAACATCAGTTTGCATACGCTATACTTATTTATCCATTTTACACATTAAAAGTTCATTCTATTAGAGCATGATGTATATCAAAGTGAAATGTAATTATATCAAAGTGAAATGTAATTATTTTTACATATTTGAAATGCTTACAGACTAAAGATTTTATAAAAAATTATTTTATTCTACTTCAACTTTATTTGAAGAATTTTTGTACAGGTGGCATAGTTTATACCTACATGCACCTTTGGAATTTCAAAATCACACAAAATTTAATTTCAAAATATTTTTTCAGATTTTGAGTCTGTAGGATTTTATATTATTTTAAAAATTAGTTTCACTAATTTTTGAGTTATGGTTCCAAAGTTATTGCCATGTGATTCTAGTCAGTTTTGGAAAAATAAATCAGAAATTCAAAAATACGCAATTGCTATTAGAAAACGGGTTTTCTCCGCGTGCGTACTGGCGCGTTTAAATCCACTCATCTCACTGACAACCGGGGACCACCTGTCAGCGACACGATACAGAGGGCTATGGTTTTTGGCTCGCCGTCGGCGATCTAGCTCCGGCGCGGCGGAATGGGTAGCACCACGAGCTATAGCACACCAAGGCGCATCTAGGGGTGGTACCCTTCCGGCTAATGATGGTCGGGAAGGTGGTCGCCACTGTAGAGGTGCGGCGGTGCCATGGTTGGTCCGGTGGAAGCTTCGCAAGCGACCACATTTTCAACGGGAAGGCTTTCGATGAGCATCAATGGAGTGGGAAGTTTCTGTTTTACCTGAAGATTCAGTCGAAGAAGAACCGAAGATAGCTGCCAACAGTCACCGGCCACGAAGAAGAAGAGCAGCAGTGCAAGGTTGCTTTTGGCAAAGAGGAACGAGAACAGAAGTTGATCTGTAAACTAGTGATCCCAATGAAGTTCTACATCGAATCAATTTGAGAGGTTAGTCTCGAATTAACCCAATTTGTCGATTTCCCCTCTTCGGGTTCTTGTGGCAAAATGAGTGAGAAGAACTTTGGTTGGAGGCACTCAGCTCAGTAGATAGGCAGAGAGGGGAAAGGAGGCTTATGCGACGCTGAGGAAGCTCTTATAACCTAAAGGAGACGATAGCACTGGTGTTCGAATGCACAATCGGGTGAAGTTGCGCGGCTCCCTCTCTGGCACAGGGCAACGAAGGATAGTCAAGACCAGGCACGGGAGAGTTGAGACACTACGTGGACGCTGAGATTGTTTGGACGGTGGAGTGGTTGCGACACATAGTGCGGCGAAGGCTCGGGAGAGCACGAGCTCGCCACAGCTGAGAGAGAGGAAGGGAAGGGGAGAATGAAGTCTGCGGCTGACAATGGGACTGGGGACCACTGGCAGTGACGGCACGGTCTCACCATGGCTCGCCAGCGAATGGGTGCTGCACAGTGATCGTGGCCCACACAGCAGCGTCAGAGCACGAGTTGAAGAGGCAAGCTGCTCTTAGAAAGCTACTACACGAATTAATTCTCCAATCAAATTTTCTCAACCTTTTTGACTGTGGTCTCTTTGCAGTTTTTATCTCCCAGTAAAAATCCTAGATGAAATTACCCAATGTAGAATTTGCATAAATTCTGACACTGTGCACTTCTCAAAATTTTCATTTCGGATTTTAATTTATTTGAAGATACAATTAATAAGACTTATTTTTGAAACTTTTTTCAATGTTCAATTCAAGCTATTGGTGTTACCATAAAATTTGCAAGTTAATATCTTTTGTATTTATTTTATAAAAATTCTGACATTCCATTTGCCAAATTTTCAAGGTCTCTATATTTGAATTTTTAGAATGCTTATATAAACTTATTACTTTATGAAAATTTTACCAGTAGTAACTTCTACACTTAGGGAATTATAGTAATTTTCTTAGCCCCAGATAAGCTTTGAGTATTTTCTATTTATTCTGACCCTAGTGTTTCTAGTCAAAGTAGTTACTATACGATTTATTTACTCCTCCTTTTCCCATGAATGAAATTTTTATTTGATGACTATGCTGACTTACCAACATAGCTAAAATCCCATGGTAAATTTTTTTAGCTTTTTACATTTACCTTTTCACCTTTTCTCTTTTCTTATGTTCTTTCATACAATTTTCATACAATGCAAAAATCCAAGAAAAGTCCAATTAAAACATATAACATCAAAAAAACTCAAAAGTATTTATATTCCAACTTAATTTGTACATTTCCACTATTTTGGATTTTTAGGATGTTACATATCTACCCTCCTTACAGAAATCTCGACCCCGAGATTTGGCGGGTCAAAAGAAAATGGAGTCTAAAAGAAATTTGGAAACTCTTCTTTGAGCCGATCCTCTTGCTTCCATGTCGCTTCTTCAGAATGATTACTCCACTGAACCTTTATCATCTTATGGATCTTGTTTCGAGTATGACGCTCAGCTTCTTCCAGAATTTTGATAGGATACTCTCGATAGGTTAAGTCAGGTTGGAGGTCGATCTCCTACAATTGGGTAAGTTCAGTAGGGACGCGAAGACACTTTTTAAGTTGTGACACATGAAAGATATTGTGCACACTTGATAGATGAGATGGCAGTTCCTATTTATACGCCTTCTCACCCATCTTTTCCAATACACGATAAGGTCCAATGTATCGAGGAGCTAGCTTTCCTCGAATCTGGAACCGGCGAATTCCGCGAAGAGGTGAAACTTTAAGATAGACATAATCATCAACCTCGAAGCTTATGTCACGTCGACGATTGTCGGCATAACTTTTTTAATGAGATTGAGCTTCTCTTAGTCGGCTTCTCATTAAGTCCACATGTTCTTGAGCTTCATTAATCAAATCCGGACCAAAGATTTTTCTTTCTCCAACTTCGGACCAGAAAAGAGGTGTCCGACATTTTCTGCCATAAAGGGCTTCAAATGGCAACATTTGCAGACTAGCTTGAAAACTATTGTTATATGAGAATTCTACAAATGCTAGACATTTTTCCCAATTGGTGCTATAAGATAGCACACAAGCCCTCAACATATCCTCTAGGATTTGATTAGTTCTTTTAGTCTGTCCATCAGTCTGTGGATGGTAGGCAGTACTGAAATTCAGTTTTGTTCCCAGAAGATTATGCAACTTTTCCCAAAAATGAGATGTGAACTGTGATCCACGATCCGATACAATTGTTTTTGGAACTCCGCGCAAACGCACGATGTTGCTGATATAAAGCTCTGCCAATTTATCTCCAGAATATGTGGTTTTAACTGGGATGAAATGTGCTACTTTTGTTAACCGGTCGACAATAACCCAAATAGAATCATTCCCTTTATGAGTTCGGGGAAGACCAGTAATAAAGTCCATACTAATATCATCCCATTTCGATTTAGCAATTTGCAACGGCTGAAGAAGCCCGGCTGGACGTTGATGCTCAGCCTTGACACGTTGACATACATCGCGTTTCTTGACATATTCAGCGATATCTTTCTTCATACCAGGTCACCAATATTCTTTCTTAAGATCTTGATACATTTTGGTACAGCCAGGATGAATAGATAGTGGCAACTCATGAGCTTCCGATAAAATCAGCTTCTTGATATCAGAATCATTGGGCACGTAAACACGAGTGCCCTTCATGATTATTCCATCTAGACTTTCTGTGAACTCGAAATTTATGCCTTCCTTCAATTGATTCTGAATCTCAATAATAGGTTCATCCTTGAGTTGTGCAACTTTAATCTGATTTTTAAGAATCGGTTGCATCTCAATAGTAGCCACATAACCTTCTTCAACTAGATTCAGATTAAGTTTCTGAAAATCACTTACTAACTCAGATTAACTTGAAACCAATGTGCAATACAACTTTCGACTCAAAGCATCAACTACGATATTGGCTTTCCCAGGATGATAATGGATGCCAAGATCATAGTCTTTAATGAACTCTAGCCATCTTCTTTGTCTCAAGTTCAAATTTGGCTGCGTGAAGAAATATTTAAGGCTCTTATGGTCTGTATAGATTTTTGTTCTATTTCCAATAAAATAGTGCCGCTAGATTTTAAGAGCATGCATAACAGCGGCTAACTCAAGGTCATGTGTGGGGTAATTCTTCTCATGAGGGCAGAGCTGTCGAGAAGCATATGCGATGACTCTGCCTTCTTGCATTAACACATCCCAAACCGTGATGTGATGCATCACAATATACCTCAAAGTTCTTGTGAATATCGGGCAATATAAGCACTGGGGCAGATGTTAATTTTTCTTTTAGCCTCTGAAAACTTTCTTCACAATCAGAGGTCCACTCGAACTTCTTTTCCTTTTTAAGGAGTTGTGTTATCGGCCTGGCAATCTTGGAGAAGTTTTCAATGAACCGGCGATAATATCCGGCAAAACCTAGAAAACTTCAAATCTTTGGAACTGACTGCGGCCTTTCCCAATCTAATACTGCTTGTACTTTACTCGGGTCAATGGCAACTCCACCTTTTGACAAAATATGCCCAAGAAATACAATTTCCTTCAACCAAAACTAGCATTTCTCAAATTCGGCATATAGTTTATTTTCTCAAAGCTTGCCGAGACCCATGCGCAAATGTTGTTCATGATCCTCTTCACTCTTGGAATAGACAAGGATATCATCAATAAAGACCACTATGAACCTGTCCAAATACTCCATGAAGACTTTGTTCATCAGATTCATAAAACTTGCCGGAGCATTTGTAAGTCCAAACAACATTACGGTATATTCATATAAACCGTAATGCATAGTGAACGCGGTCTTTGATATATCCGAAGGTCTGATTTTCAACTGATAATATCCAAGTTTCAAGTCTATTTTGGAAAAGACTTGTGCTCCATTCAGCTGATCAAACAAGTCATCAATCCGAGGAAGCAGATATTTATTCTTGATAGTCACCTCATTTAAGGCATGGTAGTCTACACACATGCGTAGGCTATCGTCCTTTTTCTTGACAAAAAGAACAGGACTTCTCCAAGGTGATGTACTGGGACGATTGAATCCTTTATCTAACTGCTCCTTGAGTTTCTTCTTCAACTCAACCAATGCATTTGGAGGCATTCGATATGGACATTTTGATACTGGTGCAGCTCCCGGCACGAGACCAATAACAAATTCCATATCGCGATCTGCAGGTATTCCCGGCAATTCGGAAGGAAAAATATTAGGAAATTCATTAACTATTAGCACCTCATCTAAGTCAGAAGTAGATGGAGAACACCAAACTGGTTGAGGCACTAAAGATTTAGTGACTAAGATAAAATCTACAAGCACCCCATTTTGGCTTACCAGGGATATGGATCGATTAGCACAGTTTATGCAACCCATATGCTTAGCTAACCAGTCCATGCATAGAATCACATCTAATCCAGATGTTTCTATCATGATAAGGTTAGCATAAAACATTACTCCATTGATTTCTATGCTAACATCAGAACACAAATTAGCAGTTTTGATAGTAGCTCCAAGCGACTTAACGATCATGGGGGTAGATAAAAGAGTAACTTCTAACTTGCTTTTCTTAGAAAACTTGCTGGATATGAAGGAATGTGAAGCACCAGAATCAAATAGCACAAAAGTGGGTACTGAATGTACAGGAAACATACCCAGTACAACATCCGGTGCATCTTGAGCCTCTTCTGCCATCATATGGTGGAGACGGCCACGGCTAATACTCTGAACAGGCAATGAAACCGATCTTGGAGCTTGCGACCTCAGCTCCTTGAGATCGCACTGGCGTTTGAGCATGAGGTTGGCCTGCCTTCTTGGGGCATGTGTTGGCATAATGCCCACGCTCATTGCAATGAAAATAGGTAACATTGGTTGCCTGCTTCTGAACACCAGCAGATGATCTAGCCTGTTGTATCTGACGAACATGCTGCTGTGAAGAACGAGGTGTCTGACCCTGAATTCGTTGGGTCTGAGAAATCTATTGTTGGGTCCTCTATACTGGAGGTGGTGGTTGACGAATATTTGTCGACTGCCACCCCTGAGATCTAGATGGTCCGGTCCCAGCAGACTTACGTGCAAGCCATTTGCGCTTCCGGCTCTCCAATACATTTTGACTCCCATGCTCCACTCTGACTGCTTTATCAACCAGAGCCTGAAAGTCATCAATGTTCTGAACTATCAGGGCCCACTTAATTTCTTCATTCAGGCTCTCCCTGAATCGCTCAATTCTCCTTGCCTCATCAGCCACTTCATAAGTATCATATCTAGACAGTTGGTTGAAACGATACAAATATTCCATTATTATCATAGTGCCTTGTTTCAAGTCTAGAAATTCCCGCTTCTTCACTTCAATGACACTAGCAGGAATGTGAGTACGGTAAAAGGAGGCTTTGAATTCTAGCCAAAGCACCACTCGCCATTCTGGTAGGATTGCCTGATAGTTCTCCCACCAAATAGCCGCAGCTCCCTGCAGCTGATATGAAGCATAAAGAACTTTTTCCCTATCATCACACTGAGCAATGGATAGCTTACTCTCCATGGCGCGAAGCCAATCATCCGCATCCAATGGCTCGGCTGATGATGAGAAAACAGGTGGTTGAGTCTTCAAGAACTCATTTAGCTTTGATACTTGAGACTGCCCACCATTTCCTCCATGAGCAACATTTTGCGGTGCTGTATTTTGAGCAATCTGTTGCAGCAACAAGGCGTTAGCTTGCCTCCCTTGCTTAATTATGGCTAACACTCGTGCCATAGTGGGTGGTTGGGGCAAATGCTCCTCAGTAACATCCTCTTGGACATGAGGTGGAATAGAAGAATCACGATGAGCTGCTCGTGATGATGATGCTCTCGTCGTTGGGTGTTGCAGATTTGGTTGCGACGGCGTCAGGATACTCACTTTAGGATTGCGAGTATCTTGAGCTGCCTTGCTCCCCAAAATCTGATTAAGTGATCTTGTAGGCCTCACCCTGCGACCAGATTTTTTTCAGCATACCATACTAGGAGAAACACTGAACCCAATTTATTCCTAGTATAACATCCCATATTCTTTGTTTCTGTTATATTTTCATTATCATTAAGGATTATCTCATCAAAAAAATTCACTGCAATAGTTACAATTCGCGAGAGAAAAGCCATTATTATTTATTCCCACAGAAAGCACACATCCAAAAGTATAATACAAAAAGTACATCATATATCTATTACATACATATATGTACATAAACTATCTTAAACACAGTCACTACTACACTTCCTATGACTCTCATCCTTAAAACGAAAATACTGACTTTCAAACATTAGAGTCACTAGAGATGATTCATTCACCACCAATCACCGGATAATGCGGTGGTGAATCAACATCACAAGTACTCTCTGAACTAGAAGGTTCAGGAGGAAGCTCCTGAACTCCTGTTGGTCGGAATTGGTGTAAATATTCTTGCCTGTTTCCCGTTCTACGCCTTCTTGATCCTAACTCGGGCCTTTGATAACTTACATGGGTTCCATACAAATGCACATATGCATTCATATTTACACGATGTACTTGGCATATTTTCCTCATTAACTTGCGACTCGCTTCTTGTATAGCCTAGATCCTAGAGGAATTATGATGTTTTACACGTTAGTGCACGTGACGCCCTCTCATTTTAGTAACTGCATGTGCATGAACCTTAAACCCAACAGTTGTTTGCCTTATGGTGAGCATAGGCTGATTCCTTTCTTGCCCAAGATTCTCCGCTAACTCTCTAACCACTGCTAACAAATTAACAAGGTTTGTCATTCGAAATTTCAGAAAAAGACAAAAATTAGCACTAGCTAATGCAATACTAACAGCAAGGCAGGAAGAAACTGCAACACTTCCTCCCTTACATATATGCATAAAGCAGCACCTTTGAACATATGAGACCTCAAACCCACATCTTATTTCTCACCATTTCTACAACTCCTACACTCTGTACAGACTAGAACTACTTTCTTTAGCAAATCTAACATAGCCTTCCAGAACATGCAAAGTCCCTACAACACCAATATTACAAGAAAAGTTACATCTTAAATATACATTACCCATACATTATATCACTACCAAAAGGTTTTTACATTACATTACCACATACCATTTACTCCTACTACACTTCTACTCTCCTACTCTAGGGTCATTTTTCCCTTCTCTACCAGAAGTGGCCTAGAGGATGACCTTGCATCCTTTCTAACTTTCTCCACAATCGTAGACATATACTCCCTACGACGGTATACATTGGGAGCCTCGGGCTGATAAGTACAAATACTACCAGGATTTATGCCCTTGTCATTCACAAGTCTAGGGTGACTACATACACAGGTTATTATCCTAGCTCCCTTGCTCACCCCCGGGGTAGGTGTCGGGACCCGATTCCGAGAATCCGGACCCTCTGTGTATTCCGTGCCAGACCAGGATCACGCTAGCACACACAACATTTACAGGGTTGAACATCACAGAAATTCACAACAATATAATAATAAATAGTGCAAACATTTATATAAACTGAATTGTACGACCTTATGGTCTCCTTACATAATATCGGCCACGCAGGGCCTACATTATCAGAGTAATAAAAGGATAACAGCGGAAAGCAATTAAACTTCGTGGAAGCCCTCATCTTGCCACAGGCAACGAACTGGGCTTGCTCCCTAATTGTCTGGCTCTTCAATGTACTCCTCCTCCCACGCTGGCGTAGACTCTTCCACTGATGTTGGCTTGATAGGCAAGGGGGTGAGTACTCGAGGCACTTAACAAGTAATGCACAGAATGCATTGCTATTACTACATGCAAGACTTATTCCAAAGAATTGGCTTACTTGGCTCATTTGCATCAAACAACATTTTTAAATTAACAATTTTATTTATATTAAAAGCAATGAAACAGTTAATAATAGTACTAAGTTATTTAAATAGTTTTTCTCCGTAAACTTGGCACACAGCCTTAATAATTCATTTTCACACAGGCACACAGCCACCCATCCCATATTTTATTTTTGAAGATCTATCCCTTGACTGTAATCCCCGAGCAATGTCCAATACCGCGGACACGGCTATTCGAATAGATTTGACACTCTGCAGAGGTTGTACACTTTACCCACAAGATACGGCCGCTCACCACACAGGTGATTGTCCGCAACAAAGCCTTTCAGGAACCTCAAACTTAACCAATGAACCTCTCCGGTATCACCTTCACTATCACTTCCCTCACACAGAGCCGAAGTATAGGACAGGACAACACCGTTGGATGGGCACCAAGCTGCAGCACAGCTACGCTCCCCCACACAGATACACCCCCGTGTACTGTCAACCTGATGTATCAGAGGAAAGATATCAGGACCCTAATCAACTAGGTCTGTCCCATATTAGACATGTGGTTGTACGGGTGACTCAGTTCAAAGACATGCAAGGTGAAGTCCTTAGCTGACCAAGGCAAGACTTCCAACACTCAACAGTGGCACACAGCCCAATGTGGCACACAGAATCACATCACTCATCAGCCCATTGCCACACAGGTCCACCTGGCACATAGCCTTCTGCCACTTACATCTGTCTGACACTATCCTCTTTGGTACTCCATGCAAACAGACAATTCTTGCCATATACAGTTCTGCTAATCAGTCCCCTGAGTATGTGGTCTTTACCGGTATAAAATGTGCAACTTTAGTTAAGCGATCCACTATAACCCATATGGAATCATTTCCGCTTTGAGTCCTAGGTAAACTAGTTATAAAATCCATACCAATTTCTTCCCATTTCCATTCAGGTATTTTCAGGGGTTGTAATAGTCCTGCGAGCCTCTGATGCATAGCTTTGACTCTTTGACATATGTCACATAGGGCAACATACTCTGCAACTTCCAGCTTCTTGCTTGGCCACCAGAACCTTTCCTTCAGATCCTGGTACATTTTGGCACTTCCTGGATGAATTGAGTACTTGGAGTCATGAGCTTCCTCCAAAATTAACTGCTTTAGCTCTTTCTTATTCGGCACACAAATGCGCACTTTAAACCACATAGTACCTTGCTCATCCAGCTTGAAATCCTTTGCCTTGTCTGCATCCATTTTTGACTTAATTCTCTTGATTTTGTCATCATCTTTCTGTCCTTCCCTGATCTGATCTTCCAGGGTAGGCTTACTTCCAAGGTAGCCAAAAATCCTTCTGGTACCACTTCTAACCCCAATTTCTGGAAATCCTTCCACAATTAGGCTTGACTTGTTTCCAGCAGCGTATTTACATTGTGGTTCTTCCGACTTAAGGCATCTGCCACAATATTGGCTTTACCGGAATGGTAATGAATTCCAACATTATAATATTTGATTAACTCTAGCTATCTTCTTTGCCTCATATTTAGGTCAGCTTGTGTGAAAATATACTTAAAACTTTTATGATCAGTATACACTTCACATCTGTTTCCGATGAGATAGTGATGCCATATTTTTAGGGCACGAACTACGGCTGCGAATTCCAGATCATGAGTCGGATAGTTCTCCTCATGTGGCCTCAATTGCCTTGATGCATATGCAACTACTTTCCTATTTTGCATCAATACGCATCCTAGCCCTTGACGCGATGCATCACAATAAATGTCAAAGCTTTGATGAACATCAGGTAAAACTAATACCGGTGCTGATGTTAATCATTTCTTCAACTCCTGGAAACTCTTTTCACATTCTGGTGTCCATAATAATTTCTTTTCCTTTTTCATCAATTGTGTAAGGGGTCTCGTAATTGTAGAAAATCTTTCGATAAAACGACGGTAATATCCCGCCATTTCAAGGAAACTACGGATTTGGGTTACCGTCTTTGGTTGCTCCCAATGTAATACTGCCTCTACTTTCTTTGGATCCACTGTGACTCCTTCCGCAGTCATTATGTGTCCAAGAAATTCCACCTTATCCTTCCAAAAGTCGCATTTGCTAAATTTAGCAAACAACTGTTGTTCTCTCAACTTCTCAAGGACTAGCCATAAATGTTCGGCGTGTTCCTCCTTCGTCTTGGAGTAGACAAGGATATCATCTATAAACATGACAATGAACTTATCCAAGTATTCCATAAAAACCTTATTCATTAGGTTCATGAAATATGCCGGTGCATTTGTCAAACCAAAGGACATAATTGTGAACTCATAATGTCCATATCTTGACGAAAACGCAGTCTTCGGAATATCCTCTGATCGGATCTTCAATTGATGGTATCCCGATCGGAGATCAATCTTGGAGAAGACTCCTGCTCCTCTCAACTGATCAAATAGATCATCGATCCTTGGTAGCGGATACTTATTCTTTATCGTCACATCATTGAGTTCATGATAGTCTATACACATTCTAAAACTCCCATCCTTCTTCTTAACGAATAAGACTGGTGCTCCCCATGGCGATGAATTAGGTCTTATAAACACTTTTCCAGTAGTTCTTCAATTTGCTTCTTCATTTCTACCAACTCATCCATGGACATTCGGTAGGGTCTCTTAGCTATTGGAGCCGTTCCTGGTACTAGTTCTATAACGAACTCGATATATCTATCCGGTGGCATTCTAGGTAAATCCTCCGGAAAAACATCCGGATATTCATTGGCTACGAAAACTTCCTCCAAGCTGACGATATTCATGTTGTTGACTATCAATTGCCCATCTCGCACTGCTTTTGCTTCAAACTCAACCCTTCTCCCATCTGAGCTCTCGATTGATCTAACTCTTCGCCCGCAGTCTAACACTGCCTTGTGCTTAGTTAGTCAATCCATCCCCAGGATAACATCCAGGGTTTGGGTATTCAATATGATTAAGTTCGCTAGGAACTCTACTTCATTAATTGTTATTCTTACCCCAGAACATCCTACTTTTAATCGGAGTTCTGATCCAGGGGATTGGAGTATAAGCACACATTTAAGATTCACTATATCCATATCATTTTGAATAGCAAAATCTTGAGAAATAAATGAATGTGAAGCTCTAGAATCGAATAAAACAGTAGCTGGTACTGAGTTTACTAGAAACTTACCCAGTACAACGTCCGTTGCATTCTGGACCTCGTCCGCGGTGATGTGATTAACTCTACCTCTCGCAGTTGCTTGGGGTATGGCTCCAGCTTGAGCAGCTCCCCAGTTCCCTCCTTGAGCAGGTGTCCTTGCAGGTGTATTCCCCAGGTTAAAGCGAATTGAGGTAACACCTCCCTTCTTAGGGCAGTTGTTGGCGATGTGCCCTAACTCGTTGCAGTGATAGCAATGCCTTCCCGCTGCCTATGAGTTTCCTCCAGACTGCACCACCGTTCTAGCTGGAGTTTGGGCATTCTGGCTCCGGGACGATTTGCCAGCAGTGGTGCCCTATCACTGCTTCGGGGTTGGAATCAGACGAACTGTTGAGGTGTCGTCCTCTGCCTTTGCTGGCCTTGACGACCTCCTTGTTGCGCTATTCTGCCCTTCCGATGGTCATCCAACTCCCGGCGCTTGTCTTCCAAAATAAGGGCCTTGTTAACCAGCTCACGAAGTCCGGAACGTGGGTGATCACCCCACTGTAATCCGGTATTGAGCCCCTTCATGAATCGGGACTGCCTTGCCCTGTCAGCTGCTACATCCTCTGGTACGTAGCATGCCAACTGGGTAAATTTATTCAAATAATTGGCCACTGATTGACCCCTTGCTTTAGTTTCCTGAATTCTTCTTTCTTTAATTCCATGATACCTTCCGGTACATGGTACTGACGGAAAGCACTAGTGAATTCCTCCCAAGTGATTTCTTGGGGATTCTCATGTGTAGCACAGAAATTTTCCCACCATTCTGCGGCGGTTCCTTCCAATTGATGAGAGGAATAGAGTACCCTCTCATGTCCCATACACTGTGTTATGTGCAGTTTCCTTTCATAGTTCTCAGCCAATCATCTGCTTCCAACGGATTGGCATTACCCGAGAATGTAGGTGGGCAAGTCCTCATAAACTCTGACAACCTTGAGTAAGGATGTGGACCTTGATTAGCCCCTGGTTGGGCATTTGCAGCAGCTTGATTGGATATCTGCTGTATAGTTTGCATCATGGTATTCGTCAACTGGGTTTGGGTAGCGAGAAAAGCTCCTAAATTTTGCAATTCAACTTGCGGTTGTTGAGGAATTGGCTCCTCATTCTGGTTGTCCACCTAATTGGCACCACTTCCACTGGCTCCAACATTGCCGTGAGTCCTCACCATCTGACAAAAACTTCCAAGGTTAAGAAAAGAAGAAGAAAGCATAGACAAGTGAAAGAACTTATGCGGCAAAAACAGGTATAACTTCAATTATTTAGCAACTTTATTAATATAAAAAATAGTATGATTGCTCACAAGTGCCTAAGGGCAATGCAACACATACCAGACACTCACAAACAGAAACAAGTAAACCGACATTAAGACTCCACGACGACTCACACCTACTGGCGACTCAAAAACAAAAGATGCGACTCAAATAACTTGACTCGACATTTGAGTCAATTCCGAAGAACTCTCAGTCACTGAGCCACCCGGGGTGCGGTCCTCCCGGTGGGTACTGCGGCGGGTGCGGTGGCATAGGGGCAAACTGGTCCTGATGCCCTATTGCAATTGGTACAAACGACCCCATCAACTCGGCTGGTCCCAAGGCTGCCTTCTCCTACTCCTCCGGATCTGGGTCATGCAGCTCCAGAACTTGCTTAGGCTCAGGTCCGTACAGTGCCATCTCTAGCTCATGGATCCTCTAGATAGAGTGACCTAGGTACTCTCGTGTCTCCCGCAGCTGAGTTCTAACCTCTGTGACCTCATCGCGGGCCCACTGCAGCTCCTGGATAGTCTCGTCCATGGTCTCCTCCTCGGCGATGACATACCTCACCAGGTGAGTGATCGTGGCGTCCTCCTTCAAGAACTTCATCCTGTCGTGGCGAGTATCCTGGCAGGGTGATGACGAAATACAGTGCCCTCTAACTCTGCAAAGTAGGTACAGGCGATCTGCCGTATCGTAAGACGAGACATCTCCTGGATCTCGGCCTCGAACGAAGTCCTCCTGGCGGTGACGTGGATAGGACGACTCGCCCTCGTCCTCTCCCGAGCATATACAGTGATCTTGACATCCCAAGCGATATCAAGTCCTGCCCTCACTATAGAGGTTTCCCGATAGATCGGCCTGTCGAAGCCTCCGAGAAATTACATCATACGCCATAGTTCAGCGGCGTATCCTCCAGTGCGCTCTCCATAAGTGTGGATCATCCTCATCTGCCAAAACAGACCTCGTTTTAAAACCCAAAATAACAACAGAAAATGCAGCATAGGAATGAAAAAGAGAGAAAAGATAAGTCGAGATTTCATTGATATTCTTGCTCAAGTTGATTAAATTTTAGAAAATAGTTTTATCCTCCTAAGCACAACTAACCTAATTAGGGTCAAGTCCTACAGTCAGCCTGCTCTGATACCACCTCTATCTGGACCCGATTCTGAGAATTCGGACCCTCTGTGTATTCCGTGCCAGACCAAGATCACGCTAGCACACACAGCCTTTACAGGGTTGAACATCACAGACATTCACAGTGATATAATCATAAATAGTGCAAACATTTATATAAACTGAATTGTACGACCTTATGGTCTCCTTACATAAGATCGGCCACGCAGGGCCTACATTATCAGAGTAATAAAAGGATAACAGCTGAAAGCAATTAAACTTCGTGGAAGCCCTCATCTTGCCACAGGCAACCGACTGGGCTTGCTCCCTAATTGTCTGGCTCTTCAATGTACTCCTCCTCCCACGCTAGCGCAGACTCTTCCACTGATGTTGGGTTGATAGGCAAGGGGGTGAGTACTCGAGGCACTCAACAAGTAATGCACAGAATGCATTGCTATTGCTACATTCAAGACTTATTCCAAAGAATTGGCTTACTTGGCTCATTTGTATCAAACAACATTTTTAAATTAACAATTTTATTTAGATTAAAAGCAGTGAAACAGTTAATAATAGTACTAAGTTACTTGAATAGTTTTTCTCCGTAAACTTGGCACACAGCCTTAATAATTCATTTTCACACTGGCACACAGCCACCCATCCCATATTTTCTTTTTGAAGATCTATCCCTTGACTGTAATCCCCGAGAAATGTCCAATACCGTGGACATGGCTATTCGAATAGATTTGACACTCTGTAGAGGTTGTACACTTTACCCACAAGATACGACCGCTCACCACACAGGTGATTGTCCACAACAAAGCCTTTCAGGAACCTCTACCTTAACCAATGAACCTCTCCAGTATCACCTTCACTATCACTTTCCTCACACAGAGCCGAAGTATAGGACAGGACAACACCGTTGGATGGGCACCAAGCCGCAGCACAGGTACGCTCCCCCACACAGATACACCCCCGTGTACTATCAACCCGAGGTATCGGAGGAAAGATATCAGGACCCTAATCAACTAGGTCTGTCCCATATCAGACATGTGGTTGTACGGGTGACTCAGTTCAAAGACTTGCAAGGTGAAGTCCTTAGCTGGCCAAGGCAAGACTTCCAACACTCAATAGTGGCACACAGACTCACATCACTCATCAGCCCATTGCCACATAGGCCCACTTGGCACACAGCGTTCTGCCACTTGCCCGAGTCTAAATTATGTCCCAGCCAATTGATTATTGTGCAACCATGCCAACAATAACTCAACATCGGTACAAAACCACACAGGTCTCTGTACCTCAATTTCATCACGTGGCATCACCACACCATTTTAAAATACATTCCATATGTCATTAATCAGCATTGTTGCATTTTCCAGAAAATCTTCGATGACTCGTTGCAAGGCTAAGCAACTATTCACGGTCTAGCCTCCCGTGTTGGCACAATATTATCATCCAACTAGTACAAGCAACCTAGGGTGACAATGATTTCAGGGCATACAAGTAATAATTTCAAGGTGACATTAACAGCATGGGTTGATTAGCTAAATTGCCCAAATTCCTTTAAATACATTTTAATTAATTTAGCATGCATAATTTTAAAGCAAAATATATATTTAAAAGAAACTAGGATCAAAATGGTCAAATCATCTGTAACTTCCTGAAAAAAGAATAATAATAATAATTTAAATAATATATTTTAGGAAACTTTAATTTGTGTTTTTCTAGATTTTGTTTGAATTTTCTATGAATTTTCTTGATTATTGCTTGTAAGGAAAATTCTTTTCCTAATCAACCAACCATCACTTAAGTAACAAGAAAAGATTTGTGAAATAACATATAATAAAAATTACTGTAAAAATTCGTGAAGCTACCCATAACTCAAAATATAATTTTTGAAATTATGAAAAAATATTAAATGATGAAAAGAAAGGTAATTAATGAAACAAGACAGGTAATAGTGAAAATGTCAGAAACTAAATGATCATAATTTCGATGGGAAAATATTTAAATTATCTTCTCCCTGGATAGAGTCATCTTTAGTAAAAATATCAAAAGATGATCTTTAGGTTTGTTAATTATAAAAATTCATAAACTAAATAGTTAAAAATCTAGAATTTTCAATGTCAGAATTTTATTAAATAATCGGTCAAGAATATGAAGCTCAAATTTTTACAGGAGGATAGTGTGAATATATGGAGCCTGGTAAAAAAATTTATAAATTTTTGAGTAAGATATAAGTATCTTAATAAATATAAAAAAATGCAGAAATATGTGCACAGTGCACTGTCAGAATTATTGTAAATTCCTCAGGCGTCAAATAGGTATGAAATTTTTATGGTAGATCCTAAACTAGCTCAGGTACACCCAGTACATTCTTCATTAATTTTCCGATTGGATAGACAACGGATTCAGAGAATCAATCCAGCTTCATTTTCGCCTGCCGAGTTCTCTTCTTCTCTCTCGCGTGGCCCGGTTCATCGTGGTGGTCCCACCATCACCGCTCGAGGCTTCTTCCACCAGCAGACAAGCTCGTGCGTGGCTGAGATCAGCTCACCGGCTGTATCATCGCCACCGCTGCAACCTCGCGCCTCCCGAGGAAACCACCTCATCAAGACCTTGCCACGCATCGTCCTCGCCCAGAAATTCCGCGAATCGGCCCATCCCTTCTCTTGTTCTAGTGCCGCAAAACCCCGTCGAGTTCAAACCCTATGCAAGCTCATCTACAGCATTCCACTCGGCCTATAAATAACCTAACTTGATCGCCAGAGAGTGCTCGTCAAAACCCCTCTTCTTTCAACCAAAATACTCCGCTGATCACTGCCAATTTCGCGTTTCATTGAATCAGCCGAAGAACCCTAATTTTCAGTTCATGACCGATTGAAGGTGATACAGGCAACCATTTCCCAATTGCTTTCTGCTACATCATCACCAGCTCACATGAATCAAAACCCCTCTGTTGCTTTCAGGAAATTTCGACCGTAGCTCCGCCGCCACTACGCCCCCTTCTTCTCCGAAACTGGCGATCGGTGGTGAGCTAACCCGACACTCCCCTTTGCTGTCTCTTAGTAAAAATGGATTGCTTAGGGTTCCCTGATGCTAGAACTGGAACCGATTCCGTCGAAGAGGCTTTCTGCCGCCGGCGCGGCTCGCCGCCTCCTCCGCCGCCGCAGGTCCACGATGGCGAGATGGTTCGGCTAGTCGCTGGTAGGAATGGGTACCACCCTTAGATGCGCAATGGTGCCCTGATGCTAGCCGTGCCATCGGCCGGACCAGAGCACCACCGGATCCTCGCCGACGGCGAGGTTAGCCTCGAGCTCTGTCTCGGCCAAATGACATGCGGGCCCGACATGTCAGTGGCTCACCGCGATTTCACCGAGAGTCGCTGACGGCTGGGTCCAAGATGTCAGCGGCTGCGACGGTTTGAACGCTTGCGTGATGGCGCGAAGCGAAAAGACGCTTTCAGCATAGTGAAAGCGTATTTCGCTATTTCCATTGATTTTTGAATCGGTTAAAAATTCAAACTTGAATATCTTTCGCATTTGAAATCCAAATGAGATAAAACCAATTTCTAAATTCAACTAAAATCAAGATCTTCGAGAATATGCAAAAATATTCGTAAAATCTATTTCGAAAAAATATTTTAATATAAAGGTGAATATATGAAAATAGACTAAGTATGGAAATTTTGTATATAAGGTTAATATTGTTTGGAACCAATTTTATTAAGAGCTTTATTCTGTTATGAACTCATTTCTATAAAATTATTTGGAAAAATAATTGTTCTATGTCTTTTCTATTGAAGGTTAATATTGTTGGTAACTATGCTATAATGACTAATGATTAAGAAAAGAGTTTTAGTATTTTGCTATATGTATTTCTTTTCAAGAATAATGACAGAATAATGATAGGCTAGGTAGAAATATTGAACTAATAATGAACTATGCAAACAGGATGAAATTTAGTATGAAAAGTATGTATGTATATACATATATACATATATATATATATATATATATATATATATATATATATATATATATATATATATATATATATATATATATATATATATATATATATATATATATATATATATACATATATATATATATGAAAGTGTTCATTGAAACCTTGCTTGCAACTAGAAAATAGACATAAAGATGAGGTAGGTCACTTAATGTGCTAAGTCCAATAATATGGCAGTTAGAAATTTAATAATCAATGTTTAATTCAAAAATACTTAAATACATTGCTTTGCATCTGAATCCTATTAATAACATACTATTTTACGATATCACTCTAAGACAAATCTTTTTTACCTTAAATAATTTTAGCATCTATAATTCAAAATTATAAATACAAGAATACATAATTTTAGCCTCTTGAATTCGTAAAACAAAAATAGATAATCTATGAAAGAACATGTGCCTGTTTCTTGTAGTATGTTTCATATGATTTTCTGTCTGTCTTCATTTTGCCCTTATACTTGTTGCTTTTTGTCGTATGCTATTCATGATGGACGACGAGTAGATTCCGACGAGCCTGAATTAGCAGACGACGACCGCATCGACCATCCGGACTTTATTCCCGACTGCGATCAGCAAGGCAAGCACCCCTTGATCATTTTGATCCAAATACTTCAAATATTTACTTTCAATGATTGCAAAACTATTATGCATCAGTGTACTTATCATAAAAATGCTATGTTGGAATAATGGTAGCTATGCCTAAAGTTTCATGGAACTTCCTTGATAAGTATGAATGAGTGAACCTTGATAACCATATAAATGGGTTAGACAATACATAATGTCAACTTGGTTATATGCGATTATTAATCATGCTTAGCCATGCTTTAGAACCAACGTTGAATATGATCGGATCAAAATTGATTCTTGAGAATTGAAAACGGTTGGTTATGACATGATGTCAATTGTTGGTACTTTGACTAAAAACCCCAAAATAAAAATATGGTTTAGATACGGGCAATTATTGGCAATAGCCGGTTGTGCAAGAGATGGACTTGTACGTAGTGTAGGGGGAGATTATTGCCCATGTCGGATGAAGGACCGAGCTATGGGTTATTTTCAAGCCAAGAATTCCGTGCAACCACAAGTGCTGGGATGGGGTAGCCTTAACCTATTAAGTTGCTTAGGTCTGGCTTTGCACATTGGTAGGCGGGAGATAGTATGAGCAATCCTTTCTAGGTTTGCTTATGAGGGGCTTCCACACTTCGTTGTGGGTAAATGCATATCGGTATAATGATGCACGCCTTAGTATGGGAAGGAATCCTTATCGCAGGGATTTACTGTCTTTAATGCAGGGATTTACTGCTTGTGTTACCACTTTAAATGACAGGGATTCACTGTCATGTTCCTTCTCCATAATAAGGATTTAACGTCATCGGGCTGGTACAACGTTAGGTCTAGGTAATGTAACAGTTATGTTACGATCTCCATGCCGACACACCAAAGGAAGTGTGTTAATTGATCTGGCGAAAAGGTTGATCATTTCTTGTGGATAAAGCTGTACGTCTCTGTAGAGTGTAAATCTAATTAATTAACCGTGCCTACGGTTAAAGGCACTTGGTAAAGTCATCACATGGTTAGAGTTTTAATACTTCCAAAATGATTTGACGGGAAAATGGTGTTTTGTAATAAGCTTGATTCATGTCAGGGGATGACATGGGAATGAATTGCGTCAGTCGGATAGACTGTGATACGATGATTGATTTACGTAAAGTTAATACTTGCTTATTATAGTAAGATGCTTCTTTACAAACTTCGATTGCAATCTAATATGTGCTTATGCTGTATTCTGCCAATGCAAAAACAATTGTAGAAACTATTCCATTGTTATGTCCTGTATTTACTTATAATTGCATTTGTGATACACTATAAGACTTGCTGAGTACACAATGTACTCAATCTTGCTATCAACGTTATTTTAGGAGAAGGTATCAATTACCCCGATGATATTTACGACGATTCAAGATTCGGGGGTTATGATGACGATGTTTTCTAAGGCTTTACCTTGTTTGTTGCCTGAGGGTGAATGGGCATACTACAAGATAAATAAATTTTCCACTGCTACTTCTCAAGCTTTTGGCTTGTAATAATAATACTGTGTAATTTCAGGACGCTTAACATATGTAATATATTGTGTATGGATGTGATTTCAATTTGTAATCTATGCGTACTAGCCACTGATCATGGGACTAGTACGGTATGCAAAGGAAACCCATTATTTATATTTATTATCAAAAATGGGGGCGTTACAGCATCACTTGCCTTCAAAGAGTTGCTGGTCTTGATCCGAAGCTTGATCTTGAGCGACGAACTCTTCTTCGAAACTTTCCGGCAAATTTGCGTCTACACGTAAAAATCACATATGCAATAAATTACTAAAACAGTAGACTAGAAGATATCAAAAATTGAAATAAAATTCATAAGTAAAAAGAGCACAATTTTATAAATTTTTAGAAACTGGAATCACCTCAATCGGAGTTCAAATGCAAAAGTTATAGCCTTTCAAAGTTTTAAATAATTATAAATCAAAAAATAGAATTTTCGAATTAAACAATTTATTTCTCTACTGAAAACTCGGTTTATTGCGTTAGCATGACGTCGGCGAACACGTGGCGCCTTCTAGTGCCGCCACGTCGCCTCGGTCTATGGGCCCGGTCCACGGCTCGGCTCTGGTCTACCGTGGACTCGGTCCACTAGAACAGTGCATCCACGCGGCAAGATCCGAGCCGTTCCTTTAATCCACAGCCAGATCCACGCGCCACACCGCATTGCCTCGAAATCTACGCGACACGCGTCGCGCATCCAACGGTCGCTCGGATCCAACGGTCAGATCCCCGCGCCGACTCGGCGATGCATCGCGTTCTGCGCCTCCACGCTTCGCGCATCCGGCGTGACTCCCAGATCCGACGGCTGGATCTCGCGCACGTTCGACGGCGTCTCGGTTCATGTGCAGCCACGTGGCAAGATCACAGTGGCGTGCCCGAAAGCAACGGTCGGATCTGGTCTCCGCCCCGGTCAACGCGCACACGCGTCTGCACGCGATTCGGTGGAGGTGCGGCGTCATCTCCGCCGCACATTCAAATCTGAACGGCGCGGATTCACGCGCCACGGCTCAACCCACAACTACCATTTAGATCTAATCTAACGGCCCACGGTTCCCGAGCTGTTTACTGCTCATCATAACTACGTGGCGCAATCTCACGCGTACCCTACCGATCCAACAGTTGAGACTAAAACAAAGCACAGAACTAGATCTAATCACCACCGTTCGATCTTCACATCTACGGTCAAGATTAACGCTAGAAAAATGAAGAGATCAGCGACGTGGATGTACCAGAATCGTGCGATGCAGATCGGATAGTCGGCGATGCTTGACGAGGTGGACAACGGCAAGGAAGCGAAGGGTGCTGGAGCTGGGGAAGACGACGCGGTCGACGGCGCCACGGTGGTTCCCCAGCGTGAAGAAGTGGCTCGTTCGACGCGGCAAACTCAGAGGAGTTCGGAACCGGCTCGGGCGACGGCGAAAGACGATCGATGGCGGCGAGAGGAGGCAAAAACAGCGGTGGAGCGAAAGGGCAACTACGGTGAGTTCGCATGGGCGCTAGGAGGGGTCTCGGCATGCGTGCAAAGAGTCAAAAGAAGCGTCTTGAAGTTCTCTGCAGAACGTGCTAACCGACACGGCTTAAAGAGCCTCGGCGTGCGTGAAAACCGTCGACGAAACTCACGGGCATCAATACCCACGCCTCTCCGGTGATCTCACGAAGAAGAGACGACGTGGCTCCATCCCAACCATCCACGTGGACTCGATCGGATGGTCCTCATCGCATGGCGACGCGGCGCTCTCACAACCGTTCGATCGGAATCGGACGACGCGCGGCTAGGGTTTCGGCATGGCTGCGCGGGCCAAAATCGCGATGGGCTGGGCCGCATAGAGATTCGGCCCAACACTGCTTTAGGATTTTCAAAGCATTTTCGAATTAAAATAATTCGATAAATAAACAAAGCCAGAATAAATAGCAAAAATACTTAGAAAATTCCAAAGAAATTCCAGAAAATACTTTGAGCCATTTGGAACTCAAATAAAATATTTCCAGAAAAACTTTGCATAAACTTTTGCAATATTTTAATGGATGTCAAGAAAGACCATATTTGAATAAATCCAAATAAATTCCCAAAAATTCTCAAAAATTAGAAATACTCCAAAGTTTAAATTAGATCAAATTTTTAGGGTGTTACAGTAGGTACATATGAAACTAGTGGTGGACATCGAGCCACTGGAATCTGTGGATCCCATCATTCAGTACTGCATGTGGTAGTACACCTCTCACCACACGCAAAACCAGATGGGACTCCAGAAACGCCATTCGTCGACGAGTCTCTAGTGTCTCCTGGGCCAACTAAACATAGTGGTTGTCTAACCTGTTCATAAAATCTACCATAACTCTCAGATTGTTATCCCTTACTCTGTTGTGATCCCTATACACATTATTTCCAACTAGGGGTCTTCCGGGCAGATAATAATACTGGGGGCTCAAATTAGTAAGCACGTGCCGAAGACAGATCATTGCCTGATATGCTGCCTCATTCATGGACGTATCAATCGATGACCCGTTACCAACAAAGCATCTTTCCCCTTCATTAAAAACCGGCCTTGGGGGTATAAACACCCGTGTAGCATACTCTTTTGTTTGAGAACTCAAGTAGGCCTGAAACACCATATATCTTGGGAGACCTTCATATTGGCAATTCTCTAGCAGATAATGCAACGCTCCCATCATTCCTGTGAGCTCTGGGACAATCGATTCATGGCAAGGTACATATTGTGCCATCTATAGAAATACAAGAAAAGGTAAGATTAATAACCATAATTATGAAAAGTTAAGAGACTACAAATAAGAAAATTAGCAAATATGCTAAATTCCATTATTAGTAGGGGATAAATTTTTATTTATTTTCAAATTAAACTTTCATATTCCTAACTAACGATCATTTCCCCCAGGGTTTCCTACAGTCAGTATAACTCTGATATCAACGCTGTGAGACCCCGTTTTTGCAAACAGGAACCTCCATGTGATTACTGTGCTAGTCCCATGATCAGTGCCTAGCACTCACATGTTTACAACATTAATATCACAACTACACTCAGGATAAAGCATATACGTCCTTAAACAAGAGGAGGGATAATTATACAGAGCTCAATACATCACAAGTAATTCAGTGGAAAAGAGCTAAGTACAATCCAAAAGCCTCGAGGTATGCCCAACTAACCCTCAGGCAACTGACTAGGCCAATCCTAGAAGAAACCATCGTCAAATTCCCCGTGACCTGCCTGGAAGTACGCATCGCCTGGTATATCGAATGCTTCATCTTCTGAGACAGCAGGTAGCAGGTTTGAGTACATTGTTACTCACCAAGACTTGTAGTGTTTCACAAATGCAATTAAATAAATATGCAGACTAAAGTAAAAGACAGGCTTTAGGTTGTTTTGCAGTTGCATTAAAATGATAGCATATGACTTATTAGATTGTAACCGCAGTTTATAAAACAACTGAGCTTTTTGTAAGGTTAAGCAATTACTCAAGTACTGCAAATTCAGCCTAGCTACCCGACTGGATAGCCCACGATGTCGATCCTTTGACATAAAAGATGGTTGCTAAAACAATTTCCAAACCAAGCCCCTTTTCAGAAAGTACCAAAAACAAACTCTAACATTGGAATGACTTCACCAAGTGCCCTTGACCGCGGGTGCGGCTAATCGATTAGATTTTACACTCTGCAAAGGTGTACAACTTTACCCACAAGGAATGATCAACCTTTTCGCTAGGCCAATTAACACACTTCCTTTGGTGTGTCGGCAAGGAGATCATACAGAACCATTACATTACCTAGACATGGTTTTGAACCAGCCCGGGACGTTAACCCTCGCCATAGAAACAAAAACACACACCCAAGACATGGTTCCTTTCACGCAATCTCCAACACACCATTTTTGTTCATGGCAAGGCGTACACCGTTGAATGGTATGCATTTACCCACACCGAGGTGTGGAAGCCCCTCACAAGCAGTCCTCATTGGAATGCTTCCGCTAGCTCCCACCTACCAGAGTGCAAAGCCATATCTAGATTACTTAATAGGCTAAGACCATCCTATACTGGCCCTCGTGGTTGCACGGAGATCTTGAATCTATAGCGTCCCATTGCTCGGTCCTTAATCTGACACGAGCGATACTCCACCCTACACTACGTGCATTACCCTTTGCACATCCGGCTATTGCCAAATAATCACCCGCATCAAACCATAGTTTTGTTTCAAATTTTTAATCAAAATACCAGCAACCTTTTTCCCGAATAATGACCATTCATCAGTTGAAAAGATTGAAATCAAATTGAAGGGCGGTAAAGCAGAATTATTATGCTAGCGATTATACCCAAAATGACATTAAGTATGTCTAGCTCATACTAAAGGTTACAAGGTTCACATGTCCATACAGATTAAGGAAAAACCATAATTTACAGGATTAACTACAAATTCTACCCAACATAGCAGTTTTATGGAGAATTACCCGAATGCATAATACATTGACAAAAAAAACATATTGTAGGTAAATTATTGGGCTCAACATGCTCAAGGAGGTGCTTGCCTTGCTCCTCGCTGTCTGGCTCGAAATCAGGGTCTGCAACAGGGTCGTCTTCCTCCTCAGGGACGTTGGTGTCTACACGTCGCAATAAGAGGAATACAATAAAATCAGTAACTCCAAAAGGGCAAAAAGAAGACGGACAGAAAATATACACAAGCTCACGCCAAGACAGGGGTTGCTTTTGCGAATTATTTGCATTTATATATCAAATTCTAGATGCAAAAATTATTTAGATTAATAAAATTAGATCATTTGTTACCTTGTTGAATGATATGCATGAGTTACACTTAATCTTTAGTTGATTTTGCATAAAAAGGGATTTCGAATTTGATAGATCCACTAGGATAGATTACTAACCATACATTTATGGTTTTGAGAAGGTTCTAGCAAAACAAGCATCTTAACTGAAGGTTTCTTTGCCCTTACCGATTCATGTTATAAAATTCAGAAACCATAATACTTAAGTTTGTTTAACTATCTGGATTTATGTGCAAAACATGATGAAACAAGGGTACTTTTCCAGAATAGGATAGCGTATACTTTGGAAAGCATTCATAAAGTGATTTCCTAATTATCTGGATTTAGATGAGCCATGATTCTCTCTGCTGAAAAAGCTTATATGATATTACAGTTTACGTTACAAAGAATCGGACTAGGAAGGTGTGAACTATTAGCAATTAGGGTTATTGTACTAGCGAAATTTAGATGGAAAGTAGATCGTAAATAAAATATTTTCATGGAATATGGTAGTACATATTCTAACTATCATTTCTACACTATCCCTCATAAAATTCTCTTTCAGACGAGTTATTCTACAAGCTGTCGAAAATGCTTAGGTGTTTCTATTATTCAGAAATCATAATGTTTAGGGTGATTCTGCAATTTCATTTTACATGGAAACCTTAACAAAACTATATTCCTTCTTTAGAATATAACAGTATGCACTTGGTAGAATGCTTCTACGCTGTTTCCCTAAATCTTTTGTAAAGCCCCCATTTTTGATAATAATTATCAACAATGGGGTCCTTGTGCACACAGTACTAGTCCCATGATCAGTGGCTAGCACGCACAGATTACAAATTGAAATCACATCCATACACGATAATATTACATATGCTAAGCGTCTTGTAATTACACAGTATTATTGTCACAAGCCAAAAACTCGAAAAGCAGCAGCGGAAACTTTATTGCTCCTGTAGTATGCCCATTCACCCTCAGGCAACAGACAAGGTAAAACCCCAAAAAACATCGTCATCATAACCCCCGAATCCAGAATCGTTGTAAAGATCATTGGGGTATTCGATATCTTCACCTAAAACAATATTGATAGCAAGATTGAGTACATTGTGTACTCAGCAAGTCTTATAGTGTATCACAAATGCAATTATAATTAAATGCGGGACATAACAATGGAATAGTTTCTAAGTTGTTTTTTCATTGGCAAAATAAAGCATAAGCACATATTAGATTGTAATCGAAGTTTGTGAAGAAGCATTTTACTATAATAAGCAATTATTAACTTGACGTAAATCAATCATCTTATCACAGTCTATCCGACTGACGCAAATCATTCCCATGTCATCCCCTGACACGAATCAAGCTTATTCAAAGCACCATTTTCCCGTTAAATCATTTTGGAAGTATTAAAACTCTAACCATGTGATGACTTTACCAAGTGCCTTTAACCGTAGGCGCGGCTAATTAATTAGATTTACACTCTACAGAGGCTTACAGCTTTACCCATAAGAAATGATCCGCCACTTTTGCCAGGCCATTTGACACTCTTCCTTTGGGGTGTCGGCATGGTGATCATGACATAACCGTTATATTGTTTAAACCAATCTTTGCACCAACCCGATGACGTTAGATACTTATTATGGAGAAGGAACATGACAGTGAATCCCCATCATTTAAAGTGGTAGAACAAGCAGTAAATCCCTGCATTAAAGGCAGTAAATCCCTGCGATAAGGGTTCTTTCCCATATTAAGGCGTACATCGTTATACCGATATGCATTTACCCACAACGAAGTGTGGAAGCCCCTCATAAGCAACCTAGAAAGGATTGCTCATACTATCTCCCGCCTACCAATGTGCAAAGCCAGACCTAAGCAACTTAATAGGTTAAGGCTGCCCCATCCTAGCACTTGTGGTTGCACGGAATTCTTGGCTTGAAAACAACCCACAGCTCGGTCCTTAATTCGACACGGGCAATACTCCACCCTACACTACGTACAAGTCTAGCCCTTGCACAACCGGCTATTGCCAATAATTGCCCGCATCTAAATCATAGTTTTATTTCGGGGTTTTTAGTCAAAATACCAACAATTGACATCATGTCATAACCAACCTTTTTCAATTCTCAAGAATCAATTTTGATCGAATCATACTCAACGTTGGTTCTAAAGCATGGCTAAGCCTGGTTAATTTCGCATATACCCAAGTTGACATTAAGTATTGTCTAACCCACTTTTACGGTTATCAAGGTTCACACATTCATACTTATCAAGGAAGTTCCATGAAACATCAGGTATATCTACCAATATTCCAACATAGCATTTTTATGACAACATACTTAATAGTTTTGCAATCATTGAAAGTAAATATTTGAAGTATTAGGATCAAAATGATCAAGGGATGCTTGCCTTGCTGATCGCAGTCTGGAATAAAGTCCGGATATTCGACGAGGTCGTCGTCTGCTAATTCAGGTTCGTCGGATTCTACTCGTCGACCATCAAGAATAACTGAAGGACCATGTGGAGGTCCATCCATGTTTGTGATGAGTATTTGACTTTATTTGAGCAAGGTGTGCTCAGGTTTGAGTTTGATTTGTATTGATTTTCAAAATGAAGCAATTTGAGTTGTCTCTGCCAGGAGTGGCAGTACCGGTCGTAAGGACGCGGTATTGATGAGTTGGATGGTTTATTGCACATCTTTGTGGTCATTGCTATGTGAGGAGTTTCCTTATTTTTGATGGTTCCAGGACGACAGTGCTAGGTCATGGTGAGGCGAAGGATGACCGGGACTAGGCGAGGAGTGTCAGAGGTCCAGACGGTTGGGAGATCGCCGGAAGATGATCGGAGATGGAGTCCGGGCAAGTCAAGAAGACAAGGAAAGGAGTTGATGCTAGTTAGATGCCGCGTGGATCAATGAGGGCCGTCGGATTGAGGTCTAGTTGATAGGTTAGCGGGTCTAGGTAGTATGCTTTGAAAACCGTGCAAGAAAACCCGGTATGTGTGTGGGTTTTGGGTTAGCCCTTGCATGGCTGTGTGTGTGGGTTAATCCTAGCCCTTAGATGAGTGCTCCGGGGTTGAGGGACTCATCCAAGGGTGGTAGGTGGCCCAAGAGTAGTATAAATAGGGGTAGAGGGCTAGCCTCCTTCCCTTGAAGGTTTTGAGGTTTTTGATGCTCCTTTGAGCTTTGCCCAAATGAATGTGAGGCTTTGTAACCTCTCCTTCCAGAAATGAAATGTTTCCTCAAATCATTTCTTTTCTTTGTGCATTTACATTACGCATTTAAATTACGCAATTTACATTATGCACTTAAATTCCACAATTAAATTCAGCACTTACATTCTTGCAATTTACATTTATGCAATTTGGATTTGCCTCCCCTCCTTCGAAATGCTGTTCTTCTAGGATTTATTAAGGGTGTTCATTTGGTTTTACATCTTTCTTACACCTTTGGATAGACTAGAGATCAAGTTTTTTATCAATTTGCAAATCTGTCCAGAACTTGTTCTTCACGCAGCAGTCAGTATTTGATTTTTAAAAAAATATATAAAAATAATTTTTAAGTTCTTATTTTTGGAGAAGGTGCAGGACTCATATATAAATCTGTATAAATTTTCTTGATTCCACTGGTTATACCGTTTGAGAGATATGAAGTGAAAACCGAGCCTCAAACTTTCTGGTCGAAGTTCCTGACCTTCTGTATTGCTTGATTTTCATTCTTATTCTACAAAGTTTTCTGAGGTGATTTTTGGTGGAGACTTTCATGACTCGACTGCTCATAGGGACAAAAATTCCCAAAAATTTTAGAGCAGCAGAAACTCACCAACCACCTGTTCCAACTGAGGACAATTTCTGAAAATCTGCTTTAACTTTTCTGAAAAGAGACTTTGGTATTTTAGCTTTATCTCTTTTAGAAAAGAAGGTTTTTGAATTGATTCCTCTTTTGTTTGGACACTTGACAACTAGGATTGTGATTAAAAAAACCCCTCATATAATTCATGGTTCTTATCCATGCAAGCTAGGGGTACACATAGTTGTCTAATTGTTCTGGGTTTTGTAGGGTGTGCGAATATGAGAAGCACCAGTTTGAACGAAAATATTTGGGTACTTTAGATTTTTATTGCAAGAGTGTTTGGAGTACTTTGAGTGGGGGAAATTTTATTTGGGATCATTCAACCCCCCCCCCTCTGATCGCCATTTCGATCTTTCAATTAGTATCAGAGTCGGTTTTGCTCTTCCATAGATCTTGACCGGTCTCAAGAGCCATGGCGATGGACAAGTATTCCACCAAGCCTCCCTTTTTTGCGGGAGTTGATTTTCCGTTTTGGAAATCGCGGATGGAGTCATACATCACGCCTGGGCTTCGATATGGCAGAAGGTGAAACTTTCGTATGAGGTTCCTGGCGATGAAAACGTCACGGCCGGAAAAATGGCCGACGTTGAGGCTAACGCTAAGGTAAGGAACATTCTCATACGAGGTCTTAGCCGCAGATGAGTATGATAGGATTTCTCACCTGTTCGCTCACGAGATTTGGGTGACCTCGATGCTTACCATGAGGGCACTACCCAAATCAAGACCGTGAGGCAGATTAGATTCAGCGTGAGTTCAACAAGTTTGAACAACACGCTGGTGAGAGTCTTGATGAGTGTTTTGGTCGGTTTACCAAGATTTTGAGCGATCTTCGAGCAGTTGGTTGCATATACCCTGACTCGGATAATGCTCGACATTTCTTGACCACACTCGATTTGCGCGTTTGGGAGATGAAGGTGACCACCATCAAGGACACCACCGACTTGTCGACTCTGACTCTTGACAGGCTTTATTCCCTCCTCAAGACTCATGAGATTGATGTCTTATCTTGACTTTGCTTCTGGTTTTTCTCTCTCTGCACTTTACGACGTAAGTGATGAACTTCTGGAACGATTTCCAGAAAATCAGCTTGCTCTTGTCGCTCACAAATTTTCCAACATCTACAAGAGGGTGAGAGAAAGAAAGAGAGGTGGTATGATCACTTGCTTTGAGTGTGGTGGCCCCAACCACATTCGGGCAAATTGCCCCAAACTGGAGAAGACCAAGAACGACGCTGGCGGTTCGGCAAAGAACGACTACATCGATAAGAACCGCAACAAGAAGCCTCCAGTTCGTGAGCCAGCACGTGAGAAGAAGTACCGCAACTTCTTCAAGAACAAGAAGCTTTTCCATCGCGTCCTCGCCGTGCTTGATGACATCAACCTCTCTGACACGGAGACATGGAGCGACGAGGGCGAGGATGATCTGCAAGAGAATAATGGCGGCGACGACTTCTCCGGCATGTGTTTCATGGTCGACACCAACGGCATCAGCGACTCCGAGCTCTGCAGCGACTCGGACGAGGTACCCTCCTATGACCAACTCAATGAAGCTTTTTGCAAGTTAGGGAAATTTCATGCTAGAGCTAGAGCTAGGTGTATGGAGCTAGAGAAGGAAGTAGGTACCTTGACTCGAGAGTTAGCCTCTCTTAGATCTTCTCCCTCTCGAGTCACTGATGATTGTTCCTTGTGTGATGCCGTGCTTGAGGAGTTAGAGAAACTAAGGACCATACATGATAGTGTGCTTGTTGAACTTGATGGTCTTAGGTTGAAGAATGCTAGCACTAGTTTTGTTGATGCTATTCCTGTTGAGGCTAGTTTTCTTCATGCTCACTCTACTCCTTCAAGTTCAAATTGCCCTAAATTGCTTGCCGAAATTGATGCCATGAGCGATCACCTTAGGAAGCTTTCTTCTAGAAACGATGAACTTGAAATGCATGCTTCTAAGGAACCAATACTCATGTGAGGGTCAGAGGCAACTAAAACTTGACAATGAATCCTTAAATGTCAAGTGTGCTAAACTTGCTAAGAACTTACTAGATAAGTCGCAAGAAAGTTGCTTGCGATGTTCTGTGATTGAGGGGGACTTGGATAAAATCCATGTCGAGCTTAGGAAGAAATTAGAAGACCAAGCCCATAGAATTAGAAATGCGTCTTGCGTTTCTTGTGAGGCACTCAAGATTGAGGCAGCCGTGCTGAGGGAGAAAAATGCACGTGCTGATAGAGCTCATATTTCTGGTTCTTCTTCCTCTCCTTCCCCCTGTTCTTCTTGTGCTTTTTTCTTTCGAGATTGCCAGTATCTTATGAGCACTCTCGAGAAGTTTGTTGGAGGCAAGAAGAAGCTCAATCTTATTCTAGACCAATCCAAGATTAGTAGATTCAATCAAGGTCTAGGATTTGATCCCTTGGAGCATGCTCGGGCGCATCCTCCCACCATTGTGCGCGGCTCCAAGAGTGGTGAGATTATGATAGCTCCCAGAGTGAGCACCACCGTGTTTAGGTCTGCTGGGGTTGTCCATAGGACTTCTGACCAGAAGGGTGTTACTCCTGTTGCTTCTGTCTCTAGCAAGGCGAAGTACACATGCACCTTCTGTAAGAAGGATGGTCACCTAGTAGATTTCTGCTTCAAGCGCGCCAAGATCACTCGGCGTGAGCGTGTTGCTACTCTTAGGGGTATTCAGGGTCATCCCCAGACTTTGAGTGTTCCTAAGACACACACTGCTTCTAGACAGGTTAGAGAATCGCCTGTTTTTGGGTAGCGTCCAGGACTTGGTTTTCATGCTAGTTCTTTGAGATTTAGTCCTGGAGCTGTTCGTAGTCAGTCTTTCCGCCGTCCTCTTGATATTCCTCGTTTTTCCTATCGAGGTAGATATCAGAGGTGTGAGGTGTTTTCCGATAGGAGATCCAGGCAGCCTTACTGGGATGGTCCGGCTTTTGCACCACGGCGTGCCAACCCAGTTTTGACTCCTAGATTATCTACCAGAGTTGCTCCTGATCGTGTGAGAGTTGAGCGTCTGAGAGACACTCGAGTCCAGTCTTCTTCGTGGTCGGTACTCACGAGGTGTCGTATGGTTGAGATTGGGTTCCTAAGTCTTCACTCTATCCCGATCTTGAGTCATCTTTCTCTCTTTGTCTTGATCGGGTTAAATGCGTATGGGAAGGGCGATGTTTGGATTGTTGACTCGGTTGTTCTCGTCATATGACCGGAGATTCTCGTTGGTTCTCTTCCCTAGTCCGAGCCCCCGGTGATGAGTTAATCACTTTTGGGGATGCATCTTCAGGTAGAGTCATTGCTAAAGGTACCATCTGCATTAACAAAAATTTCATTCTTAAAGATGTTGCCTTAGTAAGTAAGCTGCAATACAATCTGCTCTCTGTTTCTCAGCTTATCGATGACTCTTTAGAGGTAAGTTTCAAGGTAATGCCTGTAGAATCCTTGATTCATGAGGAGGGTTAGTTTGCGGGATTTCTAGATTTGGGAGAGTCTTTTGTGCTGATTTTTCTGCTTCTTCTGGAGACTCTCTTCGATGTTTGATTGCTTCTGAGTCCCGTGATCTCTCCTTCTGGCATAGGAGACTTGGTCACATTGGTTTTGATCATTTGACCCGAGTTAGCAGCCACGATCTCATTCGGGGTTTGGCCAAACTCAAGATGGACAAAGACTTAGTTTGCTCTCCTTGCCGACATGGCAAGATGGTTACTGCTTCTCATCCTCCGATCCAGTAGTGATGGTGATGCACCAGACAGCTTTTACATATGGACACTGTTGGTCCAGCTAGAGTGCAGTCAGCAGGAGGGAAGTGGTATGTTATTGTCATCGTTGATGATTTTTCTAGATACTTTTGGGTATTCTTCATGGCCTCGAAGGATGAGACTTTTTCTCACTTCAGGGTTTGATTAGTAGGTTGTCTATTGAGCTCCCAGGTGCATTACGAGCTATACGCAGTGATAATGGCACGGAGTTCAAGAATTCCTACTTTGAGAGTTTCTGTGTGGAGTCTGGTTTAGAGCATCGTTCTCTTCTCCCGCGCCTCGTGAGAATAGCATAGTGGAAAGGAAGAACAGGACCTTGGTTTCGATGGCCAGGACAATGCTAGACGAGTACAGTACTCCTAGAAAGTTTTGGGCTGAGGCTATAGCTACTGCTTGCCATGTTTCTAATCGCGTGTTTTTGAGAGCACATCTGCATCGCACTTCTTATGAGTTGAGGTATGGGCGAAAGCCCAGTGTGTCTCATTTTTGCATCTTCGGTTGCAAGTGTTTTATCTTGATGTCTGGTAACCTAGATAAGTTTGAGTCTCGCTCTTCTGATGGTATCTTTCTAGGTTACTCGACTTCTTCTCGTAGCTATAGGATCTGGAGTGTTGATGCGCATAGGATCATATAGACCTGTGATGTGACCTTTGATGAGGCTAGACCAGGAGCTAGACCTGATGTTTCAGGCTCTTCTTATCCCTCCGAAACCATCTTTGTAGAAGATGAGGATGATGGAGTGAAGAGGAACGCGGTATGCTACGCTGGCACAAAAAAAAATCTACCGCGTAACCAGAAAGCTACTCGCAAGAAGGGGATCATAGATAAGATTACCACTAGACGAGCAGTTGCGGAATCCTTCGGGCGTCGTCCTCGCCGCAGTCGTTACGTCGATGTAGTGGATCGTCCTCACCTCGCCGTGGATCGTCCTCCCACGCCGCAGTCGCAGCAGCGTCACCGCAGTAGTCCACACGTCCAGAGATGGGCTGCGTTCGTCGGTGTGCAAGCACTGAGTCGCTCGGCGAGGCAGCGAGAGGAGTAGGCTAGGGTTTCGAGTGAATCACTCCTAAACCGTGGGAAAGCACACCCTACGCCCTCCCTCCTCCCCTCCTTATATAGCCACAAGATGAAACCCTAAACTAGGGCCCATCAGCGTGCTAAGCCCACGAGGTTCATTAATTACGGATCCAATCCAAATTAATGCGTCCCAGCCCATTAAGTGTGTGACCCTACAGGTTCACGTACGTTTGGACATGGATTCGGAAAACTCCTTTTCAATCCAATAGTTGGTAGCGGCTTCTTGCAAAGTATGCCAACTCCCAAACATACTATGATCAAATCGGACAGAACCTATCAAAAGTACTCATGCAATAATCCCTTTGCCAAGTATGAAAATTGATCTCAAGGCGAGAAGCATGTCATCCTTTGATGATTCACTCCATCTCTCGTATCCGTGATATATTAATAAGTTGTGATTGACTCCTCAATCACGGCATGGCCATGCACTTCCTTAATCATATCACACGAGTGGCCTTGTCATATATCTCCATTTCATTGGAGTGGCAAATTCCATCTTGACTGCTCACTTCCCTCTGCACGTTTTATAGTAAACATGAAAGCTACCTTTATAACTATCCGGTTAGGAAGTAGTGTTTGATAGCCCCAATGAAAACTATTACACATGTAGGGAATATGACAATCTCAAGTCTAAGGATCATATATCTACTAGGTATGAGATACACTGATGACACATAAGAATGAAACATTCTCGTAGTGTCCCATTGCGGGTCTATCTAACCCATGTTCTTCAACATGCGTCCACAATGTATAGATGATATCTCCATATCCCATGATCTATGAAGCATGATCATCGATCACTACATGTGCTGATCTATTCATCGTTGTCCTATACGATGAAATCCGATGAGATATTTATCGAATTACATCATTAAGTAAAGAGCTTCATAAGCAAGTCACATACTTGTTGATCAATACAATGAGATATACATTCATTGGACCAATAATCATAATATTATTCATAAACATAGTCATGTTACAATCATCTAAATGATTGCCTCAAGGGCATAACACTAACATGGAGATGATGGTGTTCCACCGGATCCAGTCCCCTCTTCACCTGAGGTGCCTCCTGTTTCCATTTCTGCACCTCAGGGAGACCAGCCCTTGCCTTCCGACTCTCCTTTAGCTAGTGGCTCTGCTTCTACCTTTTCTGTGCATGAGGTAGAGGCCACTTCTGTTTCTGGACCACCCCGTCATATTCAACGTTCTCATCCACCTGATCAGATCATTGGTGATCTGTTTGAGTGGGTCACTCGATCAAAATCAGGTTTGTCCAGTTTCTGCCTCCACTCTGCCTTCGTTGCCTCCTTTGAGCCGAAGGATGTTTCTCATGCATTATCCGATGAATCGTGGATTAATGCTATGCATGAGGAACTTGAGAACTTTGAGAGGAACAAGGTATGGCAGCTTGTCGAGCCCCCATCTGGTCATAATATCATTGGGACCAAGTGGGTGTTCAAAAACAAGCAGAGTGAGGATGGGGTTGTCATTCGCAACAAGGCTAGGCTAGTTGCACAGGGCTTTTCTCAGGTTGAGGGTCTTGACTTTGAGGAGACCTTTGCCCCTGTAGCTAGACTAGAGGCTATTAGGATCCTGCTTGCATTCTCTGCATCCCAGGGCTTCAAGCTCTATCAAATGGATGTCAAGAGTGCATTCCTCAATGGATATATTGAGGAAGAGGTTTATGTCAAACAACCTCCAGGATTCGAGAACCCCAAGTTTCCGAGTCATGTATACAAGTTCTCCAAAGCTTTGTATGGACTCAAGCAGGCCCCCAGAGCATGGTATGAGAGGCTCAAGTCTTATCTCCCCAGCCATGACTTCAAAATGGGCATAGTAGACAAAACTCTGTTCATCAGATACCATGAGTCTCATTTTCTTCTTGTCCAGATTTATGTGGACGATATCATTTTTGGTGGCTCATCTCATTTGCTTGTGTCTCAGTTTTCTGAGGTGATGAGCACAGAGTTTGAGATGAGTATGATGGGCGAGTTGAGCTACTTTCTTGGCTTCCAAATCAAGCAGACTCGGGAGGGTACTTTCTTGCATCAAGGCAAGTATACCCGTGACCTCCTGAGGCGCTTCGATATGTCTGATGGGAAGCCGGTGATGACTCCTATGGCCACCACTGCTATCCTCGAGCCCGATGAGGATGGTGAGCCTGCTGATCAAAAGGAGTTTCGGAGCATTATCGGCTCCCTCTTGTACCTCACTGCTTCGAGGCCGGACATACATTTCGCTGTGTGTCTATGCGCTCGATTTCAAGCTTCTCCTCGCGCCTCTCACCACCAGGCGGTCAAGCGCATCTTCAGGTACCTTCGTACTACCACTGATTATGGTATTTGGTACCCTTCGTCTTCTTGTCTATCTCTTAGAGCCTTTTCCGATGCCGACTTTGCTGGCTGTAGGATAGATAGGAAGAGCACTTCTGGCACTTGCCAATTCATTGGCACTTCTCTTGTTTCTTGGTCATCTAGGAAGCGATGCAGGGTTGCCTGTCCACCGGCGAGGCCAAGTATGTTGTTGCTGACGATTCTTTGTAGCAGTGCTCTGGATGAGATCGACCTTGCGGAACTATGGGTTAGAGATAGAGAGTGTGCCACTTTTCTGTGACAACACTTCTGCTATTTGCATTGCCAAGAACCGGTCGGCATTCGGACCAACCACGCTATTTGCATTGCCAAGAACCAGTGCAACATTCGGACCAAGCACATTGATATTAGATATCACTTCCTTAGAGACCATGTGGAGAAGGGGGATATCGCGCTTCAGTTTGTAGAGAGTGACCACCAGTTAGCCGATATCTTTACCAAGCCTTTGGATAGCTCCAGGTTTGTTTCCTTGAGGAGTGAGCTTGGAGTCGTGAGCCCTTACGGCCTTTCGTGAGGGGGAGCTGGTTTGTATATTATGTACTATATATTTTCTTCCAGCATTTCCTTTCTTTTTCTGGGTGATTATGGGCTGTTCTTCACTTTGTTTGAGTCCACTTCACTTAGACTTCTGGCATGCTTTGCATGGACCTCTCATCTTGTGCTTTAGGATGCTATTCTCTTTTTCTTCTCGGTTGAGCTCACTCACAGTCTTGTAGGTCTAGCAGGTGTTGGGCCCCCTGGGTAGACAGGGTCTGTGTTTGCTCCTGAGCTGGAGTTTGAGAGCTAGTTTTCCTTCGTAAGTCATTGGGGAAGATGAGAGCGAGTCTGAGCTGTAGTGTTTCCCTTCTGTCTTTTCTATGCTCTATAGCCACCCAGTTTTGCAGTTTCTCGACTTCTTCTCCTCATTCTGTTTTTCTGGTTATTATTGAGTTCATTTGTGTTTTCTTTATGCCTAATCTTGATAATAACTCAACTTTAACCAGATTTGAGCTTAAAATTGATTCATTTGTTGAGGGGGAGTTTGGGAATCTGTTCGTGCATTGCATATAGACTGCATTTCCTGTTTAATGAGCTTTGTCTATTATGCAATTGATTTCTTCTTCATGCTATACACCATGCTACATCATATGGAGGAAATCACTAGCTTAGATTTGTTCAAGTTCATTTAACTTGCTATGCTAAAAAAAGTGAAATAAGCCTTAAATGAAAAACTTCATGAAACTTGTTGCTTTGACTTGCTAGGTTTCTTCTCTAGAGGTTTGTGCCATAATTTGAGAAATTTTGGAGTTCTCTAGAGTCCCTATAGCAACTTGGGTGAAACTAGTTTGATCCATGCTAGAGTCCTTCAATTGCTCATGAATCATTGTGCTAAAAATGAAAATTAAACAAAATTGACTCTTCTTGTGCACATACGACTCAACACCTTGCATTCACAAGACTGCTTCCCATTGCACTTGGGATGAACTTGGAATACATCGTGTTTGACCTAGACCATCCTCTTAAGAGTTCATCTTGAGATGGTCGCATATGGCTTGAGTCAATTGGTTGTCAAAAGAAAATGCAAATAAATTAAAAACAAAGACATATGTGGGTAAAGAATGCAAATAATGTCAAACATTTGCACCCCTCTATGTCTTGTATGATGATAAATCAAAATTTACATTAAGTGATAAATGAGCCCGAAGGACCTTGTATGCTCTTCTAGATTCCCCAAAGTGTTGAGTAGGTTGAACTCTAGGTTTTCCTTTTGATCCTTAGAGTGGCTATTCTTCTATATTTGAAACTAAAGGTAAGTGTTGCACTTGTCAAATATTGCTAAAAATAAAATATTCAAAACTAAGCTCGTATTCGCACTTGGACATGTCTTAGTTTAGTCATCTTCTGAAATTGACAAGCTTGGTGTAATATCCTTCCATTTTGATCAATTGGATAATCTTCAAAGCTCTTTCGAGTGCATTTTATGCATACATAAAAAAATTGATGCCTATATTGCCAGAAGGGGGAGAAAACGTAGAAAAGGCATCACTAAAAAGATAAAAATGTGAATGCTTATTTGGTTATTATGATCTTTGTAAAACTATGCTACTACTTCTGTTGGATCATAATCTCATAATCACATTTGACATGTTTAGTTGGATTTTAGAGTTTTTGTTGAAAACTTGCTCTTTCTTAAATTTAACTCTAAAATTTAAATTCCTCTTCGTCAACTTGGTCATGGTTCTAATTTCTATCTTTGGACCAAGTTTGACTTTACAACTAAAAATTGCTTTCTCCTTCATTTTCTATAAACTCAAATTTATGCCTTTTTATGTGGTTTGTCAATATACTCATCAAGGGAGAGATTGAAGGACCATGTGGAGGTCCATCCATGTTTGCGATGAGTATTTGACTTTATTTGAGCAAGGTGTGCTCAAGTTTGAGTTTGATTTGGATTGATTTTCAAAATGAAGCAATTTGAGTTGTCTCTGCGCCAAGATGGCGATCACCGGTCGTATGGACGCGGTATTGATGAGTTGGATGGTTTATTGCACATCTTTGTGGGCATTGCTATGTGAGGAGTTTCCTTGTTTTTGATGGTTGCAGGATGACGGTGCTAGGTCATGGTGAGGCGAAGGATGACCGGGACTAGGCGAGGAGTGTCGGAGGTCCAGACGGTTGGGAGATCGCCGGAAGATGATCGGAGACGGAGTCCGGGCAAGTCAAGAAGACAAGGAAAGGAGTTGATGCTAACTAGATGCCGCGTGGATCAATGAGGGCCGTCGGATTGAGGTCTAGTTGATAGGTTAGCGGGTCTAGGTAGAATGCTTTGAAAACCGTGCAAGAAAACCCGGTATGTGTGTGGGTTTTGGGTTAGCCCTTGCATGGCTGTGTGTGTGGGTTAATCCTAGCCCTTAGATGAGTGCTCTAGGGTTGAGGGACTCATCCAAGGGTGGTAGGTGGCCCAAGAGTAGTATAAATAGGGGTGGAGGGCTAACCTCCTTCCCTTGAAAGTTTTGAGGTTTTTGATGCTCCTTTGAGCTTTGCCCACATGAATGTGAGGCTTTGTAACCTCTCCTTCCAGAAATGAAATGTTTCCTCAAATCATTTTCTTTTCTTTGTGCATTTACATTACGCAATTTACATTATGCACTTAAATTTCGCAATTAAATTCAGCACTTACATTCTTGCAATTTACATTTATGCAATTTGGATTTGCCTCCCCTCTTTCTAAATGCTGTTCTTCTAGGATGTATTAAGGGTGTTCATTTGGTTTTACATCTTTCTTACACCCTTGGATAGACTAGAGATCTAGTTTTTTATCAATTTGCAAATCTGTCCAGAACTTGTTCTTCAGGCAGCAGTCAGATTTGATTTTTATAAAAATATATAAAAATCATTTTTAAGTGATTATTTTTGGATAAGGTGCAGGACTCATATATAAATCTGTATAAAATTTCTTGATTCCACTGATATGAAGTGAAAACCGAGCCTCAAGCTTTCTTATCGAAGTTCCTGACCTTCTGTATTGCTTGATTTTTCATTCTTATTATACAAATCTTTCAGAGGTGATTTTTGGTGGAGTGTTTCATGACTCAACTGATCACAGGGACAAAAATTCTCAAAAATTTTAGATCAACATAAACTCACCAACCACCTGTTCCAACTGAGGACAATTTCTGAAAATCTGCTTTAACTTTTCTGAAAAGGGACTTTGGTATTTTAGCTTTTTACTTTTAGAAAAGAAGTCTTTTGAATTGATTCCTCTTTTGTTTGGACACTTGACAACCAGGATTGTGATTAAAAAAACCCCTCATATAATTCATGGTTCTTATCCATGCAAACTAGGGGTACACATAGTTGTCTAATTGTTCTGGGTTTTATAGGGTGTGCGAATATGAGAAGCACCAGTTTGAACGAAAATATTTGGGTGCTTTAGATTTTTATTGCAAGAGTGTTTGTAGTACTTTGAGTGGGGGAAATTTTATTTGGGATCATTCACCCCCCCCCCCCCCCTCTTATCGCCATTTCGATCTTTCAATAACATACAACAAATAGCGAACAAGTATAAGGGCAAAAAGAAGACAGAAAGAAAATCAAATAAAACATGCTATAAGAAGCAGGCACCAATTCTTTCATTTATTCTTCTTTTACGAATTCAAGAGGCTATAATTATGTATTCTGGTATTTATATCTTCGAATTTTATATGCTAAAATTATTTGAAGTAGAAAGATTTGACTAACGGTGATATCGTAAAATAGTTTGTTGTTAATAGGATTCAGATGCAAAGCAATGTATTTAAGGACTTTTTGAATTAAATATTTATTATTAAATTTCTAACTGCCATATTATAGAGCTCAGCACATTAAGTGATCCATCTCATTTTTATGTCTAATTGCTAGATGCAAGCAATGCCTCAATGTATACATTCATATATATATATGTATATATATACATATACATATATACTTTTCATACTAAACCTCATCCTATTTGTATAGTCCATTATTAGTTCAATATTTTTAGCTAGCTTATCATTACTTTGCCATTATGCTGAACATAAACATATATAGCAAGTTACTAAAACTCTTTTCTTAATCATTAATCATTATAGCATAGTTACCAGTAATATTAACCTTCAATAGAAAAGATATAAAACAATTAGTTTTTCAAATATTTTTATAGAAATGGGTTCATAGCGGAATAAAGCTCTTAATAAAATTAGTTCCAAACAATATTAACCTTATTTGCAATATTTCCATGCTTAGTCTATTCTTATATGTGCTATTCATCTTTATATTAAAATATTTTTCCGAAATATCTTTTAAGAATATTTTTGCATATTCTGGAAGCTCATGATTTTAGATGAATTTATAAATTGGTTTCATCTCATTTGGATATCAAATGCGAAAGATATTAAAGTTTGAATTCTTAACCGATTCAAAAATCAATGAAAATAGCAAAATACGTTTTCGCTACGCTGAAAGCGTCTTTTCGCTTCGCGCAAACACGCGAGCGTTCAAACCCGCTGCGGTCACTGATATCCGGGTCCCAGCCATCAGCGACTCAAGGTGAAATCGCAGTGAGCCACTAACACCTCTGTCCCGCTACTCAGCGACACAGAGCAGAGCTCGGCGAACTTGGGCTCGCCGGTGGTGAACTAGCTCCGACCAGGGAGAATGGGTAGCACCTATGGCTTCAGCATGGTAGTGCGCATCTAGGGAACGGCTAAACGACTCTTGGTGATGACCAGAGGTGGGTCGCCGTCGTGGCCGAGCGGCGGAGGTCACGGCGACTAGCCGTGCCGGCGACAGAAGGTACCTCCGGTCAAATGGGTTCTGGTTTTAGCATCCATGAGTTCCAGAGGTTTCATTTTTGCCAAAAGGAAGCTTAGGGGAGGGTTGGATTAGCTCACCACCGATCGCCGGTTTCGGAGAAGAAGGGGGCGACGTGGCGGCGAAGCTCCTGTTGATGATTCCTGAAACTAACAGAGGGCTTTTGATCACAATGAGTCACTGATGCTAATGCGAAGCTTGATTTGAAGGTAAAGGAGTCTACCGACTGAAATCGAGATGATCCCAATTTCTAGGGTTCTTCAGCCGATTCGGAAGAACGAGAAATTGACGATGCTCAGTGGAGTAGATGGAGTAAAAAGACAGGGGTTTTGAAGCACAGGTCTTGCGATCACGCTTCGGTATTTATAGGCCCGGGGAGAGGCTGTAGGAGAGCTTGCACAGGGTATGAACTCGGTTGAGTTTTGTGGTGCCAACACAGGAAGAGGGATGGGCCAATTCGCGGAATTTTTGGGCGAGGACGGTGCGTGCCAAGGTCTTGATGAGGCGGTTTCCTCGGGAGGCGCGAGGGTGCAGCGGTGGCGAAGCTACAGCCGGTGAGCTGACCTCAGCCACGTGCGAGATCGCCTGCGGGAGGAAGACGACTATGGTTGAGGCTGACAGGTGGGGCCACACAGTGAACGGGGCCCGCGCGTCAGAGAGAAAAGAAGAGAACTCTGGCTTGAATTGAAAATGGAGCTGGATTGATTCACTGAATCCATTGCCTATCAAATCGTTAAATTAATGGGAAATTTACTGGGTGTACCTGAGCTAGTTTGGGATCTACCATAAAAAGTTCAGACCTATTTGATGCCTGAGGAATTTACAATAATTCTGACAGTGTACTGTGCACATAATTCTGCATTCTGTTTTATATTTATTAAGATACTTATATCTCACTCAAAAATTTAGAAACTTTTTGAGTAGGCTCCTTATGTCCACATTATCCTCTTGTAAACATTTTAGCTTCATATTCTTGACAGGTATTTAATAAAATTCTCACATTGAAGTTTCCAGATTTCTAACTATTCAGTTTTTGAATTTTTATTAATATCAAACCTAGAGATAATCTCCTGATATTTTTACTACAGATGACTCTACCCAGGAGAAAGATAATATAAATATTTTCCCATCGAAATTATGATCATTTAATTTCTGATATTTTCACTATTACTAGTCTTGATTCAATAATTACCTTTCTTTTCATCACTTATTGTTTTGTCATGATTTTTAAAAATTATATTTTGAGTCCTGGATAGCTCCACAAATTTTTACAGAAATTTGTATTATTTTATGTTCTACATATCTTTTCTTATCACTTAAAGAATGGTTGATTGACTAGAAAAAGAAATTTCCTTATAAACAATAATCAAAAGAAATCAAGAAACTCATAGAAAAAAATCCAGAAAATTTCAGGGAAAAACAAATTAAAACTTATTTAAAATATATCATTTAATTTCTTATTTTTTTATTCACTTTTCAGGATGTTACAAACCTATCCCCCTTACAAAAATCTCGTCCTCGAGATTTGGCAAGGGTTTAGAAGAAGTCTGGAAATTCTTTTCTAAGTTGGTCTTCACGCTCCCATGTGGCTTCATCTTCGGAGTTGTTGCTCCATTGCACTTTCAGCATTCTGTGGGACTTGTTTCTGGTATGACGTTCCACTTCTTCAAGAATGCGGATTGGGTGCTCTCGATAGGATAGATCAGGTTGAAGATCAATGTTTTCTAGATTGGTGCGTTCAATAGGAATGCGAAGGCACTTTTTAAGTTGGGACACATGGAAAACATGATGCACTTCAGATAATTGAGGCGGCAGTTCCAACTTGTAAGCCATCTCGCCCATTTTCTCAAGAATTTGATATGGACCAATATATCGGGGAGCTAGTTTTCCACGGACATGAAAACGACGGACTCCGCAGAGCGGTGAGACTTTTAAGTAGACCTGATCACCGACTTCAAAACTGAGTTCACGTCGACGATTGTCGGTGTAACTCTTTTGGCGGGATTGGGCCTCTTTTAATTGACTCTTGATCATGTCCACTTGCTCTTGGGCTTCTTGAATGAGATTGAGTCCAAAGAATTTTGTTTCCCCTACTTCAGACCAAAAGAGAGGTGTTCTACACTTTCTCCCATACAGTGCCTCAAATGGCGACATTTGGAGGCTGGCTTGGTAACTGTTATTGTATGAGAATTCCGCAAAGGCTAAACTCTTTTCCCAATTAGTACTATAAGACAGTACACAGGCTCTTAACATATCTTCCAAGATTTGGTTAGTCCTTTCTGTTTGACCGTCTATCTGAGGATGGTAAGCCGTACTGAAGTTTAGCTTGGTTCCTAGCAGACCATGCAAGTTTTCCCAGAAACAGGATGTAAACTGGGATCCTCGATCAGAGACAATGGTCTTTGGGACACCATGCAGACGAACGATATTTTCCAAGTATAGCTCAGTGAGCTTATCTCCAGAATGAATGGTCTTGACCGAAACAAAGTGTGCCACCTTGGTCAGTCGATCCACGATCACCCAAATAGAATCATGTCCTTTCCTGGTTCTGGGTAGACCAGTGATGAAATCCATACTGATATCATCCCATTTCCATTCAGGAACCTTTAAGGGCTGAAGGAGTCCGGCAGGACGTTGATGTTCGGCTTTGACTCGTTGGCATACGTCGCAGATTGCAACATATGCTGCGATATCCTTTTTCATGCCGGGCCACCAATATTCTTGTCGGAGGTCTTGATACATTTTTGTACACCCAGGATGAATCGAGAGAGATGATTGATGAGCTTCTTCTAAGATTAGATTCTTAAGCTCGGGATCATTGGGGATATAAATTTGTTTCTTATGCATAAGCAAGTCATGAAAACCTTCCATGAACTCAGATTCAATTTCTTGCTTTAATTCTTTTCGGATTTTGGTGATAGCTTCATCAGCAAGCTGGGCCACTTTAATTTGGGATTTCAAGGTTGGTTGCACTTCCAGTGCGGCCAAAAATCCTTTTTCAATAATCCCTAAATTAAGTTTCTGAAATTCATCTTGTAGCTCGGATTGATCAGTGTAAGCCGAGATGGAAATGCAGTGGAGCTTTCGACTAAGGGCGTCAGCTACGACATTAGCTTTACCTGGGTGGTAATTTATGCTAAGATCATAGTCTTTGATCAGCTCCAACCATCTTATTTGTCTAAGGTTCAAATCCGATTGAGTGAAGAAATATTTCAGGCTCTTATGATCGGTGTATACATTGCATTGATTACCGATGAGGTAATGACGCCAAATTTTTAAAGAATGAACCACAACTGCTAGTTCCAAATCATGGGTAGGATAATTTTGTTCATGGGGACGAAGCTGCCGAGAAGCATATGCAACAGCTCTTGACTCCTGCATCATCACGCATCCCAGACCGTGTCGTGATGCATCACAAAAGACGTCAAAATGTTTATTGACATCCGGCAATACAAGGACAGGTGTTGAAGTGAGTCTTTTTTTCAATTCTTGAAAACTTGATTCACATTCGGGTGTCCATTCGAATTTCTTTTCTTTCTTTAATAGCTGAGTCATTGGTTTAGCGATTTTGGAGAAGTTTTCAATAAAGCGGCGATAATATCCCGCCAATCCAAGAAAACTTCGGATCTGAGGAACAAACTTGGGTTGTTCCCAGGCTTGAACAGCTTGAATTTTACTGGGGTCAACAGAAATTCCTCCTTCTGAAAGGATATGCCCAAGGAATGAAATTTCTTTCAGCCAGAAATCACATTTTTCAAATTTGGCATAGAGTTGGTGGACTCAAAGTTTTTCAAGAATCATGTGCAAATGCTGCGTATGTTCTTCTTTGGATTTGGAATAGATGAGAATATCATCGATGAATACCACAACGAACTTGTCCAAATACTCCATAAAGACCTTATTCATAAGGCACATGAAACTTGCGGGGGCATTGGTCAGTCCGAAGGACATCACGACGTATTCAAAGAGACCATATCTAGTGGTAAATGCAGTTTTTGGAATATCACAGGGCCAGATTTTTAGTTGGTAATACCCATGTCTTAAATCAATCTTCGAAAAGACTTGAGCACCACTCAATTGATCAAATAAATCATCAATGCGAGGTAGAGGGTATTTATTTTTAATGGTGACATCATTTAAGGCACGGTAATCTATACACATGCGTAGACCACCATCCTTTTTGTTAACAAAAAGAACTGGACTTCCCCAAGGAGATGAACTGGGGTGAATGATCCCTTTATCCAATTGTTCTTCAATTTGCTTCTTAAGTTCAACTAGTTCGGTTGGGGCCATTCGATAGGGACGTTTAGAAATTGGGGCGGTGCTAGGAATGAGATTGATAACAAATTCCATATCCCTATCTGGAGGTAAACCTGGTAGCTCACTTGGAAAAACATCGGGATATTCACAAGCTACCGGTACTTGAGAAAGTTCATCCAATGAGGTAAAACAAAGGAATGACTGGGGAAATGATTTGTTTTGGCTAGATGAAAATTCTACCATAATTTCTTCTGGACTTAACAAGGATATGGATCGATTAGCACAATCTATACAACCTTTATGCTTGGACAACCAAATCCATACCAAGAATTATATCTAAGCCTTGAGTTTCAATAACGATGAGATCAGCATGAAATAATATCCCATTTATTTCAATGTTGACTTGAGGGCAAAGACTGAAAGTTTTAATTTTGGCTCCAGGGGAAGATACTATCATGGTAGAAGGCAAAAGATTAGTAGGAATTCCATTTTGATCCACAAATTTCTTGGATATGAAAGAATGCGAAGCTCCAGAATCAAATAATACTAAAGTTGGAGTAGAGTGGACTAGCAACGTACCTATCACCACGTCAGGTGCTTCATTCGCATCCTCAGCGGTCACATGATGTAACTGTCCATGAGCAGGGCCCTGAAAATTATTAGGGGCTGTCCTGACAGGTTGTGGTGGTCCTCCAGATCCTTGAGGGCGACCTGGGGGTCGTTGCTGAGCTCCCTGGGATTGCGGATGAGTTGAATTCTTCTTGGGACATTTATTAGCATAATGCCCCAACTCATTACAATGGAAACAGGTGACATTGACCGCCGGGTTTTGACCATCCGAAGGCCGCTTGCCAACATTACCGACAGAGTGGACAGAAGGCTGTTGGCGGGAAGCTTGAGGTCGAGGTGGTTGACTTTGATGTTTTTGCTGAAATGGCGGAGCAGAAGATTTGGGATTAAATGATTGCCCAAATCGAGGTCTAAGAGGATTAACACTCACGTTCTTTCTAGCCATCCATTTTCGCTTTCGCAACTCAGAAATGGTTCGAGTGCCTTGCTCAACTCGAAGGGCCTTGTCCACCAAAGTTTGAAAATCATGGATATAATGGGCCACTAGGGTCCATTTAATTTCATCACTCAAATGCTCCCGGAAGTGCTCAACCTTTTTTTCTTCCGTGGTAACCTCAGAAAGGGCATATCGAGCCAAATAATTGAAGCGATGGAGGTACTCCACTACTGTCATGTTTCCTTGGCGAAGGTCCAAGAATTCTCTTTTCTTAAATTCCATTAGACTGGATGGTATATGAGTTTTACGAAAAGCTTCCTTAAAAGCTTCCCACAGAATGACTTGATTTGATGTCACCATGGCTTGAAAGTTCTCCCACCAAGCTGCCGCAGCTCCCTGCAGCTGGTAGGAGGCATAGAGTACTTTCTCTTGGTCATTGCATTGTGCAATGGCCAGCTTGCTTTCGACTGAACGAAGCTAGTCATCAGCTTCCAATGGGTCCGTTGTCGAGGAGAAGATGGGTGGCCAAGTTTTAAGAAACTCATTTAACTTGGAGTAATGGGGAGCATTCCCATTGCCACCTCTTGCAATGGCAGTGCCTATGTTGGCAGAGTTCGAACCATTTGCTGGAGAAGGATAGTCTGAGTTTGACGATTTTGCTCAATCATGGCGAGAACTTGAGCCATGGTTGGGGGTTCAGGTAGTTGATTTTCTGGAATTGGATTTGATTGATTTTGTGGAGGAGGAGGATTTTCGCGACCCGCGGATTGGGATGATGAGGGTCTTGCTGAAGGATGCATTGGATTTGGTTGGGCTGGTGTCGAGATTGTGTCTCGTTGAGATTGGGTTTCAGGGGTAGCCTCACTTGCCAAAATATGACTAAGCGATCGCGTTACTGGCATCCTGCAATATAGAGAGAATTATTCTATTAGAACTGATGGATGTTAAATATATGGTAGTTGTTTGTAATAAGCAGTAAGTTTATATACTTATGCCACTTCAAGGACTATCTCATCGAAAGTTTTCACCTCTAAGATATATTAGCGAGAGATATCCATAAGATAACACGAAGAGAAATTTCAAACAAAACATCATACAATACCAAAAGATCACATAAGTTTTCATACACTTGTATAGATATTACAAACTGACTGACTTTAGCTAATGCTTTATTCCTATAGCATAAGACTCTACCACTTCCTTAATTAGAGTCGCTAGATATGATCCCTACGCCTCGAACTACTGGATATGAGGGTGGTGAATCTCCATCACAGCTACTCTCTGAACTGGAGGGTAAGGGTGGAAGGTTCTGCACTCCAATTGGTTGGAATTGGCGCAAATATTCGCGTCGATTCCCAACCTGTCGCCTTGGTCCTCTTGCTGAAATATGGGACTCCACATAGGCCTCATATGAGCGGACATAAGTCTTCATATTAATATGGTGTGCTTTACATATTCGGCGCACAAGCTTACGACCTGATTCCTGAATTGCTTCATGCTTAGATTCATTATGGTGCTTCACATTATGATGCAATTTTTGTCCTTCAAGAATCGTGGAGGCATAACTAGAAACTTTATATCTAAATGGTGTTTGCTTGATATTAAAAATAGGTGCATGCTTTTTATGACCCAAATCTTCAGCCAACTCTCTTGAAATAACAGCCCAATTCATGTTTTTAGCCATCTCAAATTATTAAGAGAAAGTAATTAGTATCAAAATATAATATTTCGAATGAGGAGAAAAGGACTACAATAATTATTTTTGTTTCTCTCACCATACATCTTTGTGAAAAGGGGGTTTGTAATATGATAACGACTTTTTAACTTTTGTTTTTAAATATTTATGAATGCAATCCAAGAAATACAAAAGTTTCTCAAACCCAAAAGTTTTCATTCATATAGATAATATTTTACATCCCTAACGGTACAATACTAAGGACTTCCTTACTTAATACATTACATAGTACCATACCATACAATACCAAAAGTCTACCTTGCTAAGTATATTACATAGAGTCACTTCTTATTCCTACGGGGTCTAAACTACCCTAATCACTAGTTTCCAGCCAACCAGCAAATCCCATGTTGAGGTCATCTTCATTCAGTGGTGGAAACTTCTCCGGAGAGCTTCCTGAAGCAGAGCTAACATCTTGGGGTGTCTGAGTTGTCTTGGGGCGACGGGAAGAAGAAGGTCCAGATTCTGCTGCGCGCTTGGCAAGGCGAGGTCGGCTACCTCCCACCGACATACGGGCGGTGCGACGAAGGCTGGTGGGTGCAGCAGGGGCAGGTGGTGCAGCAGGTGCGGCTGGAACTTGAGGTGCCTCCGGTGCGGCATTTCCTAAGGTCGAGCGAGAGATAAACCCCATATTACAAATGGGGCGATTATCTCCTCCAGGTAGCCCACACGACGGCGACAGACGACTGCCTCCTGGGCTATGCGGCGATGATGCTCATCAGTAGCATTACTAAATTCCACCAAGGTGTGAAGTCTGTCCAGATAAATGCTTGCAAGGTCTGGGTAGGTGGTATCTGCAAGCGGTGACCGGGAAGGATACAAGCGATAAGCAGAGTGCAGCTCAGGAAGAGCATGGTGCAGGCGGACAACGGCGTTGTAAGCAGCATCACTCATGGCAACATCCATAGTTGAGCCATAGCCCTCGAAATTGCGCTCCACTTCATCATACGAAGGGCAGGCAGGAATATGCAGTCGGGCTGCAAACTCAACTGTGGAGGAACTAAGAGCCACGTGATATACCATATAGCGAGGATTCTTGGTATATTGAGCCACATCCAACATCTTAGCTTGCACTCCCTTAATTCCCGCTTCCTCATGAGCATCCGACTCGTAACATAGGATAATATTCATCTGATTTAAACAAAGAGAAGATTAGAATTTTTCAATTAAGAATAGATAAGGAATGTTAACGGATATTTAGGACGAAGAGAAGTATAAAGATATATTTGTGAATTAAACATTAATTTTATTGATTATTAAATTTCTCCTTGTCTATCGATCATGCTAACTATGGTTTTCCTACAATCTGCATGGCTCTGATACCAACTTGTAAAGCCCACATTTTTTATAATAATTATCAACAATGGGCTCCCTGTGCACACAGTACTAGTCCCATGATCAGTGGCTAGCACGCACAGATTACAAATTGAAATCACATCCATACACGATAATATTACATATGCTAAGCGTCTTGTAATTACACAGTATTATTGTTACAAGCCAAAAACTCGAAAAGTAGCAGCGGAAACTTTATTGCTCTTGTAGTATGCCCATTCACCCTCAGGCAACAGACAAGGTAAAACCCTAGAAAACATCGTCATCATAACCCCTGAATCCTGAATTGTCGTAAAGATCATTGGGGTATTCGATATCTTCACCTAAAACAATATTGATAGCAAGATTGGGTACATTGTGTACTCAGCAAGTCTTACAGTGTATCACAAATGCAATTATAACTAAATGCGGGACATAACAATGGAATAGTTTCTAAGTTGTTTTTGCATTGGCAAAATAAAGCATAAGCACATATTAGATTGTAATCGAAGTTTGTGAAGAAGAATTTTACTATAATAAGCAAGTATTAACTTAACGTAAATCAATCATCGTATCACAGTCTATCCGACTGACGCAAATCATTCTGATGTCATCCCCTGACACGAATCAAGCTTATTCAAAGCACCATTTTCCCGTTAAATCATTTTGGAAGTATTAAAACTCTAACCATGTGATGACTTTACCAAGTGCCTTTAACCGTAGGTGCGGCTAATTAATTAGATTTACACTCTGCAGAGGCGTACAGTTTTACCCACAAGAAATGATCCGCCACTTTTGCCAGGCCATTTGACACTCTTCCTTTGGGGTGTCGGCATGGTGATCATGACATAACCGTTACATTGTTCAAGCCTATCTTTGCACCAGCCCGATGACGTTAGATCCTTATTATGGAGAAGGAACATGACAGTGAATCCCCGTCATTTAAAGTGGTAGAACAAGCAGTAAATCCCTGCATTACAGGCAGTAAATCCCTGCGATAAGGGTTCCTTCCCATATTAAGGCATACATCGTTATACTGATATGCATTTACCCACAACAAAGTGTGGAAGCCCCTCATAAGCAACCTAGAAAGGATCGCTCATACTATCTCCCGCCTACCAATGTGCAAAGCCAGACCTAAGCAACTTAATAGGTTAAGGCTGCCCCATCCCAGCACTTGTGGTTGCACGGAATTCTTGGCTTGAAAACAACCCACAGCTCGGTCCTTAATTCGACACGGGCAAATACTACATCCTACACTACGTACAAGTCTAGCCCTTGCACAACCGGCTATTGCCAATAATTGCCCGCATCTATATCATAGTTTTATTTTGGGGTTTTTAGTCAAAATACCAACAATTGACATCATGTCATAACCAACCTTTTTCAATTCTCAAGAATCAATTTTGATCGAATCATACTCAACGTTGGTTCTAAAGCATGGCTAAGCATGGTTAATATTCGCATATACTCAAGTTGACATTAAGTATTGTCTAACCCACTTTTACGGTTATCAAGGTTCACACATTCATACTTATCAAGGAATTTCCATGAAACATCAGGTATATCTACCAATATTCCAACATAGCATTTTTATGACAACATACTTAATAGTTTTGCAATCATTGAAAGTAAATATTTGAAGTATTAGGATCAAAAAGATCAAGGGATGCTTGCCTTGTTGATCGCAGTCTGGAATAAAGTCTGGATCGTCGACGAGGTCATCGTCTGCTAATTCAGGTTCGTCGGAATCTACTCGTCGACCATCAAGAATAACATACAACAAATAGCGAACAAGTATAAGGGCAAAAAGAAGACAGATAGAAAATCAAATAAAACATGCTATAAGAAACAGGCACCAATTCTTTCATTTATTCTTTTTTTACGAATTCAAGAGGCTATAATTATGTATTCTGGTATTTATAACTTTGAATTATAGATGCTAAAATTATTTGAAGTAGAAAGATTTGTCTAACGGTGATATCGTAAAATAGGATTCAGATGCAAAGCAATGTATTTAAGGACTTTTTGAATTAAACATTTATTATTAAATTTCTAACTGCCATATTATAGAGCTCAGCACATTAAGTGATCCATCTCATTTTTATGTCTAATTGCTAGATGCAAGCAATGCCTCAATGTATACATTCATATATATATATGTATATATATACATATACATATATACTTTTCATACAAAACCTCATCCTATTTGCATAGTCCATTATTAGTTCAATATTTTTAGCTAGCTTATCATTACTTTGCCATTATGCTGAAAAGAAACATATATAGCAAATTACTAAAACTCTTTTCTTAATCATTAATCATTATAGCATAGTTACCAATAATATTAACCTTCAATAGAAAAGATATAGAACAATTAGTTTTTCAAAGTTTTTTATAGAAATGGGTTCAGAGCAGAATAAAGCTCTTAATAAAATTTGTTCCAAACAATATTAACATTATTTGCAATATTTCCATGCTTAGTCTATTCTTATATGTGCTATTCATCTTTATATTAAAATAATTTTACGAAATAGCTTTTAAGAATATTTTTGCACATTCTGGAAGCTCATGATTTTAAATGAATTCAGAAATTGGTTTCATCTCATTTGGATTTCAAATGCGAAAGATATTCAAGTTTGAATTCTTAACCGATTCAAAAATCAATGAAAATAGCAAAATACGTTTTCGCTACGCTGAAAGCGTCTTTTCGCTTCGCGCCAACACACGTGCGTTCAAACCCGCTGCGGTCACTGACATCCGGGTCCCAGCCGTCAGCGACTCAAGGAGAAATCGCAGTGAGCCACTAACACCTTGGTCCCGCTACTCAGCGACACAGAGCAGAGCTCGGCGAACTTGGGCTTGCCGGCGGTGAACTAGCTCTGGCCAGGGGGAATGGGTAGCACCTACGGCTTCAGCATGCTAGTGCGCATCTAGGGAACGGCTTAACGACTCTTGGAGATGACCGGAGGTGGGTCGCCGTCGTGGCCGAGCGGCGGAGGTCACGGCGACTAGCTGCGCTGGCGACAGAAGGTACCTCCGGTCGAATGGGTTCCGGTTTTAGTATCCATGGGTTCCAGAGGTTTCATTTCTGCCAAAAGGAGGCTTAGGCAACTAGCTGCGCCGGCGACAGAAGGTACCTCTGGTCGAATGGGTTCCGGTTTTGGAGAAGAAGGGAGAGACGTGGCGGCAGAGCTCCTGTCGATGATCCCTGAAACTAACAGAGGGCTTTTGATCACAATGAGTCACTGATGCTAATGCGAAGCTGGATTTAAAGGTATAGGAGTATACCAACTGAAATCGAGATGATCCCAATTTCTAGGGTTCTTCAGCCGATTCGGAAGAACGAGAAATTGACGATGCTCAGTGGAGTAGATGGAGTAAAAAGAGAGGGGTTTTGAAGCACAGGTCTTGGCGATCACGCTTCGGTATTTATAGGCCTGGGGAGACGCTGTAGGCGAGCTTGCATAGGGTATGAACTCGATTGAGTTTTGCGGCGCCAAAATAGGAAGAGGGATGGGCCAATTCGCGGATTTTTTGGGCGAGGACGATGCGTGGCAAGGTCTTGATGAGGCGGTTTCCTCGGGAGGCGCGAGGGTGCATCGGTGGTGAAGCTACACCCGGTGAGCTTACCTCAGCCACGCGTGAGCTCGCCTGCGGGAGGAAGACGACTCTGGTCGAGGCTTACAGGTGAGGCCACACAGCGAACGGGGCCCGCTCGTCAGAGAGAGAAGAAGAGAACTCCGGCTTGAACTGAAAATGGAGCTGGATTGATCCACAGAATCTATTGCCTACATAATCGGTAAATTAATGAGGACTTTACTGTGTGTACCTGAGCTAGTTTAGGATCTACCGTAAAAATTTCAGACCTACTTGACGCCTGAGGAATTTACAATAATTCTGACAGTGTACTATGCACATAATTTTGTATTCTGTTCTATATTTATTAAGATACTTATATCTCACTGAAAAATTTAGAAACTTTTTGATTAGGATCCTTATATTCACATTATCCTTTTGTAAAAATTTTATCTTCATATTCTTGACAGATTATTTAATAAAATTGTCACATTGAAGTTTCTAGATTTCTAGTTATTCAGTTTTTGAATTTTTATAAATATCAAACCTAGAGATAATCTCCTGATATTTTTACTGCAGATGACTATACCCAGGGTAAAGATAATATAAATATTTTACCATCGAAATTATGAGCATTTAATTTCTGACATTTTCACTATTACTAGTCTTGATTCAATAATTACCTTTCTTTTCATCACTTATTGTTTTGTCATGATTTTTAAAAATTATATTTTGAGTCCTAGATAGCTCCACGAATTTTTACAGAAATTTTTATTATTTTATGTTCTACAAATCTTTTCTGATCACTTAAATAATGGTTGATTGATTAGAAAAAGAAATTTCCTTATAAACAATAATCAAAAGAAATCAAGAAACTCATAGAAAAAATCCTAAAAAATTCAGGGAAAAACAAATTAAAACTTATTTAAAATATATCATTTAATTTCTTTTTTTTACTCACTTTTCAGGATGTTACATCTTTTCATTTAGATTAGATATTTTATTTGCTGTTGAAAAGGCATAAATGACCACAGAGTTATCATCATAACACTTCAACTTTTACTTTAAACTGTGACCACATTAAACATAACCTTTCACTCATTTTTCTAGTACTATCAGGACATGGTCTTAAGTATGTTAAACTAATTTTGAATTATTTTCAATTTAACAATAATAGGTTGTACCTATATCTATTGTTGTAATTATTGTTTTTCTCTATTAGAAAAACATGAATCATATCTCTTTCTAAATATTTTCACATGAATGAGTTTGTACTGGTATGTAGCCCTACCAAAATAAACTTTATACTCAAAAACATAAGTTTGCATACGCTATACTTATTTATCCATTTTACACATTAAAAGTTCATTCTATTAGAGCATGATGTATATCAAAGTGAAATGTAATTATTTTTACATATTTGAAATGCTTACAGACTAAGAATTTTATAAAAAATTATTTTATTCTACTTCAACTTTATTTGAAGAAATTTTATACAGGTGGCATAGTTTATACCTACATGCACCTTTGGAATTTCAAAATCACACAATATTTAGTTTCAAAATATTTTTGCAGATTTTGAATATGTAGGATTTTATATGATTTTAGAAATTAGTTTCACTAATTTTGGAGTTATGGTTCCAAAGTTATTGCCATGTGATTCTAGTCGGTTTTGGAAAAATAAATCAAAAATTAAAAAATACGCTTTCACGGTTAGAAAACGGGTTTTCTCCGCGCGCGTATTGGCGCGTTTAAAATCGCTCATCTCACTAACAACCGGGGACCACCTGTTAGTGACACGATACAAAGGGCTACGTTTTTTGGCTCGCTGTCAGCGAACTAGCTCCGGCGCGGCGGAATGGGTAGCACCACGAGCTACAGCACACCAAGGCGCATCTAGGGGTGGTACCCTTCCGGCTAATGGTGGTCAAGAAGGTGGTCGCCACCGCAGAGATGCGGCGGTGCCATGGTTGGCCCGGTGGAAGCTTCGCAAGCGACCACATTTTCAACGAGAAGGCTTTGGATGAGCATCAATGGAGTGGGAAGGTTCTGTTTTACTTGAAGATTCGACCGAAGAAGAACTGAAGACAGCTGCCAACGGTCGCCGACCACGAAGAAGAAGAGTGGCGGTGCAAGGTTGCTTCTGGCAAAGAGGAACGGAAATAGAAGTTGATCAGTAAATTAGTGATCCTAATGAAGTTCTGGATCGAATCAATTTGAGAGGTTACTCTCCGATTAACCCAATTTGCCGATTTCCCCTCTTCGGGTTCTTGTGGCAAAACGAGCAAGAAGAACTTCGGTTGGAGGCATTCAGCTTAGAAGATAGGTAGAGAGGGGAAAGGAGGCTTATTGCGATGCTGAGGGAGCTCTTATAGCCTAAAGGAGACGATAGCACTGGTGTTTGAATGCACAACCAGGTCGCAGTGCTTCTGTGCCAATCGGGTGAAGTGGCATGGCTCCCACTCCAGCACAGGGCGACGAAGGATGGTCAAGACCAGGCGCGGGAGAGCTGAGACGCTACGTGGACGCTGAGGATTGCTTGGACGGTGGAGTGGTTGCGGCACACACGGCGGCGAAGGCTCGGGAGAGCACGAGCTCGCCACAGTCGGGAGAGAGGAAGGGAAGGGGAGAATGAATTCCGCGACTGACAATGGGACCGGGGACCACTGGCAGTGATGGCACGGTCTCACCACGGCTTGCCAGCAAACGGGTGCTGCACAGTGATCGTGGCCACACGGCAGCGTTATAGCACGAGTTGAAGAGACAAACTCCTCTTAGAAAGCTAGTACACGAATTAATTCTGCCATCAATTCACCATCAAATTTTCTCTAACTTTTTGACCGTGGTCTCTTGGCAGTTTTTATCTCCCAGAAAAATACTAGATGAAATTACCCTATGTAGAATTTGCATAAATTCTGACACTGTGCAATGCTCAAAGTTTTCATTTCGGATTTTAATTTATCCAAAGATTCAATTTATAAGATTTATTTTTGAAAATTTTTGGTTAGAATTCACTTCATGCTATTGGTGTTAGCATAAAATTTTCAAGTTAATACCTTGAGTATTTATTTTATAATAATTCTGATATTCCATTTTCCAAATTTTCAAGTTCTTTGTATTTGAATTTTTAGAAGGCATATATGAACTTATTAATTTAGAAAACTTTTACCAGTAGTAGCTTCTACACTTAGGGCATTATACTAATTTTCTTAGCTCCAGATAAGCTTCGACTATTTTCTATTTATTCTGACCCTACAGTTTCTAGTCAAATTAGTTACTATATCATTTATTTACTCATTTTCCCGTTCATGAAATTTTTATTTGATGACTATGCTGATTTACCAGCATAGCTAAAATCCCATGGTAAATTTTTCTAGCTTTTTACTTTTACCTTTTCACCTTTTCTCTTTTCTTATGTTCTTTCGTACAATTTTCATACAATGCAAAAATCCAAGAAAAGTCCAATTAAAACAAATAACATCAGAAAAACTCAAAAATATTTACATTCCAACTTAATTTGTACATTTTCACTGTTTTGGTTTTTCAGGATATTACAGCTTTGGCTTCTTCTAGCTCTACATTCGCCCTTTGCTCCTTAATGATGTGTATGTTGTTAAGAGATTCAATATCTTACGATTTGTCATCTATGTATTTTAGTTTTTATTTTATCTTATAAATCTTTTTTGTTAACCCAGAATCTTCTTCACTTCTGTTCTGCTCCATTACATTAGACTTTCCCTTCAGTTGTTATATCTCCATCTCAAGTTTTTGTTTAACATCCAACAGCTTTTCCATATCGTATATCTTGTTTGTAAGCTCCATTTGATGTGTGCAATTTGTAGTCACTAGGACATAAATAAATATATGATGAATCACGATAGATGTAGCCATGGTTTTATTTTCTTCTATCCTTGCGTCTAATTTTTTGTTATGCTTCCTATAATTGGATTACTATTTGTAAATTGTATAATTGCATGAAACTTGAATAATTATTCTTTAGTATTTTTGGAGACCAATATATACGATGAATCAAGGCATTTTTATATATATTAGTAGTCAAAGTTAGAAAAGCATGCCATATATATATGATCCATAAATACAACATCATTTCCATGATGACATATATATAATTTCTAAACACAACATCTTTTCCATGAATGGAGGCTGTAGATAGCTTATTTTTCATTAGAAAAAATCTCAAACTTAAGACCATCTTTTAGTACTCCCTCTATTCTAAAAAGAAGTGACGTTTTAATTAGCTATTGGAAATTGTTCCTTTTAAGTGACGTTTTAGGATTTCAATACGATATTTACATATTTCTTCCCAAACTATAAATAATTCTCTTTAATGTGGATGCAAACACCAACAAAGTAATTAAATAGGGGAAGATAAGATAATTCGTACCAGGCCTTAATTCTTTTTCCAACTGTTAAAACGTCAGTCATTTTACGACGGAGGGCGCAGTGATTTCTCTCTATTCAAACTAAGAAAATTAATTAGATTTCCCGAAAAAAATAAAATTAATTAGCCGGTCAAATTCATGACAATTAATAAATGGTATGGAACAAACAACACAAGTAGGAGTACTTTCACACAGGGTTTCGGATTTCGTTTTCGGATAAAATACCGTCGTGGGCCGGATACCGAGATTTCGGCGAAATTCGGTAATTTCGGAGAAATCTCGTCCAGAATTTCAAATTTAAAATTTGAATCCGGCTTGTTTGAAACCGAGAAATAGCGAAATTCGGCGAAATTGGGCGAAATTTCGGGCGAAATTGCCGAAATTTCGGGTTTTTTGCACTGGCAGAAAAGTGGTCCAAACGTTAACGAAAAATTTTGAAATTTTTTTTGGAGTTTCCTGACACATTTATGATGTTCTCATAAAAATTTCATCTGATTATCACATCTGAGGAATTTTTAAAAATTCAGAGAGTGGTACTGTCCTGATTAAACACTGACCGACAAATTTGATCCGAACGAAAAATGGTACAAATCAAGTTATAAACTGCTCAAATTTTTTTTGAAGAGTCATTACACATTTATTATGTTTCCATAAAAATTTCAGATTATTATGAATTGTGTGTAATTTTTAAAAATTCAAACATTAGAACTGTCCAGATAAAACGCTGACCGGTAATTTTGAACCGAATGCAAAATGGTTCAAACCATGGTAAAACATTTGAATTTTTTTCATGGTTATGATGTATCTATAATGCTCTCATAAAATTTTCAGGTGATGATCAAACTGTATGAATTTTTAAAAATTCTAACAGTACTACTGGTCTATCGCTACTGTTAAAATGCTTACGGTAAAATTTAAAAACATGAAAAATTATGTAAACCATGTTAAAAACTTTTGAAATTTTTGTGAATGGTCCTGATATAACATTAATGTTTTCTTAAAAATTTTAGATGATGAGCATTCTCAAATAATGTTTGAAAATTCAGACATGCTACGTCCCGATAAAAGTCGATGATCAATACATAGATTTGATTTAGCAGTAAAAAAAGTTTAATTTTTTTAAAATTTACAGAATGGTGATAAGGAAGTTCTTAATATCCCATAAAAATTTTGATTCATGATCACACTCCAGTGAATTTATAAAATTCTTACAAGGGACACTACCATTTATGTTTTTTCTTTTTGTTTTTAGAAATATAATATAACAAACAAAGTTCAATGCTTACATTTGGAACAAAGTTTTAAATGTTCTGTTTTTACCTAAGATTTTTACCTAAGTTTTTACCTAAGTTGCATTTAGAACAAAGTTTTAAATGTTCTGCTTTTTACCTAAGTTTTTACCTAAGTTTTAGCAATTTCAATTTTTAGGATTTTTCCATCCCGCAAAAACCTCGTTCACGCGGACCACTTGGAAGTAGTCCGCGTTAAAAGTCGTTCACGCGGACTACTTCCAAGTGGTCCGCGTGAATGACTTTTATCCTATTTCGATTTTTATTTTTAAAACATAACAAATGATGTTAAAATATTTTCATAAATTTTATGTATTATCCTACATATCTTATGATACTCCCATAAATTTTTCATAGCATGAAAATGCATTCTCAATTTTTAAAATTCAGAGAGTGTTTCATCGAAATGCCAAAAGTCTAAAAATAAACTTTTTCAAACATTATCATTGAAGATCACTTTCGAGAACTTATTGATATAATTCCGGTCGATCCGCCAAAAAATTCAAATTCTGTTTAAAATTCAAATCTCTAGCTTTTGCGAAATCTCACTAAAAATAAAAATTCAAATTTATGTAGCAATTTCAATTTTTTCCGGATTTTTCCATCCGCGCAACAGTTCGTTCACGCCGGACCACTTGAAGTAGTCCGTTAAAAGGTCGTTCACACGGACTACTTCCAAGTGGTCGGCGTGAACTGACTTTTTATCCTATTTCGATTTTTATTTTTAAAACATAACAAATGATGTTAAAATATTTTCATAAATTTTATGTATTATCCTACATATCTTATGATACTCTCATAAATTTTTCATAGCATGAAAATGCATTCTCAATTTTTAAAATTCGAACGTGTTTCACAAGTGCCAAAAAGTCTAAAAATAAACTTTTTCGAAACATTATCATTGAAGATCACTTCCTGAGAACTTATTGATATAATTCCGGTCAGATCCGCCAAAAACTTCAAAATCCGGTTTAAAATTCAAATCTCGGCGGTTTTTGCGAAATCTCGCTGAAAAATAAAAATCCGAAATATACTGTAGCAATTTCAAATTTTTTTCTGATTTTTTACATCCGGCCGGTATATGCAAACTCGCTGGGGTCTGAAATCCGAGATTTCGGCGAGATTTCGCCGAATTTCGGCGGTTTTTGTAACCTTGCTTTCACAGGTGGTTGGCAAAATTTCGGCGGTACCGGCGTTGCGTGCCGCGTAACAAGTAGCAGCAGTTGCAGCCTGTTGCACGAGAGGAGAGAACTCGACGCGAGTGCAACTTTCACACGTGGGCCCCACCGAACAATCGGCCGCAAATCACAATGCCACATGGAGAGCCCACAACCGACCATTGGCACATTTTAGCACATGGTAGCTAACATATCCTGAAATTTTTTTTCTTGTGTTCTTTTCTGTAACTTTTGCCACAAGCTGGTGGTCATAGTGGAGAAGAACCCATCCCTTTTTCTTTTGGAGAAGCTTTTGTAGCGTGCATGTAAACTCTTACAGCCATGGTCCTTGATAAATATTAGTACGTCTTACTCGGTTTCATGTAAACAAATGCTGTTGAGAAACAGATAATAATCCACGGCACAATTAATTAAGTAAAGAATCTAGTTGTCTCAACATGTATTAATTTATTACAAAAAAGAAAATTTTTGTAAACTTACTTCTATAAATAATTTTACGCAATTAGTTGAGATAGTTTACTGATATAATATCTTAGAAAACAAAAAATGTTGTCTTACTAGATGAAATAATCTTACTTAATTTTTAGGATAATCAACACAGGGTTTATTACGTAGTCTTCCCATAAAAACAAAACGCTTTATGAAAAGAAAAACTAACACAAAAGCACTGCAACTCCCACGCTGCTCGTGGTCGTTTGCATATACCGGGGAGCCCATGGACCGAAACACAAAAGCTGAAGAGAGAGGGGACTGAAAGCGAAATAAACGGAGCCCTCGCTTCAACGCTGCTCGCGGTCCAGTCAAATCCCCGCGCACAACGTGCAAGATGTGCTCCTTAACCCTCAATTTCCCCTGCCTCCCTTTCCATTTAGCCAACACGTCTCGCGAGAAAACGTTGCCCGCGCGCGCCGCGTCCTTTTCCCCCGCGCCCCCTATATATATAAGCTCACCCGCCCGCTTGCCGCCAACTCCCACGCTGCCAAACACCAACTCCCCCCCCGCCCCCCCTCTTCCCTTCCCTCCTCTCCTCCCTCTCTTCTCTCTGCCATCTCACTACGTACAAGCACTGCAACTGCAGCAGCTAATCGATCCGCAATGGCGATACACCTCTCGGTGCCTAACCCGTCTCATGGACTCTGCGCAAAGCAGCAGCGCGGCCACGCCTCGAGGATGTCCACCGCCGAGGCGGTGGCTGCAGTCGCCGCCCCGCCCTCCACGTTCGCGCCGCAGACGACGCGGCTGTCTGCGCCGTCGACCATCGCTGTGAACACCAGGTTTGATGTCCCGGTGGCTCACGTGCTTGCTCCGGAGAGGAGAAGGAACGAACAGACGCTGGCGAGCATGTGGCGGGAGATCCAGGGCGACGGCGACTGGGCCGGGCTGATGGAGCCGCTGCACCCGCTCCTCCGCGCGGAGATCGTCCGGTACGGCGAACTAGTGGCGGCGACGTACAAGGCGTTCGACCTCGACGCCGGCTCCAAGCGGTACCTCAACTGCAAGTACGGCAAGGCCCGGATGCTCGAGGAGGTCGGCATGGCAGGCGCCGGGTACGCCGTCACGAGGTACATCTACGCCTCCCCAGACGTCGGGCTCCCTGGTGGGGCCGGCCCGTGGCCGAGCAGGTGGATCGGGTATGTGGCGGTGGCGTCGGATGAGACTGCACGGAGGCTCGGCCGTCGCGACATCGTCGTGTCGTTCCGCGGCACGGTGACCGGGTCAGAGTGGGTGGCCAACATGATGAGCTCGCTCGCGCCGGCAAGGTTCGACCCGGCAGACCCCCGCCCTGATGTGAAAGTCGAGTCGGGGTTCCTCTCCGTGTACACCTCAGACGACGCCACCTGCCGGTTCACCCGCGGCAGCTGCCGGAACCAGCTCCTCTCCGAGGTGACACGGCTCATCAACAAATATAAACACGAGGACATCAGCATCACGCTGGCCGGCCACAGCATGGGCAGCTCCTTGGCACTCCTCCTAGGCTACGACCTAGCCGAGCTCGGCTTGAACCACGACGGCAAGGGCAACACCGTCCCCATCACCGTCTACTCCTTTGCTGGGCCGAGGGTGGGGAACACGGGGTTCAAGAACCGGTGCGACGAGCTCGGCGTGAAGGTTTTGAGGGTGGTGAATGTCAACGATCCAATAACCAAATTGCCAGGCATCTTCTTGAATGAGAACTCTAGGGTTTTGGGAGGCAGATTGGAGCTGCCATGGAGCTCTGCATGTTACACACATGTAGGCGTTGAGCTTGCCCTAGAGTTCTTCAAGGTTCGAAACCCTGCTTGTGTGCATGACTTGGAATCTTACTTAGGGTTGCTCAAGTGCCCTAAGATGACAAAGGTTAAGAAACAACGGGAGGATCTTATAAGTAAGGCCAATAAATTTCTTCTTGAGCAATGCTTCGATACTTGGAGGTGGCAAATGGCTGCAATTCAAGTTGGTGACTTCGTACAAGCCCTAGGGATGTAGATTTATACAGGTTGAATTTTCATTCCCATGATTTTTGAGGGAAATGAATCTTAGATACCCTTGTAAATTCAATTTTTTTGTGGGGTAAATGATCCAGGGAAGAATGGAAATACTAGGCGGAGTACTGTACATGCAAATTAACAAAAAATACAAGAAATACTAATTAATACTGAAATACGTTTCTTATTTATTCGCCGAGCAGTAATCTGAAGATTTTGTTGATCAACGTCATCTATTTCCAGTTCTCCGGCCGATTTGCTCATGCATGCCCTACAAAGTTATTGCTAGGTGTGCAAACATGGACTTCATCTTTTTTGTAGTAGAGATAAAGGGCACCAACCAATTTTTGTTGTACATGGTGCAAATTAAGTTAAAATTTTGATTTTTGTTTTGTGCATAGATAATGAGTTTCAGATTTGTAATCTTTATGTAACTTCTTTTTTATGCATAAGCTTGGCTTTAGAAAGCAGGAGTATGATTCTTTAATTGTTGACTTGTTTCATTCTAAGCACTTCAAAAGCCTATTGAGCAAGCTAGCTAGAGGTATCTTGTCTACTACAGAACACAATATCACTGCCGGCTAAAAAACTCCATCACTGTCGGTTATTGGAGCCGGCAGTGATATTCAGGATTATCACTGCCGGTTCGTCATATAATCAGCAGTGATATTGAACTATCACTGCCGCGTCAAACCAAAATCCGGCAGTGATATTGCACTGTCACTGCCGGTTCAAACTAATAACCGGCAGTGATATATATAAATCACTATCGATTTTGTCCCAGCACCGGCAGTGATAAGCCCTGCACAGAATGTTTTTACTGCATATTTTTACTGCAGTATTTATTTTTATGCAATATTTTTCTACAGTGTATTAATGTTGTATAGAAAGCATCGTTAAATAATAATTCAAATGTATTAAAACATCACAATATTTGCTTTTTACAATAGTTTGTTTACAAATATAATTTGACTACATCTCATTTACTTTGATTTTGCACCGACTCCGGTACAAGTTGTCGAAGTAGGCATGTCACGAGTGGGTGGAGATCAAAGGAATCAGGCGTGAGGCTGCTCGTGGAACTCGCCGTTTGGAATGATGATCTCATCACGAATGAATCCGGCGATCTGTTCTTGAACTGCTATAATTTCTGTCAGTAATAACTTATTGGTTCTCACCATGGAGCGCTGTTATTGAAGAAATGAGAAAGTTAATTAATGATAATATATGTTAAATGAAAGAAAAGTAGACATCAATGTGTAATTATGTACTATGGCTTCGTTAAAGCCAACACTCTCCGTGACAATTGAATGTATATTTGTACATAAACAATATGCACATAAATTGTTTCCCGGGTCTTGCCTCATGCATGAAAAGTCGGTTATTATTTCAAAATGTTTCCTGTAGGGACGATACCGAACACTTTTCTTGCAGTATCATGCGAATGCCCTGTAATGATTTTGAATAGTAATTAAACTTAAATGGAATAGAATGGAATATTGCTAAAGCAATAACGCAACGATCGAGTTTACCTATTCAGCATGTCCCAAAAGTCTTGATATAGATTAGTTGGTTTCCACCTCGAGTCCAAGACAAAAATCCTGCTAGCATCTAACTGGATGACGAGGAGGACCCAGTGAAAGCTGCACATATATGTCAATGTAGTCATTTACTCCCACATTGTACGTGTTACGCAAAAATAGTAAAACGATGTTAGAAGTAGGGAAATACGTACTTAAAGTTATATGGTAAAAGTATGGAGGTTTTGTATTGCAGATTCAAGGAAGTACTAAATAAATAGTGTTCATTATACTGTGGATTGTCCTTCACAAGCTTCTCGTTGAGAAGCTCAAGATCTAGAAATGCTAAATTATCATTGCCATTTCTTCTACATGTATGTATCTCCATTCTACATAAGAAAGAAGTTAGACATGCAATTAAACAATACAAGAATGCACAATAATATACGTAGAGACTTACAAAGTCCACAATCTAAGTATATTCACGTCCAAGGCATCTTGCTGGTACAACATATACAATTCCTCGAAACCCACCCAGAAGATGTTATCCCCATTGTGAAAATCCTGCTCTGTGTATCTGACTATGAATGCCTCCAAACCATCATTAGAGTGCTGCATGTACCACTGATGGACGCACCGCAGTTCTGTTGTTAGGTGATCCAAATGAGCTGGTTCAACCAGCCGTTTTCCCATAAAGAACTTCCACCTTAGACCTTGCTCGTGAGCATCTCAGTGAGCAGCATCTCCTTTGTAACGACCCCCATTTTCACATAAATGCAAAAATGGAAATCTAATGCGCATACAGTACTAGTCCCATGATCAGTGGCTAGTACGCACAATTTCAATAATTGAAATCACATCCATACATCATTTTATTCAAGCGGAAGTATTTGTACAATATATTCTTACAACTCAGAGTATATATATTTATTGCAACAGAAGAAGCAAAGTCTTGTAGTGTGCCCATCCAATCCCTTAGGCAACTGACAAGGCATAATCCCTAGAAAGGTCGCTTTATTGAAAATCCCGCATCCTACGACGATAAGAGATCTTTCGAAGCTTCGCTATCTTTTTCCACCTAAAACAACATAATAAGCAAGGGTGAGTACTTTACGTACTCGGCAAGACTTTAACAAATACTATAATATATATATGCAGGCCATTTCAAAGGAAAGGCTTCTACGGTTAATTTGCATAAAGCGAAATGAAATTTGTAAATCAAGTTGTCATTTGCAAACGGAATTTAATAAAGCAAGTTTGATAGATAAGAAATAAGTAAAGCATAAGTAATACTCACAGCCCTTCGCGAGCATTGAATAATTCATTGATCCAATCCAGCCATATCATTCCCTTGCCAACACGTGGCATAACCATAATCTTTGCCATAACAAGGCACATCAAGTGAAAATCATCCCATTTTGAAAATAGTAAAACATTTAGCTATGTGATGACGTTACCAAGTGCCTTTGACCGTAGGCGCAGCTAATTATTTAGATTTACACTCTGCAGAGGCGTACAGCTTTACCCACAAGAAATGATCATATCTTTGCGCAAGCTATCACCACACTTCCTTTGGTGTGCCGCAAAGAGATCATAACATAACCGTTATATTACCTAGTCCTAGCTTTGCACCAGCCCGATGACGTTAAATCCTTTTTATGGAAGAAGAAACATGATAGTATATCCCTATCATATAAAGTGGTAATAAGAGCAGTAATTCCCTGCGATAGAAGTAGTAAATCCCTGCGGTAAGGTTTCTTCTCATACCAAGGCGTACATCGTTATATCGATATGCATTTACGCACAACGAAGTGTAGAAGCCCCTCATAAGCAAACCTAAAAAGGATTGCTCATACTATCTCCCGCCTATCAATGTGCAAAGCCAGACCTAAGCATCTTAATAGGTTAAGGCTGCCCATCCCAGCACTTATGGTTGCATGGAATTCTTGGCTTGAAAACAACCCATAGCTCGGTCCTTAATTCGACACAGGCAATAATCTCCCCCTACACTACGTACAATTCCATCTCTTGCACAATCGGCTATTGCCAATAATACTAACAATTGACATCATGTCATAACCTACCATTTTCAATTCTCAAGAATCAATTTTGATCTGATCATATTCAACGTTGGTTCTAAAGCATGGCTAAGCATGGTTAATATTCGCATATACCCAAGTTGACATTGTGTATTGTCTAATCCATTTATATGGTTCTCAAGGTTCACATGTCCATACTTATCAAGGAAGTTTCATGAGACAACAGGTATATCTACCATTACCACAAAATAGCATATTTACAGAAAATAAACGCATGCATGAAACATTTTGATAAACACAATGAAAATTAAATACTGGGATCAATATGATCAAAGGGGGTGCTTGCCTTGCTTAATCGTTGTTTACGACGAAGTCACGGTCGAAGCGTCGTGTTGTCGAATGACGGAATTAATGACGTCGGGTTCTACACATCGTTCAATGGAAATATAGCGAAACAACAATTTCAATAAGGGCAAAAGAAGACAAACAGTAAATCAAATAAAACATGCTATAAGGAAACAGACGCATATTCTTTTATAGATTATTTATTCTTGTTTTACGAATTCAAGAGGCTAAAATTATGTATTCTTATATTTATAACTTCAAATTATAGATGCTAAAATTATTTAAAGTAGAAAGATTTGTCTTACGGTGATATTGTAAAATAGTATGTTGTTAATAGGATTCAGATACAAAGCAATATATTTAAAGACTTTTGAATTAAACATTTATCACTAAATTTCTGGCTGCCATTTTATCAGGCATAACACATTAAGTTATCTACCCTATTTTCATGAACTAATTGTTAGAAGCAAGCATGGTCCCATATGAACACATACTTATATATATACATATATACCTATCACTACCTTGAAAAAGGCCATCAGTGGCGGTTCATAACTGCCATCAGTGGCGGTTTTTGAACCGTCACAGATTTAGTGCCACTGATAATCGAGGATTATCAGTGGCGGTTCTAGAACCGCCACAGATAACACTATCGATGGCGGTTTTTGGCTAGAACGACCATCGATATTCGGGTATCGATGGCGGTTCGAGCCAAAACCGCCACTAATAATCCAAGTATCAGTGGCGGTATTTTGATAGAACTGCCACTGATACTCAAATATCAGTAGTGGTTCTAGACCAAAAACCGCCACTGATAATATGACTATTAGTGGCGGTTTTTGGCTAGAATCGCCATCGACACAACTATCGATGGCGGTTGTATATAAAACCGCCATCGATAGGCCTAGTATCGATGACGGTTTTTGATAGAACATCACAGATATTACGTCGAGCGGTTTTGGGCTAAAACCGCCACGATAATCCCACACACGAAAATAAAAAACTGGCATTTGTGGCTAGCCTTAGGCAGCACTAGCCATGCCTCTTCATTATGTACACAGGCAGTAAGAAATTTGAGTATACATATTAGTACCTATTGTCTGTTATAGACTAACCAATATAATCCAAATAACATGTATTGCTAATCACGATCCAAACCATCCAGAAAGAAAGGAGGAAAAGAGAGTCGCTTACCTCTAGTCGCATAGTGCAAAGCTCATAAATGATATGGATAACACAGAGCGGTGAAGTTTGCGAGGAAGAGACACAAATTTCTAGAAATACAAAAATGAAGCATCTAGGAGATAGTACATGGTAGCAGATTAAAGTGATCAAGAATCCAATATATTGTACTCAAGAAAGACAGAGGCATGAGCTAAATACGAAAATTCCATACCTCCGTAGCAAGAAGGTTCTTTTTGGGAGTTCCTTTACAGAGACCACTTTGGTGACATGGTTTGCCATTGTTTCATACATCATAAACTGAATTGATGGTTTACATACCTAACAATTTACACGGTTCAACCTATGGAACTACATATATAGCCATTAAATTTTGGTTCGATGTTCAAAAATAGACAACCAAGCATGATTCTTGTCACAACAAGTCCTTTTCGTAATCCTCCTATGCTCGCTAAGCTTGCAATTCTTGCACACAAATTTCATGTAGTACTGAGGACCTATGCACATGCGTATATGGATTGCCATGTCAAAGATATTGTATTTAAGTAAGTGAACCGATCTAGTCCTCTTTTTGTTTATTAAAAAACAAACCTATAAAAAACACATAATATTTGGTTGTAGCCCACTGATTTGTAATATAAGTATGGCTTATTTGCACATAATATCGCAGACATGATATACATAAACCAACTATCAATTATAAATCTACACTCATGTATAAGATTGAGTTGTATTATTTGCCTCCAAAAACAATTTTACATATGTAACCAAACGCAGTTTTGGAACCACAATACAAACATAGCAAACTTTGAAACGTGAGGATTGCGAACATCTTGGAAGATCAAAGCATCCAAGTAGCTTACTAAAAATATGAAATAAGAGATCGTTCATTTTATATGCACAACATACCCACACACTAACCTATGCCCTACATGGTATGCCCATACCTATGGTTGTTATATAATTAAGAAGATAACATATAAGAAGATGCATTTTGACTACTTGTACCATGCTATTCCATTAGCTCCTTCAGTGTGATCTTGGAAATGTAGAAATTTTTCTCTACTCCACAAAGCAAATATATAATATAGAACTAAAAGAGAATGGCAAATACAACTCCATATTCGATTTATTTGGACAGAGAAACAACAAAGCTCTACCTTAGCAGTCAACCAGGCATAAAGCTGCAGCGTTTATATGCAATAGGAAAAACAAGTAACAAACTGAGTAGCTATTGCATTAAACACTAACAAAACATTAGTCTTGACAATAGAATAATCAAAGTAACCATTCCTTTCTCTATAACCCTCCCAAATAACGACATCGAAGATATCTTCATCATTTGACCAACATTGATGATGTTACCAAACAAATCAGATCCATCATTTGACCAACATACTCATGTATTATCAAGGAATTAGAAAAAATCTTGAAGGATAATTGTACCTGTTTAGGGTGGTAACTTGCTAGAATAACATGAATTTAGCTTTGTATACTTCAATTGAGCCATGTACAGAAAATTGCCAGGCAAAGTGTCAACCACTGCGAGAAGAACAGATTAGTTTGGGCAGCATTTGTTCAACAAAAGCATGCAAAATGAAGTAATATAAAGAATATTGAAGAAATGAGTATGTCACACCTTGTATAGGTTATTGGCGGTAGCAAACCAGGAATATGCACATCGGATCGTTTCATTTCAGTCAAGGCAAAACTGTAATAGCAAACCAGGAAACATATAATATTGTAAGACAAGACAAACAAAAAACAACTATAATATTGTAAGACAAGACAAACAAAAAACACCAATTTACCTTCTTTGTATACAACACCGAAATCCTAAGATTGGCTAAAAACAGAATACTCCTGACATGTTCACGGTGGCGGCTTGCTACAGCAGTAGTTCCCCTCTAATTGGCCGCTATTTCAGTATTTTGGTGAGATCATTCGCAATTCTAACCAGAAAATAATATATTGAAATAGTATGGCTATATATCTATATAATAGATATACAAGGTGGTCGATCCATGACCAAAGAAAAGGTTCATATAGCTCACGTATATAAATGTTCCTATCTGATTACAGGGAAGTCATAATATCAGGATGTGATGATAACACGATGCTCAAACAGTCATATATAAGACAATATACAAAATATCTATGAGGAGTACGTGCATCCAAAACGCTTGCACAACACTGACAAAAGAAGTGGCATTGACAAAAGAAGGGGTTCCCATTTGAAAGGAACAAAGAGTTATTTACACTTTGTAATGAAACATAATTGAAGTAAAAAAGCCTAAACTAGTGGAGGTAAACTAGAAGCCTACGGGTCTTCGGAGGTTGAAGACACGTGATTTGAGACAAGAGTATGGATGACTGGATCGTTGTTGTCTTCGTCATAAAACTCGCCATTTTTGTTGATTATTTCCTTCATGATGAAGTAGGCGAGCTGGCCCTGAATGGCTTGGATTTCAGAAGGAAGCAGTCCTAACGTAGACAACTTAGGCGCTGTAAGTATAAAAAACAAAATTAAGAGAGAATATAGAAATTGAGTGGTGCGAATCAGTGTGTCATGTCAGCATGACTGACCTCTATGTCATTGTCTTTTATTGTGCATGATAAGATTTCGCATGTCTATCGCACCTGAAGTACCCACATAAATTTGTTCCTTTCGGCTGCTTGTGACACTGCAAAAATCGAATGAACTAAGATGTCGTCGAAGGAGCTATTTACTATAAAATATGATATAAGAGTATTCCTTTCGTGCATACCGGAAACTTAGTACGGATTGTAAGGGATTTGTGGTATGGGCGGTATCTCGAGCTCTTCTGACAATATCTTTTGAACGCCTCATTCACTAAATGTGTCATCTCTTCAAAGTCTTTTTTAGGTTTATCCAGTGGATCCATGATCAGCATCTTGCTCTTTTCTGGATGAATTATTACGAGAATCCAGTGGAAGCTACATACACATGCATGATGCTAGTCATTAGTCCTTACATCAGAGTAAATAACGAAATAAACGAGTAATTTAACTAGGTAGTGAGCAACTTACTTAAAATGGTATGGCAAAAGTATAAACTCCTTGTCTTGTAGTTTAATCAAAACTTTATATACGTACTCGTCGACCTCCTTTGGTGCTCTTTTGATTTCATGTTGGCAAACCGTTCCCGGGTCGAGGAATCCCACTAGCCCCTTGGTTCTTCGTACTTCAATCATCTCGTATCTATATAACGAATTAGTTAGACATGACATTTATCGGTATTACGTGAATGTAGGCCAAGATTGATATATTAGACACTTACAGTGACCAACATCTCAAAAAAGATATGTCGAGGGCGTCGTGATAGAACAAGTTGTGCAAGTTATCGAATTCTATTAAGAAGTAGCCATGGCCCTCATGGTGAAAATGTTCCTCACGGAAAATTGCAGTGATCACCTTCGGGAGTACGTCTTGGTTGGATCGATCTAAGTACCATGCATGTAATCGCTGCATCATGGGTGTTAGACTTTTTAACTTCGAAGCGGTGACAAAGGGCTTCCCTACCTCGAATTTCAATCTTTGTTGATCATCTTGGTCATCAGACTGCGCCTTGCCCTTACTTTTTTTTGCACGACTTCATACTCGGTCCTGGCCTCGCCTAATCTGGCTGATACGGCTTGTCTAATGTGCCAATTTTTGGGATCAGGGGTTGTAGGTTTGTCCTTTGAAGTACCAGGTGTTATAGGTTTCTGCTTTGGAGTACTAACAGTGGCCATCTTGATGGGGTCCTCAATGCATTTCTTTTCTACCTCATTTTGCTTCTTCCCCCTTTCACTCTCAGGTGCTGGTGACGGATGCGAGGATTGTACTGCAGGAGAGGCTAGCACGGCATGGTCCAAGACGATGTCACGCGTGCGCCATTGGATGAATGAGTGGACGGCACTTCCTAGAGTTGTTATCTCATCATTGGCGGGTTTTTCCAGTCCGATCTCAGCAAACTGTGCAAGTACCGTGTCCACTTGGACCTTTGCATAACCTAGCGCTATCGGGGTATTGTGCAAGACACCTTCTTGGCACGGATAGACTACCCCTGTAGCAGCCTGTACAAATATGTTCATCACGGGCACGTTGAGCTGACAGGGTGTGGGGTCCTGTATGTCGTCCACAGGATAATGGTTGTTGTCCGCTTCTGCCAATGGCGTGGACGCGCGAATCGCCGCGACGACTGTAGGGTCGAGAAAACGTTGTGGGCTGCGCGATCGCTCAAGGCTTGTTGTACTTGTCGTTCAACTTGTTCTTCAATGGTGCCTTGTATTTCTCGCAGAACCCTTTCCTTCATCATTTCCATTTCCTTCTTAGCCCGCTCTTCTTTAGCTCTCTTCCGACTCATATAAGAGTCTCCGTGCTCAGGGAATCCACTCCTCCATGGAACCTTGACCCCGACACCTCGTGTCCGACCAGGGTGCTCTTTGTTTCCTAGGGCCGCTGTTAGCTCGTCTTTCTCCCTGTCTGGGTGAAAAGATCCTTGGGTGGACTGGGCGTGAAACTCATAAACTCTTTGCGTCATTGCTTTGTCTTCACTGCTCTTGAATGATAAACCCCCAGTAGACAACATATCTGCCCTCGCTAGCACGTAGTGCTTCACTCGGTCTGGTAGTCCGATCAAGGGACTTGTGCCAGCCAATTGGACCGCTTCTAATTCTCGCTCTCCCATTGAGCAATTTTACCGCGCATCCACTCGTGCCAAGTCCGTGGGGTGAGTATTCCTTCTTGCGATGCTAATGTGGTCCTCCTCGACTTCCTTGTCGCTTCCGATTGCTTCATCGCCACAAACTCATCCCAATATGGCTCTAATCTTGGGTACTCTCCGATGGTCGACCGGTTTTGCTTCACATAATTTTTGTTCACCGCTTGAAGTTTCTCCACGCCGCATCCATGGTCATCAATGCGTCGCGACGCACAAGATCTTGGCTCCTTCGGGAATTCAAGGTTTATTTGAGCTCATCCACGATCCTCTTTGGTGGTCTGCGGGCACTTTATGCCAATCTGAATAGGTGATTGGCACTTTATCCCTACGATGCACCCGCATGTTGACTGTATTTTGTTTGCTGATTTTCTCGGTGCAACAGGGCCCCGAGATCTAAGACCTCGAGATGGTGTATCGGCCTTGAGCTTCTTAGTTTTCCTCGTCCTCGGCGTCTTGCAACAGAGCATCATCTGCAGCGGTGGAGGCCTCGGCACCTTCGGTGGTTGGGTGGAGGGTAAGGTACCTGCTCGGGCTCTCCTCCACTATAGGCTCGGTTTCGGGCTCCATTAGAACTACAGTTCAACCCGAAACATAATTTTCGTCAATTATTACAGAATCATCTCATGGAATTTCAAAGTAAAGATGTACTGTCCTGTGTGTAATATTGTGTGGTGCTAAGATGAAAATGATTTTGCAAGAGCAAGAAACTTAATTAGATCAGAACAAGTGGAAGAATGCAAATTTTTACTTAGCCAATTAAAAGCTATGTTCATTTTAGTACCTGCTATTCAGAACTACTGTTAATGTATATAGCCTCTGTTCATCTCTAATCTGGGAACTAGTAATACATCTTCTGAATAAATGGCAAATTTTATGTAGATGCTTAAAATGTCTTCGTTTGCTCAATTTAAAGTTATATAGCAGTAGATATGCTGTGGTCAATTAAGCACTCAAACTTGCGAAAGAGAAGTCAAGCAAAATAAATGGAAAGGAATAGCGCCAAGGAACAACCAAATGAGGAAAAAATAAGCCACTCGAGGACAGGATGTCTGCATATATGGTTCCCAACATGTGATACATGAATCTTTCAAGTACTGGAAGCAATTCAAAACATGTAGAAAGAGGATAGCACATGAATCTTTCATCGCTTTGATAAACTGAGATCCATACAATTACCATTTTGTTTTAGAATTAAGTGAAAGTTTGTGTGCATTCAACGTTAATTCACATTGCTCATAGCACTGCATTGCACATATGAGCACAGGTGCAACCACAGTAATGCTTGATGAATCTTACAAAAGTTACACATACATCAAATGAAAAGTAGAATATACAACTGTAATGTACTAACCCTTGCCGTGAAACTGTGGGTACTCTAAAACTATGAAACACAGCTTGAAATCATCAGAAAGCATCGACACAACAAAACACAAGATGTGATGCACATGGTAAGGCAAAGACTATATATCTGAGAAGCTACAGGTCATAAGTCTATCGGGAAAAGGATGCTAATGCTCAGTAAACAGATTACCCTCTTCATAAATGAAATGGAATCTTAGAAGCTAAGACATAATGGAAGGCAAGAAATACGACAAGAAGCAAATCATGAGAGCAAGGGATGCCAAGAAATCGATGCGCAGCCATCCAATGGACTCCAACATCTTTCTTCTTTCCTTCAAAAGCATTTCCCAATCCAAACCGCAAAGCCCTCAAATAACATGTGGACAGAGCAGACGCCCACGCATTATTTGCCAATTTACAACGCGGAATGGTGAAGATGAACAGACGTCAACCTGAATCTCTAGAGCTAGAGGCCCTAAACAACCCCACCGAAATGGATCAACAACGTGGAACTGATCCGCCGGCGCCAAGAAACCAGATCCATACGGTTCTTGACTCGAGGGATCCGTGAAAAGGCACGTGCGAATCGACCGAGCGCTAGGAAGAGACTAGATTGATTGATTGAATCAGACGCATTCGAGCGGTGGGGTGAGAGGAAAAGAGGCTCTGACCTTGTCGGGGGCGCGCGCGCGGGGGAGGCGTCGAGGGCGCTGGGAGGCGGCGTGGCGGCGGCGCGCGTCGAGGGCGGCGTCGTCGGGCGGCATCGGCGCTGGGCGGCGACCGTGGCGGCGTCGTCGGGCGGCAAGCGTCGGCGGGCGGCGTCGTCGGAGGGCGGCGTCGTGCCGGGATGGCGTCGCGCGCGCGCGCGTGGGCGGGGCGGCGGCGGGCGGGCGGCGTGTCGGGGATGACGTCGTGCACGGGCGGCGTCGAGTGCAGGAGTTTAGGGGTTTAGGGCGCGTCAGAAGGGCGGGAGTTTAGGGGATTAGGGCGATTCAGAAGCGGCGGTATCTATTTTATTTATAGACGGAGAATATTATCAGTGGTGGTTCTTTTCACTGATACATTTATCTGTGGTGGTTCTTTATACGAACCGCCACAGATAACTTTATCAGTGGCGGTTCTTTTTAAGAACCGCCACTGATACATATATTATCTATGGCGTTTCTTTATACGAACCGCCACAGATAATGTTATCAGTGGCAGTTCTTTATACGAACCGCCACTGATACATATATTATCTGTGGCAGTTCTTTATACGAACCGCCACAGATAATTTTATCAGTGGTGGTTCTTTTGAAGAACCGCCACTGATGTGCCTCTATGCGTTAACCCTGAAATTTATTTCTGAATCAACAATACGCTTCACTGTATTTTCGAATAGCAGCGCTGAGTTCAGAAGACCTGGTTTTTGGTGCTGCGCAATTGCAGCGTTTTCTGATTTTGTCTATTACTTATAAAGCAAATACATAAGCAGTTTACAGGAAAGAATCCGGACTCCTTTCACCTGATAGACTAAACAAACTCTCCAAACTTTCAATCGGATAGAACACTATTTTGTCATCCGGCAAAACAATCAAATACTCTTCAGACACTGAAACAATCACCAAAACTAGCAGAGTCCGAAACTGACTCAAAGACCAGAAAAACTAGCACATAGCTAGGAAACAAAACCGAAAACAGACTTTAAACTACCATGCACAAGATTATCTTCAACAGTGGTCATCATTAGGGTTGATTACATAGAAGACTTGTGCGGCCTGGTCATCGCCGGCGAACCCAGGAAGGCGCCCACCCTGCCCAGGAGCTGGCTCTGCCTCTGATATTGCCATTACTCGTATATAGCTAATTATTTTCTTTCACAATTTGCCCTTCTTCATGATCGTCGTGATGATAGGTAGCTTCCTGAGTGGTTTCTTCCTTGAGCCTGATGTTGCCATCTACGAAAGGAGGCAACTCATCAAACTGGTTGTACTCTTCCTCATCCACGACATTCTCAACTCCGACGATCCTTCTTTTCCCCTGAAGAACTACATGGCGCTTCTTATCTGCCGGGTCGATTACATAGAAGACTTGTGCTACTTGCTTGGCAAGTACGAATGGTTCATCTCTGTATCCGACATGTTCGATGTCCAAAGTAGTGAAGCCGTACTTGTCCACCTTGACACCCTTTGGGAGTTGTACCCAACGACACCGAAATATTGAGATCTTAAAAATACAGTAGTCGAGCTCCAAATTCTCTTCTATGAACCCATAGAAGCTACTCTTCTTACTGCCTGTGTTGTCATAGGCATCTATGCGGACACCACTATTTTGGTAAGTGCTTTTGCTATCCTGAGATCTCGTGTAAAAGGTATATCCATTTATGTCGTATCCTTGCCATGTCAAGATTGTACCTGATGGCCCTTTTGCCAGCCACCTCAACATGACACTCGTTTCTTTCCCAATCTTATGCTCTTTGAACCAATGATTGAACAAACGGTTATGCTCTTTTGTTACCCAAACCTCTGATCGTCCACGATTTTCCTCTCGTAGCTTATCCTTGTGCATGTCCATATACGAGGACAGCTCAACTGACTGTTGTAAGACTGTGAAATGAGCTTTTTCGAACAATCCATGATCGTAAAAATTTGTTGATTTCCTTCCAATCGTCCCTTTCCCATCTAGCCTACCCTCATGGCGGGATACAGGCACTCCTACCGGTTCCGCCCCCTCCATGTAATCCACGCAAAACTCGATAACCTCCTCAGTTGCATAACCTTCCACAATGCAGCCCTCCGACCGAGATCGATTGCGTACATACTTCTTCAGGATACCCATGTACCTTTCGAATGGGTACATCTGATGCAGGAATACGGGGCCACATACATTTATCTCGTTCACAAGGTGAACAATGAGATGAACCATTATATCGAAAAATAATGGAGGGAAATACATCTCTAGCTGGTATAGTGTCTTGACCACATCATTCTGCAGTTCAGAAAGTCCGATGGGTTCGATGACCTTCTGTGAAATCGTGTTGAAGAAGAAACACAACCTCATGATTGCCTCTCGGACCTTTTCAGGCAAAGTACCTCTAATTGCAATAGGAAGCATTTGTGTCATCATCACATGACAATCATGAGACTTCATGCCAGTTAACTTCAAATCTTTCATCGAGACCAGTTTCTTGATGCTTGCAGAGTAACCGGATGGAACTTTCACACCATGCAAGCATTTGCAAAGGTCTGTTCTCTCTTTCTTCGAAAGAGTGTAGTAAGCTGGGGGAAGGTAAAGTCGCCCTTTCCCGGTGTCCTGAGGATGTAGCTCAGCTCTGATTTTCATATCTTCCAGGTCCCTTCGTGCCTTCAGTCCATCCTTAGTTTTGCTAGGAATGTTCAGTAAAAGACCAATCAAGCTGTCACATACATTTTTCTCTACGCGCATGACGTCTATGCAGTGCCGAACTTCTAAGTCCTTCCAATAGGGCAAGTTCCAAAATATCGATCTCTTCTTCCATGTGGTATTCTCAGTACGGGACCTCGATTTATTATTACTATCTCCCTTTCCAAGTACGACATTAATATCCTTAACCATATCATATACCTCTTCCCCACGACGAGGCCTTGGGGCTATACCATCCTCTTTTGTCCCGTCGAATTGTTTTTCATATTCTTTGTAGGGGTGATTCTGCGAAGGAACCTACGGTGATGCATGTACACGGTTTTCCTCGAGTTATTGAGCGACACACTAGCGGTTTCATCCGCACCGGGGCATGCTTTGGCCCCTTTACAAGATCTGACCGGATAGGTTACCAAGGGCGTGGAAATCATTGATGGTGCAAAACAACAATGCTCGTAGGATGAAGTACTCGCTTGTACTCATCCCATACCATACACCTTCGCTCCACAAGATCACAAGATCTTCCACCAATGGTTGTAGGTATACATCAATATCATTGCCAGTTGTCTCGGCCCTTGGATAAGCAAATGACATCATAATGTACTTTCGTTTCATACACAACCAAGGAGGAAGGTTGTAGATACAGAGAGTCACGGGCCAAGTGCTATGAATACTACTCATGTTACCGAAAGGATTCATTCCATCCGTACTCAACCAAAACCTTATATTCCTCGGTTCATTCCCGAAGTCCTTCCTAAAGAGCCTATCGATGGTTCTCCACTGAGCAGAATCAGCAGGGTGTCTCAGCTTTCCATCCTTTTTACGCTCTTCTGAGTGCCATCGCATCAGTTGGGCATGCTTTTTGTTTCCAAATAAATGTTTCAACCAAGGAATTACTGGTAAATACCACACCACTTTAGCGGGAGCTCCTTTCTTCACCACGGTGCCCTCGCTATCATGGCCTTTACACTTGTATCGCGATGATTTGCACACCGGGCATACATGCATGTTTGTATACTCTTTGCGATAGAGTATACAATCGTTTGGACATGCATGTATTCTTTCTAGTTCCAATCCCAATGGACATACAACCTTCTTAGCTAAATAAAGTGGTTATCGGCAATACATTTCCATCTGGAAGCATGTCCGCTAAGAGATGTAATAGCGTCGTGAAACTCTTATCGGACCAACCATTGCTTGCCTTCAATTTTAGAAGTGAAAGCACGGTGTGCAACTTTGTGTATTCCTCCTTGCAACCCGGGAACAAAGGTGTGTCCGAGTTGTCCAACAAACCCTTGAATTGATTAAACTCTCTCTGACTAGTGTAGTTCCCTTCTGCATCGTGCAACATGTGAGTAAGATTATTATCGTCATCAATGTCCAACCTATCCTCATCAAATCCATAACTAATGTCAGCTGCCATAATGCCTTCTCCATCATCCAATACGTTATCACCTTCATGTATGTTTTCCTCTTCACCGTGACTTGTCCAACGTGTATAGCCAAGTACAAAACCTCTTCGAATCAAGTGCAAGTGGATGTGCTCTTTGTCTGAAAATATTTTCTCATTCTTGCAATCAATGCATGGACAATGTATGTACTCTGTCTTCTTTTGCAACTTGTTCTCCTCAGCGGCTCTTAGAAAAGTAGATACCCCGTCGATGTAATCTCGGTTGTAACGGTTCGCATTGTACATCCATCTCCGGTCCATCTAAAATTAATTAACATGTAAAAATTGATTAAAAAACTAATCTAAATACTTATCTTGTAAAGAAGCTAGATAATAAATTCATCATCTAAAAATGATGAGCACCCACCTACCAAATTAACTAAAATTTCATGTATATTAATATCCACTAATCTTAAATAAATAAATTTAATATATGCAAGATGTATATTATACGTGCACACTAATGGAACCAAATTAATAGTAATTAAAAAACTAATCTAATTACCTATCATCTAAAGGAGCTAGATAATAAATTCATCATCTAAAAATGATGAGCACCCACCTACCAAATTAACTAATAATTTCATGTATATTAATATCCACTAATCTTAATTGAACAAATTTAATATATGCAAGATGTATATTATACGTGCACACTAATGGAACCAAATTAATAGTAATTAAAAAACTAATCTAATTACTTATCATCTAAAGAAGATAGATAACAAATTCATCATCTACCAAATTAACTTAAAATGCAATTTATATTAACTATATGCTTGATCATAATTCATCATCTATAAAAGGAACACAACATCATCTAATGAATCTAGCTAGGAAATAAATTCATCAACTACAAAATGGTAGGTAAATAAAAATAAACAAAATCCAAACTTTTCATCTCATCTACATATAAACCTTAATTGAACTAGGTTTAAAAATTAAATTGCAACAAGATTAACACAAATCAAGAGAGGAGAAAAAATAACTCACCAAGGAACAACTAGAGGAAGTACAACACAAGAATTGGAGAAAATGAAATCTAAAAATTAGAAGTTTTGGTTTGCTCTCGGGAGGAAGAAGACCAGTGTTGCTACTGACCACCTACTTATAGGCGGTATTATCAGTGGCGGTTGTTAATTAGAACCGCAACTGATTATATTATCAGTGGCGGTTCTATCCTCGAACCGCCAGTGATAATGAATTATCAGTGGCGGTTCGAGGATAGAACCGCCACTGATATTCTTCCCGCCATTTTCAATATAGAACAGCCACTGATAATTATATTTGTGGCGGTTCGAAAAAAACCGTCACCTATTGCAGGTTTTGGCGTAGTGTATTATGCTCTTCATAATAAATCACATCCTATTTGCATAAATCATTATTTTTTCAATATGTTTACCTAGCCTAACATTATCCTACCATCATGCTGAAAAGAAATATGTTTAACAAACTTCCAAAAATTCTTTCCTTATTAATTTAGTTATTATTGCATAGTTAATAATAATGTTAGACTTCAATAGAAAAGACATAAAACAACTGGTTACCCAAATATTTTTATAGAAATGGGTGCATAGTAGAATAAGGATCATGATAAAATTGGTTCCAAATAAATTCAACTTTGTTTGCAAAGTTTCTATATTTAATCTACCTTTATATCTACTATTCAACCTAGTATTAAAATATTTTTCCAGAATAGCTTTTCAAAATATTTTTCCATATTTTGGAAGATCATGATTTTAGATGAATTTAGAAATTGGTTCATCTCATTTGGATTTCAAATGCGAAAGGTATTCAAGTTTGAATCTAAGTCGGTTCTGGAAAATCCAAAGAAAATGAAAAATACGCTTTCAATACTTTGAAAGCGTTTTTCCTTTTTTGTGGTTTATTTCAAATCCCGGCGGACTGACAGGTGGGGCCTGTGGTCAGTGAGAGAGAGAGGCTGAGAGGCGTAGAGGCTGACAAGGGGGATCCGCATGTCAGTCACAGAAAAACAGAGGCTCACCTTCGCGGCGACTTGCTTGGCGGCTCGGTGGTCGATTCATCGTGCGAGGAGCATCAGGGAGGTAAGGCGCACCCAGGGACGGTATCGATTTGACCAGAGACGAGACGAGCCGAGGCGAGCTGGCACTGAGAGGAGGTGGCGGCAGCAATGGCGGATCGCCGGAGAAGAAGACAACCGGTTCTGAGCTCGAATGGGTAGCTGGATGAGCATTAGGGGACATTAGGGGTTCCATTTTTGCGGTTAATGGGGTCGGAGGCTTACCGGATCACCTTGCCACCCGACGGCCAGCCGCGAAGAAGAAGGACGATCGGTGGTGGCGAGGTTCTAAATGAAGAACGAGAGATATTTTTGAGGGCTTTTGCTCCTTACGAGCTATTGATGCTAGCGTGTGAAGGAATTGGGCGGAGGATCTGTGTACTGGCTCGAATTGGGTTTGATTTGATTGCTAGGGTTCTTCGGCCATGGAAGAGATGAGGGAAATTGGCAATGGTTCAGTGTATGGAAGTAGATGATATGAGAGGGGAAATGAAGGGAACTCTACGGCGATCACAGAGCAGCTTTTATAGCTGACGATTTGCTGTAGAGAAGCCGATTACGTGGTGTGAACTCGGCGGAAGAATTGCGGCGCTAGAACAGGGATCGGTTGGGCGAGCTGCGGGAAATCTGTTGAGGATGGCGGTGTGGCAAGGAGAGGACGATGACGTGGTCTCGGGAGGCGCAAATCACAGTGATTGGCGTTTACAAAGGATGGCGCGAGTTCGTTCTCTGCTTCGGGGCTTCGGCGCTCCAAGGAAGACGAAGGCTGAGGCCTCCGGCTGGCGTGTGGGCCGAATAGGGAAATGGGGTCCACAGGTCAGCGAAAGGCGAGGTGACGTCAAGCAATTTCAGCGAACAGAGCTCGGTTTGGTTCACTGAATCTGTTATCTCTCTTGTCACAAAATGTAAAAACATACTCAAAACTTAAATTTTTTAATCTATTCCTATCTCCTAAGACATTCTCAAAGGCACCTATCTCTCATAAAAACTCATTCATTAAACTTTATTCAACCTAGGCTATGCATTCGTGCTTGAGCCCAGCTTAACATATTAGGTTGTAATCCAATTAGTTATATCAAATGAAATACCATTCAAGATCTTACACAAATATTAATAATATAAGCAATATTCACTTAACATCCTCAATCACTCAAAACTTTGGCAATCATATTTATATGTACACTCACATGTCTATTCAGTTATACAATAATCTCGACTCCAAATTCATCTCATAAGAAAAGTAGCAGATCAGCCAACTATTAATGCTCAAAATAATAACCTGGTTCATACTCAATGAAATCATCAAAGAGATTAATCAAGTACTAAATTACATGCACACACCAAGTTTCATCTTTAATCACTGTTTAGGTTGCAAACTACATTCTCTGGCATCCAAGTACACCACATAAATAACAGAATCTAAATACATCCTTTGGCCTCAAGTTTTCATCACTAACACAACAGTTCAGTTTTTACCCATCAGACTCAAAATTTCATTTCCAGACATCAGTTTACACTTCTAGAGGGAGATCACCTTGCATTCAATTAAGGCAAATTCTCTGATGGCTTAGAAGGAAAATCCAATTGGGTGCTGTCAAACCGACTTGCAAACGACCAAGCTTTGAGTCCATCCCTTTTCTCACTGCCCATGCTTGCAGCAAGCTGCCAGCTTGCCCATTCTCTGCCCATCCTGCCAGCTTGAGGCCAGCACCCTTCTTGCCCATACCAAATGCCAAATGGCAGGGCAAACCATGCATGCAGTTCACCTGCACTTTCAGCCCACAGATTTACCCAAATTCAACCCTGGTTTCTCACCCCCATGTCGGTTTCAACTGCAGTATAAAAAGGAAACTCACCACTTGCACCCTTTCATTATCCACGCTACTCCAACTGTTCTTTTAGCTGCCCTCGATTGAAAGCCAGAAACAGCCAGAAAAAGGAAAGAGGCCAGCGATAGTCCTCTGTCCCCCACCTTTGCTCCTACCACTCCTCATCTCATCTTCGCTGCAGCCACAAGGTACCACTCTTTAGCTAGATGCATTTCCCCTTTTTCCAGCCAATAAAAGTAAATGCTACTCATTTCGATTAATTAAAGCACAAATCAGTATTTCAAGAAGTCTGAACCTCTTCTATGAACCAAACCTGCGTATATGTATAAAAGACATGATCATATGTCCAGGTAATTGTATTTCTTTTAAATAGCTGATTTAGTAACAAATAACACCCAAACATGGTATTCTTAGATTAATCAGAAACTAAAAACAACCATGGTTATATGCAGTGTCATGATAATGCCCTCCTTAATTTAGGTTGGGCATAATGTCAATGGCAAGATCAACTTAGCCCTTCTCTACCATGATCTTGTAAAACCTCTAGGCATGCACAATCTCGCATAGTATTTACGTTTCATGCACAGAGTAATGAGAATGAGGATCCTGGTCACCAGTATGATCATGCATACAATCCTCCCAATTCACCAGCAAGTATATTCATAAATCAACAAATATGAACAGATTTGGTAGATCAAAGCATGTTGATATCTTAAGCTATATGGAGTGTTACTAAACCAACAGAATAATCATGGCAGAAGACAACCATATATCATTCTATACCTTAATAAGTAAACTCAAAGCATGCTCTTTTCCATGAGTTTAAGCTTTAAAATGTATCAGATATATATATATATATATATATATATATATATATATATATATATATATATATATATATATATATATATATATCATCAATGTAACATCAAAACCTTAAAATTAATAATCCGAACCTCTCAACCCTAACGACATATTGATGCAGAACACAAGAATTCATGCAAATCTCTCTGTCTTTAGACCTCAAAAACATCTATATATGTATATATATATAGGCTTCATAATACACTTGCACTTCTGAACACCTCTCAATACCATGAACACAAGGTACAGATCAATCAGCAGAACATAAAATAAAAATCATCTTGGTAAGCAATCGTATGAAGAGACAGAGTCATAAATAACCATTTCATATAAATGATTAAGCATGCTCATGTAAACCCCAGAATGGTACTCCACACCACTAGCACAAGTTTTATCACAAGTGTTAAACTAATTTGAAATCTCATCAACTAATCAAAATGCTATTTATGCAATCAGACAACTTCGGGCCTTATGCCATGTAAGCACAAAAGAATGTAAAACACAAGCATCTCTTGCATATCTCAACCATGCCAATATGTTTATGTTAATGAAACACTATATTATTCAGACTTTAGTATGCTTCAGAGAATACATCACGGAAATGTCAAGCTACGAATTAAGCAACTCCAAAGACCACATTTTTACCAGCATAGGCATATATAACCATGTATATACGCATGGATATATATAGCCAAATATTCATGCACTGACATAATTATCCTATGCCTTAAGTTCAAAACCCCAATCAAGATATTCAGTCTTAAATCTATACAGGTCTATACATCTTAGATCAACAAATGCAAGTACTAATCTGTCACATCCATGCAAAACCGACAAGACTCAGCACGCAAGAAATTTTCTTTTGCTCTGTATCTATCTTATTTCAAATGTCTAACACACTATTCAATTGAAAAACTCAATACTTAAGCATCTGAGAACATGAAAATCAGTAGATGGGGAGAAAGTAGAACTTAGCTTTTAGGGTTTGGGGGGGGTTGAGCCGGCAGTAGGCGAGGTGAGCGCTCTCAGCTCCTCTGAGGGTGCGGCCCGCCGCGAGACCCATATCTTGAGGCCGGTCAGAGCATCGGCAACCTAGAGCATAGGAGGAAGAATAGGATTAGAAAGAATGGAAAAAAAATAAAGAAGTAGTGCTTAGCTTGGGGGTAGACAGGGAAGTCGTCGGCGTCGGGAGCGCCAGATCCGGCGCAGGTGAAGGCGGTGCGGTGCGGGGCCGAGATGGCGGTGGTGTGTGGTGGAGGCGGCGGTGCGCAGGGGAGAGGTTGAAGGCCGGCGCGGTGCAAGGGGGGAGCCAGGGAGGGGTAACGGCGGTAGGCGGCGGCGCGGCGGGAGGCCGAGAGGTTGGCGGCGCTCGGCGCGCACGGGATAGAGACGGCGCGTGGTGGATCGGTCTGTGCAGGAGAAGGTAACGAGAGGGAGAGGATGAGGCAGGTGCGGCGCCTGTTAAGGGAGACGATGAGAGAGAGAGAGAGGAAGGGGATCGGTGGAAAATTAGAGAGGGGAGAGTGAGGCGACGACCTGGTGAAGTGAGAGTAGAGGGAGGGTAAGGAGCGGTGGTTTTAGGGTTAGGGTTATAAAAATATATATATATATATATATATAAATAGGAAAATGATTCCATACTCCTGGGTGTACGTACTCCCACCTCCAGTATACCGTTTAAATGACGTTGTTATACCTCTTTATCCTTTTGAGTATACTCTAATACTGATTATAAGATACCCCAAAGTGAGTTTCATGAAAAATTTCATTAAAGTCCACCCTTTGTAGCATAATTTGTTTATATATTCCTTTTACATATGGAAAAGGGTATGTAGCAAAAAAATAAAGGCTCTGATGAAATTTTTTCAACCATGTCGCATTGGAGTATTGTAGAATTATTATTGGAGTATACCGAAAGTGATAAAGAAGTATAAAGCGTTCATTTAAGTGGTATATTAGAGGTGGGAGTATGTACTCCTGGGAGTACGGAAAAGGCTTCCTATATAAATAAGTATATATATACATTAATATTCATAAAAAAATATAAATAAAAAAATCATGTAAAGAAATAGAGTGTTAAATAATTAAGTAAATAAATAACCAAATAAGCAAATAGATAAATATATATATATATAAGTAATAATAATAAGTAAATGACTAAATGATTGAATAAGTAAATAAAATTGTAAAACAAAATAACATCTGTTTAAACTGAACCATGATATCAAAATAAGGAAATAAATCAAGAAGAATAGTAGAAAACAATGTCCAAAATTTATTTTTGTTTTCTCTTTTCTCTAAATCAATTTATGATCTAACTTTCCTAGCGATGATACTTAGATGAACCAGTAAAACGTCACGCACCTCAATCTCGAGCAATTTAATAAATTGTCTCACAATTTACTAAATGAAAAAGTTACATTTAAAATTAAACCAAAATTTGGAATTTATGAATATTAAAATTTTGATACTCTTATTAGGAAATTCGCTCAATAGCAGCAGAGGGCAACTAGAGCCACTTCGTGTGGTGGACAGCTCTGTGATCTCTCATCCAGGCAAGTCGCCCTTCGACCATGTTTTGTGAACTGATTTTGTGGCTTGGGTTGTTTGAAACTCTTGCATTCATCACAAAAGTTAGTTTCTAAAATAAATTAAATCACACTTATTGGATCAGCTAGATCCAGTGTTAGAACCATAACCTTAGTGAGGTTATGGAGTAAATGGTGGGTGGAGGAGTTCAGGGTATGAACAACCCCGGTTGGGTTGCTATGAAAGTCAGGGCTCCTCCACATAGGATATCATTTAAGGACAAACCAAACTGGTGCTTACCTCAAAATCGACGCAAACCGTGCTGACCATAGACTCGGTATGGGACGGGCTGAACTAAGTAACCGACAAGTAGCTGACTCTGCCAAGGTGAGAAAGGTGATTGTACTAGGTGAGGGCAGTCACCCTAGGGCGAGACGTCGGGGGAGGAGTCTCGACCCGCGTGCCTTTGGTGAGGCGAGGCGGTACGGCAGATGTCAGAGTATGGTTGGTCAAATGTTCTATTTCCTTTGTTTATTAGTGTGACAAAGGAAGCACACTGTGACAATAAGCACACCTCTGATCAGAGTCAAATGTGATATCACTCCTAGCTTTCGGGTTTGGAAGTGCGTCGTGTGGGTTTTCCTCTAACACAGGATGTAAGACCCCACGTTGTTTTGCTGTCAGTAGATTTAAAAGTTAAAACTTGACACTTTCTAACAAATGGGTAAAGGGGTACTTTGGATAAAGTACTACCTTGGAGTGGCGGCTTGGTGGCCGAAAATTATATTTATATACCCATGCATAAAGGTTCCGCGGCTTGCTGAGTACTGGTGTACTCAGCCTTGCTTTCTCTATTGTTTTTCAAAGCATATTGAGTCTACCCACCCAGATAAGATAGAAGGCGATTTTCTTGATGATATGAATTTTTATGATAATGCTGATGTTGCTGTGGAGGGATATGAATACGAGGGGGCTGACGACCAAGACCTGGCAAAATAAATCTACTCTCAGAAGGGAGGTATCTAGAATAATACTGTAATATTAGGCGGGCGGTGTAGAATCACCGTAGCCGGACCTAAGACTGTACTATATGTACATTAAGAATAATCCCCGATTACTATTCGGTGGAAATTTCTATCTGTGCATGTGTTGTTTTCCTTAGCCTGATCCTGGCGCACTCTGCTCTGTGGTGTTTCCACTGGTTCTGGCCTGGTCTGGCAAAGTGGGGGCATCACAAAATTAATAAGAATTTTATTGAGTGTACTAGAGCTAGTTTAGAACCTACCATAAAAATGTCTGACCTATTGGATTTATGTATAATTTATAGAAATTCTGACGAGCCACTGTGCACAAAATTGTGTTTTCTGTTTTTGAATTTTATGCAAGTTTATATCTTGTCAAAACTTTTTGAAACTTTTTATAGGAGTTCTTCTTCATCTTATAAGTCTTCAGTAACAATTTGGATTTAATATATTTTATATTTTAATTATAAAAATTCTGACAATCTGATTCTTATATTTTCAACAATTCTGTTTTTGAATTTTTATAAATATCAAACCTAAAGATTATCTCCTAATATTTTTACTGAAGATGAATATATACAGGGAGAAGATAATATAAATATTTTAACATCGAAATTATGAACATTTAATTTCTGACATTTTTACTATTACTAGTCTTGCTTCATTAAATTACCTTTCTTTTCATCATTTAATATTTTGTCATGACTTTAAAATTATATTTTGTGTTTTGGATAGCTCCACGAATTGTTACAGCAATTTTTCTTATTTTTTTGTTTTACAAATCTTTTCTTATTACTTAAGTAATGGTTGATTGTTTAGAAAAAGGAATTTTCCTTTCAAACAATAATCGAAAGAAGTCAAGAAAACTCATAGAAAATTCAGAAAAATCCAGGGAAATACAAATTAAAACTTCTTCAAATATATTATTTAATTTATTATTATTAATCATTTTTCGGGATGTTACACTTAGCTTAGCACATACTTAGTTGGCCTCACATGACATGGAATTAAGAGGCACTAGTGAGTCATTAAAAAAGGAAATGAAAACAGGAAAAGAAGAACATAGAGAGGAAGCTCACAGAACAAGAGATGGTGTCATGGAGGAAGCTCGGGCATGCATAGCCGGTGGCAACCATTCAGTAGGGGAACCAAGAAAGCAACTTGAGGTTTCTATTTGGTAATTTGTGGCTGCGAATGGGAGCTGGCTGGGTGAGGCTTGCTCACTGGCTTTTATAGCCCAGCAAGGCTGTGGAGAAGATGATGGGTGGGCTCGAGCATTGTTCATTGAAGTGACACAAAACAAACCTCATCTCCTCCTTATCGCCAGCAGATCTGGATTGCATTCAATGAACCGGATATCAATCTTGTTGATAATTTAATGAGGCATTTATGGCATGTACTACAGATAGGTTCGAAGGTACTGAAAAATTATCAAAATTATCTCATGGTTTTATAATTTATAAAAATTCGAACAGTACACTGTGCAAAGATTTCAGTTTTCTGTATTTAATTTATCTGGGGATACATAACTTATGAAATATCTTTTAAATTTTTTTTGTAGATTACTTATAGCTTTATTAGTCTCCTATATAATTTTAAGCTTCGAATTATGTATATTGTATTTACTAAAATTCTGACATTGGAATTACCAGATTTTCAGCTTTTCAGTTTTTGAATTTTTAAAATCACCAATATAATTATTATTTCCTGATATTTTACTGTTCATATTCTGATCCAGAATTATTTTAATATAAAAAAATTCATGTCTAATTAATGCATAATTATTTTTATTTAAATTTGAAAAATTCACTGTTGCTAGTCAAGGATTCATTAATTGCACTCTTAATTGTTTTGATTTGACATGTAACTTCCTAAAATATCTTGGTATGACCCTTAACTGCCAAAATTAATTTCTGAATAATTTTATATGTTTAAATAAATTTTGTTTATTTTTTTTCTTATAAACTTTTTACTCTTTTCTTTATCTATTGTCATGATTATATGAAAAGATTTTTCCTTTGGAAAAAAATCAAGGAAATTCTAGAAAATTAGAAGAATTTCAGAAAAATACATAAAAATCATCAATAAATATATTTTAATGTTGAACTTTATTTGCTTTTTGTACTTTAAGTTTTGTATTGTAGAGAAAATGAAATTAGTACAATTAAAGATTCTCTTAAGAACCAAAATTCAAAAAAAAATTAGATTAGTTGGAATTTCAATGTAAATTTTTATTTCCAACTTATTTTCATATTTTGTTTGATTTGAAGTTTTATGTTGCAACTTATCCTTTTGTTATGGTTGGATTTCAAGATATTGAAATAGAAGATAATATTTTAATCATTCTTAATATTCTAATTAAAAATTCTGTTCCATTACATTTTCTAATTTTTATATTTCTATTTTTATTATTTAGAATTTTGGGATGTTACATCCTTGAGCATCTGACCTCAACACGTCGGCACTAGCCGCCTTCAAGTATTGCTTTCTGGATATACGCTCCTAGTCTGACATTTCGCATGGTTCAGAAGCCCGTTCCATCTTTTTCACTTTTCCCATACTCAAGAAAAAATTATGTGCATTAGCATCAACTTTAGTCTTCTCAGGTGATGGCACTTTTTTAAAGTGAGATGTTACACTGGCGCTTACATGCTTTTTCCGTTCTTCTTCAGTCATCTCAGTTGGTAATTTCTTTTGAGGTTGTGCTGGCTTCACAGATAATTAAGATTTCTTAGATGACGGTGCCGACTTCGGAGATGGCGTTGGTGTTCGATTCTTTTCAGATGTCACCGGAGGAATTGGACTTTTTCTGGTTGGTGCTGGCGAAGGAGTTGGACTTTTTCTGGGTGGTGCCGGCGGAGGTGTTGGATTTTTTATGGGTGGTGCCAGCGGAGGTGTTGGACTTTTTTTGTATGGTGGCGACAAGGGAGGGAGTTCTCTGTGTGGAGAGTACGGTTGATCATCATCTTCGTCGTCCTCATCATCAGAGCCAAACTTAATCAAGCTCTTGCACCACACGAGGAAGCCATGCACGTTTTCTCCAAGTTTGTTGTTTCTGTTCTTGCTAGGGATCTCTACCTCAATTTTATAGTATTGGCGGACTACATTGTCCACTTCAACCCTGGCGAATCCCAGCGGTATCGGGCGATAGCTCAAAACCTGCGACTTCTGACATGGGCCCTGCCCTCAGCCACCTTGATGGTAATGCCATGTGCGGATAAATGTAGCTTGCACGGTGTCGGTTCTACGATGTCATCCACAGGAAAATGAGAGCTTTTTTTACTACTTGCACCACATCCTTATCTAGTTCCGCTCTCTGTTCCTCTAACGCTCTCGCCACAAGAACTTTTATTGGATGGTTTAGTTGATCTTCTCTTATTCTCTTCGGACGTCTATACAACCATGCGTCTGACAGGAAGCCTTCTTTCCACGGCACCAAACCAACTCCTCGGCTGCGACCAGGGCACTCCTTGTTACCCAGGGCACGGTTAGCTCATCATTCTCCCTTTGTGGCCTAAAAGATACCTGGGAAGATTGCATGTGAGCATCGGTGATTCTGCGCGACACTTCCTGTGGAATATATATAACCAGGTATCTCCATGATTGACCCAGAGACGTCCGGGGGGATAAGCCCAAGAGGAAGGCCCAGGATGATATCCCCCGCACTAGGCCTTGTTGCCATGCGCTAGCGGGTACATTCCATAGATAGTTGAACATATATTTGGATGTAAAAGATATTGTTGCAATCCGAGTCGTTTATAAGGAAGGTAAAAATGTAAGCTCTATCCTGTAACCGACTAGAATCTAGTAACCGATTGGGATCTCCTAACCGATCGGAACTCTGTAAGTCGCACCACCCCCAATATATAAGGGAGAGGGCGGGCATCAACATAGGCATCAAGCCCTAGAGCATAGAGCACCTCATATCGCCCAAAGCACATTGCGCCTTGAGCAACCACAGATCCGGATATACAGCAATATAATCCCAGCGCACAGGACTAGGGTATTATCTCCTCCGCGAGAGCCTGAACCTGTATAATCCCTTGTCTTGTGTGACCATCGAGTTTGAGATGTAGCGCATGCCCCATAATTTCATTGTCGACTACAAATGTCGACAGTTGGCGCGCCACGTAGGGGAAGCGCTTCAATCTTTTCCTATAGACTTGATGGCAGCAATCGGCGGGGTCATCGCCACCTTCGTCTCCGGCCAAGCCTTCCGCTTCAGTAGTCTGGACTTCGTCGCAGATATGCACGGAGAGCTTGTCCGCCTGGTTCAAAACCAGATCCAATCTGGTGAAGATCAGGTCAAACCATCTCAGGTATGCCACTTTGACTTATCCAGGGAACCAATCGGCATGATGAAAAACTGCTGCGATTTTTGTGGCGTCTTCGCGATCGAGGAGCAGAGGATCGATCTCCAACAAGAAGACAAGGAAGCTGCAGAAGAAGATCGTCTTCGCAAGAGTAAGGATGTGCTGGCGCGGTCTCTTTGATCGCGCGGCCGCAATGTCCGCGAAGATATCCTGCAGTCTAGGTTGGGAGACCAATCTGTCTTCTGCACGCCGATGCAGAATGTCGTCGCCTCGAAAACGCTTCTCGACACGCTGGACCCAATGATTGCCTCGGATAGCCCGGCAGCCCCGATCGTGGCCCAGATAAAGGCCATGGTGACGGCCGCCGCAATCCAGCAGAACCAAGAAAAGCCGGTGGGTGAAGCGCACTCACGCTCCCATGCGGCAACCCGTGTCGCCAGTAGTCGGACTGCAACCAGTCAGAACACCGAAAGTCGGCGCCACGCACCACCAGTCGGAGACGCACGTCGCACCCTCAACCGCGACCTCCGCCAAGATATCACCGCCAGACGACAGGAGTCGGATGAGGAAGAGCGAAGCGGGCGTTGCGACGACTTCGAGCGTTTTGGCACCGGCTTTGATCGGCGAAGCGATCGAAGGTGCGACGACTACAACGACCATAGAGACCGCCATCGTCGGGGCCGGGACGACGACGATCGCCGAGTCATGGACTCGCCACGCCGAATTCCACCCCGACGCAGTGACGACCATCACCGAGCCAGAGGCTCGCCGCGCCGCTCTCCCCCTCATCATGAAGAAAGATCCATCGACGGGATTCGAGCATTCACTCCTCAGCTACACCAAGTGGTATGACCTAAAGGTTTCAACCCTAAAGGCATTGTCAAGTTTGACGGTGAGCGAGATCCAGAAGCTTGGTTGCAAGTATACGCCCTAGCGGTCAAAGCGGCCGGGGGCAACCAGAATGTGATGGCGAATTACCTGCACGTCAACCTTACCCCCTCGACTCAAGCATGGCTCACGGGCCTCCTTGCCAACTCGGTGGACTCCTGGAGCGATCTCTGCGATCAATTCGTTACTAACTTCCAGGGAACCTACGAGAGGCCTGGCACTCCATGGTACCTGTACCAGTTGCACAAGAAGAAGGATGAGATGCTGAGGGATTTCATCCGACTTTTCATGCAGAAGAAGAACACCATCAGGGACGTATCTGAAGCCGTGGTGGTGGCAGCCTTCCAAAAGGAGTAAGTGACCCTGATCTAATTAAGAAAATGTCTAGGAAACCCCTGACCTCCGTGAAGGAGATGTTCGCACTGGCTGACCGCTACGCCACGGCCTCAGACGCCTTGGCCGAGCGCCAGGAAGATCGCCCACATTAGAAGAACAAGGGCGACAAACCCGAGTCCTCCAAGCACAAAGACAAGAAGCAGAAGGGCGAAGAATTAGTTGCAGTGGCCGAACGCGTCCGGCCACGAGCCATGCGAAGGGAAGGTCTTGATTATAGCATCGTCATGGAAGCAATTTGTCCTTTCCATCCCAAAGAAAAACACGCCGCCAAGGACTGCTTCACCTTGAAGCGTTTTGCGCGGGAGAGCAACAAGCAGCCGGCCCCAACAAAGGATGAAACGTCCAAGAAGAAGGATCTTCGAGAAGACGATTTTCAAGAGCCTAAGCACGAGTTGAACTACATTTACAGGGGCTCCACCGGATACGAGTCCAAGCGGAAGGAAAAGCTTACCACTCGGGAGATCAATGCAGTGGAACCAGCGGCTCCCCGATATGTGAGGTGGTCCGAGGTACCAATCACCTTCAATCGAACGGATCACCCCAACCGGGTTCTACATCCGGGTAAGTTTCCTCTGGTGCTCGACCCTGTTATATGCAGCGTGAGGCTCAAGAAGGTCCTGATTGATGGAGGAAGTTGACTCAACGTCTTGTTCTCCAAAAGTTTCAACGACATGAACATTCCCCCCTCCGAGCTGAGGCCGAGCACTCAGCCGTTCCATGGTATGATTCCTGGGGCATCGTCGCTTCCACTCAGGCAGATTTCCTTGCCCGTCACCTTCGGCGCCAAGGACAACTATCGGACCGAGTACATAAATTTTGAGGTGGCGGATTTTGAGACGGCCTATCACGCCATCATAGGAAGACCAGGATTGGATCGGTTCATGGCCATCCCGCACTACACCTACTTAATGATGAAAATGCCAGGTCCAAGAAGCGTCATCACTGTTCGCAGCGACGTCAAGCAGTCCCTGGAGTGCGACCGAGAGAACCATGAGCTCGCCGAGTTGCAGGAAGGAGCCGATGAGAGGAGGGCGATCCAAGTAGAAGCAACCACGATGCGGGAAGAGGGAGATATCTTGTCCAAAAAGTAGGACACGTCAGGGATGAAGCCTGGCGAAGGAACTAAGAATCATTCTCGACCCGTCCGACTCATCCAAAACGACTCTGATCGGGACAGGGCTTGAGGACAAATAGGAAAGCGAGCTCGTCACCTTCCTCCAAGCTAACAAAGATATCTTCGCATGGAAACCATCCGACATGCCGGGTGTTCCCAGGGAGGTGATAGACCATTCTTTGCACGTCAACGAAAGTGTGTAACCAGTCAAGCAAAGGCTTCGACGGTTTGCTCCAGATCGCCGGAACGCCATCAAACAGGAGATCACCAAGCTTTTAGCCGTAGGCTTTATAAAATAAGTGTATCATCCAGACTGGCTGGCAAACCCTGTACTTGTTTAGAAGAAGAATAAAACTTGGCGCATGTGCGTTGACTATACTGATCTCAACAAAGCATGTCCGAAGGATCCTTTCGGGTTACCTCGGATTGACCAAGTGGTTGATTCAACCGCCGGGTGTGAGATCCTGAGTTTTCTTGATGCCTACTTAGGGTACCACTAGATTCGACTAAAGGCGGAAGATCATATCAAGACTTCGTTCATCATGTTCTTCGAGGCCTTTTGCTATACCACGATGGCATTGAATTTTTTTTAAATAATATATTTTATAATTCAAATTTCAAAAATATACCACGAAATCAAAAAATTGCAAAAATGTGCTACTGTCGCCCTACCATAGGGCGACTTGCTGACTGGGCAGTAAGGTGGACTTCTTATTCGCACTACAGTTGGCGAGAGGAGAAGTCGCCCAACAGTAGGGCGACATGGGATCATGTCACCCAATGGTAGGGCGACATGTAGAAATCGCCCAATGAAAGGGCGACATGGGAGGAAATTTCCAAATTTTTGAAAAACTTTCTGAGAGACTTCAAAAAAAGTGAAAATATTTGGATAAACAGATTTAGGATTCAAGTAAATTATTTATGGTACAACACATGGATTATAAACACACATGGACACAAGGAATAACACAATTGCACATAGAGAATAATATTTATAGTATAACACAACTATCACATTTTGTCGTTCTCTTGCTCACTTGCTTATAAATTTCAGACTACCTAGGAATTTATACTCTTAACCAAGCAGATTCAAGAATCGAAACGATTCAAAACTAAATCAAGATCAAACTCTTTTCTTTCATATTTGATTCGGACTCTCTTGTTACAGGATTAATTAACTCTAACAATTGTAAATCAGATGCTTATTGCATGTGAACAATTCGCAGCATTCTGCGTGATTCCATGTGGACAAAATCGCGTTTTTGCATGTGAACAATTCGTAGCCTTGTGCGTTATTGCATGTGGACAAAATCGCGTTATTGCATGTGAATAAATTTACACTTTGCTTTGCATGTATTTTCCACTAGTGCAATAACCCATAATTATTATAGTCGACGACAACTCATGTTATGAATATTTCGTACGTAGCACTTAAACTATTTGTTGAACATACATAAGGGCAGATGCACCGAAAGTTCAGATGATAAAATAAGCAATAGATTAGATTATATTACAAGGGCATTGCAACAGTGACGAAATTGCTTAACAAACTAACTAACGAAAGCATTGTTTGTCATGGTGGAACAAATGATCGTTCCGCCTATCTGGGTACAGTCAGAATGATGTCCCACATTTTCTGCATATTACCTGACCCGTGTAAATTTGGATATTTGTCCTCAGACACCTTTAGATCCCCACTATGAAAGAACTCCATGGGGATCCGCAGCGCTCCCAGGTGTCGCCGAATGGGTGGCCTATGCCGACGCCTCGTGTGTAAGATGTAATTTTTGGTCATCCCGATTCTGCGCCCCTATATTAATACCACCCGGGTTCCCGGATGGTCTGTGTAACGCATCAAGGATTTGTTGCGTGGTGCGGACCTCGACTGGTTGCTTCCCCTTGTCCCTTCCTCTTCGAGAGGAGGTACCCTCTTGCACCTCTGTTGCGTTGGCCGTTGGCGGAGACTTGCCGAGATGCCTGCTCTGTTTCGGCTCGCACTCCACTATATGGTGCAAGAGGTGTGTGTTGGGCTTGTCCTTGTACAACCGGAAGCGTGCCCTGCAGTCAATACAGTATGCCCGCTGTGGTCGTTGAATAACACTATAGGCGCATTTGGGTCCGCTTTTCGGCGGTAGTAGCACCACGGGAGGGTTGCTCCCCGGCTATCCCATACGGAAGTTTGAGATGTGGGTCGACGTCTCCGGTCCACCAGGTTGAAGTAGCCGCACCATTCATCCTCGGCCAAGGGGCACCGGTAGAATCTTCGGTCTGCTAGTTCATCGTGTCAGGAATCAACCACTGCTTGTAGGCCATGTTCGCAAAAGTGGGGGCTTTCGGGTGGCCCCTGAGGAGGTTTCTCCTTTGACTCGAGCAATTTCGCAATTTTCTTTTTGAACTCCTGTATGCGATGAATTGGTTTTGAATTACTACTTTGTGAGTGAAGCATGAGTTCGTCGCATGAAACTCACCGATTGGTTGGCCTCTTGCCCATAGGCCCTGAACTCTGGTCGCTCTAGAACGGGGACGTATCCTGGCGGCCTCTCCCATCGGTTGAAGTTCTCGGGTGAAGCGGGGTCGGCGTCGTGGCGCTTGTAGACAAATTCGTAGTCACGTCGCTCCGCCCGTCGATCCATTGGAAGAAGCAACACCGGTCGTAGCTTTGAGAAAAGAAAGAACGATGCATGAAATGGTAATGTTACTCAGATTGTATGGACACCGGCAGTTTACCCGTAGAGCGGGCACAATGAAGAGGAGTGCGGGCGGCCGATCTCCGTGGGTAGATTGCATCATCTTCGCCGGAAGGTTGCGATCGCAATTGGGTCGGGCAACTCCGCAGAATCGGGCGTCAACGCTACTAGTATCCGGGTACTGGGCGGATGACTTCGCTGTCAAGAGGCGACGGTAGAACGACATCGTGCCCTAATTTGTGTAGATTCAGCTGGCGTGCATTGCTTGTTTGCGGTGTTGGATGTCTACCCATCGACCAGTTTTATAGTGGTGGTGAGGGGTTGCTTCACACAACTACAGCACTGATGGGCCGGCATCCTCTGTGAAAAGCCGCACGACGTGTCACCCATCATCAAAGCTGCACGACAAGGCTGACAAAGCTGATGCATGTGACTTGTCTAATCGGCCTGATAAGGTTGACAAAGCTGATGCACGTGACTTGTCTAATCGGCTTGATAAGGCTGACAAAGCTGATGCATGTGACTTGTCTAATCGGCCTGACAAGGTTGACAAAGCTGATGCATGTGACTTGTCTCATCGGCCCGACAAGGCTGACAAAGCTGATGCATGTGACTTGTCTACTCGGCCTGACAAGGTTGCACTCCGTGAGTAGGCTATTAAGCTCAAAAGCTGCGACGCCAAGATTCGTCATACTTGAAAGTAGGGCTCTCAGAATACGGAATAACAATATTTCATAACCAAAAGTAAGAGGTTACTAACATAACAAAATATATCGTATACATCTAAATACATAAGATGAAAAGCACGTCACAACGTAATAACCAAATACATAAGCTAAAATAACATAACAAACCATCGACGCCCTGTTTTTGGCGCCTCCGGCCATGGTGGGCGTGCCTCCCGCGAACTCGCCTCGCGAGTACGTCAACTGCACCGGTGGGTGGTGGGCCCTGTGTGTTCTAGCTGGAGGTGTAGCGTACGCCGGCTGAGAAGGCTGCGTCGGTGGTGGTGCTCCCTGTAACTGCGATGATCCAGACACATCCGGACCAACAAAGTATCTCGACACGTCACCATCATCGAGGTCATAATCCGCATGGGCTGCATCATCAAACTGCCCCTCGTAGTTGTCAGGGGCAGGTGAAGCTGCAGAGGAGAACCACTATGCCTGTGAGCCTGTAAGAAGTGAAGAATTGTTGGTGACATTCAAAAAATAATTAGACAACATACGAAGTGTGACGAAGTACTCACCTCTGACGTGAGGTGCTAGACCAGCGTGTCCAGAAGCTCGCCCTGTCGCGTAAGTCGACGTGACGGTGGGACGGGAGGACGTGGCGTGTGAAGATGTACCTGGAGCACTCCTCCCTGCAGTAAGCGGCACGCCGCGAGCGGCATCAGCCACATCACGAGGCGTGCAGCATCCTGCCAACTCGAGAGTGCGTCTGGCGCTCTCCCTGAACCTCGCGAAGAAGGAGGTCATGTCCTCTCTGGTCACGTCTACCCCACGAGACAGACGAGACAGGATGCTCCCAGACTCCTCGTAGTACTGGGCTAGCACATCAGTCTGAAAAATACGTTACGAATTAACCTAACACATTACTCTGGAAAATGCCATACGAAAATACATCGTACATTAGACAAAACTTACCGCACCGTGCAGAACCGAGTCCGTATGGCGGGGATACGTGTCCCTCACCCTGGGGATGTGTCTAGGAGGATCCGGGTCGACACGTACCAAACACATGGGTATGGGAAGTGTACCACTGTCGGTACCCCTGGTACGTCTGCGGGTTGTACGGCGCATCCTCGGCATGGACGTCGTCCAAGGCTCCTCCACACTCCTCGACCCATGGCGCCATACGTACATGCCATGGGGTGCCCCCATGCCCGCCCCTCCTAGTCTGCCTGTGGATAAGGAAAAATATAGCATTATTACATGTCATTACACCGTACAGATTAGAGAACATCGATGTAGGGAACTTACGTGTGGACGCCGTGTGGGACCTGCTGGCCGACCTAGACAGGGAACTCCTGTCGTAGACCGAACTGCCTCATCACTCGATGGACAGCGTAGCCCTCGACCAGGACGTCGAACACGAGGAACCGACGTGTACGCCAGTACGCCGCGTCGCGTGTGCATAGGGTGGACAATCCACCCGTCACACGTAGCTCGACGTCTCCCGCTATGTACAGCGTCCAGCATATGCGGTCCTTGGTGAGGTGGTCGAAAGCAGCGACGAACTGCGGGTAGCTAAGCCGCACCGTGCTGTGTGCCCACCTAGGCTGCAGTTACGACAGAAAAATCAACATTACCATTAGTACTGAGAAATGTTAAAGCGTAGGTTTCACAACTGTGGTTTGCAATATCTTACCCGTCGGTAGCACCAGATGGTGCCCATAGTTGGCGCGTCGACATCATCATCACCATCGTGTAAAAGAGGACTCGTGTCGATCCTGGGGCGCCCAATCTGGAACCTCTCGTATGCCCAAAGCTGCAGAAGCAGTGGACACCCGGTGAGGATCGACCCGTCGGCGATCCGCCCACGCCGCCGCAGATCCCATGACGTCGCGCAGAGGACCACGACCCCAGAGTATCTAGCGACACGGCGTCAAGGGGTGCGTCTGCGATCACCCTCGCGAACTGGACGAAGTTCCTGTCCACGCTATCCCCGTGGGAGCTGGTGAACATGCACCAGCCAAACAGCCAGAGCAGGTACGCCTCAAGGTGGCGGCTCACCCTCGCTCGTCCGCGAGCTCGGACGATGTGCTCACTTTGTAAATTTAAGTTTTCTTGTTAGTCTAGCCAATATATATATGCGGTTAAGTTTGAAAGGTTAGTTGCTTACCATGAACCGCCGGCCACCGTGTGTGTCGCCATGGGTGCTTTGGTGAAGGGTCGATGTACGCAGACGTGTAGCACACCATGGAACTGCGCAAGTACCTCATCCCGCCTCAACGGGTCGACGTCCTGCGGCACCACAGGGTGATCGGGCCGATCGGGAGACCGAGGAGGTAGGAGACGCCCTCCAAAGTGATCGCCATCTCCCCAGCGGGTAAGTGGAAGGTGTGCGTCTCGGTCTCCACCGATCCACCGAGCGCGGAGAAGGGACTGTCAAGCGGGAACCGTGGCTCGCGCCCCTCCCTGCGCACTGCGTGCGCTCCACCATCCGTGCGCTGGCGATAATCCCGCCGCCGCAGCCTACGAAATGTAAATATGAAATTAATATGAGCATCGCACTAGTTAATTAAAACAGATTATGATACTGTATCAGGAATATTTTGGAATTAAAAGATAACTACATTACCTGGGGATCCAACGTGGATCGAGGGTCCAAAGCTCCTGCGGTGGCCTCGGCTGTAGTACGCACGCCTCCCGAGGGTCTGTCCTCCTCCTCCGTGAAGCGGTGGCGAAGTGTGCACGGTGACGACCGTCAACGACTGGGTCTACCAACTCAAAGGGCCATTCGTCATCTACAGCCTAGTGAGCCATACCTGCAAATTACAAAAAGGAAAGTTACATACAAATAAATACACAAGCATCAGAACAATACATCGAACCAAATGCGTACAAATAAATACACAAACATGAGAACAATACATCGAACCGAATGAGTACAAATAAATACACAAGCATCAGAACAATACATCGAACCAAATGCGTACAAATAAATACACAAGCGTCCACAAAATATAATCAAACAGATTACAACGCACACTACATCAGCAAAATATTTTAGAACAGGTTACAACGAACACTTCATCAGCAAAATATATTAAAACAGATTACACCGAACACTTCATCAGCAAAATATATTAAAACAGGTTACAACGCACATTACATCATCAAATTATATTAAAACAGATTACAACGCACATTACATCATCAAATTATATTAAAACAGATTACAACGCACATTACATGAACAAAATATTAATTTGACATATAGCATCTAATAGTTCAAATAGCTTCTCGGAGTCCGATGACGCCGCCCACCACGCCTGCGCATTTAGCGATCCTTCCCCCGCCGTCGGGTTGCCATCTCCTCCTTTGTCCTCTTCGTTATGTGGCAGGCAGTTCTTGAACGTGTGACCTGTTCGCTTGCACAACGAACATTTCTTTACACGCTTACCAGTTTCAGACTCATCCATATCATTCCTGATACGCCTTGTTTTGCGACGGCCTCCTTTGTATGATCTTGCATCTAAGTCAGGGACCCAGAACCTTTCATCGACACTAGGGGTTGTGGTGAAAGAACCGACAACACCATAACCATACAACTCCTCGCCCCAGGTTGCCATCACCTTTTCCTATGTAAAATATTCAGATAGATATGTACCGGGTCGCATTCCAAATAATGCACATGCAGCTATCACATGAGAACATGGCCTATGCAATAGGAGGGGTTTGTTACACGAGCATTGACATTCAGCCTGTAAGATGCACTCTTGGGTGATAACCTTCTGGTTTGTTCCCCGCCGTCCTTTATCCCTGCATATCACCTCGAAGCGCAGTGTTCGTGAACCTACTTTGATAGCTCTATGCTTGCCCGCCTTCTTACTCTTCTCATCCATGTATTTACTTATCATGCTTGAGTACAAGGCATTCTCATCTCTCATTACTACTTCAGCAGCTTTATGCCTATCCACAAAATACTTGGTTGTACCCTGCAGCACTCACTCGACAATTCCTACCAACGGGAGACACCTCATCCCTCTCATTACCCAGTTGTACACCTTCGCCAAGTTGGTCGTCATGACACCGTATCTAGCACCATGTGTGTCATGTAACAATGACCACTTTTCTTTGGGCTCGTGCTTTATCCAGTCCGAAAAACATTTTATCGGCCTTTGCCTTCGACGACGACTCGTCGCCTCATCTTCTGTTGCCAGAGGGAATAAAGGCTCTGCCTGCTCCTATGTTACACTGCTAGTAGTCTCTTTGTGTTTTTTTGTTAGCTCATCAAGATTCTTCCAAAGAGTACGGAACTTGCTATCTTGGTTCTGCTTACATAGCCTCTTGAACATGTTCATCAGTTCCTTGTTCTTGAATTGCTTATAGAAGTTCGCGCCCAAATGCCTCATGCACCATCGGCTCTCCAAGTCAGTCCAGGGAAATGGCTCCTCTTCCCCTGTTTGCAACTGTTTGATGGCACTAAGCAGACCCGCATGCCTTTCATGCAGTATGCACACATGTTGGCGAGTCTTCACCACCCCGATCTTCAAGTTCCGCAGGAAACACAGCCAACTCTCATAGTTCTTGCTTTCCACGAAGGCAAAGGCAACAGTGTAATTTGGTTGTTCACGACGCCACACGGTATCATTATTTGTCCTTTGTATTTCCGGTCAGAATGTACCGTCCACACACAACAATGGGCGATAGTGATAGAACGCCTAATGCAAGCTCCGAATGCGAAGAAAACTCTTGAGATGCCTCTTGTTCGCCACTTCCTTGACAGCGATCGATAATCATAAAAGTACCAGGAATTCTTCCCTGAATGCAACTGAGCAGTGTAGGCAGATTATGGTACGAGTCTTCAAATTTTCCAAATCTCATTTCTAAGGCCTTCTGCTTCGCCCTCCATGACTTCCCGTAGCTAATTGTGTACTAAAATCTGTTCTCAATTGCTCGGATAATAGCACGGGGCTCAAAATTCAGGTTCTCAACTATCTCCGGGTACATGACACTCGCGATATACCCGGACGACAGGTTCCTGTGAGCCACCAGGGTTTCCTTAGTCATACAACTATGTTGTTCAACCTTCGAACATAGCAAGTGGGTGCCCCATTTGGGCTTGTACGCGTGCCCTCTCCAGGGGCACCCTTGCATCTCGCACACCACGTCGTAGCAGGTTGGGGTGGACTTTTTAACCCTGAAAGTTCTTCTTAGTGATAATGCCCAATCTTTGATAGCATCCTGCACTTCCTCTTTTGTGGGGTACATGCTGTTAGGTCTCACCTCATTGTCGCTATACTGCCAAGGTGTATCATTGCCTTCATTTACAACCAGGTTATTAAATTGATGCGTGCTCCAATCTGCTGGCACAAGTGGCTCCACATCTTCATCTTCCTCTTCCGAGTTATCGTCGTCTTCCACTTCTACTTGTTCATATTCAAGGTCTTCCTCTTCCATCTGTGCTATTACTTCCTCAATTTCCTCACCTTCGTCTACTTGCCCCCGTGCATCTTTCCCAATGTTTCCATCATCCTCCCCAATCTCAACTTGCTCACCACTCTGGTAGACGATATCCTCATTGCAACCCTCAACATGCTGCTCCCGGCTAGACTCCCCAATTTCAGTGTCACCATAAGTGAAATCATTTTGAGCCTCACTACGCTCACCGGCGTCCAGCTGCTGCTGCGGTGCAATAGCCCTTTCATACGCTTGCACCAAAAGCACCCGACACCATCCACGTTGGTCAGCCCCCCTCACATATGACCTCCAGGATGTAGTTCCTTTCAGCTCAACCAACTCCCAATAAACAGGATAATCTCGCATGGTGCAAAGGCAAGATAACTTGAGTTGCCACTTCTCTTGTTCCATCCGAAACGTATAATACAACCAATTCAACACAGAAGCAAATGTCCGCTCTTCAACCCTACTTAAACTTCTATCCACATACTGAAAGTTACTCAGATCCGCACCCTCCGAACCATACATGACAACCCCTTCTCCATAAAAGATTCTAAATGGAACTCGTTCTGACATATCTGCGAACCTATTCATTAGCACACGAATTAATTACTCTTCGTATAAAGTACTTCGAGAAATATATATCTATCTACATTCCTAAAAATATACATCTCTCTACTTCTATTTCTAAAAACATCTACATTCCTACAAATATCATTACTTCAAAACTAAGTGTGCCCATTTTTGATGCAAAAAACTATTACGGCCTTAAATTTTCAAGTTGTTCAATTAGCATGTATATTGTTATGGAGCAAAACTAGATTCTGAAAACTATGCAAAAAATATGTACATTAAAATTATTTCTAAAAAACATCTACAGCCCTAACAATACATATATGTGCACTTCTATATGTACAAAAACATATCGATCTACATGCATTTCCGCAAACCGACTAAAAATATAACTACATTTTGTGTCTAAACACTACCATCATTTCTTGCTATACACTAAATCTAACCCTAAACACCAAACAAAATAAACCGCAAAAATAAACTATATCTAACCCTAACCCTAAACACTAAACAAAATAAATCGCGAAAATAACTATATCAAACCCTAACCCTAAACACTAAACAAAACCAACCGCGAAAATGATTAGTTCTAACCTTACCCCTAAACCTAAACCTAAACCTAAGCACTAAATAAAATTAGCGGTAAACAAATTACCTACGTGCAGCGCCGCTCTTCTTTTCTTCTTCTTCCTCCCTTCTCTTTTCTTCTCCCTCCTTTTCTTCTTGTTCTCCCTATCTTTCTTCTTCTTCCTCTTCTCTTTTCTTTTTCTTCTCCTTCCCTTTCTTCTTCTCTCGGTCGAGCGCTGCGGTTTTAGTTGGTGCCAAGTCGCCCCCTGGTTGGGCGACAAGGGGCGCCAAGACTGCCGCCTCGCTGGGAGCGATTTTTATTTGTCGCCTTACGGGAGGGCGAACAAACACTTGTCGCGCAGCGGTTGGGCGACGCAATACTTGTCGCCCAATGGTTGGGCGACACGTGGCAGTCGCCCAACCAACGAGTGACAGTAGCACATTTTTGCAATTTTTTTCCCGTGGTATATTTTTGAAATTTGAATTATAAAATATATTATTTTAAAAAAAATTCCGATGGCATTCGGGTTGAAAAATGCTGGAGCGACGTATCAACGCGCGATTCAGCGGTGCTTTCACAACCAACTCGGACGTAACGTGGAGGCATATGTGGACGTCGTCGTAGTCAAAACTCGGGAAAGGAAGGACCTCATCACCGACCTAACCGAGACGTTCGAGAGCCTAAGGGCTTTCAGCATGAAGCTTAACCCCGATAAGTGTGTTTTCGGAGTATCTTCGGGAAAACTGCTCGGGTTTATCGTATCCCAACGAGGCATTGAGGCCAACCCAGAGAAGATCAGGGCTATATCAAACATGAAACCGCCGATTTGCCAGAAGGATGTCCAGAAGCTCACAGGATGCATGTTTTGCACTCAAGCGAGTTTATTTCCCGACTGGGTATGCGAGGTATGCCATTCTTCAAACTCCTCAAAAAGCAGGACAAATTCCAGTGGACTCCAGAGGCACAGCGGGTGTTCAAAGATTTGAAGATTTTCTTAACGACGACCCCGATCTTGGTTTCACCGATGCCAGGAGAACCCCTCTTGCTATACATCGCGGCAACGACTCATGTAGTCAGCGCTGCGGTCGTTGTAGAAAGGGAGGAGCAGGGCCACGTGCAGAAAGTCCAGCACCCGGTTTATTTTGTCAGCGAGGTCTTGAGCGAGTCTAAGGTGCGGTATCCGCAAGTCCAAAAATATCTATATGCAGTACTCCTCACATCTCGTAAGCTCAAGCACTATTTCTAAAAACATATGATTTCGGTGGTCACCTCCTTCCCAATTGGCGATATTCTCCGCAATCAGGAGGCCACCGTGAGAATTGCAAAGTGGGCAGTCGAGCTTGGAACTTTTGATATCTTATTCAAGCCTTGCACCGCCATTAAGTCTCAAGCACTCGCCGACTTCACCACCGAGTGGACATAACTTCAAAACCCGGCGGTCACCAAGGAACTCGAGTATTGGACCATGAACTTCGATGGCTCCCTCATGCTCGCGGCGCGGGGGCTGGTATAGTGCTCATATCGTCAAGCGGGGAACAGTTAAGGTACGTTCTTCAAATTCTTTTCCCCGCATCAAACAACGCCGCCGAGTACGAGGCACTCATCCATGGGCTCCGTATCGCTATATCACTTGGCATACGACGATTGGTGGTTCGTGGAGATTCGATGCTCGTGGTTAATCAAAAAGAATGGTCCTGCATTGAAGACAACATGGCAGCCTATTGCCAAGAAGTACGCAAGGTGGAAGGTAACTTCGACGGCTTGGAACTTATTCACGTGCTCCGCCGAGACAATGAAGCGGCTGATGAGCTAGCGAAGATGGGATCCTGCCAATCTACAGTTCCCACGGGAGTATTCGTCGAAAAAATTCACAAGCCCACGATCAGCACTCGATCGAAGGCGGACACACCAGCCGAGAAGAGCGCAGAAGTAGAAGTCCTAGTCATTACTCCTGATTGGACAACCCCGTATCTGGAATATTTGACGAAGGATAAGTTACCCGAAGACCGAGTACAAGCCGAACGAGTAATGCGCCGAAGCAAGAGCTACGTGGTGATCAAGGAAGAACTCTATCGCAAGAGTTCCTCGGGAGTACTACGACGATGCATATCGAAACAAGAAGGGAGAAAACTTCTCAAGGAAATTCACTCGGGAGTCTGTGGTAACCATGTGGCGTCCGCATCCGTAGTTGGCAAGGCTTACCGTCAAGGATTTTTCTGGCCAACTGCTATAACCGATGCGGAGGACGTCGTCCGAACATGCGAAGGATATCAGTTCTTCGCACGACAGATGAACAAACCGGCACAGGAGCTACAGACCATCCCCATAACCTGGTCATTTGCGGTCTGGGGGCTCGACATGGTAGGACCTTTGAAGAAGGCCCAAGGCAGTCATACTCATCTCTTTGTGGCTGTAGACAAATTCACCAAGTGGGTGGAGGCCAAGCCGGTCGCCGCAATTACGGCGATGAAAGCAAAGAATTCTTCAATGAAATCGTGGTTAGATTCGGCGTCCCAAACCAAATCATCACAGACAACGGCACCAATTCAGGAGCGGTGTATTTCAAGACTGGTGCGACGAACTGAGAATAAAAATCTATTTTGCATCAGTAGCGCACCCCGGAGCAATGGATAGGTCGAGCGTGCCAACAGCATGGTATTACAGGGCCTGAAGGCAAGAATTTTCGATCGGCTAAAGCCATACGCCACTCGGTGGGTGAAAGAATTGCCTTCGGTGCTCTGGGGGCTGCGAACCACCCCCAGCAGAGCAACCGGGCAGTCACCTTTCTTCCTGGTATATGGCTCAGAGGCAGTCCTCCCCACCGAGTTATAATTCGGATCCCCATGGGTCCGGAGCCATGAAGAAGTTGCCTCGGAGGAAAGCCAGCTAGAAGACCTTGACCGACTGGAAGAAGCCAGGGACGTCGCAACAATTCAATCGACAAAATATCTCCAAGGCCTACGGCGCTATCATGGTCGCAATGTGAGGAGCCGCACATTCTCCAAAGGAGATCTGGTCCTCAGAAAGCATCAGAAATGCGAGCATAAGCTCTCCCCAAGCTGGGAAGGCCCTTACATCATCGACGAGGTGGCACGCCCTGGGGCTTACAAGCTCAAGCGAGAAGACGGCACGGCAGTCAGCAACACTTGGAACATAGAATAGCTACGTCGTTTCTTCGCCTAAGCTTTGTAAATTAAATTGTTCCATTATGAATGAAAGAATCGATATTCAAAGTTATTCTTTACATAATCTTTTCAATATCTATGTGTCCGAATGCTTCACTCCTACGATTTTAAGACTCTGAGACATGCGTCACAAACCATGCCTCAAAGCACGAAATTTGGACTACTCGGGCGCGATATGTGAAACCAACCAAACAAAGATGCACATCCAAAAGAATCATTACAAAACAGGAAAACGCTTTTGTATACATTCAATTTCTGGTCTAAAGTCTCTACAATGGACAAAGAGGTGTCCTTAACCCCTCCCAGAGCTCGGCGGCTCGGTCCTCATCTACGTTGCGGGCGAATCCTTCCTAATGGCCTCAAGATCCACTCGGGGATAAAGCGACTTGGTGATCGCCAAAGCCTGGCTAGCACCATTAGACGCCGTTTCCTTCAAGAGATTCTTGAGCGTCTCGGGAGCTTCCTTCAGCGGAGAGATGACCTGGTCCCTGCTGAGTGGCCTCTCGCCCCCGGGATGAAGCGAACTCAGCAGCGACTCAGAGGCATCCTGAAGCTTAGCACAAGACGCCTCGAGGGCTTCGACCCTCTCATTGAAGACGGCGTACTGTGCCCGCATCTTGAACTTATAGTCTGCGGAACAAAACATTAGAAAAGCGACAATGAAGACAAGGTAAGGCCAAGTCGCATGAGTTACCTTCAAGCTCCTTCTCCAATTTCGTTCTGGAGTCCTCCGTGGCTTTGAGCTGCCCTTGGAGCCTCGCGACGGCGGAATCCCGAGCTGATATGAATAAAAAAGGATCAAGAAGCCGGATGATTAGATAGAAGCGTGAAGTGGCCCCGGGAATAGCTACCTCGAAGGGAGCCAACGACGTCCAGCTTCTCCTGGCGCAAAGCATTCTGCTCCTCTCGCGATGCATGGACCTCAGACGGAAGAAATCGTAGCTCAGCCGCATGGCCGGCCTTGATATGCTCCAATTCGGCCAGATATTCCTGGCGCGTTCGGATTTCAGGGAGCATCTTCCGGAAGTATTCAGCTTTCTTTTCAAAGTGCTCCCCCATTTTCTGTAATCATCATAGGAAAAAATAACTACACGGTGAATGGCGGAAGCAGAAAGACAGCAAGTGTAGAGGAGTGCTTACCCGGGCCGCGCTCGCGCAAGCCGCAGTGTGATCGTAAAAGCTATTCATCCCCTTCTCCTCCTCCTCCGGATCATCCAAGAGCCTCACGCCTTCCTCCTCATCAACCCACGCAGCTTGCGTTATGAGCCGGGGGCGAGCGGGGGTCGGCGGAACTCGGAGGATCTCCTCGATCTCGGGGGATGGTCGGGAAATTGGCTTCGGACCAGCAGGTTTCGATTCCGAGGCCGGAGGAGTCAGAGACGGCGCCAGGGGCTCGGGGGGCACTTCGGTGTTCCCGGACGTGGCCTCCACGCCCGAAGCGCAAACCTCCGGAGGTTCGACCTCCATGGGGGCCCCACCAGAAGAACTGTCAGCGAGCTATCGGAACGAGTCAAATAAAAGTCGACGGGGTAACCAACCTATCGGACTTCCTCATTTTCATCGGAGGCTTCTTCCGAGCAGCCGAGCCGCTCCCAGAAGGACCACTCGGCACCCGGGGCTCCTCCCGAACGCTAGAGTCCTTTGGCGATGGACTCGCGTGAGCCTTGAGCTTGCGGGGAGAGCCGAAGGAGCTGGGGCTCGCACCGAAGGGTCCCGAATCTTGGGACCGCCAGCCGGGGGCCGGGGCTTCATGGGGTCTTTGGTCGCCGCCTTTTTTCCCTTTTTGGCAGCAGGATCTCCCGCAGGAGAGCTCGCTCACCGCTTCATAGGACCACCCACGTGAACGGGCATCTCCGGAAGAGGTGCATCACTGAAGAAGGCAACGCGGTCCTGTGAAGGAAGACTAAGGGTTAAAAGACACTCAGAGACAAAGATAAAAATCTCTCAAATTAGCTCACCTCAGGAGGGGGGTGTGAAGTAGTGAAAGATTTTTGGCATCTTGCGGAGGATATGTCGACGCTCGGGATGAAGAATTCACCGACCCGAGCGAATATTTGCTCCCTAGACAGCTCATTGGGCCGTTCTCGGGTCGGGTCATCTTTCCCTTCGTACGCGAATCCCAGGTGAACTCGCTCTTTCAGGGGTTGTATCCGGCGAGCAACAAAGTGCAGAGCAAGACCTACCCCCGTGAGACCACCTTCCTTCAGCTTTTCAATCAGTGCCAGAAGGTCATGCACCTGATCCATGTCGGCAGAGTTAGGGGTGGATATCCAAGAAAGAGATGCCTTAGGACGGCGCCCGCCAAAGGAAGGAAAGGCAGGATTGGGGTTGGCGTAATAGAACCACTCATGATGCTAGCCCTTGTTGGTGGTTTTGAAAGGAATTGCGAAGTAATTTTTCTTCAGCCCCTCACGCAGCTGGAATCTGGCTCCCCAACGACCTTGGGGTCGCTCTTGGAGGGATAAGGTTTCAAAAGGTAAAAATGGCGAAAGAGATCAAAATGGGGGCTATTGCCTAGGAAGGCCTCACAGAGATGAACGAAAAGGGAAATCTGCAGGATTGAATTGGGATTCAAGTTCACCAATTCAATCTCATAGAAAAAGAGGAGGCCGCGAAGGAAAGCGCAGGCGGGAAGGCCCAGCCCACGCTGGAAGAAAGATTCAAAGACCACTACCTCTTCAGGGCGAGGAGTGGGGACGGACTCACCGGTAGCCGGCCGGGTGAAGACCAAGGCCAAGTCAGGGAGAACCCCATCATCCACCATAGACTGCAGTTTCTCCTCCGTTGTGGTCGAAGTCGTCCAATCCTGGGGCAAAGGCGGCGAGGAAGAAGGAGAAGACATCTTCGAAAGAAAGATCTACGGCGGCGCAAAAAATGTGAGGAAACCTAGCGGCAGAGAAGTCGAAGAAATAGGGAAGCAGAAGAGAGCAGGAATGCACTCTAAAGGGATGAACCGTCGGGTAGCGCCTGGTTTGACCTTTAAAAGGGGGGAAAATCAGGTTTTCACTGAACCGGTGGGAAAAAAGGATTACAAAACGTCTTGTCCCTCTGAATTCCCCATAAATGATTTTTAGGACAAAAGTTATGACTCACAGAGGCAGGCGCGGCTTGACCAAGTCATGTTTGGGACACGTCACTCCCCACGATGGGATGTTTTTACCACTTACCGTGTTAAGCGGGACATGGGTACTCTCCAACTTGGAAGAAAATATAACTTCTCGTGAAATGCCCCACGATGGGTTGTTAGGTGGTTACCGCATGACGGAATCATATATCACAGGTCAAGCCTGAACGGGCACAAATCCAATGGTATGCCCCATGAGGGTCGAAAAGCTGTGCGTCGTAATAAACGAGTACGGATACCACTCGGATGGAACCTTGATACGTCCCAAGTTGGACCAAAGCTGTATCCTACACCAGTCGGATATGGGTATCACTCGGCCAAGAGCCACGTAAGCATGATATGCTCCAAGTCGAGCCTAAGCCATGTCCTAAGGATATGGGTATCACTTGGCCATGAGCCAAGAAAACCTTGATATGTCCCAAGACGGACCAGAGCTGTATCCTACAATAGTCGGGTACAGGTATCACTCGGCCGTGAGCCAGGAAAAATTTGGTACGCTCCAAAAGGGCTAAAGCTGTATCCTACATCAGTCGGATATGGGTGCCACTCGGCCAAGAGCCATGTAAATCCTGATACGCTCCAAGGGGGCTAACTCCGTATCCCGCACCAATCGGATATGGATATCACTCGGCCAAGAGTCGCTCATGTTTAAATGCGGTGTATTTCACGTCAATCCCAAGCTACGCTTTACGGCAGATGGACACGGACATCGCCAAATTGAATAGCCATGCAAGCTTCGGTGAGCCTCAAGCTAAGTATAAATTACATCAAGCGACAGTCATGGACACACTTTAAAAAGGTATTTTTTTATTATTAATTTCCTGGGCATTATGCCTAGGAAAAGATCCTATTACATTGGCAGGAGCCTTAGACTTCCTCACGGCGCACACGGCCGAGCGCTGCCACGGGTGCCTCCCTTGCCCTATAAAGGGCAGGGAAGATCTCGAGGAAGGCGTCACGGCGGCGCGGTCGCGCTCCACCGCCCTCTCCTCGACCAGCTCCTCCATCGCGCGGTCGAAGTCCTCCCAAAGCTCGGCGTGCTCGGGGTCCTGCTCCGCTGCGTAGTCGCTCCACTTCAGCATGACGAAGATAGAAACTTGCGGCAAGAAAACGGAAGACAAAATGCAAAGGAATGCATTCTACAAGCACCAGTTCGTCTTTTATAGCCAAGATAGCAAAGATGAAGTAAATGCGTCAGGAGCCGAAGAGATTTGGAGTTAATGTAGTTTCAGAAACCAAGAAGTTTTTCGGCAAACGAGTTGACACAGAAAATCAAGGCGACCTCGAAGACTGTCCGGTGATTATCGACAAAGAGAAGAAATACTTCGGGCGAAAAAAATATCCAATCTACATTTGAAATACGAGCAAAGGTCCACAAGGCAGCTCGCAATAAGCCTGTCCAATAGAAGATTATGTTCATTTGAAGCGAAAATTAAGGGTTATATTCGAGTCCTTCATAATTCGCTCACTGTAAGAAGAAGCCTCCCAACCGAATGAAAGAACCAGTCGGAAGCTCAAACAAGAAGTCAGGGACAGCAACTCAAGCAGAAATTTAATTGGAAACATAGCGATCGGATCATGAAGCACTCGGGGGCTACTGTGGAATATATATAACCAGGTATCTCCATGATTGACCCAGAGACGTCCGGGGGGATAAGCCCAAGAGGAAGGCCCAGGATGATATCCCACGCACCAGGCCTTGTTGCCATGAGCTAGGGGGTACATTCCATAGATAGTTGAACATATATTTGGATGTAAAAGATATTGTTGCAATCCGAGTCGTTTATAAGGAAGGTAAAGATGTAAGCTCTATCCTATAATCGACTAGAATCTAGTAACCGATTGGGATCTCCTAACCGATTGGAACTCTGTAAGGCGCACCACCCCCAGTATATAAGGGAGAGGGCGGGCATCAACATAGGCATCAAGCCCTAGAGCATAGAACACCTCATATCGCCCAAAGCACATTGCGCCTTGAGCAACCCCAGATCGAGATATACAGCAATATAATCCCAGCGCACAGGACTAGGTTATTGTCTCCTCCGCGAGAGCCTGAACCTGTATAATCCCTTGTCTTGTGTGACCATCAAGTTTGAGATCTAGCGCCTGCCCCATAATTTCATTGCCGACTACAAAAGTCAACACTTCCTGGTCTCTATCACTTCTGAATCTTAAGCTACCATCATCCGAGATAGAAGCTCCCCTCCCAAGCAACCAGTGCTTCAATTGTTCGCTCAACTCGGCCGTCGCCGGAATGACACCACTGCGGGTTAATTCTTCTTCGAACATATCCCATGCTAGTATTTTTTTTCACATACCCACCTGTGCCTAGTGTGCGCGGGTAAATATTCTTATCCGCGTTTGCCATATTCTTTTCACTTACTATCTGGGCTTCTTTAGACCTCTTGTACACCACAAAGTCCTCCCAAAACTCCCTTAACTTTCGGTACGTGTCAAAATTTGGCGTTTCATTCTTGTTCACATAGTTCTTATTCAGTGTCATTTTCCAATTCTTCCACGTTGTGCACATGATGCAAAGTGCACGTTTCTTTGCAACCAGCTCGGTCCCTTGGGGGAACTAGAACAATTGTTTTAGCTTGTCCCACAACGAGTTCTTCAGGTCATTGGTAACCACCCACTGGTCACCTCGGCGGTCAGTCCATGATCTGTAGCTGATGGGCACATCATCCATAGAAAGAACCCTGCATGCTGTCATGTACGACACCAACGATAACTCGGGTATAGCAGGTTCCCCGACTGCTGAGAGCTCCACTCTATTATAAAGTCCCTAAGGCATCTTGCTCGGACCATGACCTATGCACTGCCTCCATTCATCAGACATCTGTGCCTGCAATTTTATCTTCTTATTAGTCGTCTGGCGCTATAATGTTTTGGGAACCACAATCTACTAATACTTTACCTCATCTATGTTAGTGACGTCAGGTTGGTCCATGGCTGAGGCGCCAGGTTAGTCCATGTCAGGATCCTGTAAGTTCAGGTAGTACGTTGGGCTATGGTTCGGACTACCCGTTCCTCTTTCGTCCATATTTACGGGCCCAACTCCCTCCGCCACTTGTCCCTGGTCACAGGCGATTTCTAGCAAGTTTATCGGAAATTTCAAATTAATAAATCCATATTTGAAAGACATGTATACATCTTTCAAGGACATATACAAATATTAAAAATATTTGAAAGACACGTATACATCTTTGAAGAACATATACACATAGACATCTTTTTTAAGTTTTTGCATGTATAGTACTTGTCAGGGATTGGTTACCTCACGCAGGCAATGTACCACTAGGCCCAAGCTCACTCGACCAAGGACCAAACTCACTCGACCAAGGACCAAGCTCACTCGACCAAGGACCAAGCTCGCACGACCTAGGGCCTAGCTCGCTGTTGAGGGCAAGCTCGGAGGACTCAGTTAGATTGCAGAAACCGGTAGTTACTAAGTCAAGGAGAGGCCTTAATAGGTTGAGTTAAGGTGATCGTGGGCAATGGTTCCCAGCGCCATTATTGCCATACTTCATTGCACATCATGTCCGGATCTGGCGCCACTCCCCGAGAATCTCGCTCGGCCGTTTTCTATAATGAACTCAGCAATAGAGGTGTAAAGACTTTCCCCCTGCGCGGGGAAAAGGAGAGACATGACACGACAGAAAGAACTAGTGCTCGACCTCGGCTCGAGTACCTCTTGTATTCAACCACAGTACATCATCATCTACCTTTCGCCTCTGGGCAAGACTGGAGTAGAGCTGTTACCCGTACTGGGGCCTTGATCCAGTATAACTCCTCGCGTCAACCGCTCTCTTGTTCTCACCCTTAGCGGCGATCAGAGTTCCTCCTTTCGGGCGAGCACGATCTTGGGTTCCACTCCTACATCACTCCCCCCTTCTTCTTGCGGTCAGGCGATCCCGATCGTCGACAGCTGGTGCCCACCTTGGGGCCTGAGAGTTTTGCTTGTTCGAAGGAACTTCATCGCTTCAACGTCACCAACATCCACCTTCGGTCCATCTACAATTAATTATATCAAACTAAATTTCAGTAAATCAAAAAACAATCACAAAAAAATTTATTCTTTACATTATTCATGCAGTGCTAATTAATTAAATCAATAAACAACACATAAGCATATATTGCAAACAACAATATAATTGTAAATGATTAGATTTAAAAATCCATCTACCAATTCTGACTATATTGAAATACATCAACCTTTTTTCATTATTTAAATATCCATCTAGCAATTTTTATTATTTCAATGATTTATTCATTTCATTTGTTATGTAGTGCTAATAAATTAAATTAACATATATCAAATATGCATACAATTGAAAATAAGCATATAATTGAAAAAGTATATATTTGTAAATAATTAGATTTAAAAATGTATCTTGCAATTTTCATTATTGGAAAATCCATCTACCATTTTTCATTATTTAAATATTCATCAAGCAATTTTCACTATTTAAAATTCATCTAGCAATTTTCACTTTTTAAAATTCCACTAAATCACTAAAATGAATAATAATTGTAATTTATTCACTAAATTAGTTAGATCTCAATTTGAGCTCTACCGACCTAAAATGTTCACACCATACAATCACTAATTATCAAAATCTAGAGCAATCTATAAAGTACAATCTAACTATAAATATAATATACATCAAGTTACTAACATTGGAGAGAAATTAGAGATGAATTTTGGTACATTTTTCTAGCAGCAAGTCAACAAAATCCTTGGCACGGAGCAAAGAAAGAGCTCATCTCTGTTCTGCTCGAATTGGGGAAGGGAATTTCACCTATAAAAAGATAATTATCACTATTGGTTCTACGCAGAACCGGCAGTGATAAGGATTGCGCGGAAAAATACTTACCAGTTTGCGCGGGGTAATTATTATCACTGCCGATTTAGAACACAACCGTCAGTGAAAATGCTCATATCACAGCCGGGTGAAAACAGAACCGGTAGTGATGTATCACTACCGGTTTTGGATATAAACCAGCTGTGATGTCTTGTTATCACTGTCGGTTCTGTTAACGCATCGACACTGATATGTGCTCCCACCGGCCGGACTTTTAAACCGGCAGTGATATGTTTATCACTGCCAAATCTGGCCCAACCGGCAGTGATATGCCGGCAAGAATGGCCTGTTCTGTAGTAGTGTGTCTTGCTTAATTTGATGTCAACTAATTGCTAATTGCTCTTTACATACCAAGAAATAGAAATATTTACTTTGTGGAAACTACTACATGTATGTCTTTGAAGTGATAGGACTTTATATTTTTGATGTAATTTGGACAATAATTGAATATTATTTTCTTACAAATGATCCGTTATCAACCCTTCAGACATTTGCCTTAGGGGAAAAAATTATCAAATGTTTGGTTTATTAGTGTTATATTTGTATGTTTGCTTCATGTTGCAATAGTAGCGTTAGGATGCATGTTGCGGTAGCAGTTTCCCACTGTTGCATAATAAAGTGTATCATGTCTAATTTCTGCAACATTTCTCCATAACAACTCAAACATTCCGATTGAACTATGTCAACATTACAAGCTGGCAACTAAATAAAATATTGTTTCTTTTTTTACCATTTGCCTTGTGTCATTTTGAAATGTGTTATGTTTACATATAACTACAATTATATTTGACGAGCGTTATTAACCAGGTCAATATTTTATGGCCAAAATGCCTCTATAGTAAGCTCACATTTGAGGGCCACTTAACATAAAAATTATGTCTACAATCATGATTAAAGGAGGCCCTATCCCATTAAGGAACAAACTAGTCAGAAACTAACGACGACCAGTTAAGATCAAATAATGACCAATCATGGACATTGATGACAAGTAATATGGTCTTATAAGTCTTGACTAGGTAAACTGGTTGGAAGACATGCCAGTTTCCCACACGATTAACATGAGAACGGTTATTGGCGCATCTGCCAACTTATGATGATTGACCAAAAAGACAGACAAGGGGCGACTATTGTAGTAGTATTAATCACCACCCCTTAGATAGGCAAAAATATGGAGGCCTATGTGGCCCAAAAAAATTTCTAACTACAATATCATTCTTGTAATACTCTTTCTACGACAATAAAGTCACTACTTGATCATTCTCTCATATTTTATTTCCCGTAATCTTGATAGGGAACTCTAGATCCCGATCAATGATAGTTGGCACTAGAAGTAGGCCGCATCGAGTTGAAGATCATCATCGTGATGTTCCCACATCCTTGGCGATCGATGAGCTAGAACACCTTTGATATTGCCGACTACGCTGATCGACCTCATGGATGCGGACTATGTCCTAGAGGAGGTGTGCAAGTGTGACTTCTACCTCGATTATGTTTCTGAGTGAGAACCTGCGTCACCCACAACCCAACCAATTGGGACCGAGACTACGGAGATGACGCTGCCATACCAGAGCAACTATGAGGGTGAGTACCTTCCCGCTCTTGTCTCAACTAGAGAGACACGTAACTATGATGTCAATTGTAGCATCATCAAAATTCCCAAATAATTCAAATGTACAAAAATTCAAATTTTCAGTGTGATTCATTTCTGAGTTTCTGTCTTTTTCCCCATTTATTGCATTTTGGTATTTTTGGAAATTGGTTTTAACAATAAGTATTGATATTTAATCAATGGAAATAAAAAATTTCCATAATGAGAAAATCTAACAAAAAATTATATTTAAAGCCTAGAAAATCTCTGGAATATCTTATAGCTGAAGCCCAAAGTAATATGTACACATTTAGAATAGTTAGGGGATTTTGTTTAAAAAAAGTGACCTTGAACTAGCAACAGCAAAACTGTTAGAATTCATTAAAAATGTACTTACATTATTTTTATCTAGAAATTTTATCATTTCATCTAAAGTACTATAGTATTCTACAGAAAAAGTATCAAAAATAATAAACATAATTTGTTGCCCCTAAAAATACACAAACTGAAATCTGGAAAATTTGATAAATACAAAATTAGAATTTTTATAAAATAAATATAAAATTTTTCAAAATTTTGAACAATGCTTTGGTCCTCATAAAAATTAAAAAATGAGATGGAGAAAATCAACAGTTCAGATTGTTAGAATATTTATAACTTATTCACAACACCTTTTAATTTGAAAATTTTACAAAGTGTTGAGAACTATCCTATGACTTCATATAAAAATTATAAAAAAAATTAGTCCTGAAATGATGGGTCATTCAATGCGGGTTTCATCATTGGACAGGGGAAAAGAATCTCACCTGTCTCATCCTCCCACTTACATGTGGGGCCCCACTCCTTTCCGTCCCCACATGTCAGCATTTTAGCCCTCTACTCTCTCTTCTTCCCTAGCGCTCCCCTCCTCTATTCTCTCTGCTGTGGCAAGAACTCACGTGAGAAACCATAGCCACGGCAGCAAGTTGTAGCGCTGCAAGGACACAGCAATCAAAGCTCACCCATACCCTCCAATGCCTCTGCCACGGCCGTCACTTCCCAGGTTTCGCACTGCCACAGCCAAGGAACCCACTGCAATTCTCCATCGAGTTCCCACGGAAAATCAAGCTTTACTACACCTCCAATGCCTTCCTATATAAGTCGGCCAAGCCTTCCACAGTCTTCCCCACATTACTCGCACCCCTCCACTGTCCTTCTCACCCGAGCTCAACCTTGATTTCGCCCTCCATCTTTCATTGTTGCAAAATACCGAGAAGAGGGAGGAAGTAAAACTGGATCTCCTCGGTAAAGCATTCTTTGATTCATTTGGACCTTAGCTTTATGGGTGTGTAACAAACAAAAGCCCCCACTTAATTGCAGCACTCTCTGATCAAAACGCCGCCGCCCCTGTGGACTTTCTTCTCCAAAACTGGCGCTCGGTGGTAGCTCAACCTTGTCAGCCATCGTCACGGGAAAGAGGTAAAATGGGTTCCTTTGAGCCCACTGATGCTCTCTAGACCTTCGCCCGTGCATGATCGAACCCTAGTGGCCCTCGCCATCATTTGGCCTTGGACGCCGGTGTTGGACCTCAGTAGTGACCACCATCCAGTCACCACTAGCCACATCAGAGACCACCCCTAGGTGCACCTTGATGGCCCCGTCCTCCCTGTGCTCTCGGATGAGTACCATCACGGGCGTAACCTCGCCGTTGATGAGCCCTAGCCTCTCCTCAATCTGCTCTCGGGTTGCCCATGGGTGGGCCCAAGTTGTCAGCCGCAGAAGACTCGTGATCACACAGTCACTGACGCCATGGTCCCACTTGTCGGGTGGCAGAAATTTAAAAAAAATTGAAAAGGGAAATGCACTTTCTATAGTGGAAGACATACTTTACATTTTCTGAAAATTTTCAATTTCCAGCCATTTCCTAACCCTAGGCTATTCAAACATATATAACTTTTGCATCTTAGGTCCGAATCAAGTGAGATAGAATTTTAAATTCATCTACAATAATTAAGTTTCATAATATGTAAAAATTTTAATTTCAAATCATAGTTTAAATGATTTGCATTTAAATTTGAATAAGACTCTAATATGGTTACAATTTAAAATGAGTGAACCACAACTCCCAAAATGATGAAATAAATTTTTACATGTTCTTGAGGCCATGAATACTCCAAATATGCAAAAAAAATTTGGTATTAGTGTAATATTCCAATTAATTGTGTTTTATTCTGTGCTAAAATATGTGGATTTGTGGGCTGTTTTATCCTTACGGGCACGTTTTTGGGCTGCCAGAGTTCGGTTTCTTGGCCCATGTGGGGGAGATCCCTAGTAAAACCCTAGCCCACTCCTCCTACCTCTCCCTCCCCTCCTACCTCCCTACAGTAGCTGCACCCCCTTCCCTGCCCTTGGTGCAGCAATTCCCTCTTCCTCTCCCTTGGGCACCCTCCCTCCCTCGTCTCGCATCTCGACGTTGATCTTGCGGGTCTTCGGGAAGGTAAATTTGTTTTCTAGGTGGTATGGGTTTTGAGGGCTGTAATCTGGTTTTATTCTTCTAGGGTTTGCTGTTTTATCATGGAGACTAGGTTTGATTTGGAGGAAGTGATAAGGGGTGCCCGATCTTCTCGGAGAACCAGAAGTAGAAGATGCTAGCTAGACGAAGAATACTTAGCCGTACACCACGTGCCAATGCACAGACTTGCAGCTCTATGATAATTCGCCCAACACGCACCTGTGAGATCGCCGCTGACTACGAAGCGGTGATCGTCAAGCCCTCAATTTCCAGCAGAAAAGCAAACTTGACCTTGAATTTCAGAAATTTAACACTCTATTGCCTAATCCCTCTCACTAGTCCTCGCATGAACAGTGGAAAAGAAGGAACAAGCAATTTTGCAATGTTTCAATCTCTATTGTATCACGTAGTGCCCCACAATTAGCTACATGCAAATATATATGTCAAGGTACTATGGACCGATCAATGACTTGACGACTTCCTGTTTTGATTGAGTGGACTACCTAATTTAAGATACAATCGTTCCTTCCTGGTTTGGCTAGATAGATACACAAGTCTTTAGCTTGTATATTGCACGGCAATTTTGTTTCTAAATCATCAATCAGGTCGCCTTCCTTCCCTATGTATCTATTCCTATTTTAGTCCATGTGCACCACACGCTGCTCGGTTGGTTGACTTGCTGTCACGTAGAAGCGTCGTGGACGTAGAGCAACAGTGCGCCAAGTTCGACGTAGACGCATACAAATCTTTTGGCCATAACACGTCCCCAACACGCTCGTCGACGTAACTGAGTATAAATAAAGTAGATGACTTAGGTAGTATAAAATTCTCATCAATAATATTACCATGCACATTAAGGATTAAATTCACCTGTTCCTGAAGCTTCTTCGCTCTAGCTCGTGTAATAGGTCCTGTCGTCAACTCGATCGAAATATCATGTGTGGCGTGATCATCAGCAACTGGCAAAGATGGTGATGAGCTAAGGATGCCCTCATCAGGAAGTTTAGATCTGGGATAGTTCTAATATCATGCAGTGCTGGTCGCAACTTTAGATTTGAGTTTTGAATTAGTTCTGTTCATTTTCTGAGGGATTGGCTGTTGTGAAAGCTGTAGATCGTTGTCTTAAGTGTAATTAGAGACCAAGAACACATATTTTGGTTAAGTGGTTTAAAAGTTATAGCCTTTTGAATTCTGCTGTCCAGAATCTGTGCCTGTTAGCTGCAGCCGCGGTAATTAGCAGATTAGGGCTAATCGGAGGCCAAATTAAATTATTTAAATAACTATAGTTAGCTCAAACATTTCCTGTAGATATCAAAAATATCATCGTTTGCTTATTTTGGAGCTGTAAATAATTAGTTATGCTATTTTGAACTCTGCTGTCCAAAGAGGTAGCAAATTTAGTTTGGGGGCTAGTTATGAAAGGCTAAATGGTTTATTTGAGAAAATTGGTTAACTAGAAATTTGAGGATAATCTTAGGTAGTTTTATAAATTTCGTTGGCCCCGTGGTTTGGGCTATAGGGGTATAATTTATTGCCTTTACACCACCGGGACAGCATAGGGGTCGATTTGTTTGTCGGTTGAGAAAGTTAAAAATTAGGGTTTGGCATAGGTACAATGTTTCTATGTTTGTTGCCTATGCCATGATTACATTACTTTGAGATGTATACAATTTATTTCAGGAGGTGTGACTTCGGGAGTGGCATCAACCTCGCGCCACACTGCTCCTCGTGAGTAAAGGCAAGTGCATCATATATGGTGATGGATAGAGTTGGTTTGATGTTTTGAATGATGATTGCTACCAAGCTGTCCTAAATGTTTGTGCATGATGCCTCATTACCATTGTTATGTGAATGTGATGCTATGTTTATGCTTATGGATATGTTAATGTTTACATTTATGGCTATGTTAATGTTGGAAAAGATGCAACTTGTAAAGTATTCATGTCATTCGGATATGTGCATTCATGATGGAAGAGGTGACTAGTGTGCGCCTCTGTGTCCCACTTGTGGTGGGCACGAAAGTTGAAGGACCATGTGGAGGTCCAACCATGTTTGTGATGAGTATTTGACTTTATTTGAGCAAGGTGTGCTCAAGTTTGAGTTTGATTTGGATTGATTTTCAAAATGAAGCAATTTGAGTTGTCATTGCCAGAGTGGCGTCTACCGATCGTATGGACGCAGTAGTGATTGGGTTGGATGGTTTATTGCACATCTTTGTGGGCATTGCTATGTGAGGAGTTTCCTTGTCTTTGATGGTTGAGGGCGACGGTGCTAGGTTCGGGTGAGGCGAAGGATGACCGGGACTAGGCGAGGGCGTCGGAGGTCCAGACGGTTGGGAGATCGCGGAAGATGATCGGAGGCGGAGTCCGGGCAAGTCAAGAAGACAAGGAAAGGAGTTGATGCTAGCTAGATGCCGCGTGGATCAATGAGGGCCGTCGGATTGAGGTCTAGTTGATAGGTTAGCGGGTCTAGGTAGTATGCTTTGAAAACCGTGCAAGAAAACCCGGTATGTGTGTGGGTTTTGGGTTAGCCCTTGCATGGCTGTGTGTGTGGGTTAATCCTAGCCTTTAGATGAGTGCTCTAGGGTTGAGGGACTCATCCAAGTGTGGTAGGTGGCCCAAGAGTAGTATAAATAGGGGTAGAGGGGTAGCCTCCTTCCATTGAAGGTGTTGAGGTTTTTCATGCTCATTTGAGCTTTGCCCACATGAATGTGAGGCTTTGTAAGTTGTAACCTCCCCTTCCAGAAATGAAAGTTTTATCCATCCACCTCTGAATTTATTTTGCGCATTTACATTATGTCTTTACGCAATTTAAATTCAGCATTTACTTTCCCGCAATTACATTCTCGCAATTTACTTTCAAGTAATTTGGATTTGCCTCCCCTCCTTCTAAATGCTTCTGATCTTGGATGTTTTGAGTGTGTTCATATGGTTTTACATCTCTTTTGCACTCTTGGATTGAGTAGAGAACATCTTTTCTTTCAAGTTTCAACTTTGTTATGAACTTGTTCTTCGCGCAGCAGTCAGTTTATGATTTTTGTAAAAATATAGAAAAATCCTTTTTGAGTGATTCTTTGATGGAGGAGGTGCAAGACTCTGATATCCACGTTTATAAAAATTTTGGAGTTCACTTGTTTCACCGTTTGGGCGCCATTAGGTGAAAACCGAGCCCCAAACTTTCTGCTTGAAGTTCTTGACCAGATTGTGTTCTTCGATTTTTTCTGTTTTTTCTGAAAGGCTTTTTGAGAAAAAATTTGGTGGAGTTCTTCATAACTCTGATGCTCACAGGGATAAAAAGTCTCAAAATTTTGTGAACTACAGAAACCCACCAACCTCCTGTGCAAATTGAGGACAAGTTCTGGAAATTCTGCTTTTGCTTTTCTGAAAGTGACTTTTGTGATTTGATTTGATGTCCTTTCTAAAAGCAAGAGTTTGAATGATTCCTCTTTATCATGGACACTAGACAACCAGTATTGTGACTCAAAAATCCCCACATATTTTATGGTACTTATCCATGCAAACTTGGGGTACACATAGTTGTCTAGTTTTTCAGGTTTTTCACTATTTCCTTTGAGCGATCTTGCCGTGGTTTTTGTTGGAGTATTTTGGAGGAAATTTTATTTGCGACCATTCACCCCCCCTCTGTTCGCCATCTCGGTCCTTCAATTGGTATCAGAGCCGGTTTTGCTCTTCCATAGATCTTGACCGGTCTCAAGAGCCATGGCGACGGACAAATATTCCACCAAGCCTCCAGTTCGTGAGCCGACGCGTGAAAAGAATTACCGCAACTTCTCCAAGAACAAGAAGCTCTTCCACCGCGTCCTCGCCGCGCTTCACGACATCAACCTCTCCGACACGGAGACATGGAGCGATGAGGACGAGGATGAACTGCAAGAGAAGAAGGGCGGCGACGACTTCTCCGGCATGTGCTTCATGGCCGACGCCAACGGCATCAGCGACTCCGAGCTGTACAGCGACATAGATGAGGTACCCACCTACGATGAGTTAAATGCTGCCTTCTGTAAATTAGGCAAGTTTCATGCTAAGGCTAGGTCGAGGTGTTCTGAGTTAGAGAAGGAAGTAGGTACCTTGACTCGGGAGTTAGCTTCACTTAGATCTTCTCCCTCCCAAGTCACTGAGGACTGTGTTCTCTGTGATGCTGTTCTTGTGGAGTTGGAGAACCTAAGGACCATACATGATAGTGTGCTTGCTGAACTTGATAGTCTTAGGTTGAAGAATGCTAGCACTAGTTCTGTTGATGCTATTCCTGTTGAGGCTAGTTTTCTTCATACTCACTCCACTCCATCATGTTCTAATTGCCCTAAATTGCTTGCCGAAATTGATGCCATGAACAAACACCTTAGAAAGCTTTTAGCTAGAAATGATGAACTTGAATTGTATGCTTCTAAGGACCCAGTCAGCTCATGTGAGGGCTATAGGCAACTAAAACTTGACAATGATGCTTTGAATGTCAAGTGTGATCAACTTGCTAAGGACTTACTAGTTAAGTCAAAAACTGGTTGCTTGTTGTGTGTTGGGGTTAAGGATGATGTGGATCAAATCCATGTCGAGCTTAAGAAGAAGTTAAAAGACCAAACCCTTAGGATTAGAGATGCTCCTTGCGTTTCTTGTGAGGCCCTCAAGATTGAGGCAGCCGTGCTAAGGAACAAAAGCACGTCTTTGAGAGATCTTCTCTTTCTCTTCTGGTCTTCTTCTTCCTCTCCTTCCCCTGTTCTTCTTGTGCTTCTTTCTTCGAGATTGCCGTATCTTATGAGCACTCTCCGAAGTTTGTTGGAGGCAAGAAGAAGCTCAATCTTATTCTAGACCAATCCAAGATTAGTAGATTCAATCAAGGTCTAGGATTTGATCCCTTGGAGCACGCTCAGGCGCATCCTCCCACCATTGTGCGTGGCTCCAAGAGTGGTGAGATTGTGGTAGCTCACGAGTGAGCACCACCAAGTTTAGGTCTCTTTGGGTTGTCCATAGGACTTGACGACCGAAGGGTGTTACTCCTATTGCTACGCCTCTAGCAAGGCGGCATGGATGCACTACTGTAAGAAGGATGGTCACCTAGTAGATTTACGCTTGAGCGTGCCAAGATCACTCGGCGTGGCGTGTTGCTGCTCTTAGGGGTATTGAGGTCATCCCGGACTTTGAGTGCTCCTAAGACACACACTGCTTCTAGACAGGTTAGAGAGTCGCCTGTGTTTGGGCAGTATCCAGGACTCGGTTTTCATGCTAGTTCTTTGAGTTTTAGTCCTGGAGCTGTTCGTAGTCAGTCTTTCCGCCGTCCTCTTGATATTCCTCGTTTTTCTCATCGAGGTAGATATCGTGGCGTGGCGTTCTCGGTAGGAGTTTTAGGCGCTTCTTTGGGGTGGTTCGGCTTTTGCACCACGGCAGGCCAACCCATTTTCAGCTCCTAGATCATCTACTAGAGTTGCTACTGATCTTGTTAGGGTTAAATGTCAGAGAGACACTCGAGTCCAGTCTTCTTCAGTGGCTGGTACTCTGAGGCGTCGAGTGGTTCAGTATTGGGTCCCCAAGTCTTCACTCTATCCCAGTACTGAGTCATCTTTCCCTCTTGTGTCAATTCCTTGTGTCATGTCTATGCGATGATGCTTTTAAGTGCCTTTTGCCTTTCTCATGGCATGAGTCGCTTGAGGCTAGCTTGAGGATGTGATCACTGCCTAGTGGAGTGGATTTGGGTCATCTTGTGGACTTGTCTTTTCTTAGTTCGATTCTTAGTCCATGAGTTGTCCTGAGGCATCATCTTCGCCGTGCATAAGTAGTGGACCTCGTTTTTTCTCGAGGTACCCACTCACGGCAAGAGTTGCAGTTAAGTATGTTGGTCATGTTGATCCTTACTAATCTCATCTAGGATCGTTTTGTCGTTTTTCAATGTTGGCACTCGATGTGAATTCCAAGTTGGCCTTTGCGGCTTGTCTCTAGAGGATTGGATCTTCCTGCATGACCATCATGAGCATCATGCTAACCTGCATGTACTTTCAACTTTGTTTGCCTCGTGTTTCGCTCCACAAGTGTTGAGCTTCATGATAACAGTATTGGGGACTTCCACTTCCATGGTGAGCTATCTCATACCCTCATGTCGGTTATACTTGTGATCATCATTTCCATGACATGTTGTGATTGCTCTTGCTCCCATGTGTATTATATGTACTTTGCTAGGTCTTGTTAGTTTTTGTCTGTCTTGTTTTGTGCCATAGCATGTTTTTCCCAACCATCTTTGTGCTTCATGTATTATATCCTAAATTCATGAGCTCTTTCCCAGCATGTGATTTTCTTGTTTTTATCATGTCCATGATATTGTTCATTTGGTATGAGCATTTGTATTAACTATGGGCACGTGCTATATATCATTTACTTTATTTTGTCATGAGTAGTATCTAGGTTATATGACCCTAATTTTCTATTACATCCATGATTAGCTTTGTTTAGACTTTGTTTGTCAGACTTTGTGCTACATGTGAGTGCCTTTCATGAGATTAGGGTCATATGATCTAGTTGCCGCTGTATGACTTATATTGTTCATGATCACCTTTTATTGTCCTTCATGCTTATATGCTTCATACCTATTTTGCATGAGCTTGTGTTCTTCATTCATGGCATGTATTCATCATCATGCATAGAGTGTTGCCATAAGTAGCTTCTCATCTTTGTGTCTATTGTCACCATTTACTTTCATGCTGTCTGTGTCCTCATGACCTTTTATTTGGTCTTCTTTTGACGGGTCTTTTCGCAGCATGTAAATATTGTTATTGAGACTATGGATAAATGGATCTTGATGTTGCTAATTGGTTTGTTTTATGCATGATCCTCTTTGGTTGTCTTCATTCATCTTGCTCATGTTATATCTAGTAGCATGTTGTTGTGCTTCATTGTGGTATTTCTTCATTTACATGCTCATTGCCATGTTTAGGGTAGTATCTTGATCCATGTATTTCTAGGCTTGCACATGATCCCTGCTAGCATTTTGTTCTTTGTGATGCACCTTGCTTAGCTATTCTTGACATGATGAGTGCTATGATGCACCTTCTTTGTTGTTTATCATGTGGATATGTTTTCACTTTGTTGTCTATGGATATATGGATCTTGATGCTATCTTTAGCAGTTGTGATCATGATCTTGCATTACCTACGCATCATGTTCATGCTCTAGATGATCATTTGCCACACTTTTCCTATATCTTGTCCATTCGTGCCTAGGAACTGGATGCGCTAACTTGATTTGAAAGCATAGATTTGTTGGATGCATGTGTGTAGGCTTTCTGGTGAGGAGACCATCATGCTAGGAATATCTCCAAGTCTTCTTCCTCTGCTTTTTGGATTCACTTCAGGACATTTGCCACTACTTGCACTACACTGCAGTAGGTAAGTACCTCTGAAAATGTTGATGATAGTGATGGGTCTCTTAGGAGGTTGTGGTTCTTTTGTAGGTAGAGCTTGTGTCCTGTTTGTCTAGAGTCTTTTGGTTGCACTTCTAGCATAGTTAGGTTGCTTCTTACCTTGAGCCGTCTTGCTCCTTAGAGACCATGTGGTTTTAGATCTTATCTCTTTTCCTCTAGCTTTCTACCTATCTCTTGTGAGGTGAGAGTTTTAGAGTGTGCCTCAAGGGGAGTAGAGTGTGTTCAGGGGGATTTGAGCTTGGGTTTATGAGCTCATATGGCATATCTTGAGGGGGAGCTGATTATGTATTATATGTTTTCTTTCAGTTTAGCTTTTCTTTTCTTTGTGTTTCTTTTGGGTGACTTTGGGCTTGTTTTCTTGAGTTGAGTTCACTCACTTAGACTTCTGGCATGCCTTCCATTGACCTCTTATCTTGTGCTTTAGGTTGCTATCATGCGTGATTAGCTGTTCTCTCTTCTCTCTAGGTTGAGTTCCCTCACAGTCTTATAAGTCTAGCAGGTATTGGGCCTCCTGGGTAGACACGGTCTGTGTGCACTCCTTAGTTGGGATCTAGAGTCAGCTTCCCTATGTCAATCACTGGGGAAGATAAGAGCGAGTCTAAGCCGTAGTGAGTCTCTTCTATCTTATCTATGCTCAATAGCCATCCAGTTTTGCAGTTTCTCGGCTTCTTCTCCTCATTCTGTTTTTCTGGTTGTTATTGAGTTCATTCGGGTTTTCTTTATGCCTAATCTTGATAATAACTCAACTTTAACCAGATTTGAGCTTAAAATTGATTCATTTGTTGAGGGGGAGTTTGGGAATCTGTTCATGCATTGCAATTAGACTGCATTTTTTGTTTTATGAGCTTTGTCTATTATGCAATTGATTTCTTCTTCATGCTATACACCATGCTACATCATTTGAAGAAAATCACTAGCTTAGGTATGCCCAAGTTCATTTAACTTGCTAAGCTTAAAAATGAAATAAGCCTTAAATGAAAAACTTGATGAAACTTGTTACTTTTACTTGCTAGGTTTCTTCTCTAGAGGTTTGTGCCATAATTTGAGAAATTTAGGAGTTCTCTAGAGTCCCTATAGCAACTTGGGTGAAACTAGTTTGATCCATGCTAGAGTCCTTCAATTGCTCATGAATCATTGTGCAAAAAAATGAAAATTAAACAAAATTGACTCTTCTTGTGCACATATGACTCAACACCTTGCATTCACAAGACCGCTTCCCATTGCACTCGGGATGAACTTGGAATACATCGTGTTTGACCTAGACCATCCTCTTAAGAGTTCATCTTGAGATGGTCGCATACGGCTTGAGTCAATTGGTTGTTAAAAGAAAATGCAAATAAATTAAAAACAAAGACTTATGTGGGTAAAGAATGCAAATAATGTCAAACATTTGCACCCCGCTATGTCTTGTATGATGATAAATCAAAATTTGCATTAAGTGATAAATGAGCCCGAAGGACCTTGTATGCCTTCTAGATTCCCCAAAGTGTTGAGTAGGTTGAACTCTAGGTTTTCCTTTTGATCCTTAGAGTGGCTATTCTTCTATTTTTGAAACTAAAGCTAAGTGTTGCACTTGTCTAATCTTGCTAAAAATGAAATATTCAGAACTAAGCTCGTATTTGCACTTGGACATGTCTTAGTTTAGTCATCTTCTGAAATTGACAAGCTTGGTGTAATATCCTTCCATTTTGATCAATTGGATAATCTTCAAAGCTCTTTCGATTGCATTTCATGCATACATAAAAAAAATTTGATGCCTATATTGCCAAAAGGGGGAGAAAACGTAGAAAAGGCATCACTAAAAAGATAAAAATGTGAATGCTTATTTGGTTATTATGATCTTTGTAAAACTATGCTACTACTTCTGTTGGATCATAATCTCATAATCACATTTAACATGTTTAGTTGGATTTTAGAGTTTTTGTTCAAAACTTCTAAAATCTGAATTCCTCTTCGTCAACTTGGTCATGGCTCGAATTTCTATCTTTGGACCAAGTTTGACTTTGCAACTAAAAATTGCTTTCTTCTTCATTTTCTTCAAACTCAAATTTATGCCTTTTGTGTGGTTAGTCAATATACACATCAAGGGGGAGATTGAAGGACCATGTAGAGGTCCATCCATGTTTGTGATGAGTATTTGACTTTATTTGCGCAAGGTGTGCTCAAGTTTGAGTTTGAATTGGATGGATTTTCAAAATAAAGCAATTTGAGTTGTCTCTGCCAGGAGTAGCAGTACCGGTCGTATGGACGCAGTAGTGATGAGTTGGATGGTTTATTGCACATCTTTGTGGGCATTGCTATGTGAGGAATTTCCTTGTCTTTGATGGTTGCAGGGCGACAGTGCTAGGTCATGGTGAGGCGAAGGATGACCGGGACTAGGCGAGGAGCGTCGGAGGTCCAGACGGTTGGGAGATCGCCGGAAGATGATCGGAGACGGAGTTCGGGCAAGTCAAGAAGACAAGGAAAGGATTTGATGCTAGCTAGATGCCGCGTGGATCAATGAGGGCCGTCGGATTGAGGTTTAGTTGATAGGTTAGCGGGTCTAGGTAGTATGCTTTGAAAACCGTGCAAGAAAACCCGGTATGTGTGTGGGTTTTGGGTTAGCCCTTACATGGCTGTGTGTGTGGGTTAATCCTAGCCCTTAGATGAGTGCTCTAGGGTTGAGGGACTCATCCAAGGGTGGTAGGTGGCCCAAGAGTAGTATAAATAGGGGTGGAGGGTAGCCTCCTTCCCTTGAAGGTGTTGAGGTTTTGATGCTCATTTGAGCTTTGCCCACATGAATGTGAGGCTTTGTAACCTCCCTTCCAGAAATGAAAGTTTTATCCATCCACCTCTGAATTTATTTTATGCATTTACATTATGTCTTTACTTTACATAATTTAAATTCAGCATTTACTTTCCCGCAATTACATTCCCGCAATTTACTTTCAAGTAATTTGGATTTGCCTCCCCTCCTTCTAAATGCTGCTGATCTTGGATGTTTTGAGTGTGTTCATATGGTTTTACATCTCTTTTGCACTCTTGGATTGAGTAGAGAACATCTTTTCTTTCAAGTTCCAACTTTGTTCTGAACTTGTTCTTCGCGCAGCAGTCAGTGTATGATTTTTGTAAAACTCTAGAAAAATCTTTTTTGAGTGATTCTTATTGGACGAGGTGCGGAACTCTGATAGCCACGTGTAGAAAAATTTTGGAGTTCACTTTTTGCACCGTTTGGGCGCCATGAGGTGAAAACCGAGCCCCAAACTTTCTGCTCGAAGTTCTTGACCAGACTGTGTTCTTCGATTTTTCCTGTTTTTTCTGAAAGGCTTTTTGAGGATAAAATTTGTGGAGTTCTTCATAACTCTGATTCTCACAGGGAGAAAAAGTCTCAAAATTTTGTGAGCTACAGAAACCCACCAACCTCCTGTGCAAATTGACGACAAGTTCTAGAAATTCTGCTTTTGCTTTTCTAAAAGTGACTTTTGTGATTTGAATTGATGTCCTTTCTAAAAGCAAGAGTTTGAATGATTCCTCTTTATCTTGGACACTAGACAACCAGTATTGTGACTCAAAAATCCCCACATATTTTATGGTACTTATCCATGCAAGCTTGGGGTACACATAGTTGTCTAGTTTTTCAGGTTTTTCACGATTTCCTTTGAGCGATCTTGCCGAGGTTTTTGTTGGAGTATTTTGGGGGAAATTTTATTTGCGACCATTCACCCACCCTCTGTTCGCCATCTCGGTCCTTCAAAAGTTCTACTGCGATAGGCCCCTCCACGGGACGTGGATGGGAGTAAGACCGACTTCACAGGCCCCTCCACTGGGATGGAAGGGAGAGTGCGACACCGATGGGTGTGCACTCAACTATACCGGTATAAGCAAAGAGAAAAAGAGATGAATTTGAGCATAAAGCATGATGCATTGCATGGATGAAGTGAATGAAGAGATTTAAATTGATGATTTCTCCTTTATGTATGTATAACATACTTGACGTATTTTATTCAATGGTTATTTTCATGTGTTAATATTGTTGTAAGATGTACTTTGCTGATTCCTGGACTTACGCTTGTTTGCTTAATGTTTTAGGTACTTTGAGCCCGACATGATAGCATTGGAAATAGGACAGACATGACACTAATCACCACTCTACGCTCATGATGTTATTTACCACTTTGAGCATGTTTAGCTTTTGAATAAATAGGTAGACTTAGTTATGAAATAATTTGGTGGATACAATCTTGTATGGATTTAATCGGTTTGGTTAAAATTATGTTTGTGGTGTGTCATTATAACTTTTGTATGCCCTTCATTGGTAGCCTTGTTGAATGTAATTTGAAGGTAAGGTTGTATCTTGATGCATGTATGGGTTCCACATAAAGTAGTGTACGTGGTTATTACTATGGTTGAGGTCGTTATTATTTGTGTTTCCAACCCTTATTTATAACTTGTAGTTGGTGTCTATTGTCTAAAGTTAAAACTTATTTACTTCCTGAAATTGTGATATAAAATGGCTATATGTTATTGTTGTTATGTTGTTTATTAACACTCCTTGTTGTAATACTTAAAGGGAGTTGTCTTGTGTCCCAAATCGCAACAATATTGTTTCTGAAATTTTAATTGAGATTGCTAAAATATTTGGAGTAGTGGCTTGTTGGGGTGACACTCAGGGCACGTGGAGTGACGGGGTGTTACAATTAGGCTCTGTTTATTCATAAAAGTATCATAAGGATAGATTTTAACAACAACTGAAATGTGAGTAATCATAACTACTGCAAATACCCTTCAAAACATATGAATCCAGGACTTGGAACTCTGAAAAACCATGAATATGTGTTCTATTATAGTAGCTTGAGCCTAGACCTTATATGTATTAGTATGTTTATTTATGCAAAACATTCAAAGAGATACTTTTTGCCACTACTATAGAATGGTACAATACTATTGCTTCATTTGGGTTGGTTCCTAATGTTTTAGGAAAAACCAATTGTGATAGATGATTTTGGAGAGGGTGATAGTAATAATCACAATCGGTTCTTGGGTTAGAGCCGGTTGTGATGTAGAATTGGGCACCTCACAATCAATTCTCATGTGAGAACCGATTCGATGTGCCAGACACATCACAATCTGTTTTCATATAAGAACCGATTGTGATATACACGTGTACATCACAATAGGTTCCCACATAAGAATTTATGAAGTGAAAAAGCTACTATGTCCTATGGGAATGGAAATTGAAAGGATACATGCACGTCCGACTGATTGCATCTTGTATCATATTGGAATTGCACTTTTATCCAATATGTGGTGTACCCCGGTACAAGCAAAAGGAGAAGCGTAAAGACAAGAAACGTAAGAGCTGGGATGACGATGGTGAAGAGGTTATTAAAGGTGTACCCTGTTTGGATCAGTTGTTTGCAAATCCCAAAGATTCAAAATTGATGCGTTGGCATTATGAATCTCAGAAGGAAGATGGTAAGCTGATACACCCCGCTAATTCGGCTCAATGAACAAACATTGATTTGAAACATGAAGAGTTTGGTGCTGAGATGAGGAACATAAGATTTGGATTGAGTACCGATGGAATGAATCCGTTTGGTAATATGAGCAATCGTCACAACACTTGGCCAGTTCTGTTGTGTATCTACAATCTCCCTCATTGGTTGTCCATGAAGCAGAAGTATATCATGATGTTATTGTTAATCTTGGGAACCAAATAACTGGGAAAGAATATTGATGTGTACCTAGCACCACTGATTAAGGATTTGGTAAAATTGTGGAATGAGGGGCTCATGGTGTGGGATGCATACAAAAGAGAGAACTTCACCCTACAAGCTATGATATTTTGCGCCATAAATGATTTCTCGGCCCATGGTAATTTGGCGGGCTATAGTACGAAGGGAGCCAAAGCGTGTCCTATTTGTGAAGAGGAGACTGAGAGCTTGTGGCTGTTGAATTCTAAGAAAACTGTGTATATGGGTCACCGTAGGTTTCTACCTCGAAGTCATTGATACAGTAAGATGGATGACAAATTTGATGAGAAAAGGGAAGTTCATTCGACTCTGTAGCCTATTAGTAGAAGGCAAGTATTTTTACGCGTGGAGGATATCAATGTTCAGCATGGAAAGAGCCGTAAATCTGTTCGTCCCAGGACCATTTGGAAGAAGAGGTCGATATTTTGGGAAGGAGTTAGATGTCCGGCATTGTATTGATGTCATGCACGTTGAGAAGAATTTTTGCGACAATTTGATAGGCATCTTGTTGAACATACCTGGGAAGACCAAATATGGTGTGAATGCTCACCGTTATATGGCTTACATGGGAATCAAGCCTAAGCTTGCAATCATAGAGATGGATAGAAAAGGTCCGTACTTCCCCATTGCATGCTATACCTTGTCCAAGAAGGAGAAAGAAGACTTCTGCAAGTGTCTCCAAGGTATTAAAGTTCCACCGGGCTACTCCGCCAATATTAAGAAGCTTGTGTCCATGGATGATTTGAAGTTGATTAGTATGAAGTCCCACGACTATCATGTCTTGATGACCCAAATGCTTCCTGTTATAATCAGAAATATTTTGTCGGAAGATATCCGTCTCGTAATCACGAAGCTATGTTATTCCTTCAATTTGATTTTTTGCAAAGTTATTGATCCCGATGTACTAGAAAACTTGCAAAGTGAGGTGGTGCAGACTCTATGTCAACTTGATATGCATTTTTGCCCATCATTCTTCAATGTCATGGTCCACCTTGTTAGAGAGATTAAGATATGTGGACCTGCATTCGTACGTTAAATTTATCCGTTCGAGAGGTACATGGGTATGTTAAAGTCATATATGAGGAATCGGTCGAAGCCTGAGGATAGTATTGTTGAAGGTTATGGGACTGAAGAGGTTATTGAGTTCTACATGGACTATCTAGGTAAAAGACAAGCAATTTGTGTTCTTGCATCTCGTCATGAGGGTAGACTTGGTGGCAAAGGAATCATTGGGTCTAAACTAACGAGTCCACGATTTGATATGTATTACAAAGCACATTTGATAGACTTGCCGCACAGCAGAAAAATTCATCCATACATCGAAGCAACACATGTTGATATTACAGGAAGAGAATCCACATATGGATGAGCTTTCCATCACACAAGAACACAACAATCGATTCTGCACATGGTTCAAAGAAAAGGCGAAAGTCTCCATCAATGAGGATGTCAAATGGCTGGCTGACGGACCAAGATTTAATGTACAGATATGGCAGGGGTACGATATTAATGGCTACACCTTTTACACTGAAAGTCAAGATGCAAAGAGTACTGATCAAAACAGTGGTGTGAGCATAGATGCTTTGTCTGATTATCACTCGAAAAGAGGATCCTCAACCGCAATGAACTCCTACTACATGATAATCGAAGAAATTTGCTTGCTAGATTATGGAATATACCAAGTTCTATTGTTCTGATGTAAGTGGGTGAGACATTCACATGGAGTGAAGGTCGATAAGAAAGGTTTTACTCTTGTGGATCTCAATAGACTCGCCTACAAAGATGAATCATTTGTCTTTGCGAAGCAAGCAAATCAAGTCTTCTACATGCGTGATCCAGCCAATTTGAGGTTGCACGTTGTCCTTCATGGTAAGAGGTGGATCGTTGGAGTTGAAAATGTGATAGATGAAGAAGAGTAGAACCAATTCGATAAAATACCTCTGTTTGCAGATGGGGCACGTCTTAGCGGTGACGACGACACACGTGGAACGAACTATATGCATGTAGATGATGAAGAAGGGTTGTATTGTAAATAAAGTGATCACTATGTTAAGGTGTGGTTGTTTTATTGGGCCGTTTATTTTCTTTAACAGCCGTTACTGTTTAATGGACCCATTTTATTATGTTGTTTATTTGGGTGTAATTGTAAGATCGTCATGTGACTTGGAACAATGTGACATTCATGAGGTGAATGCTAGGTTTGCTATTCAATTCCATTTGAGCTGTTCATTCATTTAATTATATATGATTCTTTAATTACTTTCACATCATGTCATATTTGAGGGAAATTCAATCTCTCTTTGTGCGTGCAAAGCGCATTTTGTCATATCTTTTGAAAGAAAATTCTTTTTGAGGAAATTATTTTTGAGAAACCTTGTAACTAGTCCAAAGTTCATTTCTAGAAATTTTCAAACAATTTGGACTTTATTTCCAAAAGTTTGACTTTTCTACTTTTTAAGCAAAAAACATGCCTACAATGTGAAATTTAGCATATCTTTTGAATGGGGACTCTTTTTTGAAAATTCCTTTTTAAAGACGTTTGTAGTATCCCAAATTATGTTCCTACAAAATTTCAAAAAATTTGAACTATATTTGAAAAAGTTGTGGCATTTTCTCTTTTTGATCAAATGATGAAAATTCAGACTTTTGCATTGTGTTGAGTTGATTTGTGATTTCTGTATCTCAAAATCATATCATAATTTTTGGCTAATATCTTTGTGAGATTTGATGCTCCATAGTTATTCTTTAAGGCCAAATTTTATCGGATTTATTGGAGCTTATCTCACCTGCTTTTTAGCTCTCTTTTGAAGCTAAATGGAATGACAAAAATATGAAGGTATATCACAATCAGTTCCTAGTTGGAACCCATTAGGAAACGATTGAGATGACTTTAACTCGGCCATTATATTTTCCTTATTTGTACATCTTTCTCTCCATTTCCTTGCTCCTTCTTCTCCAGTCACCACAGCTCTTCTCATTAAGTTCATGTTTCATATATATATTCGAAAGGTTGCAAGGAGAGAGAATCAACTCATCGCGAAACATAATAAAAGGTGATACTGAGGGTTCGAGTAAGGTAACAAATGTTGAGGGGCCAAGTAAGGTGAGAAAGGCCTGAGGACAAAATAAAGGGGCCACAGGGAGAACGCCGCGGGTTCTCCACTTTGATGCCATGGGGGTTTGCACGGGTCCTCCCAAGTACAAGGGGCGCTACCGGTCTTTTCTCGGCCAAATGGTGAGGGAGAGAGTGCCGATCACGGTTGGAAATATTCCCTAGAGGCGATCATAGAGATAATTATATTTCCATAAATGTTCATGAACTATGAGATTGTTCTTTGAATAACATTATGGATATTGATTAACAAAGTGCGTGACTTGTTTGTGAAACTCTGTATTCATATTTATGATGTTCATTCTAAAAAGGGGTCACTAGTCGATAATCATATGAGGACACATATGAGAAGACTAGCATATGTATTGGTCGATGACCATGTTTCACGGGTCATAGATATAGAGATATTAAACCAATAATATGGACACATGTTAGAGAACATGGTGTTGGACTTCGACCCACTATGAGACATTGCGAGAATGTTGTTTTATTTCATGTCATCAGTTCATCTCATATACAATTTGTATGCTATGTCCTTCGACTTGAGATTGTCGCATGTTCACAAGATGCGTAATGGCTTACTTTGGGTTGGTCAAATGCTACTTTGTAACTGGGTAGTTATAAAGATGGCTTTCGGGTTTGTCATTAAACATGCTGCGAGGCGTGGTCGATCAAGATAGGATTTGCCCCTCCAAACAATGGGAGAGATATCTCTAGGCCTCTTGAGTAGTCGGATTCCAGAAACGCATGGCCATGCTACTCGAGTAAAGAGTTACTCGATTCATCGAGTTAAACAGTTAACTCGATGTATTCGGGGAATCCGAGTCACGACATCGAGAAAGAGTGGTCGATCCATCCAAATAAGGATGACAACAACTTGTGTTAGGTTTGACCAATATCGTGAGGCAAAAGGAAATGCATATAGGACATTGGTGCGGTTCGTCCGATCTTTACATGTACTCGGAAGTCAGTAAGTCCTGCTAGGGGCCTCTATCGACTATAGGTCAATTACTCGATGGTCGAGTAGGAATACTCAATGATCGATAGGGGTACTCCAGCCATATCCGAGTGCACGTGAACCTATAGGGTCACACACTTAAAGGGTTGTAACCAATTCGTATAGGGATCCGAGTTGTAATGGGCTTAGAGTTCCTAATGGGCTTCAAGGGTTGAAACCCGTTATGGGATATCTATATAAAGGTAGGAGATGGTGCTAGCACTCCTGCGCGTGGTGTTCCTGCCCTGTATGTGTGGATAACTTAGAGGTGTTGCTGTGAAGCTTCAACGCTAGGACGATCTGCAACCTGCGATAGTCACAAGGAGATGTTGGGGAGGCGAGAGGCTAGTATGACTACATCTGCACCTCCGTGCTACATCGACTCTACTTCTGCTATGGATCTGCGCATCTAGTGGTAATTCTGTGATCTATAACTTGTAGTGGTTCCTTGGTTACACGGTAGAAAATTTTGATTTTTCGCTACAGTAGCCTACCCGTTCCACATCAGTTCATTCATTCAATTATGATTCTTTAATTATATTCACATCATATCATATTTTTTTATGTCACCGCTATGGACAATTGTTGATAATCTCGTAGTTCCATTATGTATGAATAAAAGAAGATGAACAAGTTACTAGTATCTTGTTTGGATTTAAACCTGTATTTTTCTTAGAATTAATTGTGCAATGATTTTGAAAATAGCTCCAAAATGAAAAACATAGAGCTCGTCATTCTGAACAAATCTCGTATTCATAAGATTTTCAAAAGGCCAACCGATCCTAAGTTATTTGATTTTGAAACTAGCCCGAAAACTACTCTTCACCTATATTGGTCATATTATAGCATTTTGTGAGTTTCACCTGTTGGACCGGATTTTTAGTCATGTCATGGTCCTAAATGGTGTTTTAAACTCATACATACCAATTCAAATCAAATATGCTCTTATTTGCTTCTTTTGGTATTTCTATAAAATATTAGTTAAAATGCACCTATTTGTGAAAATATTTGTAAAAGTTGTCAAATATGTATTATAAATATTTTACAATGTATTATGCCATATCTTTTGAAAGAAAATTCATTTTGGGAAAGCTTATAACTAGTCTAAAGTTCATTTCTGGAAATTTTCAAACAATTTGGACTTTATTTCAAAAAGATTTGACTTTTCTATCTTTAAGCAAAAATCATGCCTACAAAGTGAAATTTATCATATCTTTGGAATGTGGACTCTTTTTTCAAAAAAAAATTTTGGAAAAGCTTTTTAGAATCCAAAAGTATGTTTTGCAAAATTTCAAACAATTACAACTATATTTGACAAGGTTATGGACTTTTCTCCGTTTGATCAAATGCTGAAAATGACAATAATTTGAAAAATAAATTTTGGCACACGGGAACTTTAGTTTTGGGTTTGGAAAGCTCATATGTGTTTGAACTGTCATGTTTTCATCTCATTATCTTACTGATGATACTAGCTAGCAAAGGGATTATAAACGCATGTTGAAAGTCCCAATGAAATAAAACCCTAATTAGCAGCACTCATTTCTCTTAGTGGAAATAGAAAAAATGAAAATGTTGTATCGCTATCTATTCCTAACAAGAACCGATAGAGATGCTAAGTATTTCTATCGGTTTCTAACAAAAACCAACCGAGACAGATCCTTGTAGTTCTATTGGTTCCTAACTGAAGGACCGAAATGGTGATGAGAGGGGGGTGAATGATCGGAATGATCCTAAATCAAATTTTTCCCCACTAAAAAATGATCCAACCAAGTCCACAAACAAATCAATCAAAAGGAGCAAATGGGAAAGCAGTAACTGCTCTGTATGGGTGGAGCTACCGTAGGGAGACCGGTAGCACCGGACTCAAGAACAGTAGTAAGAATAGAATCTGAAAACAGCACGACTCAAAAGCAAATCTTGAGGAATCTTTTGATTGGCTAGACAAGAACTGATTAAACTTGGTAGATGTGATCTTAAGGATGTTACGAACTTATTCCAACCTTCAATCGCAACGATTGGTGCCAAAGTTCTGACCTTTTTGCCCGGTAAGGAAAAACACACAAAGTTCAAGCAAAACACAAGAACTTGATCCTGGACTTGCTCGTGGGGTTTTGATGATCAAGAGAATCTTGAACAACTTCCCACTTGTCACAGCAAGCAAGAACTCAAGTCAGAATCTCCACAAATATGATCTACAAGAATGAATCACTCAAAAACACAAGATCAGTTTCTTGCAATAAAAATGCAACAATCCTTCGAAATAAGAGATTGCAAGAATGAAGTACAGAATTTAAATGCTTGAAAGTAAGTTGCTGAATTTAATGCGTAATAAAAATTCAAGCAAGATAGAAAGTGTTTTGCATTTCTGGAAAGGAGGTTTACAAAGCCTCACAACAAAGTGGGCATAAGTTCAAAGGAGCCAAAAACCTCTAAAACATTCATGGGAGGAAGGCCACTCCTCCCCCTCTATTTATACTATCTTTGAGTCACCCTCTACCCTTGGATCAGATCCTTCTGCCCTAAAGACCATCATCAAGGGTTAGGATGACTCCCACACACAGCCTTACATTGGCTTACCTGAACCCCAACAAGCACACCGGGTTTTTAAGGCATGCTAACTAGACCCGCTACTCTATCACGTAGACGCGATCTGATTGCCCCCGTTGATCCGAGCAGCTCTTAGCTAGCATGTCAACCATTCCTTGTCTTCTAGGTTCGCAGCGACTCCATCTTCGATCATCTTCGGCGATCCTCGATCGTCTTGACCTCCGACGCACTTCGCCTAGTCCCGGTTATCCTCCGCCTCACCATGATCTAGCACCGCCGTCATGCAACCATAAAAAATAAGGGAACACATCACATTGCATTGCCCACTTTGCTCAAAATCGAGTCGATGAGTCGATATCGAGCATCGAGTAACCCTACTCGATACTTATTGATTCTCACTCTACTCGAGTCACTCGACCACAAGCCGACTGGGCATAAGTCGAGCTAACCTACCTCTCAACCTGGCAGCATCCCTACTCGATAATTCTCGATTCTCACTTTACTCGAGTTACTCGACCACTAGTGTTCGACCAGCCAAAGTCCAGACCACTCAAGGTCGGACCGCTGGTGTTCGACCAGCCAATGTCCAGACCACTCGAGGTCCGAGCACTGGTCTTAGACCAGGACAGACTCAAATCAAACTCAACCTTGAGCAACAAAAGCTCGAATACAGTCAGTTACTCATCACACACATGGGTAGACCTCCACATGGTCTTTCAATCTCCACCTTGATGAGTATATTGACAAACACCCAAAAGGCATAGAATTTTGAGTTTGAGAAGAGAAGAGAATGAATTAATTAGGATGAAAAGCTGAACTTGATCCAGAAAGAAAGAAGATAAGGACCTGACCAAGTTGATAGAAGGATTTTTAAAACAAAAACCAAGAAAGAATAAGTTACCACAAAAGCTCTAAAATTCCAATAGAAGCTTACAAATGCTTATGATTCTTAAGATTAGCAATTTTTTACAAAAATTCATAAGATCCATAAAATCCAAGAAAAATGATGCCTTTCTTATAATTTATTTCTCCCCCTTATGGCAATATAGACATCAAGATGGCAAATTCTCCCCCTTTACACATGTATGCATGAAATGCATCCTAAAAGAGCTTTGAGAATTATCCAAATGACCACATATACAAAGTATGACACCAAGCTACTCAAGTTTAGACTATGCTAAACTAAGACATGTCCAATCGCAAATATCAATTTTGATAGCAAGCCAAAGAATATGATGTAATTTTTGCATGATTTAACAAGTGCAACACTAAGCATAGTTTCTAAAGTAGAGGCAAGGCCATACAATGGATCAAATGGAGAACCTAGAGTTCAACCTACTCAACACTTTGGGAAATCCAGAAGTGCATACAAGGTCCTTCGAGCTCATTTTTTAGTTAATGCAAATTTTTCTTTAAGACTTTAAAAGACATAGCGGGGTGCAAATGTTTGACATTATTTGCATTCTTTACCCACTTAAGTTTTTTTTGTTTGCATTTTTTTAAAGCAATTGACTCAAGCCATATTCGACCATCTCAAGAAGAACTCTTAAGAGGATGGTGTCGGTCATACAGGATGCATTCCATGTTCATCCCAAGTGCAATGGGAGGTTGTATTGCGAATGTAAGGTTTTGAGTCTAATGCACACAAGAAAGGTCATTTTTTCTTAATTTTCATTTTAGCACATTGAATTATTAGCAAATAAAGGACTCTAGTATGAATTAAGCAAGTTTCACCCAAGTTGCTATAGGCACTCTATATATATCCAAAATTTCACGAATCTTGGCAAATACATATGGAGAAGAAACTTTAGCAAGTAAAAGCAACATGTTTCATCAAGTTTTCATTTAAAGCTTACAATTTTCAAATTTTAACAAGCTTAGCAAGAAATATGAACTTGGACATATCTAAGGGAGCATTTCCCTTCATGAAAGTAGCAGGGTGCATAGCATTAATAATAGCTCATTTGCATAATAGACAAAGCTCATTAAACGGAAAATGAAGTCTATATGCAATGCATGAACAGATTTCCAAACTCCCCCTCAACATGTGATTCAATTTAAGCACAAATTTGATTAAAATAAGTTATTTTGCAGAATTAGGCTTGAAAAGGGGTCCAAATGAACTTAATCGGAACCAGAAACACAGGATGAAGAGAAGAAGTCGAGAAGTTGCAGACTAGGTGTCTATAGAGCATAGAAAGGTTTAAAGAGAACACTACTGCTCAAAAACACCCTGAAGATGCAGAGGAAAAGAAAAGCTGGAAGAAAAACATATAATATATAATATAAAAACCAGCTACACCTCACGATAAGCCGTAAGGGCTCACGACACCAAGCTCACTCCTTAGGGCAACAAATCTGGAGCTATCTAAAGGCTTGGTAGAGATATTGGCTATCTCGTGGTCACTTTCTACGAACTGAAGCGCGCTATCCCCCTTATCCACATGGTCTCTAAGGAAGTGATATCTAACATCAATATGCTTGGTCCAGCAATGTTGCATTGGGTTTTTAGCAATGCAAATAGCAAAAGTGTTGTCACAAAAAAGTGGAACACTTGCTATCACTAACCCAAAGTCACACAGAGTCGAGAGATCCAGAGGACCTAACTACATCAACTCGCTGTAGCAACATACTCGGCCTCTGCAGTGGACTATGCAACCCCAAACTTCTTCCTAGACGACCAAGAAACAAGAGAAGTGCCAATGAATTGGCAAGTGCCAGAAGTGCTCTTCTTATATATCCTACGGCCAGCAAAATCAGCATTGAAAATGGCTCGAAGAGATAGACAAGAAGGAGAGTACGAAATACCATAATCAGAGGTAGCACGGAGATATCTGAAAATGCGCTTCACCGCTTGGTGGTGAGAGGTGCGAGGAGAAGCCTGAAATCGAGCGAACAAACACATAGCGAAATGTATGTCCAGCCTCAAAGCGGTGAGGTATAGGAGGGAGACAATCATACTCCGGAACTCCTTCTGATCAACAGGCTCACCATCCTCGTCAGGCTCGAGGATAGTAGTATTGGCCATAGGAGTCATCATCGGCTTCCCGTCACACATATCGAAGCGCCTCAGAAGGTCTCGGGTGTACTTGCCTTGATGCAAGAAGGTCCCCTCCCAAGTTTGCTTGATTTGGAAGCCAAGAAAGTAGCTCGACTCGCCCATCATACTCATCACAAATTCTGTGCTTATCACATCAGAAAACTGAGAGACGGGAGAATGAGATAAGCCACCGAAAATGCTATCATCCACATAAATCTGGACGAGAAAAAAATAGGACTCGTGGTGTCTAATGAACAGAGTCTTGTCTACTATAGCCATCTTGAAGTCATAGCTGAGAAGATAAGACTTGAGCCTTTCATACCATGCTTTGGGGGCCTGTTTGAGTCCAAACAAAGCTTTGGAAAGCTTGTATATGTGACTCAAAAACTTGGGATTCTCAAATCCTGAAGGCTGCCTGATATACACCTCTTTCTCAATATACCTATTAAGGAATGCACTCTTGACATCTATTTGATAAAGCTTGAAGCCCTTGGATGCAAAGAATGCAAGTAGGATCCTAATAGCTTTTAGTCTAGCTACAGGGGCAGAAGTCTCCTCAAAGTCAAGACGCTGGACCTGAGAAAAACCCTGTGCAACTAGCCTAGCTTTGTTTCTAATGACAACACCATCCTCACTCTGCTTATTTTTTAACACCCACTTGGTCCCAATGACATTATGACCAGACGGGAGCTCGACAAGCTACCAAACTTTGTTCCTCTCAAAGTTTTCAAGTTCCTCATTAATAGAACTAATCCAAGACTCATTAGATAATGCATGAGAAACATCCTTCGGCTCAAAGGAGGCAACAAAGGCAGAGTGGAGGCAGAAACTGGACAAACCTGATTTTGATCGTGTGACATGCTCAAACAGATCACCAATGATCTGATCATGTAGATGATGTCACTGAATATTGTGGGGAGGTATAGAAGGAGAAGTGGCCTCTACCTCATGCACAGAAGAGGTTGGATCAGAGCCACTAGCTGTATGAGAGTCAGAAGGCAAGGGCTGGTCTCCCTGAGGTGCAGAAATGGAAACAGGAGGCACCTTAGTTGTAGAGGGGACTAGATTAGGTGAAACACTATCATCTTCATCATCCTCATCCTCTACAAAAATGGTCTTAGAGGTGGAAGAAGAGACTAAAATGTCAAGTCTAGCTCCTGGGCTAGCCTCATCAAAAGTCATTTTGCAGGTCTCTATGATCCTATTTGACTCACAACTCCAGACCCTATAGCTACGAGAAGAAGTCGAGTAACCCAGAAAAATACCATCAGAAGAGTGAGACTCAAACTTATCCGGGTTACCAGACTTCAATCTGAAGCACTTGCAACCAAACACACAAAAATGAGAAACACTGGGCTTTCGCCCATACCTAAACTCGTCGTAAGTGCGGTGCAAATGTGCTCTCAAGAATACTCGATCAGAAACATGACATGCAGTAGCTATAGCCTCAGCCCAAAACTTCTGAGGAGTACTGTACTCATCTAGCATCGTCCTAGCCATCTCAACCAGGGTTCTATTCTTCCCTTCCACTACGCCATTTTGTTGAGGGACGTAGGGAGAGGATAACTGATGCTCTAAGCCAGACTCCACACAGAAACTCTCAAAGTAGGAGTTCTTCAACTCCGTGACATTGTCACTTCGTATAGCTCGTAAGGCATCTGGGAGCTCCATAGACAACCTACTGACCAAACCCCTGAAATTAGTAAAAGTATCATCCTTCGAAGCCATGAAAAACACCCAAGAATACCTCAAAAAATCATTAACAATGACAAGGACATACCACTTCCCACCTGATGACTACACTCGAGCTGGACCAACAGTGTCCATATGTAAATGCTATCCTGGTGCATTAGTCATCACAACAATGATTGGAGGATGAGAAGTAGAAACCATCTTACCATGTTGACGAGAGAAAACTAAGTCTTTGACCATCTTGAGTTTAGGCAAACCACAAATGAGATCATGATTGTTAACTCGAGTCAAATGGTCGAAGCGATGTGATCAAGTCTCTGATGCTAGAAGAAGAAATCATGGGACTCAGAAGCAATCAAACATCGAAGGGAGTCTCCAGAAGAAGCAGAAAAATCAGCATGAAAGACTCCCAAATCTAGAAATCCTGCAAACCAACCCTCCTGATGAATCAATGATTCTACAGGCATTACTCTTAAAGCTTACCTCGAAAGAGTCATCGATAATAGAAAGCAAGTTATACTGCACCTTACTCACTATGGCAACATCTTTAAGAATAAAATTTTCGTTAATGCAGATGTTACATTTAGCAATGACTCTACCTGACGACGCATCCCCAAAAGTTATCAAGTTATCACCGGGGGCTTGGACTAGGGAAGAGAACCAATGAAAGTCTTCGGTCATATGACGTGAATAACCGGAGTCCAAAATCCAAACCTCTCCCTTCTCCATCCGACGATCCAAAACAAGCCAAAAGAGAAAGAGATGAATCAATACTGGGATAAAGTGAAGACCTGGGAACCCAATACTGAATCACACGCACCTTAGAGCACCAGCACAGAAGAAGAAGAATGGTCTCGAGTGTCTCTCTGATGCTCAACTCTCACAAGATCGAAACTAGCAATAGCAGAAGATCGAGGAGATGAAACTGGATTGGCCCGTCATGATGCAAAGGCCCGACCATCCCAGTGAGGCTGCCTGAATACCCTACCAGAAAAGACCTCACACCGCTGATATCTACCCTGATGAGAAAAAAGATGAATATCAAGAGGACGACGGAAATACTGACCACGAACAGCTCCAGGACTAAAACTCATCTGAACAGCCTGAAAATCAAGTCTTGGATGCTGCACAAAAACATGCAACTCTCTAACCTGTCTAGCAGCAGTGCGTGCCTTAGAAGCACTCAGAGTCTAGGGATGACCCTGAATACCCCTAAGAGCACCAACACGCTCACGCTGTATGATTTTGGCATGCCTAAAGCAGAAATCTGCCAAATGCCCATCCTTCTGACAGAAGGTGCAAATATACTTCTCCTTGCTAGAGGCTGAAGTAGCAGGAGGAGCAACCTTCTGATCAGAGATCCCATGGACAATCCCAGAAGATCTAAACACAGTGGTACTCACCCCGAGAGCTACCACGATCTCAGTACTCTTGGAGTCACGAACAATGGTGGGAAGATGTGCCCTAGCGTGCTCCAAGTAGTGAAATCCTATACCCTGATTGAATCGGCTAATCTTGGATTGGTCTAAAATGAGATTGAGCTTCTTCTTGCCTCCTACAAACTTCTCGAGAGTGCTCATGAGATACTCACACTCCCAAAAGAAAGAGGCACAGGAATAACAGGGAAGAGAGGAAGAAGAACCAGAAAGAGAAAATCTCTCAGCACGTGTATTTTTCTCCCTCAGCACGGCTTCCTCAACCTTGAGGGACTCACAAGAAATGCAAGGAGCATTTCTTATCCTAAGGGCTTGGTCTTCTAGCTTCTTCCTAAGTTTGACTTGGATTTTATCAAAGTCCCCCTAAATCTCAACACATCGCAAGCAACTTTCTTGTGACTTAGCTAGTAAGTCCTTAGCAAGATTAGCACACTTGACATTTAAAGATTCATTGTCAAGTTTTAGTTGCCTACAACCCTCACATGAGTTGACTGAGTCCTTAGAAGCATGCATTTCAAGTTCATTATTTTAGAAGAAAGCTTCCTAAAGTGATCTCTCATGGCATTAATTTCAGCAAGCAATTTAGGGCAATTTTCACAAGATGCGTTAGTGTTAGCATGATGAAAACTAGCATCTACAGAAATAGCATCAATAGAACAAGTGCTAGAATTCTTCGACTTAAGACTCTTAAACTCAGAAACCACACTATCATGCATAGTCCTTTGGTTCTCAAGCTCACAAGCAAAGCATCGCAAAGAGTACAGTCATTAGAGACTCGGGAGGGAGAAGATCTAAGAGATGCCAACTCCCGAGTCAAGGTACCTACTTCCTTCTCTAGCTCCATACACCTAGCTCTAGCTCTAGCATGAAATTTTCCTAATTTGCAAAAAGCTTCATTGAGATGGTCGAAGGACGGTACCTCGTCCGAGTCGCTAAAGAGCTCGGAGTCGCTGATGCCATTGGCATCTGCCTTGAAGCAAATCCCGGTGAAGTCGTCGCCGCCTTTGATCTTCTCTTGTGGATCATCCTCACCCTCGCCGCTCCATGTCTCTGTGTCGGAGAGGCTGATATCATCGAGTGCGGCGAGGACGCGATGGAAGAGCTTCTTGTTCTTCGAGAAGTTGTGGTACTTCTTCTCATGCGCTGGGTCAAGAGCTGGAGGCTTCTTTTTCCAGTTCTTATCGATGTAGTCATTCTTTGCTGAACCGCCAGAGTCGATCTTGCCCTACTCCAGCTTGGGTTAGTAATCTCGAATGTGGTTGGGGCCACCACACTCGAAGCAGGTGATCATGCCACCTGTCCCTCACCCTCTTGCATGTATGAGAGAATTTGTGAGCCAAAAGAGCAAGCTCTTTTTGTGGAAATTTTTCCAGTTGGTCATCGCTTAGCTCGCAAGGGGTGGAGTGGGAAAAATCAGCAGAAGAATCCGAAGTGGATCCAGTGGGATCGGTGACCAAATCCATCAACTAAGATTTCGTCTTGCAAGAGACGACATCGATCTCATGAGTCTTGAGTCGGGAATAAAGCCCATCAAGAGTCAGAGTCGATAAGTCGGTAGTGTCCTTGATGGTGGTCACCTTCATCTCCTAGACTCGAAGATCAAGTGCGGTCAAGAAGTGTCGAGCATTATCTGAGTCAGGGTATATGCAACTGACCACTCGGTGGTCACTCAAAATATTTGTAAATCGACCAAAGCACTCATCAAGACTCTCACCAACCTGTTGATCAAACTTGTTGTAATCATGCTTGAATTGGTCCTGTCTCACCATCTTGATTTGGGTGGGATCCCTCATGGTAAGCATCGAGAGTCACCCAAATCTGATGAGCAAAACGAATGTGAGAAATTCTATCGTACTCACTACGGCTTAGAATCTGTATGAGGATGTTCCTTGCCTTAGCATTTGCCTCAACGTCAGCCATATTGCCGGTGTGACATTTTCATCGGCAGGAACCTCATACGGGAGTTTCACTTTCTGCCAAGTCAGAAAGCCCTGGGCAGTGATGTACGACTCCATTCTTGACTTGTAGAAGGGAAAATCAACTCCAGAAAAGATAGGAGACCTGGTGGAATATTTGTTTGTCGCCATGGCTCTTGAGACTGGTCAAGATCTATGGAAGAGCAAAACCAGCTCTGATACCAATTGAAGGACCGAAATAGCGATCAGAGGGGGGTGAATGATCGGAATGATACCAAATCAAATTTTCCCCCACTCAAAAATGATCCAACCAAGCCCACAAACAAATTAATCAAAATGAGCAAATGGGAAGGAGTAACTGCTCTGTATGGGCGGTGCTACCGCAGGGAGACCGGTAGCACCAGAATCAAGAACAGTAGCAAGAACAGAGTCTGAAAATAGTACGACTCGAAAGAAAATCTTGAGGAATTTTTTGATCGGCTGGACAAAAACTTATGAAACTTGGTAGATGTGATATTAAGAATGTTAGGAACTTATTCCAACCTTCAATCGCAAAGATTGGCATCAAAGCTCTAACCTTTTTGCCTGGGAAGGAAAAACACACCAAGTTCAAGAAAACACAAGAACTTGATCCTGAACTTGCTCGTGGTGTTTGGATGATCAAGAGAATCTTGAACAACCTCCCACTTGTCACAGCATGCAAGAACTCAAGTCAAAATCTCCGCAAATACGATCTACAAGAATGAATCACTCAAAAACACAAGATCGGTTTATTGCAATAAAAACGCAAAGATCCTTCGAAATAAGAGGCAATAGCAAGTAGAAGGAGAGGAGGCAAATCCAAATTGCGTATAAGAGATTGCAAGAATGTAAGTACGGAATTTAAATACTTGAAAGTAAGTTGCAGAATTTAATGCATAATGAAAATTCAAGCATGATAGAAAGTGTTTTGCATTTATGGAAAGGAGGTTTACAAAGCCTCACAACAAATTGGGCAAAAGCTCAAAGGAGCCAAAAACCTCTAAAACCTTCAGAGGAGGAAGGCCACTCCTCCCCCTCTATTTATACTACCTTTGACACACCCTCCACCTTGGATGAGATCCTTCTGCCCTAAGGACCACCATCAAGGGTAAGAATGACTCCCACAAACAGCCTTACAAGGGCTAACCCGAAACCCAACAAGCACACCATGTTTTCAAGGCATGCTAACTAGACCCGCTACTCTATCACCTAGACCGCGATCCGACGGCCCCCTTGATCTGAGCACCTCCTAGCTAGCATCTCAGCCATTTCTTGTCTTCTAGGTTCACGGCGACTCCATCTCCGATCATCTTCCGGTGATCCTCAACTGTCTGGACCTCCTACACACCTCGCCTAGTCCCGGTCATCCTCTCCCTCACCATGATCTATCACCGTCGTGCTGCAACCATCAAAAACAAGGAAATACATCACATAGCATTGCTCACTTTCCTCAAAATCGAGCCAATGAGTCGATATTGAACATCGAGTAACCCTACTCGATCCTTATCGATTCTCACTCTACTAGAGTCACTCAACCACAAGCTGACGGGGCATATAACTCGAGCTAACCCACCGCTCGACCTGGCAGCATCCCTACACGATACTTCTCGATTCTCACTCTACTCGAGTCACTCGATCACTGATCTTCGACCAGCCAAAGTCCAGACCACTCGAGGTCCGACCACTGGTCTTCGACCAGCCAAGTACAGAACACTCGAGGACTGACCACTGGTCTTCGACCAGGAATGACTCAAATCAAACTCAACCTTTAGCACCAAAAGCTCGAATACAGTCAATTACTCATCACACACTTGGTTAGACCTCCACATGGTCTTTCATTAACAAAAACTGACCGAGATGAGAGCCTTGTAGTGCTATCGGTTCCTAACAAAAACTGACCGAGATGTTCGCATGTATTTCTATCTATTTTGACGAAAAACCAAATGAGATGTTCGTGTGTAGTTCTATTGGTTCTGCCAAAAAACCAACCGACATGTATAGCTATCAATGTCTGTTCTTTTGACCGAACCGACACTGATAGCATTTAAGACCCATATAAACACAATTCTCACTAGTATCATCCCGACATACTTAATACACTCCTCACACTCCCTGCTCTCCACTACCAACCGCCTCCTCCCGCGACCTCAGCCTCCAACGCCCTCCATCAACCTCAGCCTCCAGCCGACTGCCCCCTACCGTGACCTCGGCCTCGACCTCCAGCTCATGACCTAGACTCGCGACCTCCATCTCCAGCCCACGAATTCAACCTCGGCCTCCAGCCCGTGACCTCAACATCCAGCACCCCCGCCTGCGACCTTAGCCTTCGCACCATCCTGCGACCTCGGCCCCCCATGACCTTAGCCTCCAGCGCCCCCTCCCGCGTCCTCGCACAGTAGAAGGTAAACCCTAGGTTTGTGTTTTTTGTTAATTGAATAGCCCATAAAGACTGTCAAAAGTTCTTGCGTGTTGAGGTTAGTTTCTTATATTATGTAGGCCCTGTTTGGTATAGCTCCAGATTCCAGCTCCACCTCAGAGCTGGAGCTTGTAGGCTAAAATAAAGTGAATTAAGTTTATATTTTTAGTCTAAAATGTAAACAAGATGACCCACCTAAACACTCTTAATGTACCCACAGCTCCAGCTCCATAAATTTTTGGAGCTAGGAATACCCTGCTCCACCAACTCCACGAATTTTGGTGGAGCTGGAGCTATCCCAAACACCCCCGTAGTAAACATAGAGACTGCCAAAAGTTTAGTAGATACCTTGTACTTATATTGCTTTGCTGGATATATAGTTTCTTACAGAATCTACTGAAAATGGGAGCTACTACTGACTGTATAATGATATCATGAAAAAGACATATGGCAAACTCATCTTCTTTCTAGTAAGATGCCTTATATTTTTGTACCCTCTATAGCTGATGAGAAACTTGTTCAAGTTTGCTTTCCCTGAAAAATGAACCAGCAGGGCAAGCCGACAAGAACAAAAGGAACTAGAAGTTTTTTTAAAAAAACAAAACAAAAAGATTCTAGTTCTATAAACTGAAACCAAATATTGCTAAGGATTGACAAGAAAAACATATTGTGACAGAAATAAACATCAAATAGTGTTGTACATCCAATTTATGTAAAGATTACTGATAAAACAAAACCAACCAAACAGCTTTATTCAATGCGTGTCCAGTCAAATTTTCAACATCATAAAAATAGTATGATGAGATATTCCTGTTTTTGTGTATTTTGTTAATTGAATGGCCCCTCCAAACCGAATTTTGGGGTTCTAGAAGCATTTACAGCTGGTTAGCCTAATTAGCCCTAACATTTCCCAAATAGTTGAGGTTTCTGTTGTGATGTGCTATTGTCACTTGTGAGAACCAAAAAAATCAATCTTAGGTTAGGTAAATGAAATAACAACTAGGTATTGTCAAATTTTGTAATTCTAGTAACATGATCATAAGGACCAATTTTCCTTACTTATCAGTTGCTTTTACATCTGAAAGTGAAATGTTGAAACTGTGCTTTATGGTACGGTATCTGTCTATTCAAGGGTTTGTTGCATTTAACAGGCCAACTACAAAACTATTCACATTAATTATTCAAACTTGTCTTTGTTGTGTTCTACTTATCTATTGTACATGAACATCATCATTGTCAGTCCATTAATTTTGTCTTTATTGTGTTTATTATCTTTATTGTTGTTGTAATAAGATATCAATTTCCTTACAACGGTTTTTTACTTTACATGTCTTCAATGTCGTTGTAATATGATCAATGTTAGAGTTTAGGTTGTGTAACATACGTCTCCCGTTCGAGGGTGCTTATTTATAAATATGTTGAAATGGCATATTTATATGCAAGCAGTCTCAAATTATCCACATTTTTTGGACAGTTCGAGGATATGTGGCCTGGGCAAGTTCTAAGCTGTTGTACAACTCTAGAGAAAGTTTTGACAGTACCTCCCTGGTGTTCTGGATATACACCCATATTGACTTGTTGTCGAGACGTGTATTTGGAGAACAACAGGAAGATGCTGTCGAAATTTTCTCTATAGTTGTACAACAGCTTAGAAATTGCCAGAACCACATATCCTCGAATGGGATTAGGAGCTAAAATCATTAGAGATTTGGAGTCTTCGTTGGTACATACATAGTTGGTCGACACATAGACGTTTCTTTTAGATCATCTATTAATCTGTTAATCTACTACAATAAGCTAGTACAATTATATGCTACGAATTATCCATTAATCTGTTAATTTATATGATTCATTGTCAAGTCGATATAACATCCATGAGTTGTTTTCTCTCATGTTAAATATATGACCATGTCAGATATATGAATTGCTTTCTCTCATTAAGTTCAGGTTTCATATATATATTCGAAATGTCACAAGGAAAGAGTATCGGCTCATCGCCAGACAGAATAGAAGGTGCTGATGAGGGGCCAAGTAAGTTTCCAATTGTTGAGGGGCCGAAAAAGGTAAGAAAGGCCCAGGGACCAAATAAAGTGGCCATAGGGAGAACACCGCAGGTTCTCCAATTTGATGCCACAGGAGTTTGCATGAGTCCTCCAGAGTACATGGACCGCTATCGTTCTTTTCTCGGCCAATTGGTAAGGGAGAGAATGCTGATCACAGTTAAGGATTGGAGTAAGGAAGTCAATGCTGAGCAGAAGAATCGGCTATGGGACGAAGTTAAGGGGAAATGGATTATACAAGAGGAAGATGAAAGCAATACGAGGCAGTACGCCTTGAAGAGAATGGGCATGTCTTTGAGGCACTTTAGGGTTATCATGCACGGTAAATACGTGCAGAAAGGTCATACTCCATTCGAGAGGTATCCGTTTGTGACTCCCGATGCTTGGGAGGAGTTCATAAGGATGAAGAGTACACCCAAGGTGGAGGAGCCGAGAGAGAAGAACATCGCTATCCAGAGGCAGAACACACTCACGCACCACCATGGTTCCGCTGGCTATGAAGGGAAGAAGGCAGAGTAGACGCAACTAGCCGAGGAGTGCGTGAACTCTGGAATGGCAATGCCTTACTCCCACATATGTGAGGAGCGGGCAAGCAACTAGGTATTAGCGTGGATGAAGAAAACCTTCGATGATTAGCTTCTAGTTCCAAACCCTGCAACTGCGCGGATCATCTCCACCATCGTAAGACATCTAACTTATTACATTGCAGTTGACTCTTCCCGTTGTACATTAGAACTAATTTATACTCGCTTCTAGCAGGAGGAGGTAAGCTAGCAGAAAGAGCATGGGACATTTCTGAGCCAAAAGTCGAAGGACATCCTGTTTTCAGTGATTGGGAAGCCCGACCATAAGGGTTGGGTGTTTGCCGTAGGAGCAGGGCATATGAAGAGGTCCTTCTTCCAAGATGATGCTTCTAGTGCCAGATCAAGATCACAGGAGGAACGTGCAGATCGTCTCAAGGACAAGCTGAGGGAGGAGCTGAAAGAGGAGATGATGGCACGTGAGGAGCGCTTGAGGGCTTAGATGACGGCGTTGATCTCCTAGAGTCAGAGTTAGATGGCATCGCCTCTCGTAGAAAGGCCTGTGCCTTGCCCTAGCATCTATGGTTCTAAAAATGATCAGTCTGGTCCCCAGCAGAAGGTAATAATTATTTTGACTTAAAGGTATGAGAGTAACTCCTACAATGTTTTCGATCAAGTTGCTCACTTCTTGCAGGTGCCTACCAAGTGCCAGCTCATCGTGATGGAAGATAGATTTTCCATTAAGGTTGGACATGGGGTTGCATTTCCAAGCAAGGAGACTAACACGGTGCATGGTAACCCTTTAGGGAAGGGCTACATGAGGGTGTAGGTCGACTATATCCACTAAGACTTCCTATCTCATTTGTTGGAGTTCCCCCGAATGAGGATATCACCACTCTCAGGCAAGAACAGATGTTGCTCATCAAGTGGCCCACGATAGGTGTGATACTACCAAGGTAAAAATCCCCTGTGTCTTCTCGATCATTCTAGTACAACAACACGTTACATATACACGTGCTTTGTTGGTTCCTATTGTACCTGCGCCTGCTCCTGTTCCCATCACCACCACGAGTTTTATGCAGAGTGCAGAGCTGGTGCATAAATGGACTACCACAATAGCCAAAGAACCACAAGAGACCTCGGAGACTTTTTCTGTCAAGAAGGCAAAGATAACAGAGGCCACAATGCCCCCTGAAATACAAGGAAAGCTCCTTGTTCCGACCTTGAAGACCCCTTCTATTCAGAAAGGAAAGTTAGTAGAGGCCACAGAGCCCCCTCAAGATTTTAAGGGGTACATACATGGAAAGCCCCTTTTGCCTAGCAACGAATTGAATGCTCTAGGCTTGTGCACTCGCTTGCTCCATGGATGGTACATTTACAAGGTGAATAAGGGTGAGCACCACGCCGATTTTAACGCGAGGTATCGAGGGGGGAATTTCCATCATGAACATGGGACATTCCCTGTCAATTTTGAGCATATGTTCCGTTTATAGCGCCTAATAGCCATGGATATATCTACTGTACGATCCTAGATGTTGTGAGTATCTCACCATACAGCATGAGCCTATGACTTTTATAGGATTTTGTATTATATCTTTTAACATTAAACATGAGTTGTAGGATAATGAGATAGCGAGCTATAACGGTCAACACCGAGTTGGGTTTGTTGACCCCGAGATTGTGTCTGCAACCATAGCTAGGCTTCAATCAGAGTTCCTTGCCATCTACATCAAGCTGGCATTGCAAGCTGTGTCGAAGAAGGACTTCATTCTATTCCCGTATCACAAGGAGTAAGTAGTACTTTACACTTCAATTACTTTTACGCTCTTAAACCGTATATGAACTTATTTTCTTGCATTGCAAACCATTTAATAAGCAACAACTGGGTTCTACTCGTGCTCGCTCCGAGTGAAAACAAAGTCTACACTTTTAACTCGCTCGAGAAGAGACTGATGGCCTACACGATCAAGCCTGTTTTGCAGAAGTAAGTACATTCCTTTAACATAACACTTTTTGTATTTAACTACATTCATTTTTTTTGACTCAATGGCATCCCTCCAATGTATGTAGGGGTTTCTTGTCTTACTGCACTGAAAGAGGGCTATACGATGACAAACGTGGCTACCAGTTAGAGTGGAAGCGCTTCAAGGTACAAGTGCCTAGCATAGGATTAATTTTTTCTGATATCTAGTTGAAGCGCTTCAAGGTACAAGTGCCTAGCATAAGATTAAATTTTTTTACATATATTTTTCATCACTTAAATTGATTTTCTTTGTTCACAGTGTCATCAATAGGGCAACAACAACCTGTGCGGCTTCTACGTCATGCATCACATGCTGGTCGTGGTCGGCAGCTCACACCTTTTCCCTAAGGTATATGTACATGCATAATACACGCAGCCTTTTACATACAAATTTTATAACTTAAATTAGTGCACTCATTTCTATTTTATAGAAGATTGATATCCCCCTGAAGAGCTTACAAAACAAAGATCTCAACAAATTATGAAACTACTTATGCTAGTGGTACTGGACAGAAGTTATAGCAGAGGACGATAGGTTTAGAGATTCGACAGTCTCCTACTAGACTATATGTAAACAATATTATATCATGTGAATGTGATATATGTACTGACTGTTAAGTATATATGTTTGTGTTCTATATTGTGAATGAATGTGATGTATATTTGAAAGACCATGTGGAGGTCTACCCATGTTTGTGATGAATATTTGACTAAATTTGAGCTTAGTATGCCCTGGTTTGAGTTTGATTTGAACTGGATTTTCAAATTGAAGCAATTTCAATTGTGTCTACTAGGGGTGGCATTACCGGCCATGTGGGAGCTGTAGTGCTGACCGAGCGGCAGTACCGAGCCAGGAGAGTGGTAGTTATTTTCCAAAGAGTGTGTTTTCTCTGAGTTGTGCCAAGCGGCACTACCGGCTCTAGGCAGCGGTAGTGCCGCTTGGCCAACACTATGCAACACCCTAAAATTTGCCATATTTTAAATTTTGGAGTTACTTTGATTTTTGAGAATTTCTAGAAAATTTATTGGAATTTATTTTGATTTATTCAAATATGGTCATTCTTGAAGTCAATTAAAATAAAATAAAAGTTTATGCCAAGTTTTATTGTAAATATTTTATTTTAGTTTAGAATGTCTCAAAATATTTTTTAGAATTTTTCTGGAATTTTTTCGCGTATTTTGCTATTTATTTTGGCTTTATCCATTTACTGATTTACTTTAATTCGAAAATGATTTAAAATTGCATGAACAGTGTTTGGGCTGAAACCCTTCGGTGCAGCCCAAGTCAGTCCGCGTCGTCGGCCCGCGCAGCCTGCCGTGCCGCAAACCCTAGCCGCCGCGCGCTCGAACCGTCGGATCGAGATCCAACGGTGTCATTGCACCGCATCGCCCGCGTGCGTGCGCCATCGGATCATTGTGCGTGGACGTCCAGGATAGTGCCACATCCCTTCGTCGCGTAATCGCCGAAGTTAACGCCGCCGAATGTTTCTGCTCGTTTCACCGGTGTTTGCGCGCATGTCGAGACAGATTTTAGGTCTCCGTTGAGTGCGTCATGCAGAGCTCCTCTTGCCGCGCTATTTGACTCCTTTCACACTCGCTGAGACACTCCAGAAACCTCGTTCTAGCTCGCCGTAGTTGCTCTTGCGCACCGTCGTCGTTTTTGCGTCGCCCCGCCGTCGTCCAAGCCCTTCCGCCGTGCTCCGACCCCGTTTCGAGTTCACCGAAGCGAGCCGCGTTGAGCCCATCAGTTCTTCTCGCCGGAATCGTCCTCTAGCGCCGCCGACCGCGTTGTCTTCCCCAGCTCTCGCAGCCTTCTCTTCTGCGCCACCACCGACCTCGCCGAACCCCGTCGACCGTTCGATCCGCATCGCACGCTTCTGGTTCGTCCACGTCTTCCCTCTTCTGTTTTAAATCCTAGCGTTAATCGTGACCGTTAGATCTAGTATGGACGTCAGAGATTAGATCTTAGGTTCTTGCGTTAGATGCGATTTGAGCCGTTGGATCGTTTCTGAACGCTTGAGATGATGCCGCGTCGCTAGGGTGAACGGTAAACCGCTCGGGTACCGTGGGCCGTTGGATTAGATCTGTGCGGTGTTTGTGGGTTTGAGCTGTGTTGCGTTAATCCGAGCCATTCAGATTTGAAGGTGCAGCTGGGATGTTGCCGTGCCCCCGCCGAATCATGTGCGGATGCGTGTGCAAGTTAACCGAGGCGCGACCAAATCTCGGCCGTTGATTACAAACGAGCTGTCGAGATTTCACCGCGTGTCTTCGTGTAAGTCGAGGCGTCGCCGAGTCAGTGCGGGCGCTGACCGTTGGATTTGTGAGCTTCGTTGGCTGCGTGACGCGTGGGGGCGTGGAGCGCGAAGTGTCGCCGCGTCGGCGCATGCGCTGGCCGTTGGATCCGAAGGTCCGCTCGATGGCCGACGCGTGTCGCGCGGATTTCGACGCACCTCAGCGCAGCGAGTGAGATCTGGCCGTTGATCCTTGGACGGCCATGATTGTGCCACATGCTCATGCACGAATCTCGAGGCCGGTCAGGTGATGTCAGCAGTGATATCAGTGCTAACGTCAGTTGGTGGGGGCCCAGGTGCACTGTTCTGTGGACCAAGTCCACCGTGGACTAGAGCCGGGCTGTGGACCCAGTCCATGGACTGAGGCGACGTGGCAGCGCCAGGAAGCACCACATGTCAGATGACGTCATGCCGACGCAATAAATCGAGTTTTCAGTTGAAAAATAATTATGCTAATTCGGTTTATTCTTTTTAATATATTTGCAAACTTTGAAAGGCTATAACTTTTGCATTGGAACTCCAATTGAGGTGATTTCAGTTTCTAAAAATTTGTAAAATTGTGCTCTTTATAATGGTGAATTTTATTTGAAATTTTGAGGTTATCTAGTCTATTGTTTTGGTTATTTATTGCATATATAATTTTTACGCGTAGACGCAAATCTGCCGGAAAGTTTCGAGGAAGAGTTCGTCGCCCAAGATCAAGCTTCAGAGCACGACAAGCAACTCTTTGAAGGCAAGTGATGCTTTAACCATTTTGACCCCAGTTTTTAAAATGTATGTTGTTTTGAAATTATGCATGCTAAGTTAATTAAAAATGAATTTAATTGAATTTGGGTAAAGTAGCTAATCAACCCATATTATTATTAAATCCTTGAAATTACTATTTGTACGCCCTGAAATCATTGTCACCGTAGGTTTGCTTGTACTCGTTGGATGTTAACATGATGCCAACATGGGAGGCTAGACCGTGAATAGATGCTTAGCCTTGCAACGAGTCATCGAAGATTTTCTGAAAAGTGCAACAATGCTGATTAATGACATATGGAATGTATTTGAAAATGGTGTGGTGATGCCACGTGATGAAATTGAGGTACGGAGACTTGTGTGATTCCGTACCGATGTTGAGTTATTGCTGGCATGTGTTGCACAATAATCAACCGGGTGTGAAATGACTTAGACTGGGGCAAGTGGCAGGAGGCTTTGTGCCAGGTGGGCCTGTGTGGTGATGGGCTACTGAGTGATGTGAGTCTGCGTGCCAAATTGGGCTGTGTGCCACTATTGAGTGATGAAAGTCTTGCCTTGGTCAACTAAAGACTTCACCTTGCAAGTCTTTGAACTGAGTCACCCGTACAACCACTTGTCTGGTATGGGACAGACCTAGTTGATTACGGTTCTGATATCTTTCCTTTGAAACTTCGGGGTGATAGTACATGGGGGTGTATCTGTGTGGGGGAGCGTACCTGTGCTACGGCTTGGTGCCCATCAAACGGTGTTGGCCTATCCTATACTTCGGCTCTGTGTGAGGGAAGTGATAGTGAAGGCAATACCGGAGAGGTTCATTGGTTAAGGTGGAGGTTCTTGAAAGGCTTTGTTGCGGACAATGACCTGTGTGGTGAGCGGCTGTATCTTGTGGGTAAAGGGTACAACCTCTGTAGAGTGTCAAATCTGTTCGAATAGCCGTGTCCGCGGTATTGGACATTGCTCGGGGATTACAGTCAAGGGTTAGATCTTCAAAAATAAAATATGGGGTGGGTGGCTGTGTGCTAGTGTGAAAATGAATTATTAAGGCTGTGTGCCAAGTTTTTGGAGAAAAAACTGTATAAATAACTTAGTACTATTATTAACTTTTTCACTGCTTTTAATCTAAATAAATTGTTAATTCAAAAATGTTGTTTGATGCAAATGAGCCAACTAAGCCAATTCTTTCGAATAAGTCTTGCATATAGTAATAGCCATGCATTCTATGCATTACTTGTTGAGTGCCTTGAGTACTCACCCCTCCTTGCCTACCAACCCAACATCAGTTGAGGAGTGTACGCCAGCATGGGAGGAGGAGTATATCGAAGAGCCAGACAATTAGAGGGCAAGCCTAGTCGGTTGCCTGTGGCAAGATGAAGGCTTTCACGATGTTTATTTGCTTTCCGCTGTTATCTTTTAATTACTCTGATAATGTAAGCCCTGTGTGGCTAATCTTATGTAAGGAAACCATAAGGTCGTGCAACTCAGTTTATATAAATGTTTGCACTATTTATTTTGGTATCGTTGTGAATGTCTGTGATGTTCAACCCTGTAATGACTGTGTGTGCTAGCGTGATCCTGGACTAGCACAGAATACACAGAGGGTCCAGATTCTCAGAATCGGGTCCCGACACACTACCGGCCTAGTATAGGTGGTAGTGCCGACTTCATGAGCGAAGTTGAATATAAAAAATCTAATTTTGGATGATTATTGAATATCTTTGTTGGACATTGCTATGTGATGGGTTTTCCTTATTTTTGATGGTAGTAGGACAACGTGCTAAATCATGGTGAGTGTAACACCCTAAAATTTGCTCTAATTTAAATTTTGAAGTATTTTTGATTTTTGAGAATTTTTTAGAATTTATTAGAATTTAAATTGGATTTACTTATTTCTGACCTCTCTTGAATTTCAATAAATTCATGCAAAAGTTTATACAAAGTTTTATTGAAAATATTTCATATGAGTTCCAAATATCTCAAAGTATTTTCTAGATTTTTTTTGGATTTTTCGGGTATTTTTGCTATTTATTTTGGCTTTTTTATTTATCTGATTTATTTTTAGTAAGGAATGTTTTAAAAATCGGATGAACAGTAATGGGCCGAGCCCGTTATTGTGCGCGCCGCCGGCCCAGGTGCGCCAAAACCCTTGTCGCCGCGCACTCGAGCCGTCCGATCAGAATTCCACGGCCGCTGCTGGCGCCACGCCAACGCGCGCGCGCTGTCGGATCTTGGCCGCTGGACGCCCGTGATTCCGCCATGTCGGTCGTCTTCGCGAGATCACAGGAGCTAATGCCGCCGACCGTTTCCGCTCGTTTCACCACCTGTAGCACGCACGTCGAGGCCCTTTAAGCCGCGTTGATGAGCGCGTTCTGCAGAGGACTCAACGCCGCTCAGTTTGACTCCTTGCACGCATGCCGAGACCCCCTCTAGCGCCCGCTGTAGCTCGCCGTAGTTGCTTTTCCTCGCCGCAGTTGTTTTTACTTCCTCTCATCGTCGTCCGAGCTACTCCGCCGTGCTCCGACCCTGTCCCGAGTTCACCGATGCAAGCCGCATCGAGTGGACCACTTCTTCTCACCGGAAAAGCCACGTAGCGCCGTTGGCAGCGTCGTCTTCCCCAGCTCCGGCAACCTTCGTTTCCTCGCCGCCGTCGCCTTCACCGAGCCCGCCGACCGCTCGACCGCATCGCACGGCCTCGCACGCCCACGTCATTGTTATTTTTCGCACTCCAACGTTAATCTTGACCGTTAGATCTAAGATTGAATGTTGGTGATTAGATTTAGTTTCAGTGCTTGTTTAGATCTCAGCCTTTGGATCGTTAGTGAACGCGTGAGATTGCGCCGCGTCGCTAGGTGTGGAATATAAGAACCCGGGTACCCTCATGACAAGCCCAAGAGGGAGGCCTGTAAGATACTCCGTCGAGGCAGCCTGCCGTGCGCAAGGGGACATATCCTAAAGGAAGTTGAACTTATATTTAGATATGATAGATACGGTTGTAATCCGAGTCGTTAATAGGGTAGATAAAGATGTAAACTCTATCTTATTAACTGACTAGAATCTTGTAACCGATCGGAATCTCCAAACCGATCAGGACTCTGTAAGCCGCCCCACCCCCGCTATATAAGGGAGAGGGTGGGCAACAACATGGGGATCCGATCATCCAAGCATAGAGCAATCAAGCCATAAAGCATAGAACGCCTCATATCGCCTAGAGCATGTTGTGCTTTGAGTAACCCCAGATCCAAGAGATCCATATAATCCCAAAGACACGTGATTAGGGTATTATCTCTCCGCGAGAGCTCGAACTCAGATAAACCCCTTGTCTTGTGTGACCTTCGAGTTTGAGATCGAGCGCCTACCCCATAAATTCTTTGCCGACTACAAAAGTCGACAGTTGGCGCGCCAGGTAGGGGAAGCGCTATAATCTTTTCCCATAGACTCGATGGCAGCAATCGGTGGATTCGTCGCAACCTTCATCTCCGGCCAGGCCTTCCGCTTCGGAAACCTGGACTTCGTCGCAGATGCGTGTGGAGAGCTTGTCTGTCTGGTCCAAAAACAAGATCCGATCTGGTAAAGATCAGGCCAACCCATCTCAGGTATGTAACTTTGACTTGGCCGGCAAACCAGTCGGCGTCGCGAGGAATTGCTGCGATCTTTGTGGCATCTTCGCGATAGAAGAGCAGAAGACCGATCTCCAACACCAACAAGAAGAACAGGAACCTGCAGGGGAAGATCGTCTCGTAAGGGTAAGGAGGTGCGATCGCCGATCTCGCGCCGCAATGTCCGCGAGGACCTCCCGCAATCCGTGTTGGGAGATCGCCGCCGCGACGCCATGCGTAACGCCGTCGCTTCCAAGACGCTTCTCGACAAACCGACCCAATGATTGCATCGGATAGCCCGACGGCCCGATCGTGGCCTGATCAAGGCCATGGTGACGGCGGCCGCAATTTAGCGAAATCAGAAAAGTCGGTAGGTGAAGCGCGACTTGCGCCCCACGCTGCTTCGCAGACGGCCACGAGCCTACGCCTGTGTTCCCGAAGCGCCACTTTCGCGACGGCCACGAGCCCACGCCGCGCTTCGAAGCGCCACCTTCGCATGGCCACGAGCACACGCCGCGCCCGAAGCGCCACCTTCGCAAGACGGCCACGAGCCTACGCCGCGCTTCGAGCGCCACATTCGCACGACCATGAGCTACGCCGCGCTTCGAAGCGCCACTTTCTAAGACAACCACGAGCCCACGCCGCGCTTCGAAGCGCCACCTTCAAGACGCCACGAGCCTATGCTCGCGCCAGCGCCACATTCGCACGACCATGAGCCACGCCTGCGCCTCGAGCGCCACTTTCGGCATGGCCACGAGCCCACGCCTGCGCCCCGAGCGCCACCTTCAGCACGGCCACGAGCCTATGCTCGCGCCGAAGCGCCACTTTCGCAAGACAAACCATGAGCCACGCCGCGCTTCAGCGCCACCTTCGCGCACGGCCATGAGCCTACGCCGCGCTCGAAGCGCCACTTTCGGCACGCCATGAGCCACGCCGCGCCGAGGCCACTTTCGCACGGCCACGAGCCCACGCCGCGCTTCGAAGCGCCACCTTTGGCACAGCCACGAGCCTACGCGCGACCGAGCTCCACGTCGCAGACGGCCACGAGCCTACGCTGCGCCCGAGGGCCACCTTTGGCACGCCACGAGCCTACGCCGCGCTTCGAGCGCCACGTTAAGCACGGCCACGAGCCTACGCCTGCGCCCCGAGCGCCACTTTCACGACGGCCACGAGCCACGCCGCGCTTCGAGCGCCGCCTACAGCTCATCTACAAGCCTTCACCTGCGCCCCGAGCAAAGATGGCATGATCGTAGACAATATATGGAGCATAAATCAGCTAAGTCGCATTTTACTCAATTATGTCATTATAAATAAAATTGTTGACTTTCCTGACTTGCTACTTAGTTGACCCACAACTAAGCAGTAAGTCGGGGCCTACACCTAATAGTGTGCGCATGCGCATATCTTTTTCTGAGTTGTATTTTTCTTCTTTTGCTTAACGATTGCAAGTGAATCCGAGTGCGATAACTCCAAGTTGTGAAGCTCTGACCCCATGAACGGCGAACTTTAGTCACCCAAAACACGTGCTCGAAAAGAGCCATGAGCCGACTCCCAACGCCGGGGCTAGACTAGTCGGGCAGAGTGCTTAAACAAAAGAGTCAAACCACTCGGATGAATTCAAAATCAATAAGGAAAAAGTGGAAAAAAGTCTAAAATTATATATACACCAGTCGGACATCACATCCGTGTGAATTGTTTTTACATTGCCTAAGTTCTGCATATACATGATTTCAGGGCTACTAAATTTAGATACGACGTGTGTGAGCCAACGCTTCAACGCATTTACATCAAAGAACTTCGCGATGAATGAATTTAAAGGGAGCGGCGCTGAATTTTGCCTTGAGCGGGAAAAGCGTTTTGATTTCTGCATATCGTTTGGGATACAGTATGTCCCAAGATGGGCCGACTGCCATAATTCCAATAATGGGGCTAGGAACCACTCAGAAAGTTTAACGCGTGGGACTCTATTGAGTCCTTCACGATCTCTTTGCCTACAACAGGGCACAACACTGTAAAGGAAAACTAGTCGGGAAGCTGCATCAAGAACTGGAAGCACTCGGTGTGAAGCATGACTCAGTTGGGCTGCAACCAGGAAGGAGGCAACTCGATCGCAAAGGACTCGGGGGCTACTGTGGAATATAAGAACCCGAGTACCCTTATGACAAGCCCAAGAGGGAGGCCCAGAAGATACTCCCCGCGTCAGGCCCCGCTGCCGTGCGCAAGGGGACATATCCTCAAGGAAGTTGAACTTATATTTAGATATGATAGATACGGTTGTAATCCAAGTCGTTAATAGGGTAGATAAAGATGTAAACTCTATCTTATTAACTGACTAGAATCTTGTAACCGATCGGAATCTCCAAACCGATCAGGACTCTGTAAGCCGCCCCACCCCCGCTATATAAGGGAGAGGGCGGGCAACAACATGGGGATCCGATCATCCAAGCATAGAGCAATCAAGCCATAAAGCATAGAACGCCTCATATCGCCTAGAGCATGTTGTGCTTTGAGTAACCCCAGATCCAAGAGATCCATATAATCCCAGCACACAGGATTAGGGTATTATCTCCTCCGCGAGAGCCTGAACCTGTATAAACCCCCTTGTCTTGTGTGACCTTCGAGTTTGAGATCGAGCGCCTACCCCATAAATTCATTGCCGACTACAAAAGTCGACACTAGGGTGAACAGTAAACCGCTCGGGTACCGTGGGCCGTTAGATTAGATCTAAACGGTAGAAATTGGATCTGGTTTTGCCCTAAGGATCCGCGCCGTTCAGATTTTAATGTGCGGCGGAGATGGCGCCGTACCCTCGCCTAATCGCGTGCTGACGCGTGGGCGTTTTGACCGGGGCGGAGACTAGATCCAGCCGTCGACTTTGGGTGCGCCGTCGCGATTATGCCATGTGTCGTCGCATGAACCGAGGCATCACAGTGGCGACGCTGTGCTGGCCGTTGGATCTGAGTGATCGTTGGATGCGCGACGCGTGTCGCGTAGATATCGAGGCAGTGCGGTGTGGCGCGTGAATCTGGCCGTTGATTCAATGAACGGCTCAGATCTTGCCGCGTGGATGCGCTGTTCTGGTGGACCGAGTCCACGGTACACCAGAGCCGAGCCGTGAACCGAGCCCATATACCGAGGCGATGTGGTGGCACCAGAGGCTGCCACGCGTCATGCTGACGTCATCGCTGACGTCATAATTATTTTTATGTATAAAAATATTTTGGCCGAAATTCTTTTCTGTGCAGACGCCATCATGATGCGATGCTGACGTCATAAATGCGATTTTTCAGTATAAAAATAATTTGGAAAAATTGGATTTTCAAATTTCTGTATTTTCAGATTTTATTCAAACTTCAAATGGCTATAACTTTTGCATTTTAACTCAGATTTGGGTGATTCAAATTTCTAAAAATTCATAAAATTGTGAAATATTTAATAATGAATTTTATTTGAAGTTTTGAGGTCATTTGGTCTTCTATATTAGCTATTTATTGCATATATTGTTTGTACGCGTAGACGCAAATTTGCCGGAAGATTTCGAGGAAGAGTTCGTCGCCCAAGACCAAGCTTCGGAACACGACCAGCAACTCTTTGAAGGCAAGTAATGCTTTGATCATTTTGATCCCAGATTTTAAAATGTAATTTATGCTTTGAAATTATGCATGCTTATTTATTAAAAATGAATTTATATTAATTTGGGATAATGTAGTTAATCAACCCATTTTGTTATGCCACCTTGAAATTATTAATTGTATGCCCTAAATCATTGTCACCCTATGTTTGATTATATTAATTGGATGTTAATATTGTGCCAACACGAGAGGCTAGACCGTGAGTAGATGCTTAGCCTTGCAACGAATCATGAGTGGTCTTTCGGGAAAATGCTATAATACTGATTAAAGAAATATGGAATGTATTTTGAAAGTGGTGTGATGATGCCACATGATGAGATTGAGGTACAGAGACCTGTGTGATTCCGTACTGATGTTGAGTTATTGCTGGCATGTGTTGCACAATAACCAACTGGGTGGGAAATGATTTAGACTGGGGCAAGTGGCAAGAGGCTGTGTGCCAGGTGGGCCTGTGTGGCATTGGGTTGATGAGTGTTGTGAGTCTGTGTGCCACAATGGGCTATGTGCCACTGTTTAGTGCTGGAAGTCTTGCCTTGGTCAGTTAAGGACTTCACCCTGCAAGACTTTGATCTGAGTCACCCGTACAACCACATGTCTGGTATGTGACAGACCTAGTTGATTAGGGTTCTGATATCTTCCCTCTGATACCTCGGGGTGGCAGTGCTCGGGGGTGTATCTATACGGGGGAGCATACCTGTGCTACGGCTTGGTGCCCATCCAACGGTGTTTAGCCTGTCCTATACTTCGGCTCTGTGTGAGGGAAGTGATAGTGAAGGCAATACCGGAGAGGTTCTTTGGTTAAGGTAGAGGTTCCTGAAAAGCTTTGTTGCGGACAATCACCTGTGTGGTGAGCGGCTGTATCTTGTGGGTAAAGTGTACAACCTCTTCAGACTGTCAAAACTTTTTGAATAGCCGTGCTCGCGATAATGAGCAATGCTCGGGGATTACAGTCAAGGGGTAGATCTTCATAAATAAAAATGTGGAAAGGGTGGCTGTGTGCCAGTGTTAAAAATGAACTGTTAAGGCTGGTGCCGAGAATCTTCGAAGAAAAACTATTTGAAGAAATTAGTACTATCATAACTGTTTTATTGCTTTAATCTAAATAAAATACTGGTTTACAATTGCTGTTTGATGCAAAAGAACCAATTAAACCAATCCTTTGGAATAAGCTTTGCATATAGTAATAGCGTTGCATTCCGTGCATTACTTGTTGAGTGCCTTGTGTACTCACCCCTCCTTGCTTATCAACACCAACATCAGTGGAGGAGTCTACACCAGCCTGGGAGGAGGAGTACATTGAGGATCCGAGCAATTAGGGGGCAAGCCCAGTCGGTTGCTTGTGGAAAGATGAAGGCTTCCACGATATTTATTTTATTCCGCTGCTATTTCGTTTACTCTGAATAATGTAAGCCCTGCGTGGCTGATTTTATGTAAGGAGACCATAAGGTCGTACAACTCAGTTTATATAAGTGTTGCACTACTTATTTTTTTATATATTGTGAATGTCCGTGATGTGCAACCTCAGAAGACTGTAAAGTAGCGTGATCCTGGACTAGCATGGAATACACAGAGGGTCCGGATTTGCAGATTCGGGTCCCGACAGAGGTGGTATCATAGCAGGCTGACTGTAGGTTTTGACCCTAAACTAGATTAGTTGTACCTAGGAGGATAAAACTATTTTCTAAGACTTAATCAACTTGAGCAAAAATATCAATGAAATCTCGACTTATCTTTTCTCCTTTGCTTCATATCTATGCTGAATTCTTATTATTATTTTCTGTTTAATTTAAACGAGGTCTATTTTGGCAGATGAGGATGATCCACACGTTTGGAGAGCGCACTGGAGGTTACGCCGCTGAGTTATGGCGTATGATGCAGCTGCTCGGAGGATTTGACAGACCGCTTTATCGGGGGACCACAGTGGTACGGGCAGGACTTGATATCGCCTGGGATGTCAAGATTACAGTATATGCCCGGGAGAGGACAAGGGCGAGCCGTCCTATCTACATCACGATCAGGAGGTCTTCTTTTGAGGCCGGGATCCAGGAGACGGCACGTCTGGCGATGCGGCAGATTGCCCGCACCTACTCCGCAGAATTGGAGGGCACCGTCTTTCGTCACCACCCGCGCCGAGATAATCGCTTTGACAGGGTGGAGCTCTTGGAGGAGGACGCCACGATCACTCACCTGGCGAGGTATGTTATCGCCCAGGAGGACGCCTTGGACGAGACGGTCCAGGAGCTGCAGAGGACCCGTGACGAGGTCACGGAGGCAAGGACTCAACTGCGGGAGGGCTTAGCTCACTCCATGCAGAAGATCCAGGAGTTGGAGATGGCTCTATGGACCCGAGCCTGAGCCAGTCCTGGCGCTGCATGATCCAGATCCAGAGGAGCCAGAGCAGGAGGCACCAGTGCAGGAGCCGCAGGCACAGGAGCAGGCAGCCCCGGGACCAGCAGAGTCGATGGGGTCATTTGAACTAGCTGCAGTAGGTCATCAGGACCAGTTCGCCCCGATGCTAGAGCACCCACCGGTGTATGCACAAGGGGAGCCGTAGCCAGGTTGGCTCGATGAGTGATCGAGTCTAGTTGAGGGTAGTGCCGAGACTCGAGTGTTTGAGTCGCGTATTTTGCTTCAGAGTTACCATTAGGTGTGAGTCGTTGTGGAGTCCTACGTTGCTTACTTGTTATTGGTTGTGAGTGTTTCGTATGTGTTGCATTGCCCTTAGGCACTTGTGAGCAACCATACTACCTTATATTACATCAATAAAGTTGCTAAATAATTTAAGTTACACCTGTTTCCCCCACATAATTTCTTTTACTTGTCTTTGCTTTCTTCTTTTCTTAACCCTGGAAGTTTGCAACAGATGGTGAGGACTCGCGGAAACATTGGAGCCAGCGGAAGTGGAGTGAATCAGGCTGACAACCAGAATGAGGAGCCAATCCCTCAATCGCCGCAAGTCGATATGCGTAACTGGGAGCCTTTCGGCTGCCCAAACTCAACTTATGAACACGATGGTACGCACCATGCAAAGAAATATCCAATCAGGCTGCTGCGAATGTTCAACCTGGGGGTAACCATGGACCACACCCCTACTCAAGGTTGTCGGAGTTTATGCGAACTCGTCCACCTACCTTCTCCGGCAACGCCAATCCGATAGAAGCGGACGATTGGCTAAAGACAATCGAAAGGAAGCTGCACATAACCCAGTGTATGGGACATGAGAGGGTACTCTATGCCTCTCACCAGCTAGAGGGAACCGCCGCAAAATGGTGGGAGAATTTCTGTGCTGCACATTAGAATCCCCAAGAAATCACATGGGAGGAATTCACCTCAGCTTTCCGCCAATACCATGTACCCGAGGGTATCATGGATCTTAAGAAAGAGGAATTTCGGAGCCTCAAGCAGGGTGGCCAATGGCGATTACGAATAAGTTTACCCAGTTGGCACGCTACGCACCAGAAGACGTAGCTACAGATAATGCCAGACAACCCCGCTTTATGAAGGGATTAAACGCGGGATTGCAGGTGGAACTGATCACCCACACATTCCCTGACTTTCAAGAGCTAGTTAACAAGGCTCTTATTTTGGAGGACAAGCGCCGAGAGTTGGATGACAACAGAAAGCGCAGAATGGCGCAACAAAAGGTCGTCAGGGTCAGCAGAGGCAGAGGACGGCACCCCAATAGTTCATCCGGTACCAGCCCAGAGGCAGTGATAGGGTACCACCGCCGCAAATCGCCCAAAGGTCGAATGCCGGACTCACCAAAAGCGTAGTACAGATCGAGGAACCTCGCAGGCAGCATGAAGGCGTTGTTATCACTACAACGAGTTGGGGCACTTCGCCAACAACTGCCCAAAGAAGGAAGGTGTCACCCCGGTCCGATTTAACCTGGGGAATACACCTACAAGGACTCCAGCGCCGAACGTGAACCGCGGAGCAGCGTCATCGGCAACTCCATCTCAAGGAACTGCACGAGGCCGAGTCAACCACATTACAACGGATGAAGTCTAGAACGCCACGGACGTTGTACTGGGTAAGTTCCTAGTAAACTCAGCACCAGCTACTGTTTTATTTGACTCCGGAGAATCACATTCATTTGTTTCTCAAGATTTTGCCATTCACAATAATTTGGATATTGTGGAACTTAAGTGTGTACTTATAGTCCAATCCCCTGGATCAGAACTCCGATCCAATATAGGATGTTCTGGGGTAAGGCTAATAATTAATGGAATAGAGTTCCAAGCGAACCTAATTATATTCACTACAAGAATCAGGGAAAAATTCGTGGGCCAAAAACCCACGAATTTACGCTAAAACCCACGAATTTAATTTAAATTCGTGAGCAAACCGTCGAATTTAGTTCACGAATTTAACTTGACGAAATTAATTAATTAAATTCGTGGGTACCCACAATTTAAGTTAAATTCGTGGGTTTACGCTAAGCCCACGAATTTAATTGTTTCGAGTTAAATTCGTGGGTTTAATAAACCACAATTTATTTAAACAGATTAAATTGGTTTATTAAACCCACGAATTTAACAGATTAAATTGTGGGCTAAAATCGACAATTTATCAGATTAAATTCGTGGGTTTATTAAACCCACGAATTTAATCGATAAATAAATGGCTTTAGCCCATTTAATTTAATCTGATAAATTCGTGGGTTTATTAAACCCACAAATTTAAACAGATTAAATTCGTGGGTTTAATAAACCCACGAATTTAACTGTCATTTTTACAAAAAAAAATGTATATATATCCAAATGTATGTATTTTTATATATATATGTATCGCACTCAATACATATATACATATATCCAAATGTATGTATTTATATATATATATATATGTATCGCACTCAATACATATAACAACTAAAGAAGAAAAGAAAAGGCAAAAAGAAAATTGAAACTAAAAATTGCTAAGCGAAGAATAAATAAGAAGGATCATCTATTTTGTTCAAATCTGATCAGAAACACTAACACAAAAGACAAAATCCACAATGAAGTTCAAGCGAACGAAGAATTAACAAACGAGACACCAAACCTATTACCAGTACTAAAATATCGAAACCAACCTTTAACTCTTCAAAACCGGCTTAAAACTAAGTCTCGAAATGTACAAAATTTGGCATGACCTCTCTTGTAAATAGGACATCCACTCACAGACAAAAAACATTTGCAGTTATAATATATATATCAATCACTCAAACCAGAAGGAGACATTCTAGCAGATCCTTAGATAATCCAATCACACATCCAACGGCAATTTGTAAACTACGCAATGACGTACAACACATTACAACCGCAATAGATACAATCCATGATCCATTAAAATAAGTCCATCACAATAAGTCGATCACAACGTATCCATCACAACAAGTTATAAAGTACAACGATTATACACCAATCGAGCTCACAATGGAATTCATGCCTCGGGGTTGTTAGAGTTGTGGGCGCTACCACCACCGTCGGGTATTGTTGAAGATGTCTTCTATGATGTCGTCGTTAGTACGTGCTGGAGGGCGTGACCTAGAAACCTGCAAGTTCAAAATTAACTTAGGTTGTTCTACAAGTAATATTATGCTCATTCACATGAATGTCAATATGAGAATATCAATAGTACTATTCAACCAAGACACAATATGAGAATATCAATATGACAGGTCAAGCTAAACAAGAACAGATACTATATATAAGAACTACACGCACGAGCTAGTCAAGATATCTTTGCAATAATCATATGAACATCAATCTCATATTCAATGAAGTATCAAAGTAATACTCTCTAGTATTAACATAAGGCCAAGATTACAACTAAAATTACTTAATTAAACTTCCAAAGACCCCAATTGCATCTTGAGTATTCAAAAGATAACAAAGCAGTGAAAATAGTTCAAAGAAGCAATTAAGAGTTTTGGTAGTCATTTTAAGAGTTCAATATACAAAGTACAAATATGAAGCATTCTACAAGGATAAACAATCAGATTGTACATGGGCAAACAACATTCTACAAGGATGCCATATAAAGCATTTAAAACATAAGTTCACAATTGAACAAGTTGTCTTAAGATAACTTTTCAAACCCAAGAAGTCAAGACAATATAAGGTTCAAATCAAAAGTTATTGATGAAAGAAAAATCAAATAGCACGTAATGGGTTAATAATTTGGTAAACCATCACTTATCTACAGGAGCACAAAGAATGAACTTTCATAAGCACACAAGTTAACCTTTTCAAGTATGAACATTGAGATGATTTGTGCAAGGTTTAAGAAAGAGTTGCCTAAATATCCTAAAATCGACTCAGTTGTGCATTTCAACAAAAATATCACTTTTGCAACAGATTACTAAGATTGATATATACTAAAAGAATGAACTAGATTTCCTACGAAGTATATGTCCATCCACGCACACGTAATCTCATATTCAATGAAGCATATGTAATCTCATATTCAAAGAATGAACTAAAGTTCCTACGGAAGCATATGTTCCTAAATTTGAGCAAGAGAAAGGAAGGGATGGGGCAGGTAGCTCACCAAGTCATCAAACTCCACAACAAAGTTCAAGCTAACGAAAAATTAACAAACGAGACACCAAACCTACTACCTCTACTAAAAGACCGAAACCAACCTTTCAACTCTTTAAAACCGGCTTAAAACTAAGTCATTGAAATGTACAAATTTTCGGCATGACCTCTCTAGTAAATAGGACATCCACTCAGCAGACAAAGAAACATTTGCAGTTATAATATATATACCAATCTCTCAAACAAGAAGGAGACATTCTAGCAGATCCTTAGATAATCAATCACACATCCAAAACGACAATTTGTACAAGAATTGACAAACTTAGCTCGTGTCGCAAACTTATAATATTTTCGACATCCATACATGTGGTGTCGTGCTCGAGGTGGCTGCAGGCCCACGGGTTGAAGTACATAGGCATTCCTTGGCTTGGCATAGGTGGTGGGTACATGTAGAACGGGTTTGGAGGCTGGGAGCCCTATAAGGCATAGACAGGTACATCATGCCACATATAAATCATTCATCCAAATTTTAAATAACGAATTGAACCGATCCGTCTTTACCGTGGTGCCTCTCCGTAGAAGGTGGTCGCATCGTGGATTGAACATGTAGAAAGGAGGAGGAGGTTGGGAGCTCTGTGGATCATAGTTTGTGATATGAAGTACACATAATAGAGTTTTTGAAAATAAAGAATGCATGAGAATATCATATAACCCGAGGTGCATCTCCTAGGGTGGTGCCTGCATCCCAAGAGGGTTTATGAAGGGCCTTAGGGAGGCTGAGCACCTGTGATGCTTCTCCTTGTGGTGGTGGCTGCATGTGCGGAGAAAACATGTAGAAGGGAGGTGGTCGGGAGCCCTATGACATAATAGTCCAGTTTGTGAATTCGTGATTTCTGAGCTAAGTGAATTAAAGCGTAATGAACTCAAGTATCTTTACTGCGAACAGAGGGCTAAACATTGGCACGTTAGGTCCAAGAGATTGTGACGATTCTTTGCATATAGATTGTTTGTTAGATTTTAATCACAAATGTAAACTTGAGCGTTTTGTTCAAAGTTGAGATTGTACCGCAGATACATTTTCATGTATTTCGAGTCTTCTAAACCTGCGAGCTTCCTCTCGTGCTTGACGAGACTCTTCTCACGCTTGACGAGCCTCCTCTCGCGCTTCACGAGCCTCCTCGTGCGCTTGTGCTTCACGTGCGGACCTCGACGAGCGAGTACTCCCCTGTGAGGAAACCGAGCCTCGTGGAGGACGATCGCAGTCCACAACTCCATCCCCCATGGCCCACCTACAAACGATATATACTGAAATGTGACCATGCAAATTTTTTTCCTTAGTAGAGCGAAAACAAATAAAATCAGTTTTATTAACGAACCTCCCATGCTTTAGGCCCCCTCCAGCGTGGTACAACGCTTCCACATCGACCGGTGCGGCTCTCCAATCAACCTCCGGCCCATGATGTTGTGTCATTTGTTCTGCATATGACGCCTACAAAACAACATTTTGGTGCTCCTGGATGTAAATTTGCACAAAACATATTGTGTCATTTATACTTACCATCCTCTCACTAGCCCCGACGTCGCACAACACATCCGGTTACGTGGATCCTCGCCTTGGTGCCCCGGATGTAAACTTCCACAAAAGTGGGAGTACTCCCACTTTCACCTCCTACGATGAAAAGTTGTAAACATAGTGACAAATTCACTAACAATTATAATACCGATATTTACCATGCGTTGCTCTAGGCCAATGTGTCCGTCTGCGCTGTGACTTGTGCTTCCCCAATCTACTTCTTCATTCCCTCGATTTCTATTTGATTTTTCTTGAAAATCCTCCGACCCCAAAGATCGCACATCCACCTCCAAGCCTCCATGTCCTTCATTATCCAATCGACCGAGCTCGAGATACTCTTGTTCCGTCGGTGTATCCTCCTCGCCTCCGGTCCTCTTCTCATGTTCACCTTCTTCACCCTCTTGTAAAATTGATGACGGCTTGAATCGTGCATTCTTGAATGAATCTCGACAACCTTTTGTGCCATACTGTTGAAGACGCTTTTGGCCTTCTTCAAAGCGTTGTATTCGTCTTCGTTCACAAGGCGGAACCTCTCCTGCATATAATCACACACTGTCAAATTGTACTTACATTTAAAGCAATACTCAAATAGAGTCTTGGTCCTCACGTTTACCTTCTTTGTGCCACCGCATATGTTTCGCTGTTTCTTTTGACATGTACAGTCGTTTAAGCCTATCCGTGATCGGCATGTACCAAGTCGCTTAGTCGCGACCTTTGTAGTGACCGATACCCTTCCTCATCTACCACCTCAACGAATCGCACTTACCGCAATGCATACAATGGGTATCGTTGTCATGATCCTTCCGAACAAACATGCAATTATTCTCGCACACATCAATCTTCCGTAATTCATCCCGAGGCCGCCATCAACTTTTTCGATTGGTACAAATCCTTTGGCATCTTGTGGTTAGGCGGAAAGACATCATTCATTAGTTCAAGCAAAGCGCTGAAGCATTTGTTCGAAAAGTTGAACTTCGACTTCATCGACATAAGGCGTGTAACGCTGCGCAGGACGGTCACATTGGTCAAGTCATGCGACTTCTCGTCCGAGGCGCCAAGTAGCCTATAGAATTCCTTAACCTCCTCCTTTGTGACCCTCCCGAGTTAAATTCACCCCCGCCAAGATCATCCAAAGATGTCTTCCATCCGGTCGTGATCCTCCACATGGTCCAAAGATCTCTTCTGTCTCAATGGCCTACCTGCGGCCTCTCCATGACGGTGCACACCAAATAGTTAGGCATGAACCCGTTTTGCAAATGTGATATTGCACTATATCATTCTTTGTAGTAGCTGTTATTCTCGCAGAGGGTACATGGGCAATACACATATTCAGCTCCTCCGGCGAATGCTTGCTTCAAGAAAGCATCCGTGATCCGCCCCATTCCTTGAGTGCCCCCATCACTCCTCCATCCGTCATACATCGCCTTCGATCGTCACCCATTATCAAAGCTAAACAAATGAAACAATGTCAACGTACGACCGTGGCTTAGGTGACAATGACAACCCTATTAGGAAAGATTTGTCCTAAACCCACCCAAGAATGGAGGCTATTGCATGCGACCCGTGACGTGCGCATCTAATCGAACGAAATTTCGCAAAGATAACCCCGCTGTTCTCCAACGCACGCCGATCTTTGGTGCATCGGAGAACAACAGGTTATGTGGCGAAATCACGCTCGGATCGCCGCACGCCACGTGTCCTATGCAACAACCAACATTCTCGGGCTGTCCAAAATACGCTGGACAATTCCGGAACCGCGCACCTCACAAGCAAATGTGAGATGCGCCGTTCCCGAACGGGTGACGCCTATGCTCTCTACTGTTCGACACAAACCCTAAACTCTAACGTTATATACAACGGCAGCGAGAAAATAAAAAAATATATATCATATGCAGCTAATATAAAATGAGATGAAATAACTTTAAACGAATATAAAAGAGATGAAATATACCTTCTCCAACGCCGGTGGGGGCGCCGCGAGGGTCCGGGAGGCGGGGTGGCGCCAGCGACGGCGAGGCGTCACCGGCGGGGCAGCGCCGGCGATGGCGCGGGCGTGGCGGCGGGCGGAGCAAAGCGGGCGGGCGTGGCGGCGTCTCTCGAGCGAGCGAGCGGGCGCAGGCGGCGTAGGGTGGGTAGCGCGGCGGCGAGCGCTGCGAAAGCGGCGCCGCGTGCGCGCGGTGGCAGCGTGGCCGGGCGGCCGATCGGGCGATATCGCGGGCGCGGGCGGGGCATGGCGGGCGGCCGACGGGGCGGCGGCTGGCAGGGCGGCCGGCCGGCTGGCGGCGGGTGGCGCGAGCAGCGCGGTGTCCAGTTGCCGGTGGCACGGCGGCGGCGGCGACGGGCGAGCGAGCGGCGCGGGGGCGGGGGGCGTGGAGAGGCCGGCAGGGGCAGCGTCGCTGGCGGGGGCAGCGTGGCGGCGATCGGTCGGTCAGGCGCGCGGCGGAGGGCGGTTCGCCGGGCGGCGGGCGGCGGTCAAGCTCGTGGCTAACCGGGTGAGGGGCGCGGCAAGCAAGCGGAAGGCGGCGAACCGTCGGGCGGCTGGAGTCGGGCGGGTCTCGGCCATGAGCGGCAGCGGCATGGGAGGGCGGCCGGGTGGGTGGCTCGGTGGCCGAGTGGAGCTGCGCAGGCGGGCGGGGCGCAGCGGGGCGGGCGGGCGGCCGACGGCGCGGGGACGTCTTGGGCATGCGCGGTAGGCCGGAGTGGGGCGGGCGGGCGGGCGCGGGCGGGGAGAGGGCGGGCGGCGCTGGCCGGCGTGGGGAGGGAGGCAAAGCGCCTACCGGGCCCGTAGGGTTTTTTTTTGCCGGGATAAATTCGTGGGTAAGGTGGGCCCACTAATTTAAAAACTTAAATTCGTGGGTAATTGGTGGCCCACGAATTTAAATTTTTAAATTCGTGGGTAATTTTTTGGCACACGAATTTAAATATTTAAATTCGTGGGTTACTTCTGGCCCACGAATTTAAATGATTAAATTCGTGGGTTTCATTTTGGCCCACGAATTTAATTAGAAACGTGGGTTTTATACTAACCGACGAATTTAAATAAATAAATTCGTGGGTTTTTTTTTGGACCCACGAATTTTTCTCTGTTTCTTGTAGTGATTGAATACCCAAACCCTGGATGTTATCCTGGGAATGGATTGGTTAACCAAACACAAGGCAGTGCTGGACTGCGGAAAAAGAGTTATATCAATAGAGAGCCCGGAAGGGAGAAGGGTTGAATTTGAAGCAAAAACAGTACAGGATGGACAATTAATGGTCAACAACATGATGATCGACAGCTTGGAGGAAGTTCCCATAGTCAATGAATATCCGGATGTTTTCCCAAAAGATTTACCTGGAATGCCACCAGATAGAGATATCGAGTTCGTGATAGAGCTTGTTCCAGGGACAGCTCCAATAGCTAAGAGACCTTACAGGATGTCCACAGAGGAATTAGTGGAAATGAAGAAGCAAATTGAAGAGTCATTGGAAAAGGATTTATAAAACCTAGTTCATCGCCATGGGGAGCACCTGTCTTGTTCGTCAAGAAGAAGGACGGGAGTTTTAGGATGTGTATAGACTATCGTGCACTCAATGATGTGACGATAAAGAATAAGTGTCCGCTACCTAGGATCGACGATCTTTTTGATCAGTTGAGGGGAGCAGGAGTCTTCTCCAAGATTGATCTTCGATCAAGATACCATCAATTGAAGATCCGATCAGAGGATATTCCGAAGACTGCATTCTCGTCAAGATATGGACATTACGAGTTTACAGTGATGTCTTTTGGTTTGACAAATGCACCAGCATATTTCATGAACTTAATGAATAAGGTTTTCATGGAATACTTGGATAAGTTCGTCGTCGTGTTTATTGATGATATCCTTATTTATTCCAAGATGAAGGAAGAGCACGTCGAACATTTAAGCCTAGTCCTTGAGAAATTAAGGGAACAACAGTTGTTTGCAAAATTTAGTAAATATGATTTCTGGAAGAATAAGGTTGAATTTCTTGGACACATAATGATTGCAGAAGGAGTTGCGGTAGATCCAAAGAAAGTGGAGACAGTATTACATTGGGAACAACCAAAGACGGTAACCCAAATCCGTAGTTTCCTTGGAATGGCGGGATATTACCGACGTTTCATCGAAGGATTCTCCACGATTGTGAGACCCCTTACGCAATTGTTAAAGAAAGAAAAGAAATTCTTATGGACACCTGAGTGGGAGAACAGTTTTCAGGAGTTGAAGAAACGATTAACATCAGCACCTGTATTAGTTTTACCTGACGTTCATCAAGGCTTTGACATCTATTGTGATGCATCACGTCAAGGATTGGGATGTGTATTGATGCAAAACCGAAAGGTAATAGCATATGCATTGAGGCAATTGAGGCCACATGAGGAGAACTATCCGACTCATGATTTAGAATTAGCTACTGTAGTGCATGCCCTAAAAATATGGCGTCACTATCTCATTGGAAACAGATGTGAAGTGTATACCGATCATAAAAGTCTTAAGTATATCTTCATGCAAGCTGACCTGAATATGAGGCAAAGAAGATGGCTTGAGTTCATCAAAGATTATAATGTTGGAATTCATTACCATCCTGGCAAAGCCAACGTGGTGGCAGATGCCTTGAGCAGAAAGAACCACAGTGTAAATATGCTGTTGGAAACAAGTCAGGCAGAATTGTGTAAGGATTTTCAGAAGCTAGGATTGGAAGTGGTACCGAAAGGATTTTTGGCTACCTGGAAGTACAACCTACCCTGGAAGATCAGATCAGGGAAGGGTAGAAAAATGACGACAAAATCAAGAGAATTAAGGACAAGATGGATGCAGGTAAGGTAAAGGATTTCAAACTGGATGAGGAAGGTACTATGTGGTTTAAAGGGCGCATTTGTGTGCCAAACAAAAAGGATTTGAAGCAGTTAATTTTGGAGGAGGCCCATGACTCAAAGTACTCAATTCATCTTGGAAATGCAAAAATGTATCAAGATTTAAAAGAAAGGTTTTGGTGGCCAAGCATGAAACGGGAAGTCGCCGAATATGTTGCATTATGTGACATATGCCAAAGAGTCAAAGCTATGCTCCAGAGACCAGCAGGACTATTACAACCCCTAAGGATACCTGAATGGAAATGGGAAGAAATTGGTATGGATTTCATAACCGGGTTGCCCAGAACTCAAGGTGGATATGATTCCATATGGGTCATAGTGGATCGCTTAACTAAAGTTGCACACTTTATACCGGTAAAGACCACTTATTCCGGAGACCGGTTAGCAGAACTTTATATGGCAAGAATTGTCTGTTTGCACGGAGTACCGAAGAAGATAGTGTCGGACAGAGGTACCCAATTTACCTCCAGATTTTGGGGTAAGCTACATGAAGCAATGGGGACTCGTTTGAACTTCAGTACAGCATACCATCCACAGACAGATGGACAAACCGAGAGAGTTAACCAGATATTGGAAGATATGCTGAGGGCATGTGCTTTAGCATATTCTACTTCATGGGACAAGTGCTTGCCTTATGCTGAGTTCAGTTACAATAAAGCGATTATCAAGTTTAGTTTATGATGTCTCCATTTGAAGCTCTGTATGGTCGATCCTGTCGAACACCATTGAATTGGAATGAGACAGGTGAACGACATGTTTTTGGCCCGGATGTACTACAAAAAGCGGAAGAGCAAATCGCCATGATCAGAGAAAGACTAAAGATTGCCCAGTCAAGGCAGAAAAGCTATGCCGACAACCGTCGCAGGGAATTGAGCTTTGAACCTGAAGATTATGTATATCTCAGAGTCACACCACTCAAAGGAGTCAGAAGATTCCATGCAAAAGGGAAGTTCGCACCCAGATATGTTGGGCCGTTCAAGATCTTGAGCCACAGAGGTGAAGTTGCATATCAGTTGGAGTTACCGCAGTCTTTGGCAGGAGTGCATGATGTATTCCATGTATCACAACTGAAGAAGTGTCTTCGAGTACCGGAAGAGCAAACACCGTTAGAGGCAATCAAGCTGCAAGAAGACCTGACTTACAAAGAGCATCCGATCAAGATTCTGGACATAATGGATAGAGAGACAAGGAACAAGTCAACACGTTTCTGCAGAGTTCAGTGGAGCAACCATTCGGAAAGCGAAGCAACGTGGGAACGTGAAAAAGATCTGAAGAAGGAGTTCCCTAACCTATTTCTGTAGACAGCTCTGAATCTCGGGGACGAGATTCTGTTAAGGGGGGGAGGTTTGTAACAACCTAAAATTTGCTCTAATTTAAATTATGAAGTATTTTTGATTTTTGAGAATTTCTAAGAATTTATTAGAATTTAAATTGGATTTACTTATTTCTGACCTCTCTTGAATTTCAATAAATTCATGCAAAAGTTTATACAAAGTTTTATTGAAAATATTTTATATGAGTTCCAAATGTCTCAAAGTATTTTCTAGAATTTTTTTGGATTTTTCCGGGTATTTTTGCTATTTATTTTGGCTTTGTTTATTTATCTGATTTATTTTTAATCAGAAATGTTTTAAAAATCGGAAGAACAATAATGGGCCGAGCTCACATCGGCGCGCCACGCCCAGCCCACGCCAAAACCCTAGTCACCGCGCCGAGCTCAGTGTCCGATCGAATTCGCGGTACGCCGCTGGCGCCACGTCGCCGAATGCGTGCGCCATCGGATCTTCGCTGCGCGGACGTCCAGGATTGCGCCACGTTGGTTGTCTTCACGAGATCACCGGAGCTAATGCCGCCGACCGTTTTCGCTCGTTTCGCCACCTATAGCGCGCACGTCGAGGCCCTTTAAGCCGCGTTGATGAGCAAGTTCTACAGAGGACTCAACGCCGCTCAGTTTGACTCCTTGCACGCACGCCGAGACCCCCTCTAGCGCCCGCTGTAGCTCGCCGTAGTTGCTTTTCCTCGCCGCCGTTGTTTTTGCTTCCTCTCATCGTCGTCCGAGCCGCTCCACCGTGCTCCGACCCCGTCCCGAGTTCACCGAGGCAAGCGGCATCGAGTGGACCACTTCTTCTCGCCGGAAAAGCCCCGTAGCGACGTTGGCAGCGTCGTCTTCCCCAGCTCCGGCAACCTTCGTTTCCTCGCCGCCGTCGCCTTCACCGAGCTCCGTCGACCGTTCGATCTGGATCGCACTGTTCTGGTACGTCCACGTCATTGCTCCCTTTTCGTACGCAGCGTTAATCTTGATCGTTAGATCTAGATTGAACGGTGGTGATTAGATTTAGTTTCGGTGCTTGTTTAGATCTCAGCCGGTGGATCGTTAGTGAACGCGTGAGATTGCGCCGCGTCGCTAGGGTGAACAGTAAACTGCTCGGGTACCGTGGGCCGTTAGATTAGATCTAAACGGTAGAGATTGGATCTGGTTTTGCCCTAAGGATCCGCGCCATTCAGATTTGAACGTGCGGCGAAGATGGCGCCGTACCCTCGCCAAATCGCATGCTGACATGTGGGCGTTTTGATCGGGGCGGAGACCAGATCCAGCCGTCAATTTCGGGTGCGTCATCGCGATTACGCCGCGTGTCATCGCATGAACTGAGGCGTCGTAGTGGCGGCGCGGTGCTGGCCGTTGGATCTGAGCGATCGTTGGATGCGCGACGCGGTCGCGTAGATATCGAGGCAGTGCGGTGTGAAGCGTGGATCTGGCCGTTGATTCAATGAACGGCTCAGATCTTGCCGCGTCGATGCGCTGTTCTGGTGGACCGAGTCCACGGTAGACCAGAGCCGAGCCGTTAACCAAGCCCATAGACCGAGGCGACGTGGTGGCACCAGAGGCTGCCACGTGTCATGCTGATGTCATCGCTGACGTCATAAATATTTTTATGTATAAAAATATTTTGGCCGAAATTCTTTTCTGTGCGGACATCATCATGATGCGATGCTGAAGTCATAAATGCGATTTTTCAGTATAAAAATAATTTGGAAAAATCGTATTTTCTAATTTCTTTATTTTCAGATTTTTATTCAAACTTCAAATGGCTATAACTTTTGCATTTTAACTCGGATTTGGGTGATTAAAGTTTCTAAAAATTCATAAAATTGTGAAATATTTAATGATGAATTATATTTGAATTTTTGAGGTAATTTAGTCTTCTATATTAGCTATTTATTGCATATATTGTTTGTATGCGTAGACGCAAATTTGCCGAAAGGTTTCGAGGAAGAGTTCGTCGCCCAAGACCAAGCTTCGGAACTCGACCAGCAACTCTTTGAAGGCAAGTAATGCTTTGATCATTTTGATCTCAGATTTTAAAATGTAATTTATGCTTTGAAATTATGCAAGCTTATTTATTAAAAATGAATTTAAATTAATTTGGGATAATGTAGTTAATCAACCCATTTTGTTATGCCACCTTGAAATTATTAATTCTATGCCCTAAATCATTGTCACCGTAAGTTTGATTATATTAATTGGATGTTAATATTGTGCCAACACGGGAGGCTAGACCGTGAGTAGATGCTTAGCCTTGCAACGAATCATGAGTGGTCTTTCGGGAAAATGCTATAATACTGATTAAAGAAATATGGAATGTATTTTGAAAGTGGTGTGATGATGCCACATGATGAGATTGAGGTACAGAGACCTGTGTGGTTCCGTACTGATGTTGATTTATTGCTGCCATGTGTTGCACAATAATCTTTTGTTCTTTCTTGCAAGAAACTGATCTTTTGTTCTTGAGAGGATGATTCTTGAAAGATCCGATTTTTAGTGTTCTTGCCTTGAGTTCTAGCTTTCTATGACATGTGGGAAGTTATCTAGGATCATCTTGATCATCAAGAACCCACAAGCTATCTAAGGGCCAAGTTTTTGTTCTTGTACCTATTCTTGTGCACCCTTTCATAAATTTGAAAATGTTCGGAACTTTGACGTTGATTCTTGCAATCGATGGTTGGAATAGATTCCTAACATCCATGGGAAGGTGTCCACAAAGTTTCATTGAGTTTGGATCAGCCGATCAAAAGATTCCTCAATTTTTCAGCTGAAATTACTGTTCACCCCTTTTCTGATCGCCATCTCGATTCTTCAATTGGTATAAGAGCCGGTTTTTCTCTTCCATAGATCTTGATCCATCTCAAGAGCCATGGCGATGGATAAATATTCCACCAAGCCTCCCATCTTTACTGGAGTTGTTTTTTCTTTTGGAAGTCTCGAATAGAGTCATACATCACTACCTAGGGCTTCCTGATTTTACAGAAGGTGAAACTCCTGTATGAGGTTTCTGCCGATGAAAATGTCATGGTTGGAAATATGGCTGACGTTGAGGTGAACGCTAAGGTAAGGAACATACTCATACAGGGTCTTAACAACAGTGAGTATGACAGGATCTCTCACCTCCATTTTGCTCATTAGATTTGGGTGACCCTGGATGCTTACCATGAGGGCACCACCCAAATAACAATGGTAAGATAGGACCAATTCAAGCGTGATTACAACAAATTTGAGCAACACGCTGGTGAGTGCCTTGTCGAGTCTTTTGTCATTTTACGAAGATTTTGAGTGACCTCCGAGCAGTCAGTTGCATATACCCTGACTCGGATAATGCTTGACATTTCTTGACCGCACTCGATCTTCCAGTTTGGGAGATGAAGGTTACCACCATCAAGGACACAACGACTTGTGGACTCTGACTCTTGACGGGCTTTATTCCCGTCTAAAGACTCATTAGATTGACGTCGTCTCTCGCAAGATGAAATCTCAGTCGATGGCCTTGGTCACCGATCCCACCGATCCACTTCTGATTCTCCTGGTTTTTCCCTCTCCACCCTTTGCGAGCTAAGCGATGACCAACTGGAAAAATTTCCAGAAACTAAGTTCGCTCTTTTGGCTCGCAAATTCTCTCATGTATACAAAAGGGTAAGAGAGGTGGCACGGTCACCTGCTTTGAGTGTGGTGGCCCAACCACATTTGAGTGAACTGCCCCAAGCTAGAGAAGGGCAAGAACGACTCCGACGGTTCAGTAAAGAACGACTACACCGACAAGAACCACAATAAGAAGCCTCCAGCTCGTGACCCGGAGCATGAGAAGAAGTACAACAACTTCTCAAAGAACAAGAAGCTCTTCCACCACGTCCTCGCCCCACTTGATGACATCAACCTCTCCGACACGGAGCCCTAGAGCGACGAAGGCGAGGATGATCCGCAAGACAAGAAAGGCAGCGACCACTTCACTGGCATGTGCTTCATGGCAGACGCCAACGGCATCAGCGACTCCGAGCTCTACAGCGACACGGACGAGGTACTCTCTTATAACCAGCTGAATGAAGCTTTATGCAAATTAGGAAAATTTCATGCTAGAGCTAGAGCTAGGTGTATGGAGTTAGAGAAGGAAGTAGCTACCTTTACTCGGGAGTTAGCTTCTCTTAGATCTTCTCCCTCTCGAGTCACTGATGACTGTTCTTTGTGTGATGCCCTACTTGTGGAGCTAGAGAACCTAAGGACTATGGATGATAGTGTGTTGTCTGAGCTAGATAGTCTTAGTTGAAGAATGCTAGTAATGAATATGTTAATGCTATGACTTTAGATGCTTGTTTTCTTCATGCTCACTCTACTCCCCCATGTGAAAATTGCCCTAAATTACTTGCAGAGATTGATGCCACGAGCAATCACCTTAGGAAGTTCTCAACTAGAAATGATGAACTTGAAATGCATGCTTCTAAGGACCCGATCTACTCATGTGAGGCCTGTAAGCAACTAAAACTTTACAATGAATCTTTAAATGTCAAGTGTGCTATACTTGCTAAAGACTTACTAGTTAAGTCACAAGAAAGTTGCTTGCGACATGCTTTGATTTATGGGGACTTGGATGAAATTTAAGTCGAACTTAGGTTGAAGCTTGAGGCCCACACCCTTATGATTAGAAATGCTCCTTGCATTTCGTGTGAGGCCCTCAAAATTGAGGCAGTCGTGTTGAGGGAGAAAAATGCATGTGCTGGTAGTTCTTCTCTTCCTGGTTCTTCTTCCTCCTCTCTTCCCTGTTTTTCATGTGCCTCTTTCTTTCGGGAGTGTGAGTATCTCATGAGCACTCTCGAGAAGTTTGTAGGAGGCAAGAAGAAGCTCAATCTCATTCTATACCAATCCAAGATTAGCCGACTTAATCAGGGTTTAGGATTTGACTACTTAGAGCACGCTCTGGTGCATCCTCCCACCATTGTGTGTGGCTCCAAGAGTGGTGAGATCATGGTGTAGCTCCCAGGGTGAGTACCACCATATTTAGATCTGTCAGGGTTGTCCATGGGATCTCTGATCAGAAGGTTGCTCCTCCTGCTACTTCTGCTTCTAGTAAGGCGAAGTATATATGCACCTTCTGTCAGAAGGATGGACATTTGGCAAATTTTTGCTTTAGGTGCATCAAGATCACAAGGCGTGAGTGTATTATTGCTCTTAGGGGTATTTAGGGTCATCTCCATACTCTGAGTGCTTCTAAGGCACACACTGCTTCTAGACATGTTAAAGAATCGCCTGTTTTTGAGCAGCATCCATAACTCAGTTTTTAGGCTATTCAGTCAAGTTTTAGTCCTAGAGCTGCTTGTGGTCAGTCTTTCCGTCATCCTCTTGATATTCCTCATTTTTCCCAACGAGGTAGATATCAGCGGCGAGAAGTGTTTTCTAATAGGAGACTCAGACAGCCTAACTTGGATTGTCCGGTCTTTATACCACGGTGGGCCAACCCAGTTTCGGCTTCTAGATCTTCTACTAATGCTGCCTATGATCTTGTGAGAGTTGAGCGTCAGAGAGATACTAGAGTCCAGTCTTCTTCTTCTGTGGTTGGTACTTTGAGGCGTCATGTGGTTCAGTATTGGGTTCTCAGGTCTTCACTTTATCCCAGTACTGAGTCATCTCTCTCTCTTGTGTCTTGATCAGGCTCGTTAGATGGGGAAGGGAGAGGTTTGGATCGTTGACTCCGGTTGTTCTCGCCATATGACCGGAGACTCTCATTAGTTCTCTTCCCTAGTCCGAGCCCCCGGTGATGAGTTGATCATTTGTGGGGATGCTTGATCAGGTAGAGTCATTGCTAAAGGTACCATCTGCAATAATAATAATTTTATTTTTAAGGATGTTGCCTTAGTGAGTAAGCTGTAATACAATCTGCTTTCTGTTTCTCAGCTTATTGATGACTCTTTCGAGGTAAGCTTCAAGGGTAGTCCTGTAGAATCCTCGATTCATCATGGGAGTTAGTTTACGGGATTTCTAGATTTGAGAGAGTCTTTCGTGCTGATTTTTTTGCTTCTTCTAGAGACTCTCTTCGGTGTTTGATTACTTCTGAGTCCCGTGATCTCTTCTTCTAGCATAGGAGATTAGGTCACATCGGCTTTGACCATTTGACCCAGGTAGCAACCTCGATCTCATTCGTGGTCGGCCTAAACTCAAGATGGTTAAAGACTTAGTTTGTTCTCCTTGATGACATGGAAGATGGTTGCTGCTTCTCATCCTCCAGTCACTGTTGTAATGACTCATGCACCATGACAGCTTTTACATATGGACACTATTGGTCCAGCTATAGTGCAGTCAGCAGGTGAGAAGTTGAAGGACTGAGATGGAGAACAGAGGTGGGGTGAATGGTCATAGCTTAAAATTTTTCCCAAAAACATTCCAAACAAGCCTGCGAAGGAAACACATGAAGGAGCCGATCAAAACGAGCCACTTGCTGTCTGGCCGGTGCCACCGCAGGAGGGCCGGTAGCACCAGGCTCAAGAATAGCCTGAAAAATCAGCACGACCTTAAAGTAAATTTCGAGGAATCTTTTGATTAGCTAGATGAAAACTCACAAAACTTGGTAGATAAGATCCTTGGGATGTCATGAACTTATTCCAACCTTCAATCGCAAGGATTGACGTCAAAGTTCCGACCTTTTTGCTCGGGAAGGAAGAACGCACCAAGTTTTGAGCAAATCGAAAGAACTTAATTCAAAACTTGCTCGTGGGGTATTCAAGATCAAGATGATCTTAAATAGCCTCCCACATGTCCCAGCAAGCAAAAGAACAAGTAGAGACTTGAAGAAACACAATTTATAAGATCATTCACTCAAGAACACAAAATCTGGTTTCTTACAACAAAATGCATGGATTGCCTAGATGATTGAGATATGATCTAAGAAGAGATTTATAAAACAATCAACATCCTTGGCATAAGTATTTTACTAGATTTGAGCTTTCTATGCTCTGGTTTGAGTTTGATTTGAATTGGATTTTCAAATTGAAGCAAATTGAGTTGTGTCTACTAGGGGCGGTACTACTGGCCATATGAGAGCGCTAGTGCCGGCCAAGCGGCAGTACCGGCCAAGTGGAGCGATAGTTATTTTCTAGAGAGTGGGTTTTCTCTGAGTTGTGCCGAGCGGCACTACCGACCTGGTATAGGCGGTACTGCCGACTTTATGAGCGAAGTTGAATATTAAAATGTGATTTTGGATGATTATTGCATATCATTGTTGGACATTGCTATGTGATGGGTTTTCCTTATTTTTTATGGTTGCAGGACAACGGTGCAAGATCATGGTGAGGCGGAGGATGACCAGGACTAGGCGAGGAGGGCTGAAGGTCCAGACGGTCGAGGATTGCCGGAAGATGATCGAAGACGGAGTCGTTGCGAACAGAGAAGACAAGGAATGGATGAGATGCTAGCTAGAAGCTGCTCGAATCCAGGAGGGCCGTTGGATCGCGGTGTAGGTGATAGAGTAGCGGGTTTAGTTAGTATTTTTTGAGAAGTGTGCAAAAACCCATTATATTAGAGGGTTTCAGGTTAGCCCATGTATGAGTGAGTGAGTCAATCCTAGCCCTTGATGGTGGTCCTTAGGGTAGAAGGGACTCATCCAAGGGTGGAGGTTAACTCAATAGTGGTATAAATAGAGGGGTAGGGGTAGCCTTCCTCCTTTGATGGATTTGAGGTTTTTGTGCTCCTTTGAGCTTTGCCCACTTTGTTGTGAGGCTTTATAAACCTCCCTTCTAGAAATGAAAATCTATTCCTCTCAATTCTGAATTTACTTTTCGCATTTACATTATGTCTTTAAATTCAACAATTTACATTCATGCAATTTACTTTCATGCAAGTTGGATTTGCCTCCACTCCTTCTAAATGCTTTTGGATCTTATGCCAAGGATGAATGATTGATGGATGAGTCTTCTTCAGACCATATCCCAATCAGCTAGGCAAATCATTTGTTCTTTCTTGCATGAAACCGATCTTTTGTTCTTGAGAGGATGATTCTTGAAAGATTGGGTTTTTGGTGTTTTTGCCTTGAGTTCTAGCTTGCTATGACATGTGGGAAGCCATCTAGGATCATCTTAATCATCAAGAACCCACGAGTTAGCTAAATGCCAAGTTTTTGTTCTTGAACCCGTTCTTGTGCACCCTTCCGTAAATTCGAAAAAGGTTGGAACTTTCTTGTTGATTCTTGCAATCGACAGTTGGAATAGGTTCTTGACATACATAGGAAGGTGTCAACAAAGTTTTATTGAGTTTGGGTCAACCGATCGAAAGATTCCTCAATTTTTCATTTTCAACTTGTGCTGAAATTATTGTTCACAGTGCTGTTTTTCTTGTAGTTATTGTGAATGTGATATACTGTGTGTAATCTGTGTTGTTTTTGGGAGGATGTACAAAGCTCCAAGCCCTCATCACAATCGATTGTGATTTACCCATCATCACAATCGGTTCTGAGCAAGAACCGATTGTGATGTGGCTCCAATCACAATCAGTTTTTTCTCAGAATCGATTGTGATGACCATTTAACACTATCGGGTGAAAGCTGGCTGTGATATCGCCTCCTCATCTCTTGTCTAATGACTTTGGATCGCCACCAAAACCGACTGTGATGACGAAAAAGAACCGATTGTAATGAAATTCCTGTAGTAGTGTAAAGAGAGGAGTTCTCTATGCATGGATGATCAAAGGGGATAATGACTCGACCAAAGGTGGTTCCCGAGGTATATTTTTACTCTCCAAATTCCTTAAAGCAATACTTCATTTAGGAGTATATATGGTGCATTGTACCTAAAGGACCATGTGGAGGTCTACCTAGATTTGTGATGAGTATTTGACTAAAATTTGAGCTTGGGTTGCTCTGGTTTGAGTTTGATTTGAAATGGATTTTCAAATGGAAACAATTAGAGGTCTTCTCTATTTTCCCGGTGCAACTGGCCATGGTAGCGCGGTGCTACCGGACGAGCGGTAGCATCAGACCAAATGGCCGGTGCAATATTTCCAGAGAGGGTGTATTTCGGGATTCTGGCCGGGCGGTGCTACCTGCCATGGTAGCCTGGTGCTACCGGGCGAGTGGTAGCACCGGCCTGAGGAGCGGTGTGAAAATTCCAGAGAGGGGTGTTCTCTAGTTTGCGCAGTGCGGTGCTACCAGCCTAAGTGCGGTAGCATCGGTCCACCATGGGCAGTGCTACCAGCCTTAGGGCGGTAGCACTGACCAGAACGAACAAAAATGAATTTCAAAGTGTGTACTTTGATGAATTTCTTGCATATATTTGTGGGCATTGCTATGTGAGGAGTTTCCTTGTTTTTGATGGTTGCAGGTCGACGATGCTAGATCATGGTGAGGCGAAGATTGACCGGGACTAGGTGAGGAGAGTCGGAGGTCCAAACGGTCGGGGATAGCCGGAAGATGATCAGAGACGAAGTCGTGGCAAACCGAGAAGACAAGGAACGGTTGAGATGCTAGCTAGGCGCTGCATGGATCAATGAGGGCCATTGGATCTTGGTCTAGTTGATAGGTTAGCGGGTCTAGTTAGTGTGCTTTGAGAACCGTGCTAGAAAACCCATTTGTGTTGTGAGTTTTGGGTGAACCCTTGCATGGCTAGTTGGTGTGTTAATCCTAGCCCTTGATGGATGCTCTAGGGTCTAGAGGCTCATCCAAGGGTGGTAGGTGGCCCAAGAGTTGTACAAATAGGGGTGGAGGGGTAGCCTTCCCCCCTTGAAGGTTTGAGTTACTCCTTTGAGCTTTGCCCACATTAAGTGAGGCTTTGTAAACCTTCCATCCAGAAAATACAAAAATTTTCTTTACCATTTTGTGAATTTAAATTGCGCATTTACATTATGTCTTTACTTTACGCAATTTAAATTCAGCATTTACTTTCCCGCATTTACATTCTCGCAATTTACTTTCTCACAATTTGGATTTGCCTCCCCTCCTTCTAAATGCTGTTGTTCTAAGATGTCTTGAGGGTGTTTATATGGTTTTACACTTCTCTTGCAACCTAGGATAGACTAAAGACCAAGTTTTCTATCAAGTTGTCATTTTGTCCAGAACTTGTTCTTCGCATAACAGCCAGTCTTTGATTTTTAGCAAAATCTAGCAAAATCCTTTTTGAGTGATTCTTATTGGAGAAGGTGAGTGACTGATATATCCATCTCTAGAAAAATTTGTGAGTCCACTGGTTCCACCGTTTGAGCTCTATGAAGTGAAAACCGAGCCTCAAACTTTCTGGTCGAAGTTCCTGACTGTCTGTAATACCTTATTTTTCATGTCTATTATACAAAGCTTTTTAACATGATTTTTGGTGGACTATTTCACGACTCAACTTCTCACAGGGAAAAACATTCCTAAAAACTTTGGAGCAGCAGAAACTCACCAACCACCTGCTCCATGTGAGGACAATTCCTGAAAAATCTGCTTTTACTTTTCTGAAAAGAGACTTTGTTGTTTTTAGCTTTATCTCTTTTAGAAAAGAAGTCTTTGAATTGATTCCTTTTTGTTTTGACACTTGACAACAAAGATTGTGATTAAAACATCCCTAACATGGTTCATGGTTCTCAACCATGTAAGTTAGGGGTACACATAGTTGTCTTGTTGTTCAGGTTTTGGAGGGTGTGCGAATCTGAGAAGCACTGTTTGAACGAAAATCTTTGGGTGTTTCAGATTTTTATTGTGAGATTGTTTGGAGTACTTTGAGTGGGGGAAAATTTTATTTGGGATCATTCACCCCCCTCTGATCGCTATTTCGATCCTTCATTACCGGACCATGGAATCAGTTCATAAGGATCGGGCCCACCTATCATAGACCATGCCATTTTTCCTTTTAAAAATATTTCGACAAAAAATCATTTATGACGTAAGCATTGCATCATAATTCTGGTTTTCCTTTAGAAAAGTAATTTAAAAATTTGAAATGCCGATTGCTGATGTCAGCGTGTGCAATAATCCAAATTTCCTTTAGAAAAATAATTCAGAAATTTAGAAAACATCCTTCTCGGTCATTTTTCTTTGAATTAACTCTTCTAGGAGCCTGTTCAAACTTCGATTAACTCCATTTTCTTCCTAAAATCATCTAAAATCCTAAATTACTTATTTATGCCAGTTTTGTTTTAAATTGGATATTTTCAACGTTTAGATTTCAGAATGACAGAAATGTACTAGATCGAGAACCCAGAGCACTATTACTTCGAGCAAGGCAAGTTGCACTTTTTGATCATGTTGATCCAAGATTTTCAAATTGTGTTTTGAATTTAAATTTTTGCATACCAAGTTTTAGCAAGTATAATTTCAATCCCTGTTTAAAATGTTTAGTTATATATAGTTTGCTTTAAGACCCCATTTTAAATTTTAAAACCTTATGCCATTAAAGCCCTAAGTGTATGATAAATATCAAAATAAATAAAAAATTTCTTACACTAAATTTAGGACTTTAGGGGAATTTAAGCCAAATAAAGATGCTTTTTATATAAAAGTCATCCTTGGTATTAGTGTGCCATGGAATATTGTGAAAAATAGTATTGTTGAAAATAAAGTGAAAATGTGATTTAGACTGGGCGAGAATTGGTTGTTTGGTGGTTTTGTCATGGTTCTATGTTTGTGGTGAGCTCGCCTAGTCAATTAAGGACCGATATATGAGATATGAATAGCAAAGCCTGTCCGTACTACCACAAGTCTAGTATGAGACGGACCTACCTAACTAATTTGCAAAGTTCCAATGTTGGTTGTGCCAAATGGGTTCTTTCTTTGGCACAAGTGGGGGCTTCTGAATTGGGCTTTCTACCCCATCAGTAGTGGAATCTTAGTGGGGCATGACTGTCTTGGAATGGCACACTGAAAGGCCTTCTGAAAATCACTTAGTCGCACGCCCATTGAAGCCACATTAAGTTGATTATATCTTGTGGGTAAAATTGTACGATGACTGCAAAGTGTGAAACTAATTGATTAGCCGAGCCCGCGATCATGGGCATGCTGAGCAGAACTTCCTTGAAGATTAGACTTTGTTTTTCAAAAGTAATTTCAGAAAAATGGTTTGTAGATGGATGGGGTCCATCTGGTAAATTTGGGCCCGTGATAAAAAATTTGATTAAAACTTAGTTTTATGATATAAATTATGTATTAAAAATTAATTATTGTATTTGAAAAGTTGCTTTGTGGTCAAACCAACCATAATATGCCTTTCTTTGCTATCCTAACATTAATATTGCATTTCCTGTTTGACTTGAGAGTACTTTATGTACTCACCTTGCATTATCTATGTTTTTAGAGGACGAGCACTTCTTCAGTGGTGAGGATCTTGACGACTAGCCCACTGCCCCAGTTGATTGCCTATGGCAGATTTGTTGGACCCTACTACTTCTTTCTATCTTCTACTGCAATATTCTTCCGTTGGCTTGTGAGCCACATATTGTAAAACTTTAATAAACCGATGAATAAGTTTCGTATGATATATTGTGGTATCAGCTTTGTTTACTTTGTGTACTAGCTTTTCCTAGACTAGTACAGTATACACAGAGGGTTCAAGGGTGTTACTCCTGGGTTCGATAGAGGTGGTGTCAGAGCCATATCGGCTGTAGGAGTGGCCTTAGTTAGAATGGTTTAACTTTAAGGACTTAGTTTGAAATAATAAGTATATTGAAAATGCTTTCCTCTTATCTAAATCTATCTTGTCCTTGCCTGTCATCATTTAAAAAGGTTATATCTAAATTCTTTCCTTTTTTGAAAATGGTAGATTGTCAAAGTTAGCATCAAGAAAGCAATGGATGTATAGTTGTTCTTTGAAGTCTACTACAACCTTCGCCTTGAAGTGGTGGAGCCACGTTTTGTACCCCTAAGGCTATGGAGAACTAGATCTCAAGAGATACCTTAATTAAGGTTAGGCCAAGTTATCCATTTGAGTAGATGACATTGTGAGCTATCCTATTTCCAATTTTGTTAGCAGCCACAATAAGTAAACTATTATTATGAAATAAAGTTGGTGTTTATTGCTTCCTCATTGAATGAGCAATATTTATACCCCTATTTCTTACTCTTTCCTATCCTTTTGGAACCCATCAGATGGTGAACACTGGTCGCAACTGGAATGGGATCGATCTTAATAATAAAGCCATTGTAAGTGGAAATGCCCCGCCATCACCATCGGTTGATGGACCTCATTGGTAGCAGTTGATGGCCAACTAGAACAAGCTAATTCAACTCCTTGCCCAAGATGTCAACAACAATCAAGATGCTCATGCCGCTGCAACACCAGCTCTAGCAGTTCCTCAATCGAAGTTGTCTGAATTTATGAGGTCTCGGCCTCCTACCTTCTCCACCATCATCAGCCAATGGACACAAATGACTAGCTCAGGACAATTGGAATGAAGCTAGATATATCTCAATGAAGTGACTGTGAGAGAGTTAAGTTTGCCTCTCACCAACTCAATAGACTAGCTTCTGAATGGTGGGAAAACTTCTGTCTTTCCTATCAGGATGCTCAGGCCATTACAAGGGATGAATTCGTTCAGGCTTTTCAACAAGCTCATATTCCCTCTAGTATTATCTCCTTGAAGAAGAAGGAAGTCTATGGTCTACGCCAAGGAGGTTGCATAGTGTCAGAATGACTCCACAAGTTCAATCAATTGGCGCTCTATGCACCATAAGACATGGCCATAGATGAAGCCAAACAAGAAAGATTCATTGAAGGACTCAATGACAAGCTATCTATCCGGTTGGTCTCCCACGACTACTCTAACTTCAATTAGCTGGTTAACAAGGCACTTCGTCAAGAAGGCAAGCACTACGAGATGGAGAATCACAAGAGAAGAATAGTTGCCCGAAGGATCAATCCTAGAGCTTTTTCCAAGGCTCGCATGATTCCATCGCAATTGGTTCAACCTGAGGCGGCAACTACAATCGGGGAGTCATATATGGTCAACCGCCCCAATAATGCAATAATCTTCAACACACCTCAGGGAGGACCAACACAAAAGGATCCATCTCCTATCACTAGAGTCACATGCTTCAATTGACAGGAAGTTGGGCACTTCACCAGAAATTTCCCCAAGAAGTGGCAAAATGTAAGCAATTAGGCATGAACATCTCTAAAACCTCCAAAAATACATCAAGAAGGCCACAAAAGATTGTTAGTGGATGATCGAACAATGTCACAACTCAGGCCGAGCAAGGCATGTAGTAGGATACATATGAAGAATTAAGTTGAAAGATTTGTGATCCTACATTCTTGCTAGCCTTTCCAAATCTCCGAGATGAGATTCCTTTTAAGGAGGGTAGTTTGTAACACCCTAAAATCTACATTTTTTTATTTAAGCATTTATTTATGATTTTTTAAGATTTGTCATATATTTTTAGCATTTCATAAATATTTTTTTTTCTATTTTTAGGTTTAAAGAAATAATTTATATGGGACAATAAAATCCTAAAACATGTTGAAAATAATTTTATTAAGTTCAAAATGCCTTAGGGAATATTTGTGAATTTTTCCCAAACTTTTTAACTTTATTTGTTATATTCTAAAAGCCATTTCAATCTCTAGAATTATTTTAATCTGAATGAATTTATATATCTTATTATTCCTTTGGGTCGAGGCCTATTTTATTTTGATCCATTTTCACTTTTTCGACCTGACCCACATGGCACGCCTCTCCCTTTCTTTTTCCCTCGAACAGCCCACCTGGCCTTCCCCTTCCTCTAACCTAGCCTGGCATGCTTGCCTCCCTTGTTCCAGAATACAAAGAAGGATGATCTATTTGCATACAGTACTAGTCCCATGATTAGTGGCTAGTATGCATATTTACAACATTGATAACACATCTATACACAATATTATACATATATTAGCGGAAGCTATTTATACAATAAAGTCTTACAATTCAGAGTAAGTTGTAGCAAAAAATTAAAAAGTCTTGTGGTATGCCAACACAAACACTCATGCAACTGACAAGATATAATGCCTAGAAGATCGCATCATCAAAATTCCCATATCCTACGACGAAGCATATATCTTCGGGGGCCTCTTCTTGAACTAAACCAACAAATAAGCAAGAGTAAGTACTTTCTTACTCAGCAAGACTTAAGGTGTATTGCAAAAGTGCAGTAAATGCAGGCTATGTCAAAGGAGGCTTCTACGGTTATTTTGCATAAAGCGAAGTTGAACATGTAAATCAAGTAGTAATTTGCAAAACGAAATTTTGTAAGAGCAAGTTTGACAGGTATATGGAATAACAGGTAAGTAAGCATAAATATAGTATCATAGTCTTCCATGATGTGAGCAACAATTCAAATTATTCCCTGCCAACACATGGTATAAAACCAGTCTTTTCCAACACATGGCATAATAGCTGAAACCAATCATTGCCAACACATGGCATAGTATTAAATCATCTGAAGGGTAAGCTTTCCAACATATGTTTCCAATTTCAATCCATTTTTATGAAAATATGAATATCATCTAACTATTGTTAGTTCACCTAGTATCCTATAACTGTGGGCACGACTTTTCGAAAAGATTTTCACTCTGCAGAGATGTACAGATTTACCCACAAGAAATGATTAACTCTTTTTTCAATGCATTTTTAACACACTTCCTTTGATGTGTCGTATGGAGATCATAGCAGAACTGTTACATTACCTAGATCTATCTTTGCAACAGCTCGGTGAAGACAAACCCTTACTATGGCAGCAGAAGATATTTTGTACTCTATACGACAAATGGTTTCTCATCCCATTGTCCCACTTCTCCCCATAGCAAGGCGTACACTGTTGCATTGGTATGTAGAAACCCCTACGAGCAAACCTACCTAGAATGCCCATGCTACTCCAGCCTTCCAATGTGCAAAGCTAGTTCTAAGTAACTTAATAGGTTAAGGCTGTCTCATACCAGCACTTGTGGTTGTAAGGATATCCCTTGGATCATACAACACTACGTTTAGTCCTTAATCTGACCTGAGCGATAATCTCCCCTTATACTACGTGCAAGTTCCATGCACATCCAGCTATTGCCAAAAATCGCCTGCATCAAAACTGTATTTTTATTCATTTTTACCAAAATATCAACAACCTTTAATGTCATATCCAACCTTTTTAAATTCTCAAGAAATAGTTTAATCTGATTATTTCAATTTCCAATACTAAAGCATGATTTATATGTAATCGCATATACCCATGCTGACATTATGTATTATCTAACCTTATTCTTGGGTTACCAAGGTTCACAGTTCAATATTTATTAAGAAAATTCCATGAGATATGGTAATAGTTACCAATACTGGCCACAATATAGCAAATTTATAGAAAATACACGCATGCATAAATAGATTTGACAAAACAAAACAAGATTAAAACACTGGGATCAAGCACCCATCAAAAACAAGGAAACACATCACATAACATTGCCCACAATTTTAAAATTTAAATCCAAAAAATTCGGTTGAAGTCCAACACTACTGCTTCCTGGGGCAGGTAGTGCCGCTTTTGTCAGCACTACCACTTACCAGAGGCCAATTGTGTCGCTCCCCTGAAATCTACCTGAGAACGCTCTCTGGAAAATAACTACCGCCCTCCGAGGCTGGTAGTGCCGCTCTTGGCAAACACGACTCAAATTGCTTCTTTTTTAAAATCCAATTCAAATCAAACTCAAATTCAGGCACTTCATGCTAAAATACAGTCAATTACTCATCACCATCAAGGATAGACCTCCTCATGGTCTTTCAATGTCCCCCTTGATGAGTATATTGACAAACACCCGAAAAGGCATAAATTTGAGTTTGAAGGAGAAGAAGAAAGCAATTTGAATGCAAAGAAAAACTTGGTCCACAAAAAGAAAATAAGGACATGACCAAGTTGACAGGAAGAAATTTAGAGCAAAACCAAGGAAGGAGCAAGTTTTCCACAAAAGCTCTAAACATCCAATAAAATTCATGAAAAGCTCAAATATGCTTATGATCCTTGGATTTAGCAATTTTTTACGAAGATCATAAGAACCAAGATGCATTCACATTTTTATCTTTTAAGAATGCCTTTTCTATGTTTTGTCCCCCTTTTGGCAATATAGGCATCAAGATGGCATTTTCTCCCCCTTTTTATATGTATGCATGAAATGCATCTTAAAAGAGCTTTGAAATTATCCAAGTGACCACGATGACAAGATATGACACCAAGCTAGTTAATGCAAATTAGACTAGACTAAGACATGTCCAAGTGCACATAACAAATTTTGCTAGCAAGCTTAGTTTTGAAAATACCATTTTTTTAGCAAGAATTGACATGTGCATACTTAGCACTAGTTTCAAAACTAGAAGCAAAGCTACTCAAAGAATCAAATGGAAAACCTAGAGTTCAACCTGCTCAACACTTTGCAGAATCTAGAAGTGCATACAAGGTCCTTCGAGCTCATTTTTCATTTAATGCAAATTTTTGCTTTAAGATCACAAAAGACATAGCGGGGTGCAAATATTTGACATTACTTGCATTCTTTACCCAATATGTTTTTTTTATTTGCATTGAAATTTTTAAAGCAATTGCCTCAAGCCATATTCGACCATCTCAAGAAGAAACTCTTAAGAGGATGATCTCGGTCATACACGATGCATTCCAAGTTAATCCCATGTGCAATGGGAGCACTACTACAGAACTGGGCATCACAACCGCCCTATTAGAAGCGGTTTGGTGCGAACCCGTTGTGTTGTTCGCACCAGAAGCGGTTCGTTGTAGCGGTCGGGAGAGGGCTTCGAGCGGTTTGAGACACGAACCGCTTCGAAGGTTGCGTTCTAGAAGCGGTTCTTTTCTCAAACCGCTTCGATTTTCGAAGCGGTTTGAGAAAAGAACCGCTTCTAGAACGCAACCTTCAGAAGCGGTTCGTGTCTCAAACCGCTTCTGGAAGCCCTCCCGCGCAGCGCATTTAAACCCTTCTTCCTCCATGCGCCAGCAGAGGTACGATCGAACAGAGAAGGCCAACCAAGCGCTGTTCTTAGGGAGGTGCGTCCAAATTTTTAATTGGAGGTGATTAGCTCCAAATTAAGTGTTTCAAAGTTAGTAACATCATGTGAACATCCTTCTCACCTAGATATTGCAATTTTTTTCAATGGATGTGGAGAAATCTTGAACTTTTTAAGCATGATCGAAAATTTGTTTTATGTGCCTTGTTTTTGTTGTTGTATGAAGATGTAGGGTGGAGATCTAGTTCAAAATATGACATTAAAAGGTAAAGGTGATTGGAAGCTTTAGATCTAGGTGGTTGTTAGCTTTAGAATCTTAAATATCACAATATTGGGAGAGATCTAGGTACAACATTGCAAGGAAGTAATTATTGGTGTATGAAATAAAATAGAAAAACATGTAGAAGGATAAAAAATAATTACAAAGGTAGGAAGGGATACAAAATAATTAGAAAGGTAGGTCTTTAATTGGATGACGGTGTAGGTGGAGCTTTTTTTTGTTGGGTTCAAATGTTACGAAATTTAAGTTAGGTTATAATTTTTCTAACGGAATTTGTTATAATTTTTAATGAAATTATAACTTGGTATAGATGAATCGGCAATGGATGTACAATGCGGACCATCGCTTGAGAGAGTTCATTGATGGCGTGCAGGCTTTTCTCGATGCGGCCGTTGCATTCTTGCCTCCAGGCAGCTTCATATGTTGTCCGTGTGTAGATTGCAAGAACGAGAAGGAGCACTCCTAGCGATGGCAAGTTATGAACCACTTGATCATGAGAGGTTTCATGCCAATCTATACCTGTTGGACCAACCATGGCGAAGTTGAGGTGATTAGCCAGGAAGACGATGAAGAGGAAGATGGATTCAACAGTATCCCGGACGGCACACAATACTGTTCCGTGGAAGAAACACTTGGTGACTTTGGTGATGATGAGCTAGACCAGATGCTGCGTGACGGAGAGAGAGACTACGGATGAAAGATAGTTCGAGAAGTTCCCCGCATGTTAGAGGACCACGAACTCCTTTGTACCCAAACGTAGGCGGGGCCACAAAAAGTCTGCGTATCACACTGGAACTCATGCAATGGAAGGCTAGAAATGGTGTGTCGATAAGGGATTCGATGAGGTGTTATCACTCGTAAAGAAGTTGCTTCGAAGATAACACTCGCCCGAATCTACATATGAAGCCAAGCAAGTCGTCATCCTTTGGGATTGGAAGTACAGAAGATACACGCATGTCCTAATGATTGTATCCTGTATCGTAATGAGTATGCCGATTTCGATGTTTGTACAGTGTGCAGAGAATCACGGAATAAGGTGAAGCGTGACGATCTAGGTGAAATAGATGGGGAGCGTAAGAAGAAGAGACCTCCAGCTAAAGTGTTGTGGTATTTCCCTGTGATCCCCCGATTGAAACGTATGTTTGCTAACAAAGCGCATGCCCAGATGATGCGTTGGCACAAAGAAGAGCGTAAGGACGACGGGATGCTTAGACACCCTGCAGATGGCTCACAGTGGAGGAAAGTCAACCAGACGTACCCGGACTTCGCAGATGAGGTGAGAAACATAAGGTTTGGGTTGAGTACCGATGGGATGAATCCTTTCGGAGAATTGAGCAGCAGCCATAGCACCTGGCCCGTTACACTATGTATCTATAACATTCCTCCATGGCTGTGCATGAAGCGAAAGTACATCATGATGCCGTTGTTGATCCAAGGCCCCAAGCAACCCGGAAATGACATCGATGTCTACCTGAAACCATTGGTTGAAGATCTTGTGACGTTGTGGGACGATGGTGCAAGGGTATGGGATGAGTACAAAAGGGAGTATTTCACCCTACGTGCATTGTTATTTGTAACAATCAACGACTGGCCTGCTCTCGGTAACCTGTCCGGCCTAACTATCAAAGGATATAGAGCCTGCATCCAGTGCTTAGATGAAACGAACAGCGTGTACCTGAAAAACTCTCAGAAGGTTGTGTACATGGGTCACCACAGGTTTCTTCTTACGAGTCACCCGTTGCGGAAGGAAGGCAGGAAATTTAACGGGCAACCAGACCTTCGTGCAAGGCCTCAGCATCGTACTTGCATGTAAAATGAAACTCCAGAGGGAGTAGCTAGGAACAAAGAAGTGTGTAAGTCGGTAGGTGTTCCTTGTATTCTTGGTGAGCTAAGTACGAGAATATATAAGTGTGTATGTTCTTGGTGTATTTCTTGTTCTTGTGTCCACGAGTTCGTGTTTGGTCCTTGGGCTAGTTCCAACACGTCGTAGTACTTAATGCTTGGTGTAGAAATTTATGTAATAATATACTTGTGTTGTAATCTGTAATATGGTTGTTTCAAAGTAATATGATAATTATGTCAACATTTTCTCGGAATTAGGACAGATGGCGCAACCAGGATGTGGTGACCCTACTTTCGATGAGGGAGAACAGTTCCTGTTGGACTCCATCGCGCTGGGTACAATCGAAGGTGATGCTAACGCTGCTGCCACTGGGGCTAATGGTGGTTCCGGTGAGGCCGTTGAGGCTGCAGCTGATGAAGCCATTGACGCTGGAGCCGCTGAGTCCGATAACACTGGTTCCGGCCAGGATGAGGAATAGCCAAAAGAATATAATCCCCGTAGACATGTTAATTAATCGCAATTCATTAATATAATACACTCTGACACGTTTGTACATATGTTTATGTATTTCAAGCCCCGTGCATCGAGCAACCAATCCAAGCATCAGGGACCTAACAAGAAGCCGTCCACAAAGCACGTGTTTAACGAAATTAACAACGAAGGGATGCCGGTTGCCCCTCTTTTAGCAGTTGGGCCGTACAACAACGCTTGCGGTTACCACGTGAGGGATCACGTCCCAATTAGCATCAGAAAATGGGCCGAAGTTCCTCAAGCTACCAAGGATCTGCTCTGGCAAGATATTAAGGAAAATTTCACATTTCCTCAAGGGTCCGAAGACAAGGCCAAGAAATTCACTTTGAAGAAGATGGCAACAATGTTTCAGCTCGAAGACGTCTCTCACCGCAAGTATGTGCGAGAAGGAGAAAGACCCAACTTCAACCAATTTCCTAAGTTGGCGGATCACAGGAAGCATTCGAGGAGTTCAAGTTGTCGCCACCAAGGCGGCCGAGAGTCAAGAACAAGGCCAATTCACGATGAAGAAATACCACCACCATCTTGGCACCGTGGTTACATCAAGGCTGTACCAAAATGGGAGAAGCGGGAAGAAGAATTAATGGCGAAGGGCGCCACACCGCCATCGCTCTGGGGAACAGCGCTGCGCAATTGGTTCATGGGTCATGGGGGGAGCCTTTAGATGACGGCAGTTTGGTGATGGCACCAGGAGTACAAGAGGTTGGCCAAAGGATTGTACAAGCTGTCGAGCAGTCTCAGGCAGGTACATTGGTGGCAGGCATGGGAGAATGACGAGCTAACACATGCCCTTGAAAACCCTGAGCACCTGTGACGGACACGAGGTATGGGCAAGCCGACGCCTTAGTGGAAGTATGGTTTTGCTAAGGATGCACATACGCATGTGAGCGGCATAGAAGCAAAACAAGAGAATCACGTAAAGTGTACCAATTGGAACAAGAGCTCGAGCAACCTGGGCTAGCATCGGCGACATAGTTGCGCAACAAGTACAAATTGCCCTCGTAAAGCTTGAAGGACTAGGTCCGAGCAATCACCGGACGCCGTGATCGCCCTCTCTGCGGGCGAAGTAGTCAGCGCCCACCGGGCCCCAGGCGGACACCTTGCTAGCCCGTTATCCCGTGGATGATATAAGGGTTTGTCGCCAGTGTGAGCTACACGTTGATGCGTGTAACCTCTCCATCAAGGTGGCTTACGGCATGGCATATCCGGTGGAGCCGGGCCAGATGTTCCACTGCAACGAGATACCCCCGGGTTACTCAAAGGTCGCGGTGGAGGAGGTGCTGAGCGGATTTGAAGAACTTCACGTCGATATTGCTGGAGGCGACGACGTGACCAAGCTCGGACAGGCCCTCCACAATATCATCCTTTGGCGCAAACGGTACATCATATTTTCAGCTGCTGTGGATGCGTCATCTCCACCACGGCAACCCACGCCTCCTCCAACGTCACCGCCACGCAATGTCTCGCCAGTAAAACAGAGCACGCCTCCTCCTCTACCCGCTCCACGCAGAAGCCCTACTCCACCACCAGCATCTCAAACAAAAAAGAACCCCCCCAGGAAAACCACGCCTCCACCATCTCCTCCGAGGAAGAAGCTCGATAACAGAATTAAGGCTCCCCCACCTGCTCCCAAGAAGACGGAGTCCAACCGATCGACCAAGGTAAAGGAACCTCCAAAGAGGGCATATGATATGAATAAGGAGGAGAGTGACACGGTCACTAAAGCAGAAGTGGCTGCACACTTCGCCAAAAAGAAGGTAGAGCCAAAGGTACGAACTGATCCAAAAGCGGCGGAACACTTCACGACATGCCGTGCAAAGCCGCTACCTGTGCCGTCCAACTATGAACGGACAATAATTAAGGCTACACAGAAGAATAAACATGGTCAGGCGGCGGCGGCAAAGAAGGAGAAGAGAGACCAAGATCAGGAGAACCTCGAGAGGTTTTTGAAGGAGCGGGACTCGGGCCCACGACTACAGCTCTTGGATTAACAGATGATATCCCAATGGCAACAAAGGTCAGATGGCAATTTCAGTTGGGCCGGGAGCTGATAGACCCAAATGAGATAAAGGATCTGCCAACAATGATGCGGCAATTTCACAAATGGTACATGACAGAGTCCGCTCAAGGAAGAACGATGTTCCCCCTCCGTTTCAAAGAAGATGATTTTTATCGCGGGGACAACAACATATGGCTCGAATTTGTCGACTTATACAATATTTACCATGCCGACTCCATCAACGTGTCTCTCATGAGCTGCTGGTGCCTGTAAGTGTCAAGCTCATACCTTTACCGTGTGCTTCCTCGTACAATAAAATTGTAACTCTTAAACTTATACCTTTCTCTGTAGAATGGAGATACAACGATGTAGAAAAGAGAATATCTTCAACGTGGGCTTCATCGACCAAGAGATTGTTAACGAGTTCGTATTTGGATACAACCGAAAGGATGTTGAAGATTACATTCTCGATGCATTCTTGGGACAGCACTACAAACTGTACATACTTCTGCCCTTCAACTTCGAGTACGTATATATACAACCTCTCGTTCTTATATTTTCCAGGGCATTTATAATACTACTAGCTAGTTACATATATGTTGCAATACATGAATAGGTTTCACTGGATCCTTCTTGTCATCAAGCTTGATAGCAACCAGATCATTGTTCAAGACTCAAAAAGGACTCCGGTGAAAAAATATCAATTTATCATTAACACCCTAAACAGGTATATAGCACATATATATACGATAGTTTTCCTTATTATATATATTGAAATACCTTGCTAATTCCAACTCTGATAATTACCATTCATACTAACGCATCACACAGGGCATTCGCACGGTTTCGAAAGAAGCAACAAGGAGATTTTGAGAACGAATTTGATGTACAATTAAGCACTCGAGTACGTAATAAAGAATATTAATATGCCGTAACATTTTTTCACCCCAATAATCGTGTTCTTTTCAAATTTCATCACAGGTTCTACAACAGACGGGTGGAAACAACTTATGTGGCTATTATGTGTGCCACTATATGCAAAGTATTACCCACGGTGATGTGCCGACAGCCAACGTCGAGGTAGTGTGCACATGTCAATTTCTTAGTACTTACACTTTAATAATTACATGTCCAGAGATTTATTTACCTCCCGCTTTGTCAGCCCAACGTCGATGTGCAAGGCGTGATCCCGCCACACCGGGTTGCAGCAATCCAAGAACAACTCATCGGCTTTATTGTCGACGAGATTGTATCCACCAAAGGCGAGTTCCACGCAAATGGTTGGAGAGATTGTCCTGAAATAAGGACAGGTGAACTGACATCAACGTCGACCAAGGGCACAAAGAGCGACGCACGCAAGAAATGAGCTCAAGATTCGCCCTTTTATTCTTTAAAACTTGTAAAAGTGGCTTATTATTTCATGTGTTCATCAACTTGTTCATTTTTTAGTCTGTAATTATCTGAATGAATACTCATGACTAATATATATATATTTAAGTGTGTCAAAAAAGCTCATGAAGTTCTATTTATTTTAATTGTCAAAATCTATATCAAAATCCCTTTGAAAACATATTCTATATTGAATATAATCAAAATGCTATGCTGTCAGACTCTTCACAAGCGGTTGGTAACTCCAACCGCTTGTGGAGAGAGCCTCTCCACAAGCGGTTCGTAACACCAACCGCTTTTCGAGAGAACCTCTCCACAAGCGGTTCGTAACACCAACCGCTTGTGGAAATGTCGAACCACAAGCGGTTCGGGGAACCGCTTGTGATACCCGACGGGGTATCACTCGCGGTTGCTTACAAGCGGTTCGAAAACCGCTTCTGAAAGCGGTTTCAAACCGCTTGTGCATGCCCGATCCGTAGTAGTAGAGGTTGTCTTGTGAATGCAAGGTGTTTAGTCTAATACACACAAATAGAATCAATTTTGCTTAATGTTCATTTTAGCACATTGATTTATGTGCAAGTGAAGGACTCAAGTATGGATCAAGCAAGATTCACCCAAGTTGCTATAGGGACTCTAGAAAAATCCAAAATTTTCTAAATCATGGCAAATACACCTAGAGAAGAAACATAGCAAATAAAAGCAACATGATTCATCGAGTTTTCATTTAAGCATTAATTTTCAAATTTTAACAAGCTTAGCAAGACAAATTGAACATGGACATATCTAAACTAGCATTTTTCTTCATATGATGTAGCATGGTGTATAGCATGATAAGTAAATAATTCGCATAATAAATAAAGCTCATAAAAGCAGAAAATGCAGTCTATATGCAATGCATGAATAGATTCCTAAATTCCCCCTCAACAAGTCAATCAATTTTAAGCACAAATCTGGTTCAAGTTGAGTTATTAGCAGAACTAAGCTCAAGGAAGGTCCAAATGAACTCAATCGAAACCAGAAACACAGAATGAGGAGAAGAAGTCGAGAAAACTACAAACTGGGTGGCTATAGAGTATAGAAAAGATAGAAGGGAGCACTACAGCTCAAACACGCTCCCATCTTCCACAATGATTGACATAGGGAAGCTAACTCTAGATCTCACCTATGGAGTGCACACAGACCCTGTCTAACAAGGGGGCCCAACACCTGCTAGACTTATAAGACTGTGAGGGAACTCAATCTAGAGAGAAGAGAAAACAACTAATTGTAACACCCCGTCACCCCACGTGCCCTGAATGTTACACTTTCATTCGACAACAACACAAAGACATAAGAGAAACAATGAATTAATTAAAAATTTCAGCAGCACATTCCCTAAAACTTGAACATCCACTCGGCAGACAAAAGACAATAATCATTCTGATATCATCTACAACATGTTTGGAATCAATCAACCATCATGACCAACTAAGCACACAACTAAACATAATATCATCAATCATCAATTAAACTTAACTACAACACGATTACATAATGAATTCAACAAGTTTTTAGAGTGAACTGATTAACCCAACTAATCTTTTAACATGTCATGAACGTGAGTGGAGGTGCAGCTAAGTCCCATCCCGGCAAGTCACTCTCAGGGTACCTAAAAACATTAAACAAACAAGAATGAGTTCAAGACTCAGAAAAGTACATCACAAACCAATTTACACAATTAAATCAACAGTAAGAGCATACTTCTTATCCAAATCCATGAATTTATAAAACAATAATATCAACAACATTTACCTCTTTTCACTTCATTACTTACTTCCTGCACGTACCTCTTTAAATCTCTTTGGATGAGTCCACGATTCGATTCCCAACTCTACACATTTCTATTGAACTCAAAATCATCGTTAGGATGCAATGCGACATGCATGCTCATGAATGCTCTTTTCTTTGCACGTACCGGTACTGCCGAGTGCACACCCGTCGGTGTGCACCCTCACGTCCCTTCCATCCCATGGAAGGTGCCTACTCTTACTGTCTCGCTCCCATTCACTTCGATAAATGGGACCACGAGGTAGGACTTTCGTGTTCACTACGTGTGAACACAGAGGCCCGCATCAGAATGGGTCGCCTCTTCCATTATGAATGCACGTATGAAATTAACATGAATACATGTGCAACTTCATTCATTTTCATCACTTCCATAGTCATGCTCAATTTCATAAACATCAGTCAATTCATCCATCCATGAATTACCGTTCTTACTAGTCTAAGCAAATTCAAGAAATATGCATGGTAGCATGCCCTTGAGGCAATCATTTGGATGATTGTAACATGACTATGTTTATGAATAATAATATGATTATTGGTCCAATGAATGTATATCATTGTATTGATCAACAAGTATGTGACTTGCTTATGAAGCTCTTTACTTAATGATGTAATTCGATAAATATCTCTAATCGGATATCATCGTATAGGACAACGATGAATAGATCAGCACATGTAGTGATCGATGATCATGCTTCATAGATCATGGGATATGGAGATATCATCTATACATTGTGGACGCATGTTGAAGAACATGGGTTAGATAGACCCGCAATGGGACACTGCGAGAATGTTTCATTCTTATGTGTCATCAGTGTATCTCATACCTAGTAGATGTATGATCCTTAGACCTAAGATTGTCATATTCCCTACATGTGTAATAGTTTTCCTTGGGGCTATCAAACACTACTCCCTAACCGGATAGTTATAAAGGTAGCTTTCATGTTTACTATGAAACGTGCGAGGGGAAGTGAGCAGTCAAGATGGAATTTGCCACTCCAATGAAACGGAGATATATGACAAGGCCACTCGTGTGATATGATTAAGGAAGTGCATGGCCATGCCGTGATTGAGGAGTCAATCACAACTTATTAATATGTCACGGATACGAGAGATGGATTGAATCATCAAAGGATGACATGCTTCTCGCCTTGAGATCAATCTTCATATACTTGGCAAAGGGATTATTACATGAGTACTTTTGATAGGTTCTGTCCGATTTGATCATAGTATGTTTGGGAGTTGGCATACTTTGCAAGAAGCCACTACCAACTATTGGATTGAGAAGGAGTTTTCCGAATCCACATCCAAAGGTACGTGAACCTGCAGGGTCACACACTTAATGGGCTGGGACGCATTAATTTGAGTTGGATCCGTAATTAATGAACCTCGTGGGCTTAGCACGCTGATGGGCCCTAGTTTAGGGTTTCATCTCGTGGCTATATAAGGAGGGGAGGAGGGAGGGCGCAGGGTGTGCTTTCCACGGTTTAGGAGTGATTCACTCGAAACCCTAGCCTACTCCTCTCGCTGTCCCTGTCGAGCGACTGTGTGCTTGCACACGACGCGCGCGGCGTTCCATCTCTAGACGTGTGGACTATCTGCGGTGACGTTTTTGTGGATCGCGGCGTGGGAGGACGATCCACGGCAAGGCGAGGACGATCCACTACATCGACGCAACGACTGCGGCGAGGACGATCCACTACATCGACGCGTGAAGGATTCCGCAACTGCGCGCCTAGTGGTAATCTTATCTATGATCCCTTCTTGCGAGTAGCTTTACGTTACGCGGTAGATTTTTTTGTGCTAGCGTAGCATACGCGTTCCTCTTGATGGTATCGAGCCATCTCGTATAGTTTTGTGATCCGGATGTTGCACATATGATGTGTAAGGTTAGTAGATTGGATCTATTACATGTTCAGCCAGTTCATGTGATGAATTGGTGACGGCAGCCATCGATGAGATCGATTGGTTTACGGTTTGAGGAAAGTGCAAACCGACTCAATCTTGATTTGGGTGAGTCCGTTCATGGTACGACGTTACCCTTACCGGTCGGGTTACCGCCATCAGGGTTTCTGAAACGTATCCATATGGGACCAAGCCAATTAGATTGAGTTGGATTGGGTCAATCTGGTTGATCCATGGTAAGCGCAAACAGATTCAATATTGATTTGGGTGAGTCCGTTCATGGTACGACGTTACCCTTACCGGTCGGGTTACCGCCATCAGGGTTTCTGAAACGTATCCATATGGGACCAAGCCAATCATGTTAGATCGGATTGGGTCAATCTGGTTGATCCGTGGAAATTTCGAGGGTGTTTTCCAATGTCAGAAGACATGCCTATAAAAAAATTTCCAAGGGCGCTGCCCCTTGGACCCCGCCAGGGGCGCTGCCCCTCGGACCCCAAAGTCGTAGGGTTGCTTTTGTTTAACTCGTTTTTCCAAGGAATTATATGAAATGGTATGGCCTATGTGTATGTGATGCATGTAATTTCCACATGGCCTGCGTGCCGTGTCAAGCCATAAGGCTATTTAAATTGTATAACGACCTGCGTGTCGACTTGTGATGCTTCAAACCCTCATGTAAAATTCATTATCAAAAGTTGTAAGGAGTTGCATCCATAATGATGAAGACGATGGTATCAAGCAAGATGGCTAGGTGAACAAATCAAGCAAGGTGGCTAGGTGAACAAACAAGCATGATGATGGAGATCTTAATGCTAAGGTCCATGCTATTTCACGACTTATTTTGATTTTACGTGGATGTGTGTTTAATCCTTGCTATTTTCTTTATGCTCATTGCATGTGATGCCATGTTCATAGTAATCTTTGTTCATCCCTATAGTTAAAAATTTTAAATCAAATTGTCCATCCAATTGTTGCACCTATCAAGAATTTAGATCGTTATTGATATGACTGCCAAAGTACTATATCAATGGCTATCTCAATAGATGATAGGGATGTGTTGGACACATCACGCAAACAATGTTAGATTTAATCAAGCTATCAAAACGGTTTTGGGCTTGAGGACATAAGTGGTTGGGATTTGATTTCAGTAATGAAGGAACCTATACAAGACAAGTGGTGTCTAGGAAAACACACATGAGGCGGGTTTCTTAATTGGCACCCGAATACGGGAAGTGCTCCTCCTCATGTGAGCCCTTGGGGCGAGTTGACTGGCCATGAGTCAAGTTGATGGAGGCATTCATTACTTGTTTTCATACTCAACAAACAAGAGTTACATATGATATAATTAGCAAAAGTGTTGCTTACCTATGTCATTAAATTTCTAGCAGTGATGCCAAAGCTCACTAGTGTTTGATGAATATGAATCTTGAATACTCACTATGTGTCTATAAAGGGACATAAAATAGAAGTGTCTTTAATTAAAAGTTTAATAAAAGTTTTACATAAACATAGTGCTTAGAATCTTTGCATGTTTTTGTTGTAGTTCAATGGCACCTTCTCCTACTCCTGCTACACTGGTTTTGCTTTGAGATCGGTTTTGGAAAGGAAAAACTGAATGGAACTAATTTTGTTGATTGGTATCGCAACTTTGAGAATTGTTCTCAAACATGAAAAGAAGGACTATGTTCTAGAGAATCCAATTCCGATGAACCACCGTAAAATGCCGCCGCAATTTGAAGGTTGAATATGAAAAGCATGTTAATGCTTCAGAGAGGTCACTGTCTCATGCTAGTCACCATGGACTCGAGCTCCAAAAGCAATATGAGGACAGGATGCTTACAATATGATTGTGGGCTTGAAGGGCATGTTTGGGAATCAAGCAAGAGCTGAGAGGTATGGTATCTCAAAGCTTTTATTTGCTTGTAAGTGGTGAAGGTAGTCCGTCGATCCTCATGTGATCAAGATGATTGGTTACATTGGGAGATTGGAAAAACTTGAGTTTCCCTTAGCCTCGGTTTGGCCACAGATGTTATTCTCGGTCTCGCCTCGAGCTTTGAGCCATTCATTATGAATTTTCATATGAATAGCATGGAGAAGAGCCTAAGCGAGCTACATGGGATGCTCAAGGCTGCCGAGGAAAGCATTAAGAAAAACCCAATCATGTGATGATGGTTCGAAAACAACCGCTTTCAAAAAGAGGAAGGCTAAGGTGGGGAACGGGAAAGAGCAAGGGCAAGGGCAAGGCTCAAGATGAGATCGCAAGCCTCAAAACTAAGCGAAGCTTAAAGTTGGCCCTCAACACGATACCCAATGCTTCTATTGCAAGAAATCGGGGCATTGGAAACAGGCTGAAAAGTACTGGCAGATAAGAAGAATGGAAATGTGGTTTCCACTTCGTATTAATGTTATAGAAATTAATCTTGCTACTTCTTCACTCAGCTCATGGGTATATGATACCGGTTCGGTTGCTCACATTTGCAATTCGTTGTGGGGTGATAAAGAGTAGAGACTTGGCAAAAGGAGAAGTAGATCTTGGCGTGGGAATAAAGCAAGAGTTCTTTGGTCTTGTCGTTGGCACATACCCATTGCATTTCCTTGAGATTAGTTTTAGAACTTAATAATTGTTATTTTGTTCCATCTTTGAGTAGAAACATTATTTCATCTTCTTGTTTGGAACATGAAGGTTATGATTTGAGAATAAAGAACTTTGTTTGTTCGATATTTTGAATGATATGTATTATGGTCGTTGCCCCATGGTGGATGGGTTGTACGTCCTTGAACTCAAGAAAACATGTCTATAATATTAATGTAAAAAGGCATCGCCTAATGATTTGAACCCTACCTTTTGTGGCATTGTCGCTAGGTCATATAAATGAGAAGCGCATGAAGAAGCTCCATGGTGATGGACTTCTAACCTCATTTGATTTTGAATCATTTGAAACATGTGAATCTTGTTTACTTGGCAAGATGACAAAAGCCCCTTTCACAGGTTTTAGTGAGAGAGCAAGTGAATTATTGGCCCTAGTACATACAGATGTATGTGGACCAATGAGCTCGACTGCTAGGGGTGGGTTTCAGTACTTTGTAACTTTTACCGATGACTTCAGTAGATATGGATATATCTATTTAATGAGGCATAAATCTGAAACTTTTGAAAGGTTCAAAGAGTTTCAGAATGAAGTACAAAATCAACTTGGCAAAACAATAAAACACTTACGATCCGATCGTGGTGGCGAATACTTGAGCCAAGAGTTTGGTCATCATCTAAAGCAATGTGGAATCGTTCCGCAACTTACTCCGCCAGGAACGCCTCAATGGAATGGCGTGTCTGAACGACATAACCGAACTTTATTAGATATGGTTCGGCCAATGATCAGCCAAACAGATCTGCCATTATCCTTCTGGGGTTTCGCTCTAGAGACAGCTGCGTTCACTTTGAATAGGGTCCCATCAAAATCCGTTGAGAAGACGCCATATGAGATATGGACTGGGAGAAGACCCATGTTGTCATTTCTCAAGATATGGGGATGTGAGGCTTATGTAAAACGTTTAGAATCAGATAAACTCGCACCTAAATCAGAAAAATACTTTTTTGTGGGGTATCCTAAAGAAACAAAAGGATATTACTTTTACAAAAGAAACGAGAACAAAGTTTTTGTTGCTCGAAATGGTGTCTTTTGGAGAAAGAGTTTCTTTCAAAAGAAATCAGTAGGAGTGATGTGTATCTTGATGAAGTTCGAGAATCACATGAATATGTTCAAGCTACCATGAACCTTCACAAGATGTACAAAGTGTTGTACAACTTTGTGGAAGAGACTCCACCCCACGTAGGTTGGGAGGCCACGCCATGTACCTATAAGATATGGGAGTGACATATTATTGTTGGACAATGATGAGCCCACGACTTATGAAGAAGCAATGATGGACCCAAACTCCGAAAAATGGCTTGAAGCCATGAGATCCGAAATTCAATCCATGCAGACAATCAAGTTTGGAACTTGGTCGACTCTCCTGATGGTGTAAAAACCATTGAGTACAAATGGATTTTCAAGAAAAAGATAGACGTAGATGGAAATGTTCAGATCTATAAGGCACGGTTGGTGGCAAAGGGTTTCAAACAAGTTCAAAGAGTTGACTATGATGAAACTTTCTCACCGGTAGCCATGCTCAAGTCTGTCTGGATCATTTTAGCTATTGCTGCATATTTTGATTATGAAATATGGCAGATGGATGTCAAAATAGCATTCCTTAATGGGAATCTATCTGAGGATGTATACATGATACAACCTGAAGGTTTTGTTGATCCTAAATATGCTAAAAGGGTATGCAAGCTTCAAAGATCCATTTATGGGTTAAAGCAAGCATCTCGGAGTTGGAACATTCGTTTTGATGAAGTAGTCAAAGGTTTTGACTTTATCAAAAATGAAGAAGAGCCTTGTGTTTACAAGAAGGCTAGTGGGAGCGCACTTGTATTTCTGATTTTGTATGTGGATGACATATTATTGATCGGGAATGACATTCCTATGCTTGAAGATGTTAAGACTTCATTGAAAAGGAGTTTCTCAATGAAGGACTTGGGAGAAGCATGCTATATCTTGGGCATAAAAATCTATAGAGATAGATCAAAAAGGTTAATTGGATTAAGTCAGGAAACGTACATTGACAAGATATTGAAAAGGTTCAATATGCATGAATCCAAGAGAGGTTTCATGCCAATGTCACATAGCATCGATCTGCAAGAATCGGTGTCCTTCGACATCCGATGAGCGAGACAGATGAGCAAGATTCCATATGCTTCACTATTGGGTCTATTATGTATGCCATGATCTGTACACGCCGGATGTCTCATATGCTCTAAGTGTCACGAGCGGATACCAAGCGGATCTGGTGATGGTCATTGGATAGCCGTAAAAATATCCTCAAGTACTTGAGAAGAACTAAAGGTATGTTCCTTGTTTTTGGAGGTGAGGAAGATCTGGTTGCAAAGGGTTACACCGATGCAAGCTTCCAAACCGACAAAGATGATATTCGATCGCAATCCGGTTTGTGTTTACACTTAATGGAGGAGCGATGGTGGAAGAGTTCCAAGCAAAACACGGTGGCCGACTCTACGATGAGCGGAGTACATTGCGGCCGGAGGCCGCAAAGGAAGCTGTGTGGATTAAGAAGTTTATCACGAGCTTGGTGTGGTCGCTAGTGCCTCTAGTCCAATGGACATCTATTGTGATAATAGTGGTGCCATTGCACAAGCAAAAGAGCCTAGATCACATCAGAAGTCTAAACACATACTCCGTCGCTTTCACCTTATTCGCGAGATTGTGGATAGAGGTGACGTGAGAATATGTAAAGTACATACGGAAGCCAATGTGGCCGATCCGTTGACAAAGCCACTGCCACAGCCAAAGCATGAGGCGCACACAAGGTCTATTGGTATTAGATACTTAATTGATTGACTCAAGTGCAAGTGGGAGATTGTTAGTGTTATGCCCTTGAGGCAATCATTTAGATGATTGTAACATGACTATGTTTATGAATAATAATATGATTATTGGTCCAATGAATGTATATCATTGTATTGATCAACAAGTATGTGACTTGCTTATGAAGCTCTTTACTTAATGATGTAATTCGACAAATATCTCTGATCGGATATCATCGTATAGGACAACGATGAATAGATCAGCACATGTAGTGATCGATGATCATGCTTCATAGATCATGGGATATGGAGATATCATCTATACATTGTGGACGCATGTTGAAGAACATGGGTTAGATAGACCCGCAATGGGACATCGCGAGAATGTTTCATTCTTATGTGTCATCGATGTATCTCATACCTAGTAGATGTATGATCCTTAGACACGAGATTGTCATATTCCCTACATGTGTAATAGTTTTCCTTGGGCTATCAAACACTACTTCCTAACCGGATAGTTATAAAGGTAGCTTTCATGTTTACTATGAAACGTGCGAGAGGAAGTGAGGAGTCAAGATGGAATTTGCCACTCCAATGAAACGGAGATATATGATAAGGCCACTCGTGTGATATGATTAAGGAAGTGCATGGCCATGCCGTGATTGAGGAGTGAATCACAACTTATTAATATATCACGGATACGAGAGATGGATTGAATCATCAAAGGATGACATGCTTCTCGCCTTGAGATCAATCTTCATATACTTGGCAAAGGGATTATTACATGAGTACTTTTGATAGGTTCTCGTCCGATTTGATCATAGTATGTTTGGGAGTTGGCATACTTTGCAAGAAGCCACTACCAACTATTGGATTGAAAAGGAGTTTTCGAATCCACGTCCAAATGTACGTGAACCGCAGGTCACACACTTAATGGTGGGACGCATTAATTTGGATTGATCCGTAATTAATGAACCTCGTGGGCTTAGCACGATGGGCCCTAGTTTAGGTTTCATCTCGTGGCTATATAAGGAGGGGAGGAGGAGGCGCAGGTGTGCTTTCCACGGTTTAGGAGTGATTCACTCGAAACCCTAGCCTACTCCTCTCTTGTCCCTCGCCGAGCGACTGTGCTTGCACACGACGCACGGCGTTCCATCTCGGACGTGTGGACTATGCGGTGACGCTGCTGTGACCTGCGGCGGGGGAGGACGATCCACGGCAAGGCGAGGACGATCCACTACATCGACGCAACGACTGCGGCGAGGACGATCCACTACATCGACGCGCGAAGGATTTCGCAACTGCGCGTCTAGTGGTAATCTTATCTATGATCCCCTTCTTGTGAGTAGCTTTCTGGTTACGCGGTAGATTTTTTTTGTGCTAGCGTAGCATACCGCGTTCCTCTTCAAGCACATCATATTATATTCATATGCACAAGCAACCAATCAACATTATAATATCCTTCTAGTTGATACACTTGCCTTCTACCGAGAGGAATGGAGTGGCGGGATGAAGAAGCCACTCCCGAAGCTACTCCATCTGGAAATACAATTGTGCACTCAAATTCACATGTTCTAGAGTCAACAGACAGCACTTTCACTCAATAAATCAAAGTTGCCCCAAAACTCTGAATTCATACAAAACTAGTTTAGATAGCCCACTTCACTACAGCATAACTACTGCTAAATAACTTTAAATTGATCAAACGAAGACATTTTAAGCATCTACATAAAATTTTCCATCTATCTCTAGGCAATTGCAAATTCCAACTCGGCCTCTAACTTGTCCTAAATCACAGAACAAAATTGAATCTGCTACTAGTCACAATTTGGACAGCAAAAGGTAAAACTTGCATAACTTTTTAATGGTTAAACTAAATTGAGTGAACTCAGTTTATAATTAATCACAAGAGGATAATCTACAACTATATTATAGCCATTTATTGAGAAGATGCATTACTAGTTCCCAGATTAGAGATGAACAGAGGTTATATACATTAACAGTAGTTCTGAACAGCAGGTGCTAAAATGAACATAACTTTTAATTGGCTAAGTAAAAATTTGCATTCTTAGGCTCCAAATGACCACAAGAGGATAACCTGTAGTTACCCCATACCCATTTTCTCAACACCTGAAATTAAAGTCCTCAAACTTCTCTCTGAACATCAGACCAACTCTGAACTTTCAGCAGAAATCTCAGTTCTGGACAGCAACTTCAACAGGCCAAAACTTTTGATTCCTAACTCCAAATCAAGGATACAAATACACTTTATAAATTTACACGAAATTTCCTACATTTCTATAGGCAATCAAAAATCCTAATTCGGCCTGTTGCTATATCAAATCTTCAGTTGAACATTTCGGGCGCAATCCACAACCTAATCTGGACAGTCAACACCAGAAATGGCATAACTTTCACACGGCTGAACAAAAATTAGTGATTTCGGTCTTCATTGAAAGATAATTCGATTATCTACAACTTTCGCAACAGCCGGTCCCCCAGAAAATGAATCTAGAATTTTCTAATTTGCGCCCGAACACGGTGACCTAATCTGCCCGAGACAGAACGCAGCTCAGATCTAGTTTTCCTCAAATCCATCTAGTTGCAGCACATAATTAGAAGCTATTAGCATGAATTTTTCCCCACCTGGACAGCACCTAATCCCCCCACAAAAACTTACAATGAACATACCTCTCCTCCCAACAACGATCTCCCTCCAAACAGCAGGAATTCGGCGGAGTTCTTGAATCAGATGGTTCCCCAAATGAGAGAGCAAGGAGAGGGGAGGTAGGGGAAGGAGAGGGGGTGGCTTGAAGGGGGGAAAAGGAGTGGCGTGCAGCCAAAGGGGGTGGGGAGAGGTGGCTACAAGAGGGGGCGCATGGGTGGGAGGAGGCAGGGAGGGGGGTCGGTAGGGGAGGGGAGCAACACGAGTGGGAAAAGAAAGAGAGAGGAGGGGATTAGGTGTGAGGAGAAAAAGAGGAGTGGTAAAATTGCCAATTTTTCTCCCCGCACCCAATTTCTAACCTGTAGCTATCAAAAAGGCCCACCACACTCCCGACTGGAAATTCTAAAAAACTGGAGAAAGATCTAGAATATTACACTAATGATGCATGATAGTAACTTAAACCATAAGATGAGAGGTCCATGCGAAGCATGCCAGAAGTCTAAGTGAAGTGAACTGAAAAGAAGAACATAAGCCCACAAACACCCAGAATATGCAAAATAAAATAAGTGCTGAAAAAAAACATATAATACAAAATATACAAACCAGCTCCCCCTCACAATAAGCCGTAAGGGCACACAACTCCAAGCTCACTCCTTAGGGCAACAAATCTGGAGCTATCCAAAGGCTTGGTGAAGATATCAGCAATCTAGAGGTCACTCTTTACAAACTAAAGTGCGATATCCCCCTTCTCCACATAGTCTATAAGGAAATGATATCTTATATCAATGTGCTTGGTCCTATAGTGTTGCACTGGGTTCTTAGCAATGCAGATAGCAGAAGTGTTATCACAGAAAAGTGGAACACCCTCTATCTCTAACCCAAAGTCCTGCAAGGTCGGTCTCATCCAGAGCACCTAGCTACAGCAACTGTCTGCAGCAACATACTCGGCCTCAGCGGTAGACTATGCGACTTTGGATTGCTTCCTAAATGACAAAAAACAAGAGAAGTGCCAATGAATTGGCAAGTGCCCAAAGTGCCCAAACTGCTTCCTACAGCCAGCGAAATCTGTATCGGAAAAGGCTCTAAAGGATAGATAAGAAGAAGAGTACCAAATACCATAATCAATGGTAGCTTGAAGGTATTTGAGGATGCGCTTCACCGCCTGGTGGTGAGAAGCCTAAAATGGAGTGCACATACACACAGCAAAGTGTATGTCTGGCCTCTATGCAGTGAGATACAAGAGAGAGCCAATCATGCTCTGAAACTCCTTTTGATCAGCAAGCTCACCATCCCCGTCAGGCTCGAGGACAGCAGTGGTGGTCATAGGAGTCATCACAAGCTTCCCTTCAGACATATCAAACCGCCTTAGGAGGTGCCAAGTGTAACTGCCTTGATGCAAGAAGGTGCCCTCCCGAGTTTGCTTAATCTGGAAGCCAAGGAAGTATCTCAACTCACCCATCATATACTCATCTCAAACTCTTTGCTCATCACCTCAAAAAAATGAGACACAAGCAAATGAGAAGATGCACCAAAAGATAATATCGTCCACATAAATCTGGATCAGACGGAAATGAGAATCCTGGTGTCTGATGAACAGAGTCTTGTCTACTATACCCATTTTTGAAACAATGGCTGAGAAGATAGGACTTAAGCCTCTCATACCATGCTATAGGGGCCTGCTTGAGTCCATAATAAGCTTTGGAAAGTTTGTATACATGAGTCAGAAACTTGGGGTTCTCGAATCCTGGAGGCTACCTGACATACACATTTTCTTCAATATACCCATTGAGGAATGCACTCTTGACATCTATTTGAAAAAGCTTGAAGCCCTTGGATGGAGAGAATGCAAGCATGATCCTAATAGCCTCTAGTCTAGCTATAGGGGCAAAAGTCTCCTCAAAGTGAAGACCTTCAATTTGAAAGAAATCTTGTGCAACTAGTCTAGCCTTGTTTCTAATGATAACCACATCCTCATTCTGCTTGTTCTTGAACACCCACTTGGTCCCAATGACATTATGACCAGATGGGGCTCGACAAGCTGCCATACCTTGTTCCTCTCGATGTTCTCAAGTTCCTCATGCATAGCATTAATCCATGACTCATCGGATAATGCATGAGAGACATCCTTCGGCTCAAAGGAGGCAACTAAGGCAGAGTGGAGGCAGAAACTGGACAAACCCGATTTTGCGTGAGTGACCCGCTCAAACAGATCGCCAATGATCTAATCAAGTGGATGAGAATGCTGAATATGACGGGGAGGTCCAGAAGCAGAAGTGGCCTCTACCTCTTGAATAGAAGAGGCAGGAACAGAGCCACTACCTAAAAGAGAGTAGGAAGGCAAGAGCTGGTCTCCCTAAGGTTCAGAAATGGAAATAGGAGGCACCTCAGGTGTAGGGGGGACTGGATCAGGTGGAACAACATCATCTCCATCATCCTCATCCTCTACAAAGATGGTCTCGAAGGTGAAAGAAGAGCCTGAAATGTCAGGTCTTACTGTTGGGCTAGCCTCATCAAAGGTCACCTTGCAGGTCTCTATGATCCTATGCGTATCACAACTCCAGACCCTATAGCTATGAGAAGAAGTCGAATAGCCCAGAAAGATACCATCAGAAGAGCGAGTCTCAAACATATCCAGGTTACCAAACATCAAAATGAAACACTTGCAACCAAACAAATGAAAATGAGAAACACTGGGCTTTCGCCCATACCTCAACTCGTAAGAAGTGCGGTGCAAATGTGCTATCAAGAATACACGATTACAAACATGGCAAGAAGTAGCTATAGCCTCAACTCAAAACTTCCTAGGAGTGCTATACTCATCTAGCATCGTCCTCGCCATCTCTACCAGGGTCCTGTTCTTCCTTTCTACTACGCCATTTTGCTGAGGGACGTAGGGAGTGTAGAACTAATGCTCTAAACCAGACTCTACATAGAAACTGTCAAAATAGGAGTTCTTAAACTCCATGCCATTTTCACTGCATATAGCTCGTAAAGCACCAGGGAGCTCAAAAGATAACCTACGAACCAAACCCCTGAAATGGGTAAAAGACTCATCCTTCGAGGCCATGAAAAACACCCAAGAGTACCTCGAAAAATCATCAACAATGACAGGAACATACCACTTCCCACCCACTGACTGCACTCTAGCTGGACCAACATTATCCATATGTAAAAGCTGTCCTGGTACATCAGTCATCACAACAGTGACTAGGGGATGAGAAGTACAAACCATCTTATCATGTTGGCAAGGAGAGCAAACTTAGTGTTTGATCATCTTGAGTTTAGGCAAACCACAAATGAGGTCGTGGCTGCTAACTCAGGTCAAAAGATTAAATGCAATGTGACAAAGTCTTCTATGCGAGAAGGAGAGATCACGGGACTCTGAAGCAATCAAATAGCAGAGAGAGTCTCTAGAAGAAGCAGAAAAATTTATCATGAAAGACTCTTCCATATCTAAAAATCCCGCAAACTAAGCCTCCTGAAGAATCGAGGATTCTACAGGCACTACTCTTGAAGCTTACCTCGAAAGAGTCATCGATAAGCTGAGAAACAGAAAGCAAATTATACTGCAGCTTACTAACTAAGGCAATATCCTTAAGAATAAAATTTTCATTAATGTAGATGTTACCTTTAGCAATGACTCTACCTGAAGACGTATCTTCAAAGGTGATCAACTCATCACCAAGGGCTCGGACTAGGGAAGAGAACCAAGAAGAGTCTCCGATCATATGGTGAAAACAACCGGAGTCAACAATACAAACCTCTCCCTTCCCAATCCGTCGAACCTGATCAAGTCATAGAAAAGAGAGATGACTCAGTACTGGGATAAAGTGAAGACCTAGGAACCCAATACTGAACCACATGACACCTCAAGGTGCCAACCAAAGAAGAAGACTAGACTCTAGCGTCTCTCTTACGCTCAACCCCTACGAGATCAGAACTAGCAATAGTAGAAGATCTAGGAGCTAAAATTGGGTTGTCCCGCCATGGAGCAAAGGTCGGACCATCCCAGTTATGCTGCCTGAATCTCCAACCAGAAAACACCTCACTCCGCTAATATCTACCTCGATAGGAAATATGAGGAATATCAAGAGGACGATGGAAAGACTGACCATGAACAGCTCTAGGACTAAAACTTGACTGAATAGCCTGAAAACCGAGTCCTGGACACTGCCCAAAAACAGGCGACTCTCTAACCTGTCTAGAAGCAATGTGTGCTTTAGGAGCACTCAGAGTCTAGGGATGACCCTGAATACCCCTAAGAGCAGCCACACGCTCACGCCTTGTGATCTTGGCGTGCCTGAAGCAGAAATCTGCCAAATGTCCATCCTTCTGACAGAAGGTGCAAGTATACTTCATCGTGCTAGAGGCAGAAGTAGCAGGAGGAGCAACCTTTTGATCAAAGATCCCGTGGACAACCCGGGTAGATCTAAACATAGTCGTACTCATCGTGGGAGCTACCACGATTTCACCACTCTTGGAGCCACGCACAATGGCGGGAGGATGCGCCCTAGCGTGCTCCAAGTAGTCAAATCCTAGACCCTGATTGAATTGGCCAATCTTGGATTGGTCTAGAATGAGATTGAGCTTCTTTTTGCCTCCAACAAACTTCTCGAGAGTGCTCATGAGATACTCACGCTCCCGAAAGAAAGAGGCACATGAAGAACCGGGAAGAGAATTGGAAGAAGAACCAGAAAAAGAAAAACTACTAGTACGTGCATTTTTCTCCCTCAGCATGGCTGCCTCAATCTTGAGGGCCTCATAAGAAACGCAAGGGGCATTTCTAATCCTAATGGTCTAGGCCTCAAACTTCTTCCTAAGTTCGACTTGGATTTTATCCAAGTCCCCCTCAATCTCAGCACATCGCAAGCAACTTTCTTGTGACTTAGCTAGTAAGTCCTTAGCAAGATTAGCACAATTGAAATTTAAAGATTCATTGTCAAGTTTTAGTTACATACAGCCCTCACATGTGCTGATTGAGTCCTTAAAAGCATGCATTTTAAGTTCATCGTTTCTAGAAGAAAACTTCCTAAGGTGATCGCTCATAGCATTAATTTTAGCAAACAATTTAGGGCAATTTTGACATGAGGGAGTAGACTAAGCACGTAGAAAACTAGTCTCAACAAGAATAGCATCAACAGAACTAGTGCTATCATTCTTCATCCTAAGATCATCAAGTTCAGCAAGCACACTATCGTGTATGGTCCTTAGGTTCTCTAGCTCCTCAAGCAAGGAATCACACAAAAAACAGTCATCAGTGACTCGGGAGGGAGAAGATCTAAGAGAAGCTAACTCCAGAGTCAAGGTACCTACTTCCTTCTCTAGCTCCATGCACCTAGCTTTAGCTCTAGCATAAAATTTTCCTAATTTGCAGAAAGCTTCATTGAGCTGGTCATAGGAGGGTACCTCGTCTGAGTCACTATAGAGCTCGGAGTCGCTGATGTCGTTAGCGTCTGCCATGAAGCACATGCTGGTGAAGTCATCATCGCTTTTCTTCTCTTGCTATTCATACTCAGCGTCATCGCTCCATGTCTCCGTGTCAGAGAGGATGATGTCATCAAGCGCAGTGAGGACGAGGTGGAAGAGCTTCTTGTTCTTAGAGAAGTTGCGGTACTTCTTCTCACGCGTCGGCTCATGAGATGGAGGCTTATTGTTGCGATTCTTATCGGTGTAGTCGTTCTTTCCCGAACCGCCGACGTCGTTCTTTCCCGAACCGCCGACGTCGTTCTTGCCCTTCTTGATCCGACATCTTGATCCTTCAACTGGAGAAGGCCAAGAACGACACCGGCGATTTGGCAAAGAATGACTGCATCGACAAGAACCGTAACAAGAAGCCTCAAGTTCGCGAGCCAGCGCATGAGAAGAAGTACCGCAACTTCTCTAAGAACAAGAAGCTCTTCCACCACGTCCTCGACGCCCTTGACAGCATCAACCTCTCTGACACGGAGACATGGAGTGACGATGGCGAGGATGAACCGCAAGAGAAGAAAAGCGGTGATGACTTCACCAGCATGTGCTTCGTGGCAAACGCCAACGGCATCAGCGATTTCGAGCTCTATAGCGACTCTGACAAGGTTCGTCGGATGGGGAAGGGAGAGGTTTGGATTGTCAACTCTAGTTGTTCTTGTCATATGACCAGAGATTGTCGTTGGTTCTCTTCTATAGTCCGAGCCCACGGTGATGAGTTGATCACTTTGGGGGTGCTTCATCAGGTAGAGGCATTGCTAAGGGTACCATTTGCATTAATCAGAATTTCATTCTTAAGGATGTTTTCTTAGTAAGTAAGCTGCAGTATAATTTTCTTTCTTTTTCTCAGCTTATCGATGATTTTTTCGAGGTATGCTTCAAGAGTAGTACCTGTAGAATCCTCGATTCTTTAGAAGGGTTAGTTTGCGGGATTTCTAGATATGGGAGAGTCTTTCGTGCTGATTTTTCTGCTTCTTCTGGAGACTCGCTCCGCTGTTTGATTGCTTAAGAGTCCCGTGATCTCTCCTTCTGTCATAGGAGACTTGGTCACATTAGATTTGATCATTTGACCCGAGTTAGTAGCCATGACCTCATTTGTGGTTTGCTTAAACTCAAGATGGTCAAAGACTTAGTTTGCTCTCCTTGCCGACATGACAAGATGATTGTTGCGTCTCATCCCCCAGTCACTGTTGTGATTATTGATGCACCAGGACAGCATTTACATATGGACACTGTTGGTCTAGTTAGAGTGTAGTCAGTGGGTGGGAAGTGGTATGTTCTTGTCATTTTTGACGATTTTTCGAGGTATTTTGGGTGTTTTTCATGGCCTCAAAGGATGAGTCTTTTACCCATTTCAAGGGTTTGGTTCATAGGTTGTCTTTTGAGCTCCCTTGTGCCTTACGAGTTATACGTAGTGACAATGGCACGGAATTCAAAAACTTCTATTTTGAGTTTCTGTGTGGAGTCTGGTTTAGAGCATGAGTTCTCCTCTCCCTACATCTCTCAGCAAAATGGCGTAGTAGAAAGGAAGAATAGGACCCTCGTAGAGATGGCTAGGATGATGCTAGACGAGTACAACACTCCTAGGATGTTTTGGGCTGAGGCTATAGCTACTGCTTGCCATGTTTCTAATCGTGTATTCTTGAGAGCACATTTGCACCACACTTCTTACGAGTTGAGGTATGGACGAAAGCCCAGTGTTTCTCATTTTCGTGTGTTTGGTTGCAAGTTTTTCTTCGAAGTCTAGTAACCTGGATAAGTTTGAGTCTCATTCTTCTGATGGTATCTTTCTGGGCTATTCGACTTCTTCTCATAGCTATAGGGTCTGGAGTTCTAATGTGCATAAGACATAGAGACCTGCGAGGTGACCTTTGATGAGGCTAGCCTAGGAGATAGACCTAACATTTTACGCTCTTCTTCTACCTTCGAGACCATCTTTGTAGAGGATGAGGATGATGGAAATGATGGTGTTCTACCTGATCCAGTCCCTCCTACACCTGAGGTGCCTCTTGTTTCCATTTCTACACCTCAGGTAGACTAGCCCTTGCTTTCCGAGTCTACTTCAGCTAGTGGCTCTGTTCTTGCCTCTTATGTTCAAGAGGTAGAGGCCACCTCTGTTTCTGGACCTCCGTGTCATATTTAGTGTTCTCATACACCTAATCAAATCATTGGCGATCTATTTGAGCTTGTCACTAGCTCAAAATCGAGTTTGTCCAGTTTCTACCTCCAGTTTGCCTTTGTTGCCTCCTTTGAGTCAAATGTTGTCTCTCATGCATTTTTTGATGAGTCATGGATTAATGCTATACATGAGGAACTTGAGAACTTCGAGAGTAACAAGGTATGGTACCTTGTCGAGCCCTCATCTGGTCATAATGTCATTGGGACCAAGTGGTTGTTCAAGAACAAGCAGAGTGAGGATGGGGTTGTAATTAGAAACAAGGCTAGACTGGTTGCACAGGGCTTCTCTCAGATTGAGGGTCTTGACTTTGAGGAGACTTTTACCCTTGTAGCTAGACTAGAAGCTATTAGGATCCTGCTTGCATTCTCTGCATCCAAGGGTTTCAAGCTTTTTCAGATGGATGTTAAGAGTGCATTCCTCAATGGGTATATTGAGGAAGATGTGTATATCAGGCAGCTCCAGGATTCGAGAACCCCAAGTTTCTGAGTCACGTATACAAGCTTTTCAAAGCTTTGTATGGACTCAAGTAGACCCCCAGAGCATGGTATGAGAGGCTCAAGTCTTATCTTCTCAGTCATAGCTTCAAGATGGGTATAGTAGACAAGACTCTGTTCATCAAACACCATGAGTACCATTTTCTTCTTGTCTAGATTTATGTGGATGATATCATTTTTGGTAGCTCATCTCTTTCTCTTGTGTCTCATTTTTCTGATGTGATAAGCACAGAGTTTGAGATGAGTATGATGGGCGAGTTGAGCTACTTCCTTAGCTTCCAGATCAAGCAAACTCGGGAGGGCACCTTCTTGCATCTAGGCAAATATGGTCGGGACCACCTAAGGCGTTTTGATATGTCTGAAGGGAAGCCTGTGATGACTCCTATGGCCACCACTGCTGTCCTCGAGCCTGATGAGGATGGTGAGCCTGCTGATCAAAAGGAGTTCCGAAGCATGATTGGCTCTCTCTTGTATCCCACTGCATCGAGGCCGGACATACACTTTGATGTGTGTATGTGCGCTCGATTTTAGGCTTCTCTTTGAGCTTCTCACCGCCAGGTGGTGAAGCACATCTTTAGGTATTTTCGAGGTACCATTGATTATGGTATTTGGTACTCTTCTTCTTCCTGTCTATCCCTTAGAGTCTTTTCCGATGCTGACTCCGCTGGCTGTAGGATAGATAGGAAGAGCACTTCGGTCACTTGCCAATTCAATGTCACTTCTCTTGTTTCTTGGTCATCTAGGGAGTAGTCCGGAGTCGCATAGTCTACCACTGAGGTCGAGTATGTTGCTGCAACCAGTTGTTGTAGCCAGGTGCTCTGGATGAGATCGACCTTGCGGGACTTTGGGTTAGAGATAGAGGGTGTTCCACTTTTCTATGATAACATTTCTGCTATCTGTATTGCTAAGAACTCAGTGCAGCACTCCAGGACCAAGCACATTAATGTTAGATATCACATTCTTAGAGACCATGTCGAGAAGGGGGATATCGCGCTTCAGTTTGTAGAGAGTGACCTCCAGATAGCCGAAATCTTCACAAATCCTTTGGATAGCTCTAGGTTTGTTGCCCCTGAGGAGTGAGCTTGGAGTTGTGTGCCCTTACGGATTATTGTGAGGGGGAGTTGGTTTTTATATTATGTATTATATGTATTTCTTCTAGCACTTATTTTATTTTGCATCTTATAGGTGTTTATGGGCTTATATTCTTCTTTTGAGTTCACTTCACTTAGACTTCTGGCATGCTTCGCATGGACCTCTCATCTTATGCTTTAGGTTGCTATCGTGCGTCATTAGTTGTTCTCTCTTCTATTTAGGTTGAGTTCCCTAACAGTTTTATAAGTCTAGCAGGTGTTGGACCCCCTGGGTAGATAGGGTTTGTGTGCAATCCTTAGATGAGATCTATAGTCAGCTTCCCTATGTCAGTCATTAGGGAAGATGAGAGCGAGTCTGAGCCATAGTATTTTCTTATATCTTTTCTATGCTCTATAGCCACGCAATTTGTAGTTTCTCAACTTGTTCTCCTCATTCTGTGTTTCTGATTTTGATTAAGTTCATTTGGTCCTTCCTTGAGCTTAATTCTACTAATAACCCAAGTTTAACTAGATTTGTGCTTAAAATTGATTTATTTGTTGAGGGGGAGTTTGAGAATCTGCTTCATGCATTGCATATAGACTTCATTTTCTATTTTATGAAATTTGCTTATTTTGCAAATGGTTTACTCGTCTTGCTATACAACATGATGCATCATATGAAAAAAATGCTAGCTTAGATATGTCCAAGTTCATTTTGTCTTGCTAAGCTTGTTAAAATTTGAAAATTAAAGCTTTAGATGAAAACTTGATGAAGCATGTTGCTTTTACTTGCTAAGATTCTTCTCTAGGTGTATTTGCCATGATTTGACAAATTTTGGAGTTCTCTAGAGTCCCTATAGCAACTTGGTTGAAACTATCTTGATCCATACGTGAGTCCTTCATATGCTCTTATGTGCTAAAATGAAAAGCAAGAAAAATTGACTCTTTTCGTAAAAATTGATCTCAACACCTCGCATTCACAAGACAGCTTCCCATTGCACTTGAGATGAACTTGGAATGTGTCGTGTATGACCAAGACCATTCTCTTAAGAGTTTTTCTTGAGATGGTTGAACATGGCTCGAGTCAATTGCATTAAAACTGCAAATAAAAAAAACATATGTGGATAAAGAATGCAAATAATGTCAAACATTTGCACCCCGCTATGTCCTTTAAGGCCTTATAGCAAAATTTGCATTAATTGAAAAACGAGCTCAGAGGACCTTGTATGCACTTCTAGATTCCCCAAAGTGTTGAGTAGGTTGAACTCTAGGTTTTCCATTTGATTCTTTGAGTGGCTTCGCTTCTAGTCTTGAAAGTAGTGCTAAGTGTTGCACATGTCAATTCTTGCAAAAAAATTGACATTTTCAAAACTAAACTTGCTAGCAAAATTTGTTATTTGCACTTGGACATGTCTTAGTCTAGTCTAATTTGCCATTAACTAACTTGGTGTCATATCTTGTCATTGTGGTCACTTGGATAATTTTTAAAGCTCTTTTAGGATGCATTTCATGCATACATATAAAAAGGGGGAGAAAATGCCATCTTGATGCCGATATTGCCAAAAGGGGGAGAAAATGTAGAAAAGGCATCCTTAAAAAATAAAAATGTGAATGCATCTTGGTTCTTATGATCTTGGTAAAAACTTGATAAATCTAAGGATCATAAGCATATTTGAGCTTTTCATGAATTTTATTAGATGTTTATAGCTTTCGTGGAAAAATTGTTCTTTCACTTGGCTTGCTCTAAAATTCTTCTTGTCAACTTGGTCGTGTCCTTATTTTCTTTCTCTCTGGACCAAGTTTGGTTTTTGCATTCAAATTGCTTTCTTCTCCTTCAAACTCAAATTTATGCCTTTTTCGGGTGTTTATCAATATACTCATCAAGGGGGGATTGAACGACCGTGTGGAGGTCTATCCTTGATGGTGATGAGTAATTGACTTTGTTTTAGCATGAAGTGCTTGAGTTTGAGTTTGATTTGAATTGAATTTTTGAATCTGAAGCAATTTGAGTTGAGTCTGCAGGAGCGGCACTACCAACATCTAGGAGTGGTAGTGCTGGCAAAAGCGGCACTACTGGCCTCCAATCGGCAGTAGTTATTTGACAGAGAGAAGGTTTTTTGGGCTCTTAGTGCGAGCGGCACTACTGGCTCTGGCTCCGCAATGGACGAGGAAGGACAACGAGGCAATCCAGAAGGAGGCCTCTGAGAGCATCTAGGCTCCCTATATGTATAAATTGTGCTTAGTATATAGGTTTTGGTGTTGATGACTAAAAAGGTTACTCAGTGAAAATCAAAAGTAGTCAGACCTGATGATCAAGGTTAAGGTGTTTCTTTTAGTTTTGGCTTGGGAGTTGATTTAAGCCACTCAGTTAAATCACCGTACTATTAAGAGTGACTATTCATAAAAATGACCTTGGTTCATGTGCAGAGTCACTAAGATTTCTTGGAGCATAGGACCTTTTTTTATATCTCTCTAAAACCATAGTTCTATCTTCTTAGCCAAAACAATTCTCTCTGAACTAAAAAAACTTCCTTCTGGTTCAGGCGCTCAAAGATCCTAAGTTCTAAATCCCAACTGAGCGTACATCATGTACGTCGGACCGATAAACTCGGTCCGGCGCTGAGAATTATCCTTACCGAGTGCACACCATGTACGCCGGACCAACTTTTTGGGTCCGGCGTTAAGAATTCTTTTAGATCACATATAACAAGTGTTCATCGGACAAATCTAAATCCTTTCTTCTATTTTAGTCCGACATAAGGTATTTCTTTTTACTTCAAATATAATTCTGGTCTATATTAAAATGTTAGAAAAATAAAGTCTGATGCAGACCTGATCTCTATGTGTACGCCGGACCAACTTTATCGGTCCGGCGCAAATGAGTCCCTCTCTGATAAAACGAGTCGCTTTCTCTTGTACGCCGGACCAACTTTTTCGGTCCAGCGCAAATGTTGTTCGCTGATACTGAGTTAGTTCAAACCTTGTATACGCCAGACCAACTTTTTCGGTCCGACGCAATCTTCTTCTTGCCAGTATAACCATCCGATCTCTTCACCCTTACGACGGACCGCTTTTTCTGGTCCGACGTGAATGGGTCTTTCTGAGTTCAACTATGCCTTTCAAAAGTATGTAACCTGGACCAAAACTTTCGGTCCGGCGTGTGTGTAGTTTGACTTTCGTTTCACTCTGTCAAAAATCCTACCAGAAGGTAGCTGTTGACCTACCCCATATTCCATACCAACCCCCAACGGGCAAATGGCAGGTGTAACGGTTATTTCTATTCAGGGGCTACATGTAGATCGCCTGTGTTCACGAAAGATATAACTTTGCACACTCACATCTTTTGAGATCCTGAACATCTTTGAAATCATTCAAATCATATACATCTCTTTGATCTTTAGAATTCCTGAGCTTCATTCCATCAAAGAGTCTTGAGGTTCAACTCAGTGAAGTCACAAACATCATTCTGAATTTATAGAGTACTTGCTCCAATCTAAATCTAGTTGAGTCTAGCTACTGAATCAAGAGACAGGGCTTGTGGATAGTCTATTACTCTTGGAACTAGCTGCTCCTAGACGGTTGGAGGAGTTGTTAGTGCGACCTGTCCAACAGTGATTGTGGAAGGCCACCATTGCTGTGAAAGGTTGAGACTCACCTCACTGGAGTAGTGAAAGAGCTAAGATAGTGGTAAACCAAAAGCCACTGAAATTGGCTATTTGGTGGAGCAATACTTCTAAGGAAGTGCTCTAACGGGGACGTAGGAGTGATCTCTGAACCTCGGTGAAAAATTCCTAAGTTCCACTGTTTAAATTCTTTTTCTCATTTGAATTTCCGTTGTTACAGAGTTTGCTTACAAGTGTTGTGCTGAACTTTTGTACTAAGTGCTTCCGCCTCTATCCTTTTATTGAGAAAAGTTTTTGAATAACTTTAAAAGTTTTTAAAGTTGCCTATTCACCCCCCTCTAGGCCAACTTGATCCTTACAAGTGGTATCAGAGTAGGGTCACCCTTTATAGCTTAACAGCTTGGGTTAAAATGGCCGAGGGAATAGGATCAACTACAGTTAGTGTAGGAAGAGTTCCTATTTTTGATGGCACTAATTATGCCTATTGGAAAATTAGAATGAGGTGCTATCTTGAAGCCGTAAGTTATGATGTGTGGAGGGCCACAGAAAGACCTTTGCCTCCATGAGTCATAACTGAAGGGCAATCTTCATCCTCAGAACCCACACCTAGAGAAATAAGAAATTTGCAATATGATGCTCAGACTAGGAATGCTATTTTTTCTTTCCTTAGCATTGAAGTTTTTGATAGAGTCAGCAATTTGTCAACTGCCTATGATATTTGGACTACTCTTCAAGAAATTCATGAGGGAACCTCTGATTTAAAAGAGGAAAAATATTTTGTTGTTAGAGAAAAATTAGATCAATTCAAAATGCTCCCTCTTGAAAATGCAAATGATTTGTTCTCTAGATTAAATCCTATTGTAAATGAGCTTAAAGGACTAGGAACTAAAGTTGATGATGTTGAAGTGTGCAGGAAAATGATCAGAGTTTTACCACGAGTATATCACAGTCTGATCACCTATATGTCAAACAGTGGCGATTTGAAGAAACTCACACCCAGTGAGCTACTGGGCAAGATTTCAGCTCATGAGCTTACCTTAGGTGATGAAATTGAGACCAAGAAGAAACCCATTGCCCTCAAGGCCAAGGACAAAGATCAAGATTCATCTGATGAAGAAGAAGAAGAAGATACAAGCTATGAAGAGGACGAAGATGTAAGAAAATTGGCATTACTCATGAGGTCAGTAAACAAAAGCATGAGAAGGGTAAATGCCAAGGGTAAATCCTCTAATTATTCCTCAAAAAGAAACCCTTTCTCTAACATTATTTGTTTTGAGTGCAATGAGAAAGGACACATAGCTGCCCGTTGCCCAAACAAAGGTATCAAGAAGGGCAAAAGCAAGAACAAGTGTGACTATGATGAAGAAAAAGCTCAAGTAAGCTACAAAAGAAATCATCACAAGAAGAACTACTCCAAGAAACATTGGAGGAAAGGAAAGAAGGAAGCACACATTGGTGAATGGGTCACTGATGAAGAAAATCTAAGTGAAGAATCCTCCTCATCAGATGAAGAAGAGCCAAGGTCCAAGGGACTAGCAGGGCTTGCTCTGGATGAGTCTACTCCACCTTCACCCTCCCCATCTCTATGCCTCATGGCCAGGAATGATGAAGAGAAGGTAAATGATTCTCCCTCCTATGAAGAGCTAGTAGAGATTATTAAAGAGCTGAATAATGCTTTATATGTTAAAACTACTAAGGACAAAGCTCTTAAGAAAAATAATATCAGTTTAATAAATAAAGTTGATACTCTTGAATCTGACTTTAAGATCATGGATGAAAAGTATGATGTGCTACAAATTAGTCAAAATGAGCTTTCACATAAATATGAAAAACTTTCACATGCTCATTCTGTACTAAATTCCGATCATACTCTTCTTATAAATTCTCATGAATCTTTGAAAACCACTCATATACAACTTGTTAAAATCATGATGAATTACTCAACAAATACTGTGAGCTAGAAATTGATAATGAAATGCAAGGCAGAAAGTCTGACAATATTTCTTCTTGCAATATTTCAATCAATTGTGACTTGCTATCTGATAATATAATTACTCCTAGCTCATCAAGCATGTGTAATGAAAACTGCAAAAATGCTTTGTATGCTAAAGAGCTCATGATAGAAAACAATGAGCTGAAAATCAAGGTAGCAAAATTTGACAAAGGATTGAAAAAATGCTTCCTTGGTAGTGCTACTCTTGATAAAATTCTTAGGGAGCAAAAGGTTGTTCTAGGTAAAAATGGATTAGGTTATAAATTCAAATCTATGCCCAAAAGGAATGAACAGCCAAAACCCAAGATAAATTTTGTCAAAAGTAGGATTCAATGCTGTTATTGTCATAACTACAATCATGCTTCTATAAATTGTAAATTTGCATGTGCTCCATATACTAGGGTTAATAGAAGATGCATGGTTGATGCTCATTATATGCTGTTTAAGGATTTTAGGGGTAAAATGAATGTTTAGATATGTTGGCCCCTCTAGTCTCGACAAAAATCTTAAGGCCATTTGGGTGCCTAAGTCTTTACTTACTAATCCTTTTTGACCTAAAATTGTTCAGACTAACAATAATGGACCCAAAAGTGTTTGGGTACCTAAAATCAAGAAATGACCATATTTTAGGTGAACTACAAGAGTGGTGGCCGACATTGGGTTATTGACAGTGGTTGCACTCAACATATGACCGGCACACCAAGGATGTTCACCTCAGTTGAAAAAGAGAGTGATCCAAGTCATAAGATTACATTTGGAGATAACAGCAAAAGAAAGGTAAAGGGAAATGGTAAAATTGCTATCTCAAATGATCACTCTATTGAGAATGTATTACTTATTGATTCTTTAAACTTCAATCTTTTGTCTGTTGCTCAACTCTGTGATCTAGATTTTCATTGTATTTTTTTCAAGTGATGGAGTAATAGTTCTTGACAAAAATGAGAAGCTTATTTTTAAGGGTTTCAGATTTCAGAATCTCTACCTTGTTGACTTTAACTCTAATTCATCATGCATCTCAACTTGTCTGCTTGCTAAAGTTTCACATGGTTGGCTTTGGCACAGAAGACTTGGGCATGTAGGTATGTCTAATCTTAAAAAGCTTTTCAAAAATGAGCTAGTAGTGGGCCTAAAGGATGTTAAATTTGAAAAGGATAAACTATGCAGTGCTTGTCAAGCAGGCAAGCAAGTAGCTAACTCTCATCCTGCTAAAAATGTTATGTCCACTACTAGGCCCCTAGAACTTTTGCATATGGATGTATTTGGCCTTACCTCATATGCAAGTATAGGTGGCAACTCATACTGTCTTGTTATTGTGGATGATTTCTCTAGATTTACATGGGTATTCTTTCTACCGAATAAAAGTGATGTTCTAAAGATATTTAAAACTTTTGCAAAAAGAGCTCAAAATGAATTTGATTGTCCTATTAAGAAGATCAGGAGTGACAATGGATCTGAATTTGTCAATACTAACACTATTGAATATTGTGATGAGTTAGGTATAAAGCATGAACTTTTCAACCACATACACTCCTCAACAGAATGGTGTGGTTGAATGGAAAAATAGAACTCTCATAGAAATGGCAAGGACAATGTTGGATGAATATAATACCTCTCATGCTTTCTGGGCAGAAGCTATTAACACTGCATGTCATGCTATCAACAGGCTCTATCTTCACCGACTTCTCAGAAAGACTTCATATGAGCTTCTGGTAGGAAGAAAACCTAATATCTCATACTTTCGTGTGTTTGGATGCCAGGTATATATCTATAAAAAGAGAACACATTTAGGTAAATTCCAAAAGAGATGTGATACTGGTATTATGCTAGGATATTCTTCTAAATTTAAAGCTTATAGAGTGTTCAATTATTCAACTAGGTTAGTAGGAGAAACCTATGATGTTAAATTTGATGAATCTAATGGCTCACAAGGTGAGCATGAGAATCTAGCTGATGTAGGTGAAGAAGCTTTTAAAGAATCCATGAACAAAATGGAGATTGGAGAGATCAAGCCTGAAGAAAACAAGGATGATCAACCTACAATGTCCACAGTACGTCAAGATGGATCTCAACTCGAAGAAGAAGAAAAGAAGAACGAAGGACCCAACTTCATAAAAAGTCATCATACAATCACAAAGGATCACCCTGTGGATCAAATCATTGGTGAATTTAGTAAGGGAGTTCAAACTCGTTCTAGACAAGCAACCTTGTGTGAACATTATTCTTTTGTTTCATGTGTTGAGCCCAGGACAATGGATGAAGCATTAAAGGATGCTGACTGGATTATGGCAATGGAAGAAGAGCACAACAATTTTGAAAGAAACAAAGTCTGAAACTTAGTGGAAAGACCCTCAGATCATAATGTTATTGGAACAAAATGGGTTTTCAGAAATAAACAAGATGAAAATGGTGTGGTCACACGGAATAAAGCAAGGCTAGTAGCTCAAGGATACTCTCAAATTGAAGGTTTGGATTATGGAGAAACTTATGCACCTATAGCCCGACTTGAGGCCATACGGTTTCTCCTAGCCTTTGCATGTCATTTTAATATTACTCTTTTTCAAATGGATATTAAAAGTGCTTTTCTTAATGGAATCATTGAAGAAACTGTTTTTGTTGAACAACCTCCTGGTTTTGAAGATATAAAGTTTCCCAATCATGTATATAAATTATCTAAAGCTCTATATGGTCTAAAACAAGCCCCCAGGGCCTGGTATGAGCACCTTAGAGACTCGTTACTAGAAAAGAACTTCAAAATTGGCAAGGTTGATCCAACATTATTTCTAAAAGACTTCAATGGTACATTAATAATCTGCCAAATTTATGTTGATGACATTACCTTTGGAAGTACTAATTTGTCTCCATGTAAGGAATTTAGTAATCAAATGGCTAGAGAATTTGAAATGTCAATGATGGGAGAGCTTACATTCTTTCTGGTGTTCAAGTCAAGCAATTAAAGGAAGGAACTTTCATTTCACAAGAAAAATATATTAAAGACCTTCTCAAGCGATTTAATCTGGAAGAACGCAAGCCTGTCAAAACTCCTATGGCAACCAATACACATCTTGATCAAGATGTGCGAGGTACTGCTGATCAAAAGTTGTTCAGATCTATGATAGGTTCCTTACTATATTTAACAGCATCTAGGCCAGACATTATGTTTAGTGTATGCATGTGTGCTAGATTTCAAGCAGCACCTAAAGAAGTACATCTTAGTGCTGTAAAAAGAATTTTCAGATACTTAAAGCATACTCCCTGTTTTGGTTCGTGGTACCCTAAAGGTGCTTCTTTTGAACTTCTTGGCTATTCAGATTCTGATTATGCCGGTTGTAAAGTTGATCGAAAAAGCAATTCTGGGGGTTGTCATTTACTTGGAAGATCTTTAGTATCTTGGTGTTCTAAGAAGCAAAATTCAGTAGCACTCTCAACTACTGAGGCTGAATATGTAGGTGCAGGCAGTTGTTGTGCTCAAATTATTTTTATTAAACAAACTATTCTGGATTATGGTATTATATTTAAAAATGTGCCTCTATTGTGTGATAATGAGAGTACAGTGAAAATCGCCAACAATCCAGTCCAGCATTCTAGAACTAAGCATATTGAAATCAGACATCACTTTATACGTGATCTTGTTGCTAAAGGTGACATTATGCTTAGCCATGTAAGGACTGAAGACCAATTGGCTGATATTTTCACTAAGCCACTTGATGAGGCCAGGTTTTCAAAATTAAGAAATGAACTAAACATCATTGCCTATTCAAATATTGTTCGATGATGTCTCTCTTAAGGGAAGATAGTGTGCTTGCTATGCATCTCTTGATACACATAACCCTTAAATTCTTGCACCGACTGGTTTTGAACCTCCGTTGGATGGATTTTTCGCTGAATGGTTTCCAAAGACTACCTTGGTTTTCCGAGTCAATCCTTTTTTTTCCGAAAAACTCTTCGGCTTCCGAAACTTCACTAACTTCAAGCCTCTTCGGATTATGATGCTATTTACTCCCTCCTTGCCGCAGCAGCTATAAAAGGCGAATCAAGGCTCTGGAAGTGTAATCCTTCACTTGACCTTTCCTCTTTCTGCTCAAATCTTCCATCTTCATCATGCCGAAAAGGAATTTCAAGGATGATGAGGAGGACCCTAGGATTGCGGAGCTCTAGAGGGACTACGAACTCGCCTTAGCAGAGGTAGCCGAGGAGAGGGCAGTCGAGCGTGACCGTGCCTCCGTTGATGCCCTCCTCGAGGCCGTTCCTACCCTTTTTAGGGCTAGGGAGGCCCTTGTGGAGGCACTCGACCGCAGCCGTCGGAGTGAGACTTAGGTCCTTCCTCTGTAAAAATTTCCCGGGCATAATGTCCGGGGAATTAATATAAATAAAGAAATGTCTTTCTGAAAATGTTTTCTTTGAATATTCCTTGTCTCGCATGGCTTCGCGTTTGAATGATATCCACATTCGTCTATCGCAGAATGTAACTTAAGCTCGACGTGTAACTCATCATGTTAAATCTGGCGCGAACAGCTCTCTGATCCGACTGGCAGTGTGAATAAATAAATTCAAAAGTGCTGATTACAGAATAAAATAATTCTTTGGATAAATCTCTTAACTAAAATTTTTTTTACTATAAAATTGCTGCTAAAAATTCTTATCCTTCCTTAATACTATATTACTCATCCCTAAAGCATAGCCTTTAGGATAAAGAAAAACATAAACTTTTTCAACACATGAGTCATCTCTCTCTTGAGCCCGACTTAATCATACTCATGCTCTTATGAAAAAATTAAGGCTCATATATCCCTTCTTAAAACCTCTTAAGTTTATTGGGTGATTTAAGATTTCTCTTCGAATTTGAGTATTTTGGTCTCAGAAAAGTCTTCAATTAGCTATATCTGTATTCTTCCTTCCAGAACTATGTCTATGCACCTCGGACTGTTGCCTTAAAACCAAACCGAGTGTTTTCCAACTACGGCAGACCAATTTTATTGGTCCGGCGCAGATAGAAAGCCTTCAGAACTCGGTTCGGCGCAGACTAAAAAGCAGTCCAGGACATATTCGACAATAGCTCTGTTATCTATGCCTTATCTTTTTCAAATCGTATTTGATCTCTATCTTTAAAATATCTTATGATCATCAAAAGTCTATCTCTTAGGGCTTATCTCTGCCAAACTTATCCAAATTTGGTAACAAAATTCTTGGATTCCCTGGTTGCAGTCCCATCTACTTCCTCATAAAGAGACCTCCTCAAAGTTCGGCAGTTATTGTCGTTACTTTTCTATGAGTTGTCCGTCTTGCCTTTATTGCAGCTTTTGCTCTTGAAAATCCGTGCTATGTATAGCTTCCTCCTCCTCAGAAGTCTCTCATATTTTCTTGCTCAAACTCTTTTGACCAAAGTTCATCGCCTTCAAGCTTCTCGCAAAAAAAAACTCTTGAGCACTTTCTCCTTACACCGAAGCTCATCCTGAACGGTTGTTTGTCAACGGTGTTCTATCTGCTCAAGCTTCTATGACTAGGGTCTCGTAAGTTTTTTAATCTTATCTTGTCTCTTTGCTAAATCGAAACTCTAGTTAGTAATCATCTCTTAAGGTCCTCTCTTCTGCTCTTAGGCTGTTCTTTAATTTCTTGCGTTTGGCATTATCAGTATTCAGCCTCTGCTTTTCATGAAGTCAACTTAGTATTTCTGAAAAAAAGCCCTAGTCAAGATGAGTTCCCAAAATCCAGACAAAAGAGGTCTTTTTGGAAAAATTGCTGATAAAGTCAAAGGGAAAAAGAAAGCCAAAATAGACAAATCCCAGCAGTCTGGTGGTGTATTAAAGAAAGTAACAACTAAACCATCAAGAAAACTAGTGCAACATGACTCAACCTCTTCTTCAGATGACAGTGACTATGAGCCTGATGCAGACATATCTTTTGAAGGAGAAATAGAACTCAGTGGTGAAGTTGACATAATTTGTGGACATGAGCTAGCAACCTTAGGTGGAAAGAAACTAAGAGCTGCCAGATTAGTGCCTGAAAGAATCTGGTTCCCTTTTGATAGACCTGCCCTTAATGAGCAATTCATTACCACATTCTAGAGAAATATTTATATGGGGTACAAAAACAGGAGAAATAAGAATGGTAAACTTCTGTCAGCACTTTGCAAGCATCAATATGTTGACTGGAATCAGATTAGCTCTGTGCTAGAATCAAATAGAATTCTAGATTGTGTTAGGTCAACCCCTGGGCTTGCAACTCTTATGTCCTCTATCAGGCCAGCCTGGAGTGAAAATAGAATTATGGAATTCTATGCATCTCTGTTAGTAAACAAAAATAGACACTATATTTTGTTTACTATTGATGGAAATGGGAGAAAAGTGAGAACACCTCAGTTTGAAACTGCCATTGGAGCCTCAAGTCTTTTGCTAAACAGAACTAGGATTCATGATAGGATGTTTCCTGGAAATAGATGGAGGCAGATTGGTGACATGCCTGACTTACAAGTATCTGCACACATGTATAGAAATATCCATGAGGCTGGATTTAGTGCAAACAGGGTTCATTGTTTAACTGCAGAAGCCAAGGCTCTGCTCCAAATTCTCAGACACACAATTTACCCTAAATCTGGTTACAAAGAAGGAGTAACCCCATGTCTTGCTTGGTTGCTGCACCTAATTTTATCAAAACAACCCATTGATCTGACAGACTATATCTTTGGAGAGATGGAAGAAGCTATTTACAGAAAAATGGGTAGTCCTCTTCCTTTTGCCATGCAAATCACTCAAATGTTATTGGCTCAAGGGATCATCTCCCAGCTTGAGAAGGACAGAGAATTTAATTCTGGACCTAAGCAATACAAAATGCCCAAGCCAGCTGCTCAAGAAGTAAGACCAGCAAGAATTCCTACTCAAATACCAGTAATTCATGAGCCTAGTGCTCAAGAAGGTACAGAGATACATGAAAACTCAGATGATGATGGTGGAGTTCCAAGTCATAGCTATCATACTCAGGAATACTTTTTCCCAGCCCCTGACTCTCCACATACTCCCACAAAAATTTTGGACTACAGCTCTGAACATCATAGTCAGCAAAGATTTGGACAGTTTGAGCATACTGAAGTCTATGTAAGCTCTAAGTCTCATCATGAAGATGAGGAAGTGCACAGATTACAAGAACTAGCAGCTGCAGCCAGATTCATGGAAGGTCAAAGTTTTCCACCAGCAGTTCATGATCATGAAGCAGGTGGTTCAAGGACACATCAGGGGCATATGCCAACTTTCGCTCAGCAATCTTCTCAAGACTCTCATCATTCTCATCACTCTGACTTTGCTGAGCCTGCATTTTCACATGATTATGGTCAACAACCATCTTGGTGGGACTCACAGCCAAGTTGGTTCACATCATTTGAACAACAATATAATACTGATCTCAGAAATGCTCAAGAAAATATTGAAGAAGAAAGGAGATTGGCTGTCCAGAGACATGATGAACAAAAGGCAGAAATTCACCAACAGCAAGAACTGATGCAAAAGATCTATCAAGACCAAGCCAATCTCAAGGATGAAACTTATAAAAGGTTTGATATGATCAGACGAAATCAGTGGGACATAAGAAAATGGATTGGTGAAATCAAAACAGAACAGCTTGTGGTCAAAGACAGGCTATATGATCTAAATAAGAAGCAGAATGCCCAAAATATCCAAATTGACAAAATTGCTCAAAATATGTACAAGAACTTTAACAAGACTGGCAGCTGTTTGGATTGGCAAGGAGATATGTTTAATTTTCTTCGGGACTACTCTGAAGATGCTAGAAATAATTTGGTATCTAATCAGGAACAAATTGCACAGCTCCTTCTGGATAAAACAGATGAAACCCAAGAGCTAATCAGAAATGTCCAGCAAGATCTCAGTGATCTTACTTTCAATCCTCAGCCTGGTGATCCAGATTACCCTAGTTGGCATAATGAAGCAATGACTACTCCACACTCTGACAGAAACCAAGAGCAATCATCTCCTTCTCCTCCAAGAAGAAGCACAAGTTCCAGGATGGCAAGCATGCTGAAAAGGACTTTTTTAAAACACAAGAAGTAAACTTTTTGGCTATTGATGCCAAAGGGGGAGAAAAATAGTCTGCAGTTTTTTTAATAGAAAAGATTAGAATGATTCTAAGTCTATTATCTAATAGAGTTTGCTATATTGAAACTCAAGTCTTTTATGGATTTTGCTTTATGCACTCTTTCTTGAATCCATTGATATCTGAAAAACCTATCAAGAATGCTTCTTCATGTGTTTTAATTGTATTTGTTTCTCACGCGTTCATTAAGGGGGAGTACAAAATACTTAAGTCATTTAAAATATTTATTTGTTCTATCAGACTAACTTGTATCTGCAGGATAAGTAATCATTTATGGCTCTAAGCAGTATATCAAAGATATTGTCATCAATCACCAAAAACGGGGAGATTGAGAGCATCTAGGCTCCCTATATGTATAAATTGTGCTTAGTATATAAGTTTTGGTGTTGATGACTAAAAAGGTTACTCAGTGAAAATCAAAAGTAGTCAGACCTGATGTTCAAGGTTAAGGTGTTTCTTTTAGTTTTGGCTTGGGAGTTGATTTAAGCCACTCAGTTAAATCACCGTACTATTAAGAGTGACTATTCATAAAAATGATCTTGGTTCATGTGCAGAGTCACTAAGATTTCTTGGAGCATAGGACTTTTTTTTATATCTCTCTAAAACCATAGTTCTATCTTCTTAGCGAAAACAATTCTCTCTGAACCAAAAAAAACTTCCTTCTGGTTTAGGCGCTCAAAGATCCTAAGTTCTAAATACCAACTGAGCGTACATCATGTACGTCGGACCGATAAACTCGGTCTGGCGCTGAGAATTATCCTTACCGAGTGCACACTATGTACGCCGGACCAACTTTTTGGGTCCGGCGTTAAGAATTCTTTTAGATCACATATAACAAGTGTTCATCGGACAAATCTAAATCCTTTCTTCTATTTTAGTCCGACATAAGGTATTTCTTTTTACTTCAAATATAATTCTGGTCTATATTAAAATGTCAGAAAAATAAAGTCCGATGCAGACCTGATCTCTATGTGTACGCCGGACCAACTTTATCGGTCCGGCGCAAATGAGTCCCTCTCAGATAAAACCAGTCGCTTTCTCTTGTACGCCGGACCAACTTTTTCGGTCTGACGCAAATGTTTTTCACAGATACTGAGTTAGTTCAGACCTTGTATACGCCAGACCATCTTTTTCGGTCCGACGCAAATCTTCTTCTTGCCAGTATAACCGTCCGATCTCTTCACCCTTACGACGGACCACTTTTTCTGGTCCGGCGTGAATGGTTCTTTCTGAGTTCAACTATGCCTTCCAAAAGTATGTACCCCGGACCAAAAATTTCGGTCCGGCCTGTGTGTAGTTTGACTTCCGTTTCACTCTGTCAAAAATCCTACCAAAAGGTAGCTGTTGACCTACCCCATCTTCCCTACCAACGCCCAATGGGCAAATGGCAGGTGTAACGGTTATTTCTGTTCAGGGGCTATATATAGATCACCTGTGTTCACAAAAGATATAACTTTGCGCACTCACATCTTTTGAGATCCTGAACATCTTTGAAATCATTCAAATCATATACATCTCTTGGATCTTTAGAATTCCTAAGCTTCATTCCATCAAAGAGTCTTGAGCTTCAACTCAGTGAATTCACAAACATCATTCTGAATTTATACAGTACTTGCTCCAAGCTAAATCTAGTTGAGTCTAGCTACTGAATCAAGAGACAGGGCTTGTGGATAGTCTATTACTCTTGGAACTAGCTGTTCCTAGACGGTTGGAGGAGTTGTTGGTGCGACCTGTCCAACAGTGATTGTGGAAGGCCACCATTGCTGTGAAAGGTTGAGACTCACCTCACTGAAGTAGTGAAAGAGCTAAGATAGTGGTAAACCAAAAGCCACTGAAATTGGCTGTTTGGTGGAGCAATACTTCTAAGGAAGTGCTCTAACGGGGACGTAGGACTGATCTCTGAACCTCGGTGAAAAATTCCTGAGGTCCACTGTTTATATTCTTTTTCTCATTCGAATTTCCGTTGTTACAGAGTTTGCTTACAAGTGTTGTGCTGAACTTTTGTACTAAGTGCTTCCGCCTCTATCCTTTTATTGAGAAAAGTTTTTGAATAACTTTAAAAGTTTTTAAAGTTGCCTATTCACCCCCCTCTAGGCCAACTTGATCCTTACAGCCTCACTGCCATTTGCCTCGATCTTGGACTCGTGCACCCGAAACTGGATAAGAGCGATGTCACATCCCACGTCTTCGGGTGATGTGTCCTTTGCTAACACTGCAGATGAGGAAGTGTCCCAACGCCTGGTAAGATATCAAACTACATAGTTTGCAGGAAGACCATACATACCTTCATATGTGAAATAACTTGTTGGGATTTTGGATGCAGATAGCGTATACTCTCCATGGCCTTGAGAAACAACGAGCACCCGGGTCGCCCCTGAGGACTAGTTGTTTTCGATCCCTGAAAAATAGGATTTCCACAAGACTCCAACATGTACTGGAGTAGGAAGAGAAGCAAAGCTGATCATGAGGAACAGCTAGTAGCCCTCATTGAGGAAAAGCTAAGAGCACAGTTCGATAATCAGCTAAGAAGCCTTGAGGAAAGGATGGAGTAAAGGGTGGTTGCGGAGAGATAGGCATGGAATGTGTAAGCCCCAGAAGCGCAGACATAGTTCAACCCAACTAACCATCGAAACAGCTATGTGTCGATCCCTGAGACAGACGTGGACAACGCCACATTTTGTCCCGATGACAACCGGATATACATGTCTGCAATGTTCCCTATATAGACCTATTGGATGTGTTAGCTAATTTTATACCCTTATGTAGGTAGCCACACCGTGCATTCTCCAAGTGAGGCTTACCGATGGCTCCGTTCCCCTGCAGGCTACTTGGGGGCGCGCGTATCCATCTACTCTAGGGTCGATGGTGCACGGTTGCATGGTAGATCCGGGCTACGAGAAGGTCCAGGTCGACGGTGTACATAAAATTTGCAAGGTCGTCATGCTGGAGATGCCCCCTAACGATGAGATCGTCAAACTAGGGGATGCCATTAGCATATTCATCCAATGACCCAAGAATGACATCTCCTTCGACGACTGCCCTGCAGCACTAAAGCTACCAGCACTACCAGAGCCACGTTATGCACTGGAGCTACCAGCACTACCAGAGCCACGTGCTGCACTAAAGGAGCCCACCAAATCGGATACCGTGTGCCGTTAGGCACATGCCGTTACTGTAGTTCGGGCCAGTCGTCTCGCGTGAAGACAACATTTGATAGATGGCGAGGTGGCGACAAGGGCAAATCGAAGGGGAGCACGTCAGCCCATGACTTCCCATTTGCCCCGTTGGCACGACAATTTGAGTTGGGACAACCGTTCGTACCGAAAGAGCACCAGGAGACGCTTACATTAGCTGCATTAGATTGCCAGATTGGTGCATGGAAGAAGCCAACAAGCCAGTGGCACAACGGGAATCTAGTATCTCGGTCATCTTCAAGGATGAGCATTTCTTACACTGGTTTTTTGATGGCTTTTTCGTCTTTGGCTTAAACGACTTTTCGATCTCTAGAACCTCAACGCTCTCGTCTCCTCACTCATGAGATGTTAGACATTATAAGTGTGTGCAATCATGGTCTATATTCATGTCGTACGGATAAATATCATATATATATGATCCTTGATTTTGTATACGTAGATACATTATCATGGAAGCAAAAGTAAGGGAAGAACTAGTGGGTTTCCTAGACCCACACATGGTGTCCAAGCAAACCATGGACGAAAATTTATAAGTCGTCCACGAGTACGTGGAAAAAGTATTGCTGGCTCAACATGACAAAAAATACATACTTTTACCCCACAACCCTGGTTAAGTGCTTCTTCTGGTTGGTTGATTTGTACATTATACACAGCTCGAAGTTAGGTTCAATGACCATGGCAACATACCTGTGTAGGTTTCACTGGGTTCTACTCGTAATTATATCAAGAAAGAACCGGGTAATTTACCTTGATTCCAAAAAGGGTGATACCCATGACTTGGCGTCTATCGCAAATTTACTCGACGTGTCGTTCATTGTCTACAAAGCTTATGGAGGGCCACACAGGAAGGACCCATCGAAAATGAAGCACGGTCATAAGTTTCTGCTATCCACTAGTACGCAATAATCCTTCACACTCCATAATAATACCTCCGGAACTAACCTATTATATTTTGATAGTGCCATCAGCAGCCAAAGGCCACTAACCTATGTGGATTCTACGTTTGCCACAACATGCAACTCCTCATTGGTGCATAGAAGACCAATGTCATAGAGATTTGTCAATCTTGCAACAATTGTTTCCACTTATCAATTTGCACACAAGATTTTACTCTTCCCATCGATAGGCTAAGAATGCACTGAATCTGTGTTGGAACAGGCTGACCTGCTAGGTATTCGAGGACAACTCTATGCCTTCTTGCTGCGTGAGTTCGTAAATCCAAAAGGTGAATGCCACTCAAGCCTCACCTGATGAGTTGTGAAATTGTTAGTTACCATTTGAATTAATTTGTGAACCTTGTGCTATAAATTTGTGAGTTGTAGTTTTGAATTCAATTGGTTAATATATCTGAGTTTATTTTTGAAATGAATGCGCTGTACGTTATAATGTGTGATCTGAGTTGATTTCTTAAATGGATGCGCCGTACGTTATAATATGTGATCAAAGTTTATTTATAAAATGTATGTCATAATAATATGCTTTTGATGCTCTGCAATCTGTTTTGTTTCAAAGGGCATGGCTAGTATTTCGTGAGGCTAGCCAATAATTAGAAAATTTTAAAAATTGGGAAGACAACATCACAGACGGTTTCTAAACAACAACCGTTTGTGATGACTTTTTTCACTAACGATTCGCAAACTATCTATGATCACCCTTCTCATCAGTAACAGTTAGTTACAGACAGTTCACAAAACCGTCTATGATGAGTCTTACGAACCGTCTGTGTTTACATGTTGTGCAGCAGTGTACTATGGGCTAACATCTTCATGATTAAGAACAGCACGACTGGCACTGCAATCTCAGGCGGATCATATGTCCTGTTAAAAACCGACGTCTAGTGACCATTTTATTCTTCCACAAGGACAGTACGGAATGTTCACATAAAGATCTCCATGTATGTGGCCACCAATAAGCAACGATCTTCTTTCACAAGTGGCCTTTTTCGGCGCCGACGGGAGTACTTCCACATGTGTTTTTTTTTCCAAATGGTCGTAATCACCACTACATAAAAGGATATCACTATCGGATCAACATCAGCATCACAGCCGGATGTTGACCCGGCACTCCCTAACTGGCAGTGATAGTCGGGACTATCACTGCCGGTTTATATTATACAACCGGCAGTGATAAGGCTTATCACTGCCGGATTTTTATCCATAACCGGCAGTGATAACAACTTATCACTGCCGATTGTTATTTTTCAACTGGAAGTGATAACACATTATCACTGCCGGTTGTTATTTTTCAACTGGAAGTGATAATCCATATCACTGCCACTTAGTATTTTCCAACCGGCAGTGATAAGGTGTTATCACTGCCAGTTATTTCTCTAAAACCGACAGTGATAAGTACAATGCCATATTATCCTCCAAAACCGGTTACATATTTTTTTTGTATTATATGTATGATGTAATTTGTACTATATATATTGTACAAGACATGTATTCTCAGACGGTATATGTTATGCGCAATATTAATGAAGTATTGGTAAAGAATAATTCAAATATATTAAACCATCATAATATTTAACATTGAATCTGAATACTCATTTAATCATGACAATATTAATGAAGTATTTGTAAAGCATAATTGAAATACAAGAAATCATCGTAATATCTAATTATTACATTGTTCATTGACAATCGCTCACATTTCACTTAATTGTAGCGTGTGGCTCAGAAACTCGCCCTTCGGTTGATCACTTCTCGAACGATGAACCCACCATCCGCTCTCGAAGGGCTTCAACTTATCAAGTAAGTAGGTCATTGGTTTGAGCTTCACGCTACCGTCATTGAAGAAAATAATGCATTAATTAGTGTCGTAGTTTTTATAAAGAAAATTAGGCGTCAACATGTAATGATATACCATCTCGCCGTTGTAGTCGGTATTGTCGGTGACGAACGTGTGTATGTGTGTCATTACGTAGTATGCACATAAATTGTTCCCTTGCGGCTGTCTTAGGCACGGAAAATCGGTTTTTATTCTGAACTTCTTCGTGAATGGACGGTACCGCGTGCTCTTCTTGCGGTATTTTGTGTACACCCTATGTATGGTTATGAATACTCATTAAACTTAATTAGGTGCAATGGAATGAAAGATTACGGGAGCAATAACGCAACGACCGAGTTTACCTGTCTAGCAATTCTATTAATTCTTTGTAATCGTTTGTCGGTTTCCTCATTGAGTCCAACACAGTGATCGTGCTATCATCTAACGTAATGACGAGAAGGATCTAGTGAAAGCTGCAGAAGCCCATTAGTCATGACATGGTGTTGCACATGATAAAACTGACTAGTAGGCAGGGAAACACGTACTGAAAGTTGTAGGGTAAAAGTACGTAGGTCTTGTCTTGTAACTTTAGCAGCGCCTTTAGTACGTACTCCTCGATCTCTCTCTCTCCGTCATTGGATCTTTAATAAGTTTGCAGTTGACAAGGCCGGGATCGAGGAATCCTACCCTTTCATTTAAGTCCGCTCTGAGTGTCATTGTCTTCATTCTACTTAAGAAAGAAGTTAGACACTAAGTTTAAGGGTACGTGAATGTACAGTACGAATTATACAAGAGACTTACAGAGTCCACATTCTTAATACAGACACGTCCAGAGCATCTCGTTGGTACAACTGGTATAATTCGGGGGTTTCTACCCAGAAAACTCCGTCCATATTGTGAAAATCCGTTTCTTTGTATTTGACGGGGAACGCGTCATTTTTTGTCTCTTGGACAAACTGCCAATACCATTGATGTAGACGTCGTAACTTTGTTGTCAGTCTCTGCTCCTCGTTTGGATCCACCAATGCTTCCCCGTTAACGAACTTTCACCTTAGAGGGGGCCCCTGCCCTTTAGCACCCTTCTGGTCTGCAGCAGTAGCTCTTTTACCAACCTGTCCTTTAGATTTATGCCTAGAGATGCGCTTGTAGTCTGATCGTTGGCTAGGTTGAGGAGATTCGGTTGCCCGTCCAGTCTGTTTAACCGTCGCTATGTCTAGGAAGAAATCTCTTTTGGCAGCTTCGATTTCAACTTTATCAGGTGCTGTCGTCTTTTTGAAGTGAGCTGTCACGCTGGCGTCTACTTCCTTTCTAATTTCTTCTTCGGTCATGTCATATGCTCGTTTCTTACCAGATTGCGCTAGCTTCACAGATGTGGCACTTTTCCCCGCTGACCGTGATAAATTTTGAGATCGCGGTGCTCTTTCTTGATTTTTCGTATACCGAGCCGAGGCGGACTTTTTTTAGGTGACTGAGGAGGACTTTACTACGGATAGGCGCGCCGTCATCATTAGTATCATCATCGCCATTGTCGTCATCGGATAAAAACATTATGTAGCGCTTGCGCCACGCGATGAATGTGCCCAGGCTTTGTCCAAGAGTATTTCTGCCCTCATCGCTGGGGATCTGTACCTCAACTTCACGGTAATTGTCAACCACCCTATCTACTGATACTCTGGCGTATCCCTTAGGAATTGGGCGGTTATGCAACATCTGCCCCTCGCCGCATGGCTAAGCCATCCCTTCAGCCACCTTAACGGTTATGTTCGCTAGAGGTAGGTGCAGACTGCAACGTGTCGGCTCTACGATTTTGTCCACAGGAAAACTACAGGCCGAGTCCTCTTCGGGAGGGCACGCGGACGCTTGGCTGCTTTTACGAGCAACGGCGGGACTCTGGAGGTCATGTGCCTGACATTCACTAAGGACGCTCGCTAGCATTTCTTGCATCTTTTGTATTTGTTCTTGAAATTGCATTTCCTTTACATGCATCCTTTCTTCTATTACTCGTACACATGCATCCAACTGTTCTTGTCTAGTTAGCTTCGGAGCTTATAGATAGAAGCGTCCTCTGGGAACGCTGCTTTCCAGGGCACCAAGCCTAACCATCTAGTGCGACTAGGGTGCTCTTTGTTACCCAGGGCGCGTGTTAGCTCGTCGTTCTCTCTTCTTGGTTGGAAGCAGCCCTGGGTAGCTTGGGCATGGGCATCTACGATCTTCTTTGAAATTTCCTCTTCTTTCTCGCGAAGCTTAAGCTGCCATCATCCGAAGTGAGTAGCGCCCGCAAGCATCCAATACTTTGATCTTAGGGCTATCTCGGATGTCGCAGAACAACTCCACTAAGAATTAGCTCTTCTTCCTTGCATCCTACTTGGTACTTTCTTCACGTAGCCACCGGTGCCTAGCGTATGGGGGTAAATGTTCTTGTCCGAGTTTGCTTTGTTTTTTCAACGATAGCTTGGGCTTCATCGGACTTTTATATTGCACGAATTCATTCCAAAATTGCCTCAACCTCGGTGCACGTATCAAAGTTCGGCGTTTCATCCTTCTTCACATACTCCTTATTCAGCTTTGTCTTCCAATTCTTCCAGGAGTTTCCCATGATGGCTAGTGCACGTTTCTTCGCATGCTCCAACTGATCTTTGGGAAACTGAAACTTGGATGCCAAATCTGTCCACAATGCTTCCTTGATTTCATCGGAAACATAAGACGGGCAAACGCCACGACGTGTCCATGATTTGTAGGTGATGGGCACGTTATCTCTAGCTAGGACCCCGCATGCTGTTCGATATGGCCCAAGCAGTGATGCTGGTATAGCTGGTTCGCCGACTGCATTAAGCTTTACGATCACCTTTCGTTCACCCGTCTGCAACTTGTTAGGACCTCGGTGATGCTGCTGCCTCTGTTCACGTGATGTCTGGCCCTGCATTTTAACTATTTCATTACTTGTCTAATCGGTATACGTGAAGATTTGGTCTGAAATAATTACCTCGGGTACGTTTGTTGCCTCGGTCTCGCGATCCAAACCTCAGATTTAAATGGGTTTTTTCTTCTTAGCATATTCTTGTGCATATCAACATACGGTGCTGCTACAACTGATTGGTGCAGAACTGTAAAATGTGCTTGCATAAATGAAGCACGATCGTTAGTACGCATCGATTTCTGACCCAATGTCCCTTTGCCCTGTAGCCTCCCCTCATGGCGAGATATGGGCATACCAATCGGTTTGAGATCCATGTAATCGACGCAGAATTCAATGACCTCCTCAGTTCCCCAACCTTTGGCAATGCACCCTTCTGGCCGATATCGATTACGAACATATTTCTTCACAACTCCCATGAACCTCTCGAAAGGGTACATCCGATGTAGAAACACAGGCCAAGAAATCAGATCTCTTTCACAATATGAACAATGAGATGGACCATAATATCGAAAAAGGATGGAGGGAAGCACATCTCAAGCCGACAAGAGTGTGGATCACGTCTTGCTGCAGCTTATCCAGTTTCATTGGATCAATTACCTTTTGTGAAATCGCATTGAAGAATGAACACAACTTTATAATTGGGTCTCGCACTTTCTCCGCGTAACACCCTAATTGCAATAGGAAGCATCTGTGTCATCATCACGTGGCAATCGTGAGGCTTCATGCCAATTAATTTCAAGTCTTTCATTGAGACTAGCCTCTTTATGTTGGCAGAATAACCGGACGGTACTTTGACTCCGTGCAAGCAGTCACACACGCTAATTTTCTCTTTCTTGCTAAGAGTGTAGCAAGCTGCCGGAAGGTACTTTTTGCCTTTACCCAAATCTTTATGATGTAGCTCCTTCCTGAGGTTCATATCTTCCAGGTCCATCCGTGCTTTGAGTGTATCTTTTGTTTTGCCAGGTATGTCTAGTAAAATACCGAGCAACCTGTCACACACGTTCTTCTCTACGTGCATAACGTCGATTGCATGTCGAACATCCAGGTGCGACCAATAAGGTATGTCCATAAATACTGATCTCTTTTTCCACAAAGGAGCTGTATCACGGGAACATGGGACTGATGTACTACCGGCTCCCTTTCCATGGATAATTTTAATATCCTATACGGCCGCAAATATCTCTTTGCTGCTATGATGTTTTGAGTCAAGTCGTCTCCTTTGTACCATCGAAACCTCTCTTGTTGTTGCGATACGGATGGTCCTTACAAAGGAACCTACGATGTCGCATGTAACACATTTTTCTCGCAGATTTCAGCCACCGCCACCAGATCACCCAAGCAATGGACGACACGTTGAATCCTTTAATAGTCCGCCGAAAGATTACCGAGCGGGGTAATCATTGATGGTTACGAACAACAACGTGTGTAACATGAAGTACTCTCTTTATACTCATCCCATAGCCATACACCGTCGCTCCACAATAATGTAAGATCTTCAACCAGTGGTTTCAGGTACACATCGATATCGTTGCCAAGTTGCCTTGGCCCTTGGATCAGCAGAATGCATCATAATGTACTTTCGCTTCATACAAAGCCAAGGAGGAAGGTTGTAGATACATAAAGTCACCGCCAAGTGCTATGACGATCGCTCATGTTGCCGAAAGGATTCATCCCATCCGTCATCGAGCCCGAACCTTATATTCCTCACATCACATGCAAAGTGTTTCTTGTATTTTGTATCAATGTTCCTCCACTTCGCAGAGTCAGGACGGTGTCTGAGCATTCCATCCTTCTTACGCTCCTCAGCGTGCCATCGTAGCAATTGAGCATGCCTTTTGTTCGCAAATGACGCCTTGGACATGGGATTATAGGGAAATACCACAACACCTTGGTTGGGGTCTTTTTCTTACGATGCAATTCGATGCCGGCATCACCGCGCTTATAACGAGATGCCTTGCAAACGGGACACGATCCAATTTTACGAACTCATTGCGATACAATACGCAATCGCTTGGACATGCGTGTATTTTCAGACTTCCAGTCCCAATGGGCGCATAACCGCTTGGCTCAGTGCGTGGTTGCCGGCAACACGCTTCCCTCGGGAGAACGCCTCGCAGAAACCTAACAACTCTGTGAAGCTCTTATCGGACCAACCATTGCTTGCCTTCAACAAAGCAGCGTTAGCACAACATGCGCCTTTTGAGGTCCTCCTTGCGGCCCGGTACAAAGGTGTTGTAGAGTCCTCTACCATACGCTAGAACTTCGAAAATCCTTCCACTCGTGTGGTCCTCCTCCCCATCATGCAACATCCGTTCTAGATCATCTTCATGGTTATCGATTTAACGTATCATCTTGGGTGTACACGAACGTATCCTCGACCGCCGTGGAGTCGTTGTCTTCGTCGTCATCATCAATCGAATGATCTTCACGTAAAATCTCATTTTCACCGTGCTCAGTCCAACAGGTATAGGCAGGCTTGAAACCCCTTCGAAGCAAGTGTGCACGAATCACCTCAAGATTAGAAAACTGCTTCTCATTCTTGCAATCGACGCACGGGCAACAAATGTAGTCCATCAGCTTAGTTGACTTGTACGCCGCAGCCACGCTCATAAAACTAGTCACACCGTTAAAGTACTCTCTATCACGACGGTCCGCTTCATACATCCATCTTCGGTCCATCTGCAAATATTTATAACAAATAAAATCTCAGTAAATCAATAAGTGGTCACAAATTATTTTATTCATTTAATTTGTTACGTACTGCTAATTAATCAAGAAATCCATTTCCAAATCTCACTATTAAAATCAATTAAATAATTGCTATTACTTATAATGGTCTGTCCGGCAAATTTGCATTACTTACAAAAAGTATTAAATTAATATACACCAAGTAAAGAAACAATAATAAGTAATTAGATACAACAACAATTAATTATGTAGTGCAGTCGTACTTAACATATTAAACACAATCACTAATTTGGTCCTCATAAAAACTTAAATTCAAGCTATATCGGATGCCTCTTTATGTCGGATCGGATATTTGTCGGATAGTATCGGATCGGATAGGGATACAGATTTTTTTTATAATAATACGGGTTCGGATTCGGTACCTCACTATCCGTCGGATATCCGGATATTGATGGGTCGGATATCCGGATATACGTGTGGGTTGGGCCAAAACTACAATTTTGGCCCAAAAAGGTTTCTTAATTTTAGAATTGTTTTTTAATTTAATTAATCCATAAAGCAAGTTTCAATTGTTAACATTAGCAGACCAACTTCAAAAATTACAAAATTTTTTTGAGAAAGTTACACAAATAATATAACATTTAAAAATTTATTTTCAAGGTTTTATCACATTTCAAATTTTTTCAAAAATTCAAAACTTCCTCTTCTTAATTTGAAAATATTTTAAATAATTAGCTAAAAGCATAAAAACTCATAAATACATAATTTATTATTTAAAACATAATTCAACAAAGAATATAAATACTTTTTCTAGACACATGATATCTAAATAGTTACATACAACGACAATTAATTATGTAGTGTTGTCGTATTTAACATATTAAACGCAATCACTAATTTGGTCCTCGTAAAAACTTAAATTCAAACTACATCTTAATCTCACTAATCACTGCACACATAAAAAGGTGGTGAATTCAAATCTAGTCTCTAAATTAGAGCTCTAATTGTGCTCATTATGCAATCAATAATTCTCACAGCCAACAACCATATAGAACGTAATATCCAACAAAAACCAACTACAAATAAAATGTACATCAAGATACGAACCGTAGATCACGAATTAGAAGTGAATTCCACCAAATTTGAGAGCAAAAATTCGCCCCCTCTCTTCCCCAACCGAGCAAGAACAGAGCTCCTCTCTGTTCTGGAGGTGGGGCAAGTACGAAGGGTATTTGTAGTGTGGACTTATCACTGCCGGTTCTTTTTCAAAACCCGGCAGTAAAATATCAGTGCCGGTTCAATAATATAATTCGGAAGTGATACTCTCTGCCATTCTCGCGTGAAAATTTAGGGTAAGTCCTATCACTGCCGGTTATTATTTACAAACCGGCAGTAATATATCACTGCCGGTTTTATAATACGAACCGGCAGTGATACTGCTCTCCTGTTCCCGCGGGAGAATTTAGGGTAATCTTATCACTGCCGGCTTTTGTTTACAAACCGGCAGTGATATATTACTGCCAGTTGGACAAAATGAACCGGCAGTGATATTGCTTCACTTCGCGCGGGAAAAAACTATTGTGCCGGTTTTACTTGGAACCGGCAGTGATAATACAATCACTGTCGGGTGGGCCTTACCCGGCACTGATGAGACATCGCGGATATACCCCTTTGTAGTAGTGAATGTTTGCTCGTCTGTTGGAAAAATCTGGCGCAGGCAAGGGAGGACGGCACAAATCAATGCGACTGTTGGATTACAAGGAAGGTGCTGAGAACTGGGAGAAATTCTCCTTTTCGGCATGCATGGCAAGCATCTATCGGTCTGCAACTTGCCACGCAACGGAAAACGAAAGAGAAAAAGGCAACAGGACACTCCACTAGCTAGTTTGTATACATATAATAGGAAGTGCACTTTGCAAAAAGGAAATAGAATTGGTTTTACAGGTGCGTAGTTTGTTGGTCCCTGTTTTACAGCCTTACAGGTGTGTAGTTAGTTGCTCTCTTAATTAGGCACTGATTTGGAACAAGAGAAATGCATATGAATCATATGAATTACGTGCAGTCAAACTTTGCAAACTTTAGCTACAAATATCTTTTTCAATATTTAGATTGAATACTTATACAATTGTCTCGAAAAAACTTTTTATAAAACTATAATTTTATTAGATTTTATAGATATATTGCAATACCAATTAGTGATCAAACTTCCGTTTTAGCGATTGTTGATGTCCAAAAAGTCATTCTATGTCTTACTAACATGTATGTCCAAAGGCTACGTATCATTGACACACCGAGTGATAAATCCTCAAATACATGCCTTTACAGTGGCAAATCATCAGTTATTTCACAAAACAACACTCTTTTGTTAGCAGACGAAGTACATACTGTTGAAACTCGTTTCACACGTGCTCTTACAAGCCATGATCACTTTTTTAGCCCTCTTTACATTACTTTTCTTTTTGCAAATTTGGCTAATTTCAAAATGGAATTGTAAATATAGTTCCCCTTCCCACCGCGGAAAGCACTTTCCGCTCTCCCGCACCTAATCCCAAGCACCCCAGGCGCGGTAGCACCAGCTCCCGTGCTCGTCTGCCCACTATCACGCTTGCTGGATCCCACGCTCCCCGGGCACGGCATAGGACAGTTGTCGCTTGCTGCGCATTCCACGGTGGGAGAGGGAGGCTAAATCTGTAAATACGTTCACGTAGAAGCTAGATTTGCAAAACAAATTAGATAAGAGCGGCTAGAAAAGTGATCAGTTCCCACCGGATCACCAACACAGCTTGAATAATTAATTAAAATTCATGATACCACTCCCAGTCAATAGATGACACCACGGTCCACGGTTTAGGTAGAACCAACTTTGTTCAGCTTTACCATTTTCTTAGGTATTTAGATTCGCCGCGTGAGTATAATACCACTAGATTGCTATTAAAAATATTTCTATATGTTGCCACATTTTCGTCTGTTTTACTTGCATGTCATGAGATGGATTAGCGGTTAAAGTTGTGTTCCCAACTGTAGTGTCAAAACCCCATACGTACGTACATACATACATACATACATACATACATACATACATACATACATACATACATTTCAAATGCATGCATTCTGGTCAAATTTGGGTGTATTTTCTGAAAATTTCTGTTTTAGGGTATATACCTCTATAATAATTCAAATCAAACACATACCTTTGAATAATATACTTGAATTCAAATATTTTGAATGAATTTAGATCATATGCTTTGCTGATTTATACATAAAATCAATAAATACGTAAAATCAAACTATCAACAAAAAAGTTAACTTTACTTTGAAGTTTATTTCAAACAAGTTTGAACTAGTTAGTAAACTTGTTAAACACAACATCCTAAAAATTTCAAACTTTTTTTCATGCCATGCATAGGGGAAATACCTGTTTCGGATCATGGTGCGCTAGGCAACCCTACATACATACATACATACATATACATATACATATACATATACATATACATATACATATACATATACATATACATATACATATACATATACATATACATATACATATACATATACATATACATATACATATACATATACATATACATATACATATACATATACATATACATATACATATACATATACATATACATATACATATACACAAATAGATATACATAGATATACATATACATACATAGATATAGTTATACATACATATAGATATAGATATATGTACATACATACATTTATATATACATACATATACGTACATACTCAAGGGTAACAGTAGGTTACACTAGTGCAAATTAAAAATTCTACCGATCCCAAGAGGCCACGAAAGTAAATGATTATAGATTATATATCGTTACCACTAGACATGTAGTGCAGCGGAAGAAGATGTTGAAGTAGATCGATGTTGCATGTCCTGGTATGTTCGTCAAACAATGCAATTGGTTTGAGCGATAGCTGAGTAGCAAGTTGATCCTTCGGTTTCTGGATCGGTCCAATCAACTCCATGATCGTCCAAACAGTAGCCCTCGAACAACATCGTAATAGAGTAGTGCCTCTATCGGTATCCACATGTCCGGGGTTGGAACTCCTAGCACTGGGGTGCTAGCACCGTACGAACGGTAGAGATGGTGGAGGACGGCTAGGGTTTCTGTGGTGATTCAACTCTCGCATACAAATTCTGCCTCAAACCCTAAGCATACGTCCCCTTTTTATAGCCCTCGGAGGCGCCTAACCCTTGGGTCCAGTCTGAGTCCATATTCAATTTGGCCTACTAGAACGGATTCAATCTGAACTCTGATAACCAATTGTAACTGTTCCAAACCTCTTAAGTGTGCGACCCTATAGGTTTATGTATATTTGGACACGACTCAGAAACATCTTTCTGACCGATAATCGATTGCGGTCCTTAGCAGTACATATCAATTCCTAAATATTCATAAACCATCGAACGAACCTACTATAGTGTGATAATGTCATGTTCCCTTTACCTCACAATGTCAGATCAATCTCAAGGTGAGGGTCGTGTCATCCTATGACAGTCCGATCCATTCACTCAAAGCGTAATGGATAAATTTATCTCGATTGACTCTTAATCACATTCATCATGGCCATGCACTTTCTTAATCCATCTACCTTGAGGGGCCAGAGATATCTCTCTATTATGTAGGAGGGGAAAATTCCATCTTGATCATTCATGTACCTCAACATGTTTCATGGTAAACCCAAAAACTACCTTTATAACTACCTTGTTAAAGAGTAGCATTTGGTAGCCCCTAAATAAACCATTACACAATTAGGAAACCAATGATGATCTCAGGTCTAAGGATCGTACATACACTATGTTTGAGACCAACTGATGACACATAAGAATATATAACAATTCACGTAGTGTCTCGTATGGGTCTTTCCAACGCAAGTTCTCCAACATGTGTCTGCATTATTGATTAGATATCTCCATATCTCGTTGACCCATGAAATATTGTCATCAATCAATACATGTTCTCATCTGTGAAAAACAATCATCCTATATTATTATAATTCGTCAGGGATAACTTCAATAAAATCGATATGTTAAAAGAGTTTCATGAACAAATCACGTACATGTTGATCAATTCAATCGATATTTATTCAAAGGATAAACAATTATATTGTTCCATAAACTTAAGACGTGCTACAATCATTTCTATAATTGCCTCAAAGGCATATCACCAACACATATATAAATGCATACATATATATATACCTATATATGTATACATATATGTATACATAGATACGTAGATATGTATTCATGTATATGTGTATATATATGTATACGTATATATATATATACATATATGTATATACATATACATATACATATACATATACATATACATATACATATACATATACATATACATATACATATACATATACATATACATATACATATACATATACATATACATATACATATACATATACATATACATATACATATACATATACATATACATATATATAAACACATATATATAGACACACATATATACACACTACTACAGAAAAGTCATCACAGACGGTTCGGAACCGTCATCACAGACGGTTTTTCGAACCGTCTATAACCATGGGTCAGTGATGTTACGGAACATCACAAACGGTTTATGAACCGTCTGTAATAGAACATATTACAGACGGTTTCAAACTAAAACCGTCTGTGATATGCAAACATCACAGATGGTTTTTACTAAGAACCGTCTATGATAACAAACTATCACAGACGGTTTTTACTAAGAACCGTCTGTGATAACAACTATCACAGACGGTTTTTACTATGAACCGCCTATGATGTTACTTTTGGAAACAAAAAAAATATCGTCACGTATAGATGATATTTCTGTGTTCCAGCTGCTCTGTGCTAGTTCAGGCATAATATAAAAGCTATTGGATGTGAAATATCCCATGTCACTGCTCTGAAGAACTTGAAAACGCAAAATCGACAAAAAAAACTTCGGAGGCCATTTTGAGGCCCTAAATGACGTTTTTCCGAGATCGACGTCTTTTCGGAGCCTCGCGTGTACTTCTGATATAGCTCTCTGACTTAGTAGCTTTAAAATGAGCACAAGAACGTCACAATCGGAGCTCGTATGCAAAAGTTATGGCCGTTTTACCGAAAGGTGCACGGATCGAAAATGAAAACGCCGCAACATCAAGAGTGCAAAAGTGAAGAGAAGAGGGAAAGGAAGAGGAAGAGGAGAGGATGAGCTATAACATTTTAGTTGAACGATTCGAACACCATACTTACCAAACATTCGAAGAGGAGAGGAACAAGAAGTGAGAAGAGAGAAGAGAAGAGAAGAGAAGAGAAGAGGAGAGCAAAAGAAGTGAGAAGAAAGCAGCAGGAGAAGAGCCGCGAGCTGGCATTTTAAAGGAAGTCGAAAACGAGACGAGCGGGAAGTTCAAATTTGGTGAGAGCGCGAAAGTTAAAATATTATCACAGACGGTTCTGTCTGGATAAACCGTCTGTGATGTGGTTTATCACGGACAGTTATTATAACGAACCCTCTGTGATAAGTTGCTGACGGTTTTGTTATAAAACCGTCTGAGATAATATATGATATCACAGACGGTTTTAGTTAAAAATCGTCTGTGATATTATCACAGATGGTTTTTAAATAAAATCGTCTGTGATATTAATGTATATCACTGGCGGTTTTTGAAGAGTACCGTCTGTGATAATGTTACTGACGGTTGCAATATAGAACCGTTAGTGATGTTCATCGTCACAGACGGTTTTGAGAAACCGTCTGTGATAAGACGTCTAATATAAGCATTTCTGTAGTAGTGATAACATATACATATATAGATACATGTAAGTATATAACATATACGTACATAGATACATGTATGTGTATAACATGGCAACATATCCACCCACTACTACAGAACAGCACATCACTGCCGGTTCCAAAACCCCATCACTGCCAGTCATTGGCGCCGGCAGTGATTGGTCGGCAGTGATACTCGAGGATTATCACCGCCGGCTCAGAACCGGCGGTGATAGGATTATCACCGCCGGTTCTAACTACAACCGCGGTGATATCGACTATCACCGCGGATCAAACCAAAATCCGCAGTGATAAGGATTATCACCGCTGGTTCTATCTACAACCGGCAGTGATGATAATTATCACTGCCGGTTGTAGATAGAACCGGCAGTGATATTGTACTAGCACTGCCGGGTTGTACCATAATCCGACAGTGATAGATACATATCACTGCCGGTTTTCTCCAAGAACCGGCAGTGACAAGGTTGCATATTTTTTGTGCAATATATATATATTTTTATATAATTGTTTACAGTGTCCATATGTAGTATATAAAGCATCGTTCAAATCATAATTCAAATATATGCATGTATCGACTAAGCATCGTTAAAATCATAATTCAAATATATTAAATTACGCATCACATAATTTGTTTTTACAATGATTTATTTACAAATGTAGCTCGACTACATGTCATCCCGCTCGCTTTGATTTTACAAAGAGTCGAAGTAGACATGTCACGCGTCTAGGCCGTAGGAATGAGGGCGATGAGGCTAGTCGTGGAACTCGCCGTTTGGATTGATGATCTCATCATGAATGAATCCGGCGATCTGTTCTTGAATTGCTATAATTTATGTCAGCAATAACTTATTGGTTCTCAGTTTGGAGCGCTGTTTTTGAACAAAAAAGGAAGTTACTTAATGATGATATTTGTTAAATAAAAAAGGGCATCAAAGTGTAATTACATACCATGGCTTCGTTATAGCCGACACTCTCCGTGACAATTGAATTCATATTTGTACATACATAGAATGCACATAAATTGTTTCCGGGTTCCTGCTTCATGCATGGAAAGTCATTTATTATTTCAAAATTTTTCCTGTATGGACGATATCGAACACTTTTCTTGCAGTACCGTGCGAAAGCCCTGTGAATGATTTTGAATAGTAATTAAACTTAAATGCAATAGAATGGAATTTTGCTAGAGTAATAACGCAATGATCGAGTTTACTGCTCAAAGATGTCCCAAAGGTCTTGATCTGATCAGTTTGTTTTCTCCCGAGTCCAAGACAAAATCCTGCTAGCATCTAACTGGATGGCGAGGAGGACCCAGTGAAACTCGCACATATATGTCAACGTAGTCAATTACTCCCACATCGCACGTGTTACGCAAAAATAGTAAAACGATATTAGAAGTCGAGATACGTGCTTGAAGTTATAGGGTAAAAGTACGGAGGTTTTGTATTGCGCTTCAAAAAGTATTAAATAAATAGTCTTCAACGAATCGTGGATTGTCGCTCACAAGTTTCTCGTTGACGAGCCCGGATCTAGGAATGCTAGATTGTCATTGTTATTTCTTCTACATGCCTGTACCTCCATTCTACATAAGAAAGAAGTTAGAGATGCAATTAAACAAGATGTAAATGCTCAACGATATACGCATGGACTTACAAAGTCCATAGTCTAAGTATGTTCACGCCCGGGCATCTTCTTTGGTACAACATATACAGCTCCGTGAAAAGAACCCAGCAGATGTTATCCCCATTGTGAAAATCTTGCTCTGTGTATCTGACTGGGAACGCCTCCATACCATCGTTGGACTGCTGCATGTACCACTGATGGACGCGCCGCAGTTGAGTTGTAAGGTTGTCGAAATGAGCTGGTTCAACCAGCGGTTTTCCCATAACGAACTTCCACCTGAGACCTTGCGCCAGAGCATCTAGTTGAACATCATCTGCTTGAGCATCCCGCTTTAACGTGTCGGCACTAGCCGCCTGCAAGTATTGCTTTCTGGATATGCGCTCGTAGTCCGATATTTTGCAAGGTTCAGAAGCCTGCCCCGTCTTTTGCACTTTTGCCATACTCAAGAAAAACTTTTGCGTCAAGATCAACTTTAGTCTTCTTACTTGATGGCACCTTTTAAAGTGAGATGCTACGCAGCGCTTACATGCTTTTTCCGCTCTTCCTCGCCATGTCACCGATAGTTTCTTTTGTGGTTGTCCCGGGTTCACGATGGTTGAGATTTCTTCGAGGACGGTGCCGATCGCCGAGATGTTCCGTTGTTCGTTTTTTACGTTTTTGGCGGAGGAGTCGGGCTTTTTCCGTTGTGCCGCGGAGGAGTTGGACTTTTCCCGGTTGGTGGCGAAGGGCGGAGGTCTCGTGTGGAGAGTGCGTCGATCATCATCGTCGCCGCCTCATCGTCCGAGCCAAACTTAATCAAGCTCTTGCGCCACGCGAGGAAGCCATTCACGTTTTCTCCTAGCTTTTTGTTCCCATCCTCGCCAGGGATCTCTACCTCCATTTTTCGGTATTGGCGGATGACACTGTCCACTTCGACCCTGGTGAATCCCTGCGGTATCGGGCGACAGTGCAAAGTTCGTGACTCCTGGCATGGCCAAGCCCTGCCCTCAGCCACCTTTATGGTAATGCCATGTGCGGCCAAATGTAGCTTGCACGGTGTCGGTTCATTGATGTCATCTACAGGAAAATGCAGTCCATGCTCTTCGGGAATCCCTGTGGACGCGCAGCTGCTCTTACAAGCACCGGGACTGATGAGCTCAGGGCTTTCACCGGGTGGCGGTCGTGAACTGAGAGCTTTTTGTACGGCTTGCTCCACAGCCTTATCTAGTTCCGATCTTTGTTCCTCTAGCGCTCTCGACAAAGATCTTTTATCCGACGCCCGGTCGATCTTCTCTTAATCTCTTTGAACGCTTGTACATCCATGCGTCTCATGGGAAGGCTTCTTTCCACGTGACCAAACCAACTCCTCCGTGCGACACGGATGCTCCTTATTACCTGTGGCTATGGTTAGCTCGTCATTCTCCTTCATGGCGCGAAGATCGTTGGGTAGCTGCGTGTGAGCATCCGTGATTCTGCGCAAAGACTTCACGCTCTCTATCACTTCGAAGCTTAAGCCGCCATCATCGGAGATAGAAGCACCCTCCCAAGCAACCGATTGCTTCGATCATTCGCTTAAGGCGACCGTTGTAGAATTATACCCTTGCGGGTTATTTCTTCTTCTGACCGATCCCATCTTGGTATTTTCTTCACGCACCCTCCTGCTCCTAGTTTGTGAGGGTGAATATTCTTATCGCGCTTGCTTTGTTCCTTTGACTTACTATGTGAGCTTCTTGGACCTCTTGTACGCCACAAATTCATCCCGTAACTCCCTTAACTTTGGGTACATGTCAAAATTCGCGTTTCATTCTTTTCACATAATTCTTGTTTAGTGTTGTCTTCCAATTCTTCCACGCAAAGGCACATGATGCAGAGTGCTCGTTTCTTTGCAACCAGCTCGGTCCCTTGGGGAACTGGAAAACTTGTTTCAGCTTGTCCCATAATGAGTTCTTCAGGTCATTGGGTACCACCCATGGGTCACCTCCGCGGCCAATCCATGATCTATAGCTGATGGGCACATCATCTCTAGCAATAACCCCGCAGGCTGTCCTGTACGGCCCCAATGAGGACTCTGGTATAGCAGGTTCCCCGACTACCGAGAGCTCCACTATGTTAAAAATTCCCTTAGGCATCTTGTTCGGACCACGACTTGCGCGCTGCCTTCGTTGATCAGACGCCTGAGACTATAAATTGATCTTCTAAATTTATTAGTCGTCTGGGCCTACCATGTTTTGGGAACCACAGTGTACTAAAACTTTACCTCGCTTACGTGAGTATCGTCAGGTTGGTCCATGGCTGGATCCTGCAGGTTCAGATAGGACGTTGGGCTATTATTCGGCTACCCTTCCTCCTTCGTCCATATTTGAGGGCCCAACTCCTCGGCACTTGTCCTTCGTCGGAGGCCATTCCTAGCAAGTTTGTTGAAAATTTCCAATTAACAAGGTCATTTTGAAAGACGCATACAAACGAGGATTGACATTAAAGTTAATCCCGTGAAAGGATGTTTACATATCCGGGATACATACACATATACATCTTTACATTAATATTGTAGAGAACTACTTGAAATTGAGAATGGTCGGTTGAAGTGTTGCTCTCTTTCATTTTTCTTTATAATTACGTTGTTCTGCACTCTTTATAATTGTCTTGCTACCCCAAATTCCAAACTAAATCAAGCAATTCTACTGAATAGAAAGCTACATGGCATGTTTATTGAAAGGAGTACTCAATAATACACATCTTTAAAGAACATGTACACACATATTTTTTTTATCTATATACACAAACATCCTTGAAGGACACATACACATATACATCTTTTTTTGAATCTGCATTCTCCAGAATATTTTGACCATGAACACAAATATAAGCATACATGTACACGATATATACACATCTGCAGGAGATGTACACATACATATATACTTTGTCGATGTGTTAGCACATATTTTCTGAATAAGCGCATATGCACATTATGTCTCACGGCACAAATCAAACATACAGCAATAAACATATGCACGTTACATACAGTCCAGGTAACCATACACATATACATCCAGGTAACCAAGCCCTCGGACAATAATCCGCGAGAATTAGCCATTCCCTCTGTTTTGCCTTCCCTTGCAAAGTAAAATGCATCATTCGTATCAAGAAATTCTTTGCAATCTAGTAGGAAATTAAGCAAAAGCTCCCTTTTTCCCCCGTCTAGTGGCCATTTGCAAGCAATTGATGCTTCTGTATGTTTTTATCCTCAACTTACAAAATGACATGTGAAACCGAGGCATGTTTGTGCTGATACTGACAGTACTACGTGTGGTTGTATAGACAAATCAAAGAGCAACCTACCATGACAAATCAGGTGTACGGCCGTCATGCTAGTGTTGCGGTGGGATTTAGTCATATAGAGCTATCACAAACTAAACATTGGTTTCAACATTCACTTGGAATTGACGAAACTTTCTATGGTACATGCCAGACAAAAACATGAACCAACAGACCGCAGATTCGACATCACAGCTACTAGTAGTTATCTTACAGAACCACATGAATATACACTCACAACTACAATACCATCAGCAAGCATACAGGAAGACGAATCTACTATATCCTCTGATGGAGACACAACTCATCCCAAACTACCACATTGTTTACCTGTATGTTCCCCACCTGTAGAATCCGAGAAGTCGGCGCGGCGGTGAGGTCGAGGCGACGGCCGAGGCAACGCGGGGCGGCCGGGGAAAAGCGAAGCGTCGGCGGGGTGATGCGAGGCGACGAAGTGGCGGCGTGAGGTTGAAGTGGAAATGAGAAATTTGAGTAGCGCGGCGTTCAATTTATAGGGTTAGAGTATCACCGCCGGTCACAACAAAATCGGCGGTGATAAACTATCACCGCGGATAATAAATAGAACGGCAAAGTGATAGTTGAATTATCACTACCGGTTCAAGCTCAACCCGGCAGTAATATCTATTTTCACTGTCGGTCCAATCTAAAACCGGCAGTAATAATTACCTTATCACTTTGCGGTTGTGTCTACACCGGCGGTGAAAGTATTTATCACCGCGGTTCAAAACAAAAACCGGCAGTAATACTTGATTATCACCGCCGGGTTAATACTACAAGCGGCGATGATAAATCACTTCACCGCCGGCTTAATGATACAACCGCAGTGATAAGCTCCATCGATTATGTCAAAGTTTTCAAAGGATGATTGCTTTGGGATTTTTAAATCCTATCAATTTTTATCCAAATTTTTCGCAAATTTTTGGAGGAATACTTCAGACATGTAAAATTTGATTTAAATATTTCCCTAAGTTTTGACAAAGTTGTAAAATTATAAAAATCCAGATTGCTCATTGTTTTCATAGTTTTAATATTTCAAAATAAAAAATTCAAATTGCTCACTGTTTTGAAATCCTATCAATTTTATCCAAATTTTTCGAAATTTTGGAAGAATACTTCATGACATGTAATATTTGATTTAAATTCAAACAAATGCGAGACCAACCATCGCTTCAAAAATTCACACAAATACAAAAAAACACGGATGAAGTTGAATTCACACAAATTGATACATATGACAAAAGAATACATTAATTGTTACATATGAGAAAATAAAATGTATTTAATTAGGACAACTAAGCTACGATTCGACCTTCGTCATGATCGCGGCGTATGTATGTAACCGTCCTCACTCTCTTCCATGAGACCGAGGTCAACGTCCTCTCCGAAAGGAGGAAGCTCATCAAATTGGTTGTACTCTTCCTCGTCGACAACATTCTCAACCCCGACAATCCTTCTTTTCCTTGGATAACCACGTGGCGCTCCTTGTTATTTGGATCGGTTACAAAAAGATTTGTGTAACACAATTAGCAAGTACGAATGGTTCTTCTCTCAGATCCGACCAGTTTTAGGTCCACGGTAGTGATACCGTACTTGTCGATGTTCATGCCCCTTGGAAGTCTTACCCATTGGCACCGAAAGAGAGGGACCTTCAAAGGTCCGTAATCAAGCTCCCAAATCTCTTCTATGAATCCGTAGTAGGTTTTCCTATCTCCATTCTTTGTTGTCGGCATGCATACGGATACCATTGTTTTGGTTGGTGCTCTTTTTATCTTGTGCTCTTGTATAAAAAGTAAAACCATTTATATCGTATCCTTGGAATGTCCGAATTGTAGTGGACGGTCCCTAAGCCAACACTTTCAACTGAGCGCACTCTGTCTCCGTATGCATCATGTGCCTACGCAACCAATCGCCGGTTATGTCTATGCTCTCTCGCGATCCAACCCTCGACTTCGTTGGGTTTGTTCTAGATAGCATGCTCTTGTGCATGTTGACATACGGGCCACCACAACTAATTGTCCCGTAATCTGCGAAATGTGCTTGTGTGAATGAAGCTAGATTGTTTGTACGGAGTGATTTCTGCAAGTGTCCCTTTTCCTGTAGCCTACCCTCATGTCGTGATGTAGGCACACCAATCGGTTTGAGATCCATGTAATCAACGCAGAACTCAATGACCTCCTCGGTTCCCCAACCATCGCAATGCAACCTTCCTACCGATGTCGATTCTGAACATATTTCTTTATGACCCCCATGAACCTCTCAAAAGGATACATCTGATGTAGAAACACGGGACCGAGAATCCGTATCTCTTTCACGATGTGAACAATGAGATGGACCATAATATCAAAAAAAGATGGAGGGAAACACATCTCGAGCCTACAGAGAGTGTGGACCACGTCTTCCTGTAGCTTAGCTAGTTTCAATGGATCGATGGCCTTTTGTGAAATCGCGTTGAAGAATGAACACAACTTCACAATTGGGTCTCGGACTTTCTCTGGCAGAACACCCTAATTGCAATTGGAAGCATCTGCGTCATCATCACGTGGCAATCGTGAGACCTCATGCCAATTAATTTTAAATCTTTCATTGAGACTAGTCTCTTTATGTTGGCAGAGTATCCGGACGGAACTTTCACTCCGTGCAAACATTCGCACAGGCTAATTTTTTCTTTCTTGCTCAGAGTGTAGCAGGCTGCGGGAAGGTACTTTTTCCCTGTATCCATGTCTCTGTGATGCAGCTCCTTCCTGAGTTTCATATCTTCAAGGTCCATCCGTGCTTGAGAGTATCTTTTGTTTTGCGGTATATCCGAAGAAGATACCAAGCAAGTGTCACACACGTTCTTCTCTATGTGCATGACGTCGATTGCGTGTCGAACTTCCAAGTGCTGCCAGTAAGGTAGGACCCAAAATACTGATCTCTTTTTCCACAAAGGAGCCTTATCACAGGAACTCGGGATATATGTACTACCTGCTCCCTTTCCGTGGATAATTTTAAGATCCTTTACAGCTGCAAATATCTCTCTCCCAGTGTGATTCTTCGGAGCTAAAGCGGTCTCCTTTGTCCCATCAAAAGCTTTCTTATTATTGCGGTATGGGTGATCCCTGCGGAGGAACCTACGATGCCGCATGTAAGATATTTTTCGACAGTTCTTCAGCCACCGACTAGCTGTACCATCTAAGCATTGGACGCATCCATTGAAGCCTTTTGTCGTCTGGCCCGACAGGTTACCAAGGGCAGGGTAATCATTGATGGTTACGAACAACAATGCGCGTAGGATAAAGTTCTCTCTTTTATACTCATCCCATACCCGTACTCCATCGTTCCACAAGATTAGAAGATCTTCAACCAATGGTTTGAGGTACACATCGATATCGTTGCGGGTTGCTCGGGCCCTTGGATCGAGATGGCATCATAATGTACTTCCGCTTCATACAAAGCCAAGGAGGAAGGTTGTAGATACATAGAGTTACCGGCCAAGTGCTATGACGACTGCTCATGTTACCGAAAGGATTCATCCCATCCGTACTCAACCCGAACCTTATATTCCTTACATCATATGCAAAGTGCTTCTTATATTTTCTGTCGATGTTCCTCCATTGCACAGAGTCAGCAGGGTGTCTGAGCATTCCATCGTTCTTACGCTCTTCGGCGTGCCATCGTAGCAATTGGGCATGCCTTTTGTTCGCAAACAATCGATTCAGATGGGGAATTATAGGAAAATACCACACCACCTTACGGGGAGATCTCATCTTGTTACGCTTCACCCCGACATCTTCATTATCGATGTTATCATCGTTGCCCTTATACCGGTTTGCTTTGCAAACAGCACAGCCATCCAAGTCCGCTAACTCATTGCGATACAACATGCAATCGTTTGGACATGCATGTATCCTTTGTACTTCCAATCCCAACGGGCAGACAACCTGCTTGGCCCGGTACGTACTTGTAGGCAACACGTTACCCTCTGGAAGCAAATCCCCCAAGAGACATAAGAGCTCAGTGAAGCTCTTATCGGACCAACCATTGCTTGCCTTCAACTGCAGTAGTGTAAGCACGGTCTGCAATTTTTTGTGCTCCTCCTTGCAGCCTGGGTACAATGGTGTCGTGGAGTCCTGTACCATATGTTGGAACTTTTGAAACTCTCTTTCACTCGTGAAGTCTCCCTCCCCATCACGCAACATTTGATCCGGATCGTCGTCGTGGCTGTCGACAAACGTATCTTCAACTGCCGTCATACCGTTGTCTCCGTCATCTTCAATAATGTGTTGCCCTTCATGTACAATCTCATCTTCGCCGTGCTTGGTCCAACAGGTATAGCCAGCCTTGAAACCTCTTCGAAGCAAGTGTGCACGTATCGACTCTATGGTAGAAAACGACCGATTTTTGCAGTCAACGCATGGACAGCACATGTAGTCCGCCAGATTCTTCGACTTTAGCGCCGCAGCCACGTTTAGAAAATAACTCACACCATTAAAAACTCGCCCACAACGGTCCGTGTCATACATCCACCTTGGTCCATCTACAATTAATTAAATCAAACATTACATACGCATATAATTGCAAATAACAAATAATTGTAAACGATTAGATTTAAAAACATATGTAGCAATTTTGACTATATTAAAATACATCAACCTTTTTCCGTTATGTAAATATCCATGTAGCAATTTTTTAGTATTGTAAAAAATGAAAATAATTGTAAATAGTTAGGATATATTTAGACTATATCAAAATATATCAATCTTTTTCATTGCATCAATATCCATCTTGCAATTCCTTATTATTTACAAATTTGGAAAAATTGTAAGTACTTAGGATATACTTTGAGTACATTAAAATATATCAACATTTTTTATTAGGTAAATATCCATCTAACAAGTTTTTATTATTTCAACATTTGAAAATACACCTTTTTCATTATGTAAAAATCCACGTGGCAATTTTTATTATTTACAAAAATAGAGATCAAATTACTAACCTCAAAAGAAGTACAATACAAATTTTAACAAATTTTTCGCAGCAGATCGTTGCAATCTACAAATCGAGCAAAGACAGATCGCCTCCTTTGTCTTTGCTCGATCGGTCGGGAGGCGTGGGTCTCGATTATATAAAGACTTATCACTTTGCCGGTTTTTGCGCAGAACCGGCAGTGATAAGCTCTGAATGCGCGGGAAAAACATATTGCGCGGGAAGATAATATATCTGCCGGTTCTCGCTTCCACCCGGCAGTGAAAATGCAAGTATCACTGCCGGTTTAAGAACGACCCGGCATTGATATATCTCTGCCGGTTGTTGTCTCAAACCGGCAGTGATATCTTGCTTTTTACTGCCTGTTGGTTGCATGAACCGGCAGTGATAAGTTCTCCCCCCCAACTTAACTTTCGAACCGGCAGAGATACGTTATCACTGCCGGCTCGGTCCTAACCGGCAGTGATATGCCGGCAAGGATTGGCTGTTTTGTAGTAGTGACCGAAAACCAACCTTACCATGAAAACTCCGTGAAACCCATGTGTACAAGTTTTAAAATTTTTTCAAACAATTACCATACGTAGGGGAGCTGAGCTTCTACAATTCTGCACAATTTGAAGACAAAACTCAAATGCATTTGAAGGATATGAAAAAGATAATTTCAACCTAAATAGTGACTTTTCACTATTTAGCACTATTTATTTCACTGTTTGTCTTTTCTATATCTTTCAAATGCGAATGAGTTTGGTCTTCCAATTTTGCAGGATTGTAGAAGCTCACCACCCCTACGTATGGTAATTTTTTGAGAATTTTTCAAAACTTGTGCACGGAGTTTTCATGGTAAGAGTGGTTTTCACTGCATATGTTGCCATATAACATATACGTATATAGATACATATATATATATAACATATACGAATATACATATATAGGCATACATATATATATACACGCATACATATATATATAGATATACATATATACGCATACAGATATACATATATAATTAATATTTTAGGAATGCTATACAATCACAAAGAATTAAAATTGGTCCAGTTAGTCATAAGATATTCTGCAAATTCAAAATTAGACAAGAACAACGTGAAATATCTGTGTGTCCATTTGTTAGTAAGAGAACGCACATTCTCGGCGTACAAATAAATTCTTCCGTGCGTCGAGTTGTCCACTGCTTTCACGATGAATCTGTATCATCTGGATTTTATTAATTTATTCAAATAATATCACCATTGCAGACGTATGTATAGTACTCCAAATAAATGTATTTTTCTTTGAAGTCATGTTTTTCAATTACTTATATACTATCAATTTAAAGTCTACCATTTCTCTGTGCACTTGTGCCGTTCCTAATCCACATGGTGGGCCCGCCATTTGGAGCCCTATCCTGTCACTTTCAGTGACTTTCTCGAGAGGTGACTGATGTGAAGGCACCGATCCGCAATCGATCAGTGGTACTTCACAAAACAAGCTAATGCTTAGATATCAACCTTTGTTTATATTCGTGGGAACAAGGGGATGGCCGGTATGAATAACGGCCGACGTCGGCCGGTGGATTTGCGCTAGCTCTCATGCTCTATGCAGGTCGGTTACAAGTCATCACTCTGTCTCTTTCTCTACTGGCCATAGTGAATTATCTATGTAGCTTTTTTTTTCTTTTGGGTCAATTCACTACTACAGACAGGCCATCATTGTCGGCATATCACTACCGGTTGGGATAGAGCTGACAGTGTGCCAGTTCAAAAGTTCGGCGGGGGGAGCACTTATCAAAGTGATAGTCCCCCCATATAAATTTGAAAGGCGTGGCGACGCCACCCTCCTCCCTCACCGATGCAGCACCGCACCGCCCTCCTCCCTCCCCGACGCACCGCCACGTCGCCCTCCTCCCTCCCCCACACGCCGACGCCGAGTAGATCATTGCTAATATTTAAGGTTTTAGAAATACTTGTATGTTGTATTGCTAATATTGTATGCACTTGTATGTTGTATGGATCTAGTATTGCATTTTATACTCATGCTAAATAGTTGAAAGATTAGGAGTAAATAGAGTATCATATGTTCTGTGTGCTGGCTGAACTTGAAATTTTATATATGAGTTAGCTGTTGTATGAGTATGCAATCCTCCAGAAATCATGAATTTTGGATGCCTATAAAATGTTCTGGAATTAATTTAAGTTTAGGGAATTATTGAAGCGTGTAGAGTAAAAATACTTTTGCTGCATGTAAATTACTGAACAATTTATGTGCTGATAGTGATGTTATGAAATGAATGTGTCTCTGTTTTCATAATTTTTGGAGCATGTTTGACAAACTTTTTGTTCTGGTCAACCAAAGTCAAACTGCTGAATAATTGTTTAACAGAATTGCTGAAAACTTAGAAAATCTATAACTTTAGATCCAGAAGTCCAATTGGAGTGAAACTTGTTTATGAAATTCATGAAAATTATTTTGAGAAAGCCTACAATAAAATCAAAAAGGGGATCCGGAATTATAAACATAAAAAAAATATGTGTACATGTTCCTTAAAGATGTGTATGTGTCTTTCAAATATGTGTATTAATTTTATTTCTTTGAATTGATAAGTTCGGCATCACGAGCAGAAGAATAGTTTAGTCTGTAACGTTGCTGGCTATACTTAGGCTAATATGCTTTTACGTCTATGTTCGTTTGTTACATCTAACTTCATTTCCTCATTTATTTCGTTAGCAGGAGAGTAGTTTAGTCTGTAACGTGGGTGTACATAGGCTCATATGTATATGTGTATTAAGTTTATTTCGTTAGCATGAGAATAGTTTAGTCTGTAACGCGGCTATACTTAGGAATGAAACTCTATGTTAACAGATAAACTTTGTTAACATAAACGTTTTGACATCATATCTAGCTTTATCCAAGTTATATCAACATTCATCTTATGACTTTGTTAATTTGAATTTTTCGATAAACTTGCTAGGAATGGCCTCTGACCAGGGACAAGTGCCGGAGGGAGATGGGCCCTTAAATATGAATGAAGGAGGAACGGGTAGCCTGAACCATAGCTCAACATACTATCTGAACTTACAGGATCCTGACATGGAGCAACCTGGCGTGACTGCCATGGATCAACTTGACGTCACTAACGTAGGCGAGGTAAAGTATTAGTAGATTGTGGTTCTCAAAACATTGTAGGGTCAGACGACTAATAAGAAGATCAAATTGCAGGCTCAGACATCTGATGAATGGAGGCAGTGCACAGGTCATGGTCTGAGCAAGATGCCTAAGGAACTTTATAATGTAGTGGAGCTCTCGGCAGTCGGGGAACCTGCTATACTCGAGTCATCGTTAGGGTTGTACAGAACAGCATGCGGGGTTCTTGCTAGGGATTATGTGCCCATCAGCTATAGATCATGGACTGGTCGCCAAGGTGACCAATGGGTGGTTCGCAATGACCAGAAGAACTCGCTGTGGGACAAGCTAAAAGAAGTGTTCCAGTTCCCCCAAGGGAATGAGCTGGTTGCGAAGAAACGTACACTATGTATCATGTGAACGGTATAGAAGAATTGGAAGACAACACTTAATAAGAACTATGTGAAGAAGAATGAAACGCCAAATTTTGACACGTACCCAAAGTTAAAGGAATTTTGGGAGGACTTTGTGGCGTAGAAGAATTCTGAATAAGCCCAGATAGTAACTCAAAAGAACAAGGCAAACACGGATAAGAATATTTACCCTCACACACTAAAGCATAGGTGAGTACGTGAAGAAAATACCAGCATGGGATAAGTGCGAAGAAGAACTAACCCGCAGCGGCGTCATTCCTGTGACGACAGAATTGAGCCAACGATCGAAGCACTGGTTGCTTGGGAGGGAGGCTTCTATCTCGGTTGATGGCAGCTTAAGCTTCAGAAGCGATAGAGACCAGGAAGTGTCGTGCAAAATCACAGATGTTCACGTGTAGTATTCCCAAGGCTCTTTCAGGCCACGAAGGGAGAATGATGAGCTAACAGTAGCCCTGAGTAACAAGGAGCACCCTGGTCGCACCTGAGGAGTTTGTTTGGTACTGTGGAAAGAAGGCTTCCCAGCTGACGCATGGTTGTATAGGCATCCAAAGAGAATAAGAGAAAATCAATTGGACCGTCAAATAAAAGGTACTGTGGCAAGAGCGTTAGAGGAACAGAGAGCGGAACTAGATAAGGCTGTGGAGCAAGCAGTACAGAAAGATCTTAGCTCATGACCGCTGATGAGGACATCCAATCAAGGATACAACCGCTGCCCCTTCTTCCTCTACGACCGCTACTTCGTCTACGACGTATGGAGGGATTAATCCGGAAGCAAGTCCTTTCCATCCACCTTTGCTGGACCAGCACGTCAAGAACATCCACCGAGGACAGCCCACGCGCCAAGGAAGGCCCAAGATAAAGCCCAATTCGTCGCCGAGTCCGGTTCGGCCATCCAGGAGCAGCAGTACTTCAAACGGACGCCACGGCCACATCCGAACTCCGTTTTCGACGTTTGACAACTCATTTGAAAGGTATCGAGATAACCTTTCCAATGGATCTAATCCTGAGGCCAAATTCCTCCTGGAACGAAGGGAAATCACAGAACAATCTCACAGGACAGAAATTCCAGGTGATGCGCCACCTTTCTTTTGGGCCCAAGGCCCATGTACTCTTAGGGTTCCCCCCCTCCTTTGGCCGGCGCCCCTCTCCTGGCTGCCGCACCCCTCTTGGGCGCCCCCTGGTGTGGGTACCCCTTTATATTGGGTTCTCACCCCTGTTTTTCATTTTTTAGGTTTCGTTGTGTTTTGGTAGACCCCGTGTGCATCCCTCCTCGTGTTTGCGCGTGTCGACTAGACCGCCCGAGGCGAGAAATAGAACCTCAACTTGTTTTCTTTGTTTGATTTCAATACTACCTTTTTGGTTTGCTTCATACTTTGTTCTTGCGGGTTCTCGATTTCTTGCAGGAACTACTGATCATTGGATCTTGTATCTGTGTGGATTTGGCATTGTGATTGTGAAGCTCCCATCCTGTTTGGTAGGAAGTCCTAAATTCGGTGCCATCAACACCTCCAAATCGACGTATCTTCATCCCACCGAAAGATCGGGATTGCTGCCCCCATCAACCGCCACTCGATGATAGCCCTCAGCTCTTCAGTCCCGGTGCTCGTAAGAGCAGCTGCGCAACCACAAGGATTCCTGAAGAGCTTGGACTCCATTTTCCTGTGGATGACATCATAGAACTGACACCGTGCAAGCTGCATTTGTCTGCACATGGCATTACCATCAAGGTGGCTGAGGGCAGGGCTTGGCCATGCGACTCCTCACACGTTTTGCAGTGCCGCCCGATACCATCGGGATTCGTCAGGGTCGAAGTGGACAGTGTAGCTCGCCAATACTGTAAAATGGAGGTAGAGAATCATAGTGAGGACGAAAAAACAAACTAGGAGAAAATATGCATGGATTCCTTACGTGGTGCAAGAGCTTGATTAAGTTTGGCTCGGACGATGAGGACGGCAAAAATGATGATGATAATCATCAGCCGCACTCTCCACACAGAGACCTCTTGCCCTTGTCGCCACCACACACAAAAAGCCCAACACCTCTGCCTGCACCACCTAGAAAATATCCAACTCCTCCGCCGGCACCAACGAGAAAAAGTCCAACTCCTCCGACAACATCTAAAAAGAATCGAACACCAGCACTATCTCGGCAGTTGGCATAGTCGTCTAAGAAATATCCGTCATCTGTGAAGTCAGCACAACCTCAGGAGAAATTACCAGCTGAGATGACTGAATAAGAATGGAAAAAGAAAATAAGCGCCAGCGTAACATCTCACTTCAAAAAGGTGTCATCACCTGAGAATACTAAAGTTGATGGTAATGCGCACAAGTTTTTCTTGAGTATGGGAAAATTGAAAAAGACGGGGCGAGCTTCTGAACCTTGAGAAATGTTAGACTATGAGCGCATCTCCAGACAGCAAAACTTGAAGGCTGCTAGTGCCGACACGTTGAGGTTAGAAGCTTAAGGAGATGCTGCTCAACGAGATGGTGCTCACAAGCAAGGTCTAAGGTGGAAGTTATTTATGGGGAAACCGCTGGTTGAACCAGCTCATTTAGACCACCTAGCAACATAGCTGCGGCACGTCCATCAGTGCTACATGCAGCGGTCCAATGATGGTATGGAGGTGTTCCCAGTCAGATACACAGAGTCAGATTTTCACAATGGGGATAACATCTTCTAGTTGGGTTTAGAGGAATTGTATTGTTGTACCAACAAGATGCCCTGGACGTAAATATACTCAAACTGTGGACTATGTAAGTGTCTCTATGTATATTATTATACATTCTTGTATCGTTTAATTGCATGTCTAACTTCTTTTTTATGTAGAATGGAGATACAGACATGTAGACGAAATGGCAAAGACATGTTAGCACTTCTCGATCTGGGGCTTGTCAATAAGAAAATTGTAAAGGACTCTCCATAGTATATTGAAGACTATTTATTTAATACATTCTTGGAGTTGCAATACAAAACCTCCATACTTTTACCCTATAAATTTAAGTACGTATTTTCCTACTTGTAATATCGTTTTACTATTTTTGTGTAACACGATGTGGGACTAATGGGCTACATTGACATATATGTGCAGGTTTTACTAGGTCCTCCTCATCATCGAGTTAGATGCTAGCAGGGTTTTTGTCTTGGACTCGCGAAGAAAACCAACTAATCTTTATCAAGGGTTTTTGGACATGCTGAATAGGTAAACTCGATCGTTGCGTTATTGCTCTAGTAATATTCCAATCTATTGCATTTAATTTTAATTACTATTCAAAATAATTCACAGGGCATTCGCACGATATTGCAAGAAAAGTGTTCGGTATCGTCCCTACAAGAAAGATTTTCAAATAATAATCGACTTTCCATGCATAAGGCAGGACCAGGGAAACAATTTATATGCATACTATGTATGTACAAATATACATTTAATTGTCACAGAGAGTGTGAGCTATAACGATGCCATGGTATATAATTACACATTGATGCCTACTTTTTTCATTTAACATATATCATCATTAATTAACTTTCTCATTTCTTCAAAAACAGCGCTCCAAGCTGAGAACCAATAAGTTATTACTGACAGAAATTATAGCAATTCAAGAACAGATTGCTAGATTCGTTCATGATGAGGTCATTAATCCAAACGGCGAGTTCCATGAGTAGCTTCATCGCCTCATTCCTTCGATCTCGACCCGTGACTTGCCTACTTCGACACCTTCTACTAGAGTCGGTGCAAAATTAAAGTGAATGAGATGTAGTCAAACTATATTTGTAAACAGACTATTGTAAAAACCAAATATTGTGATGCTTTAATATATTTGAATTATGATTTAACGATGCTTTATATACTATATAAATACACTATAGAAAAATATTGTATAAAAACATATAATGCAATAAAAACATTTGGTGCACGGCTTATCACTACTGGTTCTGTCCAAGAACCGGCATTGATAAATATATATCATTGCCTGTTGTTAGTTCATGCCAGCAATGATATGGAACTATCACTGCCGAATTTTGGTTTGACCTGGCAGTGATAATTCAATATCCTGCAGGTTGTAGGGCGAATCAGTAGTGATAACCATTATCACTATCGATTTCTGAGATGGCAGAGATAATCCCGAGTATCACTGCCGACCAATCACTGCCGGCTCCAATAACCAGCAGTGATGGCGTTTTGGAGCCTGCAGTGATGTACTGTTCTGTAGTAGTGAGTGACAGTTATAGGGCTGCATGTGACACCAGTTTCCTGCGTTTGTTAAGACGTAAGAATCAGCAAGTATAATCTGAATTACAAATATAAGCCAATGGCTATGAACATTAATTTGAACAAAAAATAATGGAAAATATATGGGTACGGACATGGTGTGACATTTAAAACTATGCACGAGTGAAAATTATTTAATAACAATCCTGAAAAGAAAATGTCCAAAAAAACATTTTTGTTACACTACTACTGAAGGATACAACACTATTGCTTCATTTGGCTCGGTTCATAACTTTTTAGGAAAAAACCGATTGTGATAGATAATTTGGCGAGGGTGTTAAATAATTGGTGAGGAATAATCACAATCGATTTTCAGGTTAGAACGGATTGTGATGTAGCATTGGGCACATCGCAATCGATTCTAACCACGCACATCACAACCGGTTCTTTGCTAGGAACCAATTGTGATGTTCATCGTACGTGACTCGCTAGGTTATTTATACCCTTGGGTTGAAATCTCCAGTGTTGATGTACTAGAGGCAAAAAAACCACCGCCGCCCCAGAAAACACCACATACTCTGGTTGGAAGCAATACTTGGGTGAGAAATTATGAAATCCTCGAGGATGGTTGTTAAGAGAGTAAAGTTGAAGCCCTAGCTTGAGGAGATTTTCCCTCATTTTTTCTCATTTGTAGTTTTCTTTAAAAGGTGAGCATTCCTTCAAACCCCTTCAATTTTGCACTAGGTAATTCTATATGTCGCAAAGAGAGTTTAGGTTACACTAGAATTGTGTGTATCCTATCAGATTTCACACCCTTTATTTGACAAACACAAATCTATTTATCTTTGTAGTACTCTCGTGTTAATCTGAAATTATTGTTGATGTATTATGATCAATGTTAATGTTTAGGTTGCATAAACTATGTCTCCCATTCAAGGGTGCTTGTTTATAAATATGTTGAAATGGCGTATTTATAGGCAAGCACTCTTGAATTGTCCACACTTTTTGGACAGTTCAAGGATATGTTGTTTGAGCAAGTTCCTAAACTGTGTACAACTCTATAGAAAGTTTCACTAGCATCTCTCTAGTGTTCTCCGGATACACACCTCTCTTGACTTGTTGTTAAGACGTATATTTTGAGAACAGCGGAGAGATACCTGCTGAAATTTATTTAGAGTTGTATAACAGCTTAGGAACTTGCCGAGCCACATATCCTCGAATGGGATTAGGACCTAACCTAATTAGAGATTGGGAATCATCATTGGTTTGTACTTAGTTGGTCAACAAATAGGTATTTCTTTAAGATCATTCAATTCCTCAACTTTTTAATGCTTCCACCCTTATTTTGTTTCATTGAAGTCAAAACGATTGCAAGCTTACTGCATTAGGTAATTCGATATCATTGTTGATATTTTGAATGTATGTCTCCTAAGTAGGGAATTGAAAGCTCTTAACTAGGGAAGAAGGTATGGGGAGTAAAATTATATATGTTGGCACCCGTTCTCTATTTTGTAAAGGTAATTAAATAATGTATGAATATTTGAAATAGCTAGCTTCGCTCTAGTTTTTTTTATTAATTTATTGTGCATAGTTTAATTGCAAATGGGTCATGAAGAATAGATGTATCAGAAAAGCTGTGTGTGTGCTGAATTTCAGATAGGTGTTAAGGAGTTCAAAAAAATGCAAAAGAAGACATGGTGAAGATGGGTGTAAACTTCAATATTATCCTTGCTTTGATTTTACTAATATTATTAGATTTAACAAATCAGCTCAAATTATAGACCACTTGATTTGACGTAGCTTTGTGAAGAATTACACGTGTTGGATCCATTATCGGGAGACAAGTAGTACCCATCTTGTATGCAACAAAGACATGCTGAAATCCGATCATGAGTTGCAGCGTGATATGTTTAAGGAGGACAATGTAGAGCAAATGTTGCAGGATGTGGAGAGAAATTACACGGAAAGAGAGTTTGAAAAATTTAAAAGCTTGATGGAATATGGTGCCAAACCGTTGTTCTTGGGTTGCAAAGCGGAATACACTAAGTTGGATTCTTTCCTTGCATTGTTCGAACTGAAGGCAAAACACTATTGTAAAGATAGAAGTTTTAATGTACTTTTAGTTCTTCTGTCGAATGTGGTTCCGGAGGGAAATGAGTTGCCAACAAGCATTTTTGAAGCGAAACTAGTATGTCCCATGGGAATGGAAATAGAAAGGACACATGCATGTCCAATGATTGTATCTTGTACCGTAACGCGCATAAGGAATTGCACATTTATCCAGTTTGTGGTCTACCCTGGTACAAAAAAAGGAGAGTATAATGACAAGAAGCGTAAGAACCGGGGAGACGACGGTGAAGAGGTCAACAAAGGGGGACCGGCCAAGGTATTGTAGTACTTGCCCATCATTCCTCGTTTAGAGCAGTTGTTTGCAAATTCCAAAAAGGTAAAATTATTGTGTTTGCATTATGAATCTCGAAAAGAAGATGGCAAGCTGAGACACTGTGCTGATTCAGCTCAATGGAGAAACATTGATTGGAAACATCAGGAGTTTGGTGCCGAGATGAGGAACATAAGATTTGGATTGAGTACCAATGAAATGAATCTATTTGGTAATATGAACAGTCATCATAGCACTTGGCCAGTTTTGTTGTGTATCTACAATCTCCGTCCTTAGTTGTTCATGAAGCAGAAGTATATCATGATGTCGTTACTAATCTCAGAACCTAAACAGCTAGGAAATGATATTGATTTATACCTAGAACCACTCATTGAGGAATTAGTAAAATTATGGAACGATGGGGTCGCGGTGTGGGATGCATACAAAAGAGAGAACTTCACCTTACGGGGTATAATATTTTGTACCATAAATGATTTCCTAGCGTAATTTGGCGGGCTACGGTATGAAAGGAGCCAAAGTTTGTCCTATCTGTGAAGAGGACACTGAGAGCTTGTGGTTGATGAATTCCAAGAAAACTATGTACATGTGTCACCATAGGTTTCTATCTCAAAGTTATCTATACTGTAAGATGGATGACAAATTTGATGGGAAGAGGGAAGTTCGTTCGGTCCCACAACCTATGAGTGGAAGGCAAGTATATTCACGCAAGGAGGATATCGATGTTCAGTATGGAAAGAGCCATAAATCTGTTCATTCCAAAAGCATTTGGAAGAAGAGGTCGATATTTTGGGATTTACCATACTGAGAGGAGTTAGATGTCTAGCATTGTATTGATGTCATGCACATTAAGAAGAATGTTTGCGACAGTTTGGTTGGCATCCTGCTAAACATACCTAGGAAGACCAAGGATGGTATGAATGCTCATTGCGACATGGCCTACATGGAAATCAGGCCTAAGCTTGCAGTGATTGAGGAGGATGGAAAAGTTTCTTACATCCTCGCTACATGCTACACGTTGTCCAAGAAGGAGAAAAACGACTTATGCAAGTTTCTCCAATGTATTAAAATACCATCGGGCTACTCCACAAATATTAAGAAGTTTGTGTTCATGGATGATTTGAAATTGCTTGGTATGAACTCTCACTACGGTCATGTCTTGATGACTCAAATGCTCCCTGTTGCAATCAAAAATATTCTGCCAGAGAATGCCAGGATGGCAATCACGAAGCTTTGTTATTTTTTCAATGCAATTTCTTGCAAGGTTATTGATCCCGATGTACTAGACACTTGAGATGCATTTCCCCATCGTTCTTTGACGTCATGGTCCACCTTGTTATTTACTTTATTAGAGAGATTAAGATATGTGGACCTGCATTCCTACGTTACATGTATACGTTCGAGAGGTACATGGGTATATTAAAGTCATACATGAGGAATGGGTCGAAGCCCGATGGTAGTATTATTGAAGGTTTTGGGATCAAAGAGGTTATTGAGTTCTTCGTGGACTATCTAGGTAAAAGACAAGCAATTGGTGTTCCTGTATCTCATCACAAGGGCAGACTTGATATCAAAGGAACCGTTGAGTCCACAGTTTGATATGTATTACAAAGCGTATTTGACAGTCTTACAGTATAGCGTAGAAGTTCATCCATACATCGAGCATCACAAGTTGATATTACTGGAAGAGAATCCACATATGGATGTGCTTTCCATCACACGAGAACACAACGATCGATTCCTCACATGGTTCAAAGAAAAGGCGAAGGTCTCTGTGTGTGAGGAAGTTAAATGGTTGGCTAACGGACCAAGATTTAATATACAGACATGGTAGGGATACGATATTAATGGCTACACCTTTTACGCTGAAAGTCAAGATGCAAAGAGTACTGTCCAAAACAGTGGTGTGAGCACATATGCTTTGTCCGATGACCTCTCCAAAGGAGGATTCTTAATTGCAATGAACTCCTACTACAGGATGATCCTAGAAATTTGGGAGCTCGATTACAAAATATACCAAGTTCCATTGTCCAATGTAAGTGGGTGAGACTTTCACATAGAGTGAAGGTCGGAAATAGAGGTTTTACTCTTGTGGATCTCAATAGACTCATCTACAAAGATGAACCGTTCGTCCTTGCGAAAGAAGCAAATCAAGTCTTCTACGTGTGTGATCCGGCAAATCCGAGTGTAACACCTTGGCACGACACGTGCTCTGAATGTCACCACAACATCCACAAATAGTAACAAAACTCCAATTAAACACAAATTTTAGCAAGTAGCCTAAGTAAAATCTCACATCTAAAATAAGCCATTAATCACAAACATGAGCATAATTAAATAAGAAACCACAAAACATTAATCTCGTGCATAATAACAACTAGAAAGGAATTCTAAAAATTAATTTCAGCAAGATCAACATCACATAACTAGTCCAAAGATTACACTCAATAAGTAACACAGTTTAATAGTTGGCCGATATAGCATTTAATCAACAAGACCAAATAGATCACACCCCAATGGTGAACAACGACCCATGACTGAACTAACTAATTTATTCTTTAAGGTGAAATTGCTCCAAGATAAATATTATGAAAGGGCATGAATATGAGTAACGTGGTGAAGCTAAGTCCCATTCCTACATGACGACCTCAAAGTACCTAAAACATTGAATAAGAAAGCGTGAGTCCAAAAACTTAGCAAAGTATATCATACAAGGATAAAAGACACAAAGTTAATCAACAACAAGATACAACATGTTTCAACATCCGTGCAAGTAGTGAACCTCAACAATTAGAACCACATTTTTATTCTCATGTGCAATGCAACATTCTTTCATGCTAAAAAATGCACCATTCATAGCCTATACCAGTATAGCTTGAGTGTACACCCGTTGGTGTCGCTGTAACACCCCGACATCTACGTGCCCTGAATGTCAGCTTACCAGACCTCTACACTAGTATTTAACCCACATTAACTAAAAATTTCAGCAACATCAAACATACACTTCTAGACAAAAAGCAACATCTACCAAGTATTTCCAACAACTATTGACATTAAACATAAGCTCAACAATAACAATTAACCATATTTCACCACATTTTCAGCAACCACTAACTTTAACATCTAGACAAGATATTTCAACTACAAGGTATAAAATGAAATATGACAATGGACAATAGAGAGGCACAACCCAAGTTATTTAAACAAGCCAACACCATAGATTAAACAAATAGAATAATAAATCCTTACCGGTTGCACCTACTAAATTATTTCAAGAATGAGTTTATTTATTTATTCATTAATTAAGCATGTTCTAGAATGCTAAACATTATGATGACAGTGGAGCAATTGATATGTGTCGTGTCTGTGAACCTCCCATTCCTGTCATGCCAGTCTCATAGTACCTAAAATATTAAGTAAACAAGCGTGAGTCTAAGACTCAGCAAAGTGCATCATACAACAATAACAACACATGTAAATAACCATTGAATAAAATAAATCATGTCATGTTATCCATACATAAAGTAGAACAAATCAATTCAAATCTCTTCATCCGCTTCATTCATGCAATGCATCATGCTTTATACTCAAATGTATCTCTTTTACTCTTTACTTATACCGGTATAGCTGAGTGTACATCCGTCGGTGTCACACTCTCCCTTCCATCCCAATGGAGGGGTCTACGAAGTAGGACTTACTCCCATCCACATCCCGTGGAGGGGCCTACCGTAGTAGGATTTTCGTGCCCAACACAAGTGGTCACAAAGGCCCACATGGTTCACCTCTTCCATCATGTATGCACATATGCAAATGACATGAATAGTTTGCAAGTTGCATCTTTTCCAATAATAACAAAAATATAAACATAAGCATTATTATTGTCCCAAACACAATCATGCATAAAAACAATGGTAACGAGGCATATCAAACATTTAGGCCAGCTATATAGCAATCCTCATTCGAACTTCGAGCCAACTATAACCATCAACATATTCTATACACTTGCCTTTATCCACGAGGAGCGGAGTGGCGCGATGTTGAGGCCACTCCCGAACTCACACCTCCTAAAATAAATTGCATATATCTCAAAACAATACAATCACAGCATAGATACAAATATAGCGACGTCGAACCTACCACAACCCTAATTTTTAACTTCCACAAACGACGGATAAAACAACACCTTTGCTGTCCCGTTGGTCTAAAGGATATAAGTACTACCCAAGAGCCCAAACAAAGGGAACCAAGAACTTTATAAAAACTACACAAGAATACCTACAATATTCTAGTTACCCATCATTTTTAAAGACTACATCAAAACCCTCGAATTCGACCTAGAAAACCAATCTGTCGTCAACTTGGATAGCAGACTTCACAATTTCGTAACTATTTTTATACAACTACAAATTAAGCAAACGATGACATTTTTTATATCTACATGAAATTTCCTGGATAATCTATAGTTAATGAAATAATTTAATTCGGCCATTAAGTAGCCCTAATTTGCTAATTACTGTGGCTACTGGTAACAGGCACACATTCTGGATAGCAGAGCTTCAAATGGCCATAACTTTTAAACCGCTTAATGAAACTTCATGTTCTTGGTCTATAATTAAACTTAAGACAATAATCTACATTTTTGACAACTACCAACCCCTCAGAATATTCATTCACCACAACGATCTCCTCAATATGCACACAGGTACTAGGCTCATCTGCAATAGCCATCAAGGTCCCTGACCTCAGCATATGACGACTAGGAAACAAATTGGCCAGCACCAAAAGGGAATTAGCTAGTGCATTGCTCTGAAAGACCAACTGAACTCCTGACAGAGCCTACAAGGTAACTGTATTCCAAAAGCAGCAAATTTTGGCATGGTATTGTTGCAACCAATCTGTACCCAATATAACATCAAAAGGACTCAATGAATCACCATGAGATTTGCAATGAACTCCTCATCATTAATGGTAATGGTGCAACCCGGACAAACCATAGAACTAGCAAAGGGGCCACCCGGAGAGCTAACAACCGCAGACTTAGCAAAATGCTACATCCCCAACTTTACCCTTCTAGAAAACTCAATTGACATAAAAGAGTAGGATTCTTCTGAATTGAAAAGAACAAATGCTTCATGAGAATCCACAATCAAAGTACCTACCACCACGACCGGATGCCTAGTAAACTCAGAGGATGGCATGGCATACATTGCTGGTGGCGCCAGGGCGGTGAGAGCCCTGACACCCTACTGTGGTGGCACTAGAACTGGACGCGGTGCAGTGATCAAAGGAGAAGCCGACGGCTGGGGGTGCCTAAAAAACCCGCAGGTAGCGTCCAGGATGAAGGATGCAGAAGAGCAGGAGTAGCAACCAACATTTGGAATGACCCTCTAGAAGAAGCAACTACAGGCGAGGTAGTTGACATCGGTTCCCACTTGAAGATGCTATGGATTTCTTTCAGCACACACGCTCCATATGACCAGGCCAGCCACAGCGATGGCACTTCCCGATCCAAGAACACTTACCAGCGCGGTGCTCACCACCACACTTGAAGCAAATCATGCCCTGCCCAGGAACGGACGGAAAGCTGAAGTCATCGATGAAGGACGGGGTGCTGATGAGGATGGCGGCCGAGACTGCTTCGCCTTGGCCATAGATGGGGAACACTGTCCCCCTTGAACTTCTTGGAAGAAGTTCACTAAAAAGACGAACCTCCCTCACCATAACTCCTCTTCTTGTCACCACGAAAAGCTACCGAAACTCCTAAACCACCATGGTTTTTGCTTATCCCTAGTGAGCTCCAACCTCTAAACAAAGGTCTCCGACATAGCTGGGGCAACCACAAGAACAGCTACAGGGGGAACCGCAACTGCAGGAGCTGTTCGAACCTGTTAGCGGAGCTCCAGCACCTCTCGCTGCAAGGCCTGCAAAAAGGCTAGAGACGCAGCCTCAACTCCCACCGTAGACTACCCAGCAGAAATAGCTCCCTAGACTAGCTCTTGGTTGTTGAGCAAGTCGCTTCCCTTAGAGACTGACTCATAAACCTCTTGTGATGAAAGTCTACGACCTCCACCATGACCACGACCTCCACTGCCATGGCAACTACGACCTCTACCCCTTGGCATAGCTACACCCCAAAATAAACACATTCATACAATCAGATCATACATAAAAATTACATTATGCATTATCATATTCACATTCATCATCATAACTCAAATGAAACATTTAAGCTCAATGCTATGATTTACCGTACCCTTCCTACTGTGCACCAAATTGTGTCAAATTTTAAGGTTTTTGCCTATGGCAAGATTTTAAAGAGTGAGTACCTAAGCCATGTTTCGAATTTCACAAAGCCAAATTTTAATTCACACTAAAATAGTTTACTAAATTCATACACCACGGACCTAAATCCCTCTCTGATACCAACTGTAACACCCCAGCATCCATGTGACCTGAATGTCACCTTACTAGGCCTTTTACACTAGTATTTAACCCATATTAACTAAAAATTTCAGCAACATCATACATACACTTCTAGACAAAAAGCAACATCTACCAAGTATTTACAACAAATATTGACATTAAACATAACCTCAACAATAACAATTAACCATATTTCACCACATTTTCAGCAACCACCAACTTTAACATCTAGACAAGATATTTCAACTACAAGCATAAAATGAAGTACGACAACGGACAATAGAGAGGCACAACCAAAGTTATTTAAACAAGCCACAACCATAACTTAAACAAATAGAATAATAAATCCTTACAGGTTGCACCTACTAAATTATTCCAAGAATGAGTTTATTTATTTATTAACTAAGTATGTTCCGGAATGCTAAAAATTATGATGATAGTGGAGCAATTGACATGTGTCGTGTCTGTACTACTCCCATTCCCGTCATGCTCGTCTCAAAGTACATAAAACATTAAGCAAATAAGCGTGAGTCTAAGACTCGGTAAAGTGCATCATACAACAATAACAACACATTTAAATAACTATTGAATAAAATACATCATGTTATGTGATCCATACATAAAGGAGAACTAATCAATTCCAATATCTTCATTCACTTCATTCATGCAATGCAACATGCTTTATGCTCAAATGCAACTCTTTGCTTATACTGGTGTAGCTGAGTGTACACCCGTCGGTGTCACACTCTCCCTTCCATCCAAGTGGAGGGGCTTACGAAGTAGGTCTTACTCTCATCCACATCTCGTGGAGGGGCCTACTATAGTAGGACTTTCGTGCCTACCACAAGTTGGTCACAGAGGCCCACGCAGGTCACCTCTTTCATCACGTATGCACATATGCAAATGACATGAATAGTTTGCAAGTTGCATCTTTTCCAATAATAACAAAACCACAAACATAAACATTATCATTGTCCCAAACACAATCATGTGTAAAAACAATGGTAATGAGTCATATCAAACATTTAAGCCAGCCAGGTAGCACTCCTCATTTGAACTTCAAGCCAACTATAACCATCGACATATTCTATACACTAGCCTTTACCCATGAGGAGCGGAGTGGCACGAGGTTGATGCCACTCCCGAACTCACACCTCCTGAAATAAATTTCATATATCTCAAAACATTGCAATCACAGCATAGATACAAACATAGCAATGTCGAACCTACCACAACCCTAATTTTTAACTTCCATAAATGACGGACAAAACCACACCTTTGCTGTCCTGTTAGTCTAAAGGCTATAAGTCCTACCCCAAGAGCCCAAACAAAAAGAACCAAGAAATTTATAAAAACTATACAAGAATACCTACAATATTCTAGTTACCCAATGACTACATCAAAACCCTCGAATTCGACCCAGAAAACCAATCTCTCGTCAACCTGGACAGCAGCCTTCATAATTTCATAACTATTTTTATACAACACCAAATTAAGCAATCGATGACATTTTTGAAATCTAGAGGACATTTCATAGCTATCCCTAGTTATTGAAATAATTTTATTCGGCTTCTAATTAGCCCTAATTTGCTAATTACCACGGCTGCTTCTAACAGGCACAGATTCTAGACAGCAGAGCTTGAAGTGGCCATAACGTTTAAACCGATTAACGAAAATTTGTGTTCTTGGTCTTTAATTAAACTTAAGACAATAATCTACAATGTTTACAGCTACCAACCCCTCCAAAACAGAGTAAAAGTGCCACAAAACGCTGCCCTAAATTGCTGACAACTCTGGACGAGATCAAAATTTGCCCCTCACAAGGATTCCCCCCAACCATCCTATTCACAGCACTAAAGATAGGAAAAACTAACATGACATTCCCACAAATACAGAACCAAATCCACACATTCTCAGAAATCTACGAGCATTATTCCTTCCCGCAGAACCGCGAAACAACATCAAAAACGGTACCCCCTCGTCTAACGTGCACTCTCCACCCCTCCTATCAAATCAAATCCACTCAGAGCAGGCAGGTACTCGATTGAAAGGAGCCATGAAGAAGCCCAGAATGCACATGAGTAGAGAGAAGGGCGCACGGCCAGGAGGGGGAGGCGTGCTGCAGGTGGGGGGGAAAAGGCTAGGGTTTGGTTGGTGCTGCCTCCATGGGCTAAAAACCCACCACTAAAAGCTCACATGCAGGCCTGCTAAGCCCAAAATAGCCCACAGTTGCTATCTAGTCTTTAAAAGCCCACAAACGGCCCAAAAACAGCTCCACGTGGCCTAACTACTGCCCACAAAACCCCAAATTTCAGCCCAAAATAGCAAAAAAATAAATTTTGGATATTACAGTCGCACCCTTTCATGCCCTACCATCCCAATGGAGGGGCCTACAAGTAGGTCTCACTCCCATCTATTCCCGTGGATGGGTCTACTTGGTAGGTCTTACAAAAGTACACTCCGGATTAGTCATATGACTTTCTCACTGACCTGGCTCGAATTCTTTTCTTGTCATGAATGCAAATGATGCAACATATTATTCCAATTCTATATTTGCCATGTAACCATACTAATCAATGACCATACACAGCATGTGTTCAACCATCATATAAATATCTCGATCATAATATGATAGCAATAACATATTTCATAAATAAATTCAGCAAGATAGCAACTTATTCATTTAACCCGAAGTTCATCTCAACCATCTTCGGTTGTACAATATACTTGCCTCTTTACCATGAGAAGAGGAGGATCGTGAGCTTGACGCCACATACGGAATCACACCACCTACAGCAAACAAACCTCCTCAAAAACATGCCACAATAGTACATACGCCAAATAAAACCATAGCGCAACAACACACCAAACCCCGAGTTAAAATCTCCTTCTCGACAACCAATTAACCCCTTACTTTCCTATCAGTCGGAATTCCATAATTTTTAGCTCGAAGCCCAAAAAATAGGAACACATAAACAATATAAAAGTTATCCATCTTATTTGATGACTACATCTAATCCCACAAATTCAACTCAGAAAACCGAGTTGTCGTCAACCAGGACAGCAGATTTCACAATTTCGTAACTATTTTTATACAACTTCAAATTACACAAACGATGACATTTTTGAAATCTACAAGAAGAATCCTAGCTTTCTCTAATTATTGAAATAATTTATTTTGGCCTCTAAATAGCCCTAATTTGCAAATTTACCGCGGCTGCTGCCAGCAACGACAGTTTCTAGACAGTAGGGCTTCAAATCGGCATAAATTTCACACCACTGAACCAAATTTTATGTTCGTAGTCTCTAATTAAAGTTAGAGACAATAATCGACATCTTTCACAACAACCAACCCCTCCAAAATAGAACAAAAGTGCCACAAAACGCTGCCCTGAAAACGCAGTCAGCACTGCACGAGATCAAAAATCGCCCCGCACATGGATTTCCCCCAAATCAACCTAATCATAGTACTAAAGTAGGGAAAAGTAACATACATCCCCAAAATTACAGAATCAAATACACCCACCCTCAGAAATCAATGAGAATTATACCTTCCCGTAGAACCACAAAACAACATCGAAAATGAGATCCTTCCATCGAATCACGTAACTTACACCCCACCTAGGAAATCCACACCACCAGGGTAGGCAAGGGCTTGGCTGGAAGGAGCCAAGAGGGAGCCAGAAGGATCGGCCAGGGGGTGCATGGCCAAGGGACGAGTAGGGTGGTTTGTGCAGCAAGGAAAGATGGGAGGGGATGGGCTAGGGTTAGGGCTATTCCCCCTCGCTCTTGGGCCAAAACCAGCCTCTAGCATCCCACGAATAGCCCTCTACAGCTATTCAACCACCAACGGCCAACAAATAGCCCAAAAACGCTAGCCAGACTTTGCCCCGACAAGAGGAACCTTAAATATATCTCGCTAACCTCCCTGAGCTATCACGCAGAGGTTACACGTCGTCCTTCATGGCAAGAGGTTGATCGTTGGAGTTGAAAATGTCATACATGAAGAAGATTACAATAAATTCGTTGAAATACCTCCGTTTGTAGATGGGGCATGTCTTAGCGGTGATGATGACACACATGGAACAAATTACATGCGCGTAGATTATAAAGAATGGTTTTAATGTAAATAAATGGACCACTTCATGGTTTATTCATTTTAATGGCCATTACTGTTCAAGAGGTCCATTTTATTGTGTCATTTATTTGGGTAAAGTTGTAAGATTGCCATGTGACATGGAAGATTGTGACATACATGAGATGAATGCTAGCTTTGCTTTTCAATGCCACTTGAGCTGTTTATTCATTCAATTATGATTATTTAATTAATTCACATCATATCATATTTTTTTTTACCGTTGTGGACAATTGTTGATAATCTCGTAGTTCCATTATATATGTATAAAAGAAGATGAACTAGATGCTTGTTTTGGTACTAAAAATACATGAATATATTTCTCATAATATTGGTAATATAAAAAAAATAATTTCAAAATAAATGATTTTTTAGCCCAAAATCTAGTTACTAGTATCTTGTTTTGGATTAAACTTATATTTTTGTTAGAATTAATTGTTAAAATGATTTTCAAAATAGCTCCACAACGAAAAACATAGAGTTGGTCATTCTTAACAATTCTCGTATTCAAAAGATATTCAAAAGACCAACCTATGAAAAGTTATTTGATTTTGATACTAGCCTAAAAACTACTCTTGACCTATATTGGTCATATTCTAGCATATTCTGGGTTTTGGAATTTGATTTGGATTTCTTTGTATTTCTTGCCTTGAACTAGTATTCCAATCACATATAAAGCCATAAAAGTTCAAATCTCCATGAAATCCAAGTGGAATTGCATTTTGAGTCTTTGATGGAAATTCAATCTCTCTTCATGCGTACAAAGCGTATTTTGCCATATCTTTTGAAAGAAAATTCATTTCTAGAAATTTTCAAATAAGTTTGACTTTATTTGAAAAAGTTTTGACTTTTCTACTCATTAAACAAAAATCATGCCTACAAAGTGAAATTTATCATATCTTTTGAATGGGGACTCGTTTTTCAAAAATTATTTTTGCAAAACTTTTTGGTATTCCAAAGTATGTTTGTACAAACTTCCAAAAAATTTCAACTATATTTAAAAAAGTTTTGGCCTTTTCTCTCTTTGATTAAATGCTAAAAGTTCAGACTTTTGCATGGTTTTCTTCTGATTTCTAATTTTTGTATCTCCAAATCAGATCATAATTTGAGGAGACCATCTTTGTGAGATTTGATGCTACATAGTTGGTCTTTAGTGCCAAATTTTATCAGATTAATTTGAGCTTTTCTCACTAGCTTTTCAACTCCCTTTTGTAGCCCAAATGGAATGACAAAAAACAGAAACCCTTGTATATCATAATCGATTCCTAGTGGAAACCGATTGTGATGTACAATTATCATAATTGGTTCTAACTAGGAACAGATTGTGATGATGATTTGTATTTGTATCAGTTTCCATTTAAAACTGATTGTGATGATGATTTGTTTTTATATCAATTTCCATGTAAAACCGACTGTGATTACGATTTACATCACAATCGATTCAGATGAAAACTGATTGTGATGAGGTAGGATGCTCCATTTAACCAGCATGATCTCCATTCTTTGCCCCAAGTTCCATTCTTCCTCTCCATTATTCCTAGCCCTGAGTTCCACTCTTCCTCTCCACGCCCTATTGGGACCCGAATATGCAAATCCAGATCCTCTATGTATTCTGCACTAGTCCAAGATCATGCTAGTGCACATAGCCTTAACATAGATAAATATCATAATCATACATAGTGGAAAAGTAATAAAAGACTTCATCTATATAAATATAACCTTATATTAATACGCCACACAGGGCTAAGACTAAGAAATAAATAAAACTGCAGCAGAAATAAATTATTCATAGCAACCCCTAAATTTGCCATAGGCAACTTACAAGGTTCGCTAGTTGATCGCCTCCTCCTGGTACTACTCGTAAGCCGGGGTAGACTCTTCTCCAACTGGTGATTTGTTATTGCATGTGGTGAGTACATAAAGCACTCAACAAGTTGTGCACAGAATGCAATTCTATTATATCTATATGCATGGCTTATTCCAATGAATGGCTGGATTGGCTGTTTTGTAATAAAGTAGCATTTATAAATAATACAATAAATAGATTGAAATGACAGTAAAACAAAGAATAACAATAATTAATTTCTAAGTTATTTCTCAAATAAACTAACTCATAACCATAAGTCAATCTCCATACTTTCATAGGCATACTGCCTCCATTCTCAAGTAAATTTTATTAAAAATCTAACCCTTGACTGTAATTCCTGAGCATTGCTCAGTACCATGAGCACGGCTATTCGAATAAGTTTGACACTCACCTGAGGTTATACACTTCACCCACAAGATATAAGCATATCACCACAAAGGTAAGTGATCATAACAAAGCCTTTACAATGCTCTATCTAAACCTAGAAATGCCCGCTGAGGTTTCAACATTGATGGGACTGGTTACCACAATCATGGCCCCTTTTGCATCATGCGAGTCTACCCATGCACCCAGAACCCACACCACCATGACAGTACTAAAATCTAGACATTAAAAATTAATCAGCTAGGTATGTCCCATACCAGAAATGTGGTTGTATGATTAGCTCAGTTCAAATGGTTCCTTAATTGACCAAGGCAAGACTTCCCAAAAATTCACAATAACTATTGTCCCACAATAAATCACAACTCTTGCCACTTGCCTCGATCTAAATCATTTTACCACCCAAGTTGATTACCATGCACCACACGCCATCAACAACATCAACAACCACTACTACAAAAGGGGTTATATTAGACACGTCATTACTAACGGTTTTTATAAAAACCGTGTGCAATGAGTCTCGGATATATCACAGATGGTTTTGGTTAAAACTGTCTATGATCAAGGGCACGTCACATACGGTTTTGTCCAAAAACCGTCTGTGTTGAGGGGGAAAACATCACAGACGGGTTTTGGCTAAAACTGTTTGTGACGAGGTGCCCATCATAGATGGTTTGAGCTAAAAACCATTTGTGATGAGGGGGAGAGCATCACAGATGGTTTTTGGCTAAAACCGTTTGTGAGAGGGCTACATCACAGACGGTTTTAGCTAAAAAACCGTCTGTGATGACTATTTCTAAGTAAATAAGAATAGAGAGCCTCGACCTCCACTTAATTTTTAGGGTGTCCCGAGCTATTTTTGAGGTGGCTGTGATTGAGAGGCGATCTAGTGGAATGAGACCCATGATTTGGAGGTGTAATTGTAGATGCTTGTGCTCTAGGTCATCTACGGTTAGTAATTGGTTCAAATTTGCATTGTATTTAAGATCTAGCTTGGTAAAGAGGGAAATGAAGCTGGTTTCTAAATCTAGCTAGCTTGGTGTAGATCCATTTGTTCTCTGTGATGTAAAGTAGTAACTTGTTCAGATTTGAATTATATTTAAGATCTAGCTTGGTAAAGAGGGAAATGAAGCTAGTTAATTTCTAGATCTAGCTTAGCGTAGATCTCTGTGATGTAAAGTAGTAATTGGTTCTAATTGTATTATACTCAATATGTAGATAGTTACTTAAAGGAGGTGACCTAGGCTAATAATGGGTTGTAATAGCATAATATTCATGGTATATACGTCTAGCTTGGTAAAGTGGCAATTGAAGATGGTTTTGATTTAGCTTGGTGTAGATCCATTTGTTCTATTTGATCTAAAGTAGTAATTGGTTCTAATTGCATTATACTCAAGATGTAGCTAGCTATGTAAACAAAGAATTGAAGATGCTGAGTTTAAATGTAACATACATATGTTTATATATCCATTCATTCTTTTTGATGTTAGGAGCTATATAAGTTAATCGGCAAGTTTAAAAGTAGCTTATATGTAGCATTTGTGTGCATGTGCACTCGTAGTGTACTTAATTCATTATTTAACACCTATTGTTATATATGTAGCGTAGATGGACCGAAGCTGGATGTACGCTGAGAACCATGCGAGTGCTAAGTACATTAATAGCGTTTTCGCTTTTAGAAGAGTTGCAACGGAAGATATGTTGAACAACGGGGAGGAATTTATGCCTTGTCCATGCATTGACTGCGAGAATCTGAGGATGTTTCGAAACCCAGCGTAGATCAAATCATACTTGATTCTACGAGGTTTCAAAAGGGGGTATACATGTTGGACCAGTCATGGTGAAGAGCAGATTATCCAGGGAGCAAGTAGTACTAACATCGTCGACGAAGTCAACGATACTCCGGATGATATCGACTGTGCTTTCGATGAGGATAGGTTTCACGATGACAATCTGGATCATATGCAGCGTGATGCAGAAGGGAACCGTGATGAGTGGGAGTATGTAAAATTTTGAGGCTTGATGGACGACTCGGAGAAACCTTTCTTCACAGGCTGCAATTCCAAATAGGCAAGGTTGTCATCTGTGCTGGAACTGCTAAAATTAAAGGCAAGTAACGGTTGGTCCGACAAGAGTTTCACGACGCTGTTAGGTCTGTTAGTAGACATTTTCAGAGGGAAACGAGTTGCCGACAACTACCTACAAAGCCAAGAAGGTTCTTTGTCCCTTGGGAATGGAAGTAGAAAGAATACATGCTTGTCCGAACGAGTGTATCCTCAACCACAAAGAGTACACAAACTTGCATGTATGTCCAGTGTGCAACGCATCCCGGTACAAGCGTAAAGATGGATAAGATGATGATAACGAGGGCATCGAGGTGAAGAAAGGACCTCCTTAGCCCAAAGGAGGCAAAATTGCTTCGGTGGCACTCGGATGAGTGTAAGAACGACAAAATGCTAAGGCACCCTACTGATTCCACCAAGTGAAGAAACATCGATAGAAGCTTTTAGGAATTCGCTCTGGATCTGAGGAATATAAGGTTTAGATTGAGTACGGATGGAATGAATCCTTTTGGTAACATGAGCAGCCGTCATAGCACTTGGCCCATGAATCTCTGTATCTACAACCTTCCTCCTTGGTTGTTTATGAAGCGGAAGTACATTTTACTGTCTATACTTATCCAAGGCCTGAAGCAACCTGGGAACGATATTGATGTGTCCCTAGCACCATTGGTGGAAGATCTGAAAATGTTGTGGACTGCTGGGGTACAAGTATGGGATGCTCACAAACGAGAGTACTTCACTTTGTACTGCCTTTTGTTCTACACCATAAATGATTATCCTGCCCTTGCTAACCTGTCAGGCCAGAGTACAAAAGGAGCCAAAGCATGTACTCACTGCTTAAATGACACTGAGAGTGTGTGTCTGAATCACTCGTGCAAAACCGTGTCTATGCGTCACCGTAGGTTCCTCCGGAGGAATCACCCATACTGCAAGATGAAGAAACACTTCAACAGAACGAACGAAGATGTTTTAGCTCCAAAGCCTTTAAGCGGGATAGATGTTCTTGGTATGGTTAAGAACTTGGATGTTGCGCTTGGAAAGGGATGTAAATTGAGGACCCGTGAGAAGAGTAAGTGGAAGAAGAGATCAATATTTTGGGACCTACCTTATTGGAAGCACCTAGAAGTTTGGCACTGCCTCGACGTCACGCATGTAGGAAAGAATGTCTATGATAGCTTGATTGGTCTCTTACTAAACATTAAGGGCAAAACAAAGGACGGTATCAATGCACCGCTTGACTTGGTCCGTATGGGTATCAGACCTGAGTTAGCACCAAAACAGATCGGCAAAGGCCGAACGTACTGCGAACCTGCTTGTTACACCCTGTCCAAGGCCGAGAGAATTGAACTATGCCAGTGCTTGCATTGTGTGAAAGTTCCATCTGGTTACTCCTCCAACAAGAAGAGACTTGTTTCGATGCAAGATTTGAGTTTGACTAGTATGAAGTCTCAAGATTGCCATATGCTTATGACATAGATGCTCCCTGTGGAAATTAGAAGTATTTTTTCGAGCAAGGTCTGGGAGACAATCACAAGGCTGTGTTATTTATCTAACACATTTGCTCAGAAGGTCATCGATCCTGAAGGACTAGATGTGGTAATGACTCTATGTAATCTTGAGATGTATTTCCCTTCGTCGTTTTTGGATATCATGGTCCATCTCATTGTTCATATTGTGAGGAAGATAAAGATGTGTGGGCTCGTGTTCCTATGTAGCATGTACCCGTTCAAGAGGTACATGAGAATTCTCAAGTCCTACGTACGGAATCGATCTCGACCGAAGGGTAGAATTGTTGAAAGTTATGCAACTGAAGAGGTCGTCGAATTCTATGTGGATTACATGGCTCAGGTCGAACCGATAGGTGTGCCTCGACCCCGCCATGAGGGGAAGCTCCAGGGTATCGAGACCATCAAAAGGAAAGCAATCACACCTGATCCAACAACGTGCACTAAAGCCCATTTCACGGTTTTGCAACACATGGCTGTTGTGGCCCCGTATATCGACGAGCACCAGAACTAGCTACGGCAAGAGAATCCGTCATCGCACGAGTCCTGGATCATCAGACAAAATAACCTTTAGTTCAACAGATGGTTGAAGGAGCGACAACCCATCACTGGAAGCTCGTCAGGTCATACGTTAACATGGTTGGCAAAAGGTCCAACATTTATAGTTGTAACATTGAAAGGATACGACTTAAATGGGTACACATTTGACATAAGAGATCAGGACATGAAGAGCACAAACAAGAATAGCGGTGTTCGCATAGATGCGCTCAATACCGCTCGGTCGACTAGGAGCTCGTACTATGGGTTCATTGAGGAAATTTGGGAGCTCGACTACATACTATTCAAGAATCCCTTATTTCGGTGCCGTTGGGTTAACCTACAGTACGTGAAGGTTGACAAGTACGATTTCACTACTGTGGACCTCGAACGTGTTGGATACCAAGACAAACCATTTGTTCTCGCTAACCAAGTTGTTCAAGTCTTCTATGTAACCGACCCGTCCAACAAGAAGCGCCACGTGGTTCTTCAGGAAAAAGAGGAGGATTGTCGGAGTTAAGAATGTGGTAGATGAGGAAGAATACAATCAGTTTGACTAGTTGCCTCCTATCGGTGCTAGCATCGCAGTCCAGGAAGAACAACATGACAAAGCTAGCTACACCTATGTCGACAATCGTGAAGGGCTAATTTTTATATAGAAGAATAAGCAAGTGGAGTTATGATTAGGTCGTCATGTTTATTTCAAGTGTAGATGTATGTGTTACAATTACTGAGATGTATGTGTTACAATTAATTATAATTAATGAGATGTATTTATTATATTTAATTATTAACTTGAGGAAAAATTAACTTGGGTTAAGAAAATAACTTGATCAAAATTAAGAAATTAACTTTAGTAAAAAATTAATTTGGTAGTACATGGAAATTATAAACTTTAATTGTTTGTATTGCATGTACATATTATAAACAACTTAAAATAGGCTTAAAAACCCACTTAATAAAAAACAAGAAAAAAATGTACATAAAAAAACAACTTTACAATAAACAACATTTAAAAAATGTGAAAATTAGTATGACAGAAGGTTCTAATATTGAACCGTCTGTGATGACACTCATCACAGACGGTTCAATATTAGAACCGTTTGTGATGCCTCTGTCCAGGTCCACCTGCCCCTCTGTCCCACCACGGTGCACTGGCCCTTTCTGCCCCTGTCCCAGCCATAGTCCACAGACTCTTCATCTCTGATCAGCGATGCACAAAAAAATTATCTTCCCTAGGGTTCGAACCCAATACCTCACGTACACAAACCAAGCCAGTTGCCAACTGAGCAAAGAATTACACTTGTGTAGTGTGATGCACATTGTGTATAAGAGCTAGACCAATCTTCACAGACAGTTCCGGGCTTGAACCGTCTGTGAATATCATCTTCACAGGCAGTTCAAGCCCAGAACCATCTGTGATAACGCGGCCCAGACTTAATCGTCGTCCTCCCCAACTCCCCTCAACCCTAGCCCCAACTCTTCGCAACCCTAGCGCTGAAGTTTGCAACCCACACCCGCGGCCTTCTCCGGCGGCGCTCTCACCCACACCCACGTCTTTTTTCGACGATGCCCTCCCCCACGCCCCTACTCAGTGGCGCCCTCCCCAGCATCCTCTCCCTCTTGCCGACGCCCACCCCACGCCCTCTCCCTCTCAGTGACGCCCTCCTCAGCACCCTCTACCCCTCGGCGGTGCCCACTCCCGCACTCTCTCCCTCTCGACAACGCCCTCCCCAGCTCCCTCCCCCACGCCCGCCTCGGCGACGCCCTCCCTCACCCCTCCCCATCGACAGCACATCTGTAAGCACACAAAAAAGGTTAGTACTCAAGGCGATCGCCTCTGCCCCCTTCTTTTTTCTATAGATCTAGGTTAGATGGGATTAATATATAGATGAGTGCTCCTGGGGCCTCTAGAAAATGTTCACTAGATGAAAGTGTTTCTAGTGAAGCTGGATCTAAATGCCCTTTGGTCAAGAAAGAAGCATAATAGATTTCTATGGATAAAACATTTCATTTCATCTAAATGCTCAGGGTATACAAGTAAATTGCAAAAGAGAGTATTACTCAGTGAACTTACAGTAGGGGACAATAGTGAAGAAGATTAAAAACCTAATGAGTGTACACACCCATCAATGCAAAACAAGAGTACTACATAGTGCTTTCCAGGTCAGAAACATACTGAAAACTTCGAGTTTGTTTTCCATCACCATAAACTGTCATTTGTTGTCTATGGAGTGCCTGCGAGAATAATTATGCGACTATAAAACTGGGCCTTTACATGAAGTGCGGTGGCTAAAAATAGTAATCCACAATAAGTGACAAACAAACCTGTGCAACAAAATTGCTAACCATGTGCCCATCATCTAGGCACATACAAGGGCCATATGTATTAAAAATGCCAGCAATGCACACCTGTACATATGTTAGTAAGCAAAAGATTGTAGAGAAGTGATAGTAATTAAGATATTGTGGTCATATAATCCTGCATTAAGGTTGTATAGAACTTGTTAATGTAAAAGGTATTTTAACTATTTCTTGTCTCATGAATAATAATATTATAATTCGAATAAAAGGTAATGAACTCTGTAGTGATAAATAGGAAAATCTGAATGGCTCTATGAGCTTACATAACAATCTTTTTCTCATGATAGCATAATCCCCCAGTAAGTCTCCTTCTGTCGATGCTCAAGTGGATCACCATGAACTTCACTTGTGCTAGTCAATAAGACGTTTTTCTACTTGATGAACTTGTTTACTGCTTTATGGTTTCTAATCTCATATTCTGTGCTCCTTAGCTTATTACATTTCCTATCCAGTCCATGGAAAATCACCATTATTGATATTTCCATGTGCTAATGTTGTGCTAATTGTTTCACCAATAGTTTCTTTCGTTGCTCTGTTATAAAATCTTCTGATGATTAGCATGCTATTTTGAACTTTGCTTCTCTTAACTAACCTTCTCTTAACCATGCTTCCTTCTCGTTGCTCAGTAATGATAATAGGTGAAGTAATGATCATAACAGTTAATTTTGCGAGTTTGGCCTTGAACTGGTAGCCTTGCTAAATAATGATATTTGGGTTATTTGATGAATATAACAATTAATGATGTGAATAAGGCCTTGAATCAATAGTCTTACATGGTAGGAAGCTTTGATCTATTTCACTGTTTTGTCTGATCAACATTCAAGCCTGTTATTGTATTGTTTAGCACCTGTCAGTATTACTTTGTTGCTTTTATTCTGATCTGCTAGCTATTGGATAGTATGTAGCATACTGATAGACCTGTTTAACCTGTTCATTAAGATTCTGTTATAACAGTGAATTCAATTATGAATTCTTTATTGTGCAAGTTAAGGTGGTAAGGGTTCGAGGCCTAATTCGCTGAATTAATTTGTTTAGCCCATTTGTGATTGAGGTTGAAGATTTAAATCTTCAATTAAACCCAAAATCTGAGAGCACCACAAACAAATTCACATCAATTATCAATGCTAAGTAATCAATAAAATAGTAATTGCTTACTTGTCAATTCTTTAATGTATGATAAGGTGGTAAGGGTTCAAGGCCATACTTGCTTAATTGATTGTTTAGCCCATTTGTGATTGAGATTGTAGATTCAAAATCTTCAAACTTGTCCGATTTCTGAAAGCCCCATAAACAACTCTTAACCTACCTTCTCTTAAATTTGCCTCTCTTAACTTTCCTTCTCTTAAATTTACTTTATTTCCTCTTCCGTGAGCCTCTGAGTTGTTGATTTACCAACTTCCCTATTATGTGATCTTCATTACAAGATGGCGTCCCCTCATTCCTTGATGCAAAATGGATCTGATGAGGTGCCCAACATAGGAAATTAGAGGTGCGGTCTGAGAGGGCTTAGTAAAAGTCCTCAGAGCCGATACACCATCACAGCGGTCGATCCGCATAATGGGCCCCTACCACCCCTTCTAAAGCTGCGCCAGCTTTCCGAACATTGTGCGGGATCGTTGGACGTGAAATGATCCCCATCACCTATCCATCATGGAAGACACTGACAGATGAGGAGTGTGATTGCCTGGTGACAGAAATATTCACTTCGTTTGAGCTCCCACAAGATGCCATGCCCGCGCTGTGACGGTATGCATTGCTAGTGGCGGGAAAGACATAGAAGAACTTCAAGAGCGTCCTCGTCACTAATTACGTGAATAAGAAAATGACTCAGTTCCAGAAGTACAGGTTTATCACTGAAGACGTGTGGGAACGATTTGTTGAGTTGAAGACAACGGAAGAGTTCGAGCGTCAAATTGTGGCGCACAAGATGGTCTAGTCAAAAAATACCCACACACACAGACTCGGCTCAACCGGGTACGCGGGCAAGATCGCGCAATGGATGAGAGAGAACAACAAGGCAATCCAGAAGGAGGCAATGGCGCTGTTTGCCTCAATCATGGATCCGCGCGTCCGAAACTGGGTAAGAGCGAGGTCACGTCCCATGTCTTCGAACGGCGTGTCCTTTGCCAACCCTGTTGACGAGGAAGTGTCCCAACGCCTGGTATCGTTGAGCACGGAATCTTCTGAGGCTCTTTCACTTCGTACAGATAGAAAGATATACTCTCCACGGCCTTGGGAAACAAGGAACACCCGGATCGCACCCGAGGCCTAAGTGTTTTCATTCCCTAAAAAATGGGATTCCCACATGACTCCGACAAGTACCCTAGTAGGAAGAGAAGTAAAGCCGAGTGCGAGGAACGGCTAGTAGCCCTGATTGAGGAAAGGGTTGAGGCAAGGCTCAGAGCGTAGTTCGATAGTTAGCTACGAAGCTTTGAGGAAAGGATGGAGTAAAGGGAGGCTGAGGAGAGGCAAACATGGAACGTGCAAGCCCAAGAAGCACAGGCGCAGTTCAGCCCAACCAACTATCGGAGCAGCTGCGCCTCTGGCCCTGAGACATACATGGACGAAGCCAGGTTTCCTCCCAAAGAAATCGGGGTAATATACATGTCTGCAATGCTCCTTAGTTAGACCTGTTTGACACGTTAGCTAATTAATTGTGCACCCTTATATAGGAGGCCACGCCGTGCAAACTCCAAGTGAGGCTTGCCAACAGCTCTGTTCCCCTTCAGGTTACTTGGGGGCACATGTATCCATCTGGTGCAGGGGTGTTTGTGCACGATCGTACTTTAGATCTGGGCTACGCGAAGGTCCACGTCGATGGCATACATGAAATTTGCAAGGTCGTCACGCTGGAGATGGCCCCAAACGACAAGATTGTCAAACTAGGGGATGCCATCGGCACATTTATCTAGTGGCCCAAGAAGGACATCTCCTTCGACGCCCGCCTAGAAGCACTGAAGCTACAAGCACTATCGGAGCCACGTGATGCGCCGGGGATATCAGCACTACCGGAGCCATGTGATGCACCAAAGAAGCCCGCCAAATCGGCTACCGTGTCCCTCAAGTACAGACCGAAGCTGTAGTTCGGGCCAAGTCGTCTCTCGTGAAGACGATATTTGGTAGACGACGAGGAGGCGACAAGGGCAAATCAAAAGGGAGGACCATGTTAGCCCATGATTATCCGTTTTCCTCGTTAGTGCAGCAATTCGATCTAGGATAGCCATTCGTACCGAAAGGGCACGAGGAGACCCTTACTTTAGCGTGCCTTAGATTGCAAGATTGGTGCATAGAACAAGACAACAAGATGGTGGCACAACGTGCATCAAGTATCTTGGTCAGCTTCAAGGTGGAGCATTTCTTACATGGGTTTTTGGATGGCTTGTTCGTGGTCGGCTTCAACGACCTGTTCGATTTTGCAACATCAACACCCTCGATGCATCACTCATGAGATGTTGGACATTGTAAGTATGTGCAATCATGGCATACATTCGTGTCGTACTGATAAATGTCAGATATATATGATCCTTGATTTTGTATATGTAGAAACATGATCATGGAAGCAAAAGCAAGGGAACAACCGTTGGGTTTTGTCGACCCACACATGGTGTCCAAGAAAACAATGGACGAAAATTTACAAGTCATCCTCGAGTACGTGGAAAAAGTATTGCTGGCTCAATAGGACAAAAAATTCATTCTTTTACCCCACAACCCGGGGTATGTGCTTCATTCAATTACTATACTTGTTTATTTGTACTATATAACGCAGCCTGAAGCTAGGTTGAATGACCATGGCAACATACCTGTGCAGGTATCACTGGGTTCTACTCATAATTGTACCAAGACATAACTACATAATGAAAGACCATGTGGAGATCTACCCACGTTTGTGATGAGTATTTGATTGAATTTGAGCTTGGTATGCTCTGGTTTGAGTTTGATTTGAATTGGATTTTTAATTTGAAGCAATTTGAGCCATAGTAGCGTGGTGCTACTAGTAGAGCAGTAGCACCGGACCCGAGAGTGGTGTTGAAAAACCCGAGAGGGTGTTTTTAGGGGATCAGGCGAGCCAGTGCTACCGGCCATGTCAGCCCGGTGCTACCGGCCGAGTGGTAGCTCCGGTCCAAATGGCCGGTGTGAAATTTCCAGAGAGAATCTCTTCTGGTTTTGGGATGAAGGGCGGTGCTACCGGCCATGGTAGCCCGGTGCTATCAGTCGAGCAGTAGCGCCGGCCCAAATGCCCAGTGTGTAAATTCTAGAGAGTGGTTTTTCTCTGGTGTGGCTGTAGAGCAGTGCTACCGTCATGGGGGCGATAGCACCGGCCCTAATGAGCGTGAATTATTCAAAAATTGTGATTTTGGGAGTTTAATTGCAAATCTTTTTTGGACATTGCTATGTGAAGTTTTTTCTTGTTTTTGATGGTTGGAGGACGTCAGGAGTTGATCATGGTGAGGCAGAGGTTGACCAGGACTAGGCGAGGAGCGTCAGAGGTCCAAACAGTCGAGGATCACCGGAAGATGATCGGAGACGGAGTCGGTGGAAGCCTAGAAGACAAGGAACGGACGAGATGCTAGCTAGACGCTGCAAGGATAAAGGAGGGCCATCGGATCGCGGTCTAATTGATAGGATAGCGGGTCTAGTTAGTGTGCTTTGAAAACCATGCAAGAAAACCCGTTTTGTTTGTTGGGTTTTGGGTTAGCCCTTGCATGGCTGTGTAGGTGGGTCAATCCTAGCCCTTGATGGAGTGCCCTAGGGTTGAGGGACTCATCCAAGGGTGGTAGGTGGCCCAAAAGTAGTATAAATAGAGGGGGACGGGTGGCCTTCCTCCTCTTGAAGGTTTTGTTCTCCTTTGAGCTTTGTCCACTTTGTTGTGAGGCTTTGTAAACCTCCCTTACATAAATGCAAATCTTTTTCTCTTATGCTTGAATTTACTTTACGTATTTAAATTCAGCATTTAAATTCCACACTTAAATTCTTGTAATTTACATTCATGCAGTTTGGATTTCCCTCCACTTCTTCTACATGCTTTTGGATTTGCCTCCTCTCCTTCTAAAATGCTTTTTCTTCTTGTGGCGAGGATGTTGATTGTGTTGGAAATATGCCCTAGAAGCTATCATAGAGATGATTATATTTCCATAAATGTTCATAAACTATGATATTGTTCTTTTAATAACATCATGGATATTGATTAATAAGTATGTGACTTGTTTGTGAAACGCTATATTCATCTTTATGATGTTCATTCTAAAAGTGATCCCTAGTCGATAAACATATGAGGACACATATGAATAGATTAGCATATGTATTGGTGGATGATCATGTTTCACAGGTCATAGATATGGAGATATCAAACCAATAATATGAACACATGTTGGAGAACATCGAGATGGATCGACCCACCTTGAGACACTACGAGAACGTTGTATTCTTTCATGTCATCAGTTGGTCTCATATACGATGTGTATGCTATATCCTTCGACTTGAGATTGTCGCTTGTTCTCAAGATGCGTAATGGCTTACATAGGGGTCATCAAACGCTACTCCGTAACTGGGTAGTTATAAAGATGGCTTTTGGGTTTGTCATGAAACATGCTGCGAGGCGTGGTCGATCAAAATAGGATTTGCCCCTCCATACAACGGGAGAGATATGTCTAGGCCTCTCGAGTGGTTGGATTTCGGAAAATGCACAGCCATGCTCATCGAGAAAAGAGTTACTCGAGTCATCGAGTTAAAAAAGAGTTAACTCGATGAATTCGGGGAATCCGAGTCATGGTATCAAGAAAGAATGGTCGAACCATCCAAACAAGCATGACAACAACTCGCCTTGGGTTTGACCGATATCGTGAGGCAAAAGGAAATGCATATAGTACATTGTTGATGTTCGTCCAATCTTTACATTTACATGGGAATCGGCACATCCTACTTGGGGCCACTACTGGTTATTGGTCGAGTAAGAATATTTGAGATATGTCTGGTCAAGTAGGAGTACTCGAGCCAGACTGGTCGAATAAGGGTACTCGAGCTATGTCTAGTCGAGTAGGAGTACTCGAGCCATGCCTACTCGAGTAGGAATACCCGGGCCATGTCCAGGTGCACATGAACCTATAGGGTTACACACTTAAGTGGCTGTAACCAATTTGGATATGGATCCGAGATGTAATGGGCTTAGAGTTCCTAATAGGCTTCAAAGGTTCAAACCCGTTTTGGGACGTCTATATAAAGGGAGGAGGTGGTGGCTTTGCGTGGGAGACACACGAAAACCACAATAGGAATTTGGAATTCCCGAAACCTTAGCCACCACCCCTCCTTCGCCCAGAACCGCGCAGCCGGTGCTAGCACTCTGGTGCGAGGTGTTCCTGCCCCGTATGTGTGGATACCTTGGAGGCATTGCTGCGAAACTTCAATGCTAGGACGATTCGCAACCTTTAAAAGTCACAAGGAGCTGTTGGGGAGGCACGAGGCTAGTACAACTACATCTGCACCACCGCGCTACGTTGACTCTACTTCCGCTACAGGTATGCGCATCTAGTGGTAATTCTGTGATATATAACTTGAAGTGGTTCCTTAATTACGCGGTAGAAAATTTAGTTTTTTCGTTAGAGTATCCTACCCGTTACACCGCAGATTGATGGATGAATCTTCTTCAGATCATATCCCAATCATCTAGGCAATCCATGCATCCTTCTAGCAAGAAACCGGTTTTGTGTTCTTGAATTGATGATTCTTGAAGAATGCGTTTGAGGGGTTTTGGACTTGTGTTCTTGCTTGCTATGATGTGTGGGATGTTATCCAAGATCATCTTGATCATCAAAACCCCACAAGCAAGTCCAAGATCGAGTTCTTCAGTTTATGCTCAAATTGGTGTGATCTTCCTTCAAGGGTAAAAAGGTCAGAACTTTGACGTCAATTCTTGCGATTAAAGGTTGGAATAATTTCCTCACAACCTTAGGATCACATCTACTAAGTTTCATGAGGTTTTGTCTAGCCAATCAAAAGATTCATCAAAATTTACTTTTGAGTTGTGCTGTTTTCAGACTCTGTTCTTGCTGCTGTTCTTGAGCCCGGTGCTACCGCCCATTGTGTGGTACTACTGGCCTTCCAGCGGTAGCACCGACCATACAGAACAGCTGGCTCATTTCATTTGCTCCCTTTTGAGTATACTCTTCAAGGGCTTCGGTGGATTGTTTTTTGTGCATCATTCACCCCCTTCTGATCACCATCTTAGTCCATCACGTAATTTACCTTGATTCCAAAAATGGCATCACGCATGACTTGAAGCCTATCAGTGATTTAATCGACATGTCATTCGGTGTCTACAAAGCTTGTGGTGGTCCACACAGGAAGAACCCAGCAACGCTGAAGCATATTTATAAGTTTTCGGTATCCCCTAGTACGCAATAATCCTTCGTTCTCCATAATAATACCTTTCGAACTAATTAACCTATTATATTTTGGCAGTGCCACCAGCAACAAAAGGAGACTAACCTATGTGGATTCTACGTTTGCCACAACATGCAACTCCTCAATGGTTCAAAGATGACCAATAGCATAGAGGTTTGTCAATCTTGCAACAATTGTTTAAACCTACAAATTTATATACATGGAAGACTTTACTCTTCCCATCGACAGGCTTGGCAATGCACTGAATTTGCATTAGAACAGGTTGACCTCCTAGGTATTTGAGAACAACTTTGTGCCTTCTAGATGCGTGAGGTCATTAATCCAAAAGGCGAATGCCACTCAATCTCTCCTAATGAGTTGTGAATTTGTTAGATGCCGTTTGGATTAATTTGTCAACCTTATGCTATGAATTTATCATTTCTAGATCTCAATTCAATTGGTTTTTGTATATATGAGTTGATTTCTGAAATGGATGCGCTGTACATTGTATTGTGCGATCAGAGTTGATTTCTAAAATTGATGCGCTGTATGTTCATGAGATCCGAGCTCATTTCTGAATTGTATCTCATAATAATGCTGGTGATGCTCTATACTGTCTTTTTTTCAAAGGGCATGGCTTGCATTTCCTGAGGCTAGCCAATAAATTAAAATTTAGTAAAAGAATGGACAATCAACATCACAGACGGTTCTAAAAAAGAACCATCTATGAAGATCGCCATATCACAGATGGTTCCCTTTGGAACCGTCTGGGAAGAACCATTTGTGAAGATCGCCACATCACAGACGGTTCCACTTTGGAACCGTCTGGGATGTGATGTGGCGATCTTCATAGACTGTTCTTTTTTAGAACTGTTTGGGATGATACCCTGTGATGATACTACATCACAGATGGTTCCAATTTGGAACCATCTATGATGAGTTTTTTCACTGACGATTGAAAAACCGTTAGTGATGACCCTTTGTCATCACTAACACTTCGGTACAGATGGTTCACAAAATCGTCTGTGATGTGGTTTGTGAACCGTCTGTGATGTGGGCATGTGCAGTACTGAACATTGTGTGACAACACCTGACACACATTTTCATAAACATTTTCCATAATCCATTAGGCAAGATTAACTTTGCACGCATAAAATGATATCATTAACTTGTTGCATGGCTAAGCAAACTATTCACGTTCTAACAATCCCACATTGGCAATTAATAGTTACCAAGTAATAAAGAACCATACTAGGGTTACAAATGAATCATGCATACAAATGACAATGTCGATATAAGTTCAATTAGGTTGAATAAATAATCCCAAATGAATTGAAACAATTATATATTGAATTAGCCTACAATAGTTTAAAATAATATAACTTTTAAAACATGGGCTCAACATGATCAAAGCACAACTTGCCTTCAAAAAGTTCTTGATCCTGCTCTGGACCTTGCTCTTGAGTTGGCTCCTCGCTCATGAACACCTCGGGTACTTGAATGTCTATGCGAACAATTAAAGAAAGCATTAATTACCAAAAAATAGAGAGCAAACTCAATTCCAAAAATTAGATAAAATTAAACATTAAATAGAGCTCAATGTTACAAATTTTTAGGAATTAGAATCACCTCAATCGGGCCTTGTATGAGGGAGAACGGTCTCTCTAAAGATTTGATAAAAAAGAAAATCAGAATATATTAAATAATTAATTTTCTGAATTAAATGTATACTGAAAAATAGGTTTATTGCATCAGCATGAGGCTAGATAGAACGACGGGCTTCTCACTGGAGACGAGGACGATGAACAAAGCGACGGCGTTCCTGGGCATCTCCGACGACACGGCTTGATGGATTTGGAATGTCTCAACGCGAGGATCTCAGATCTGAGCTCAAACACGGCGGGCGGGCTTCGATAATGATGGAAACGATGACAAACCGTGGCGGCTTCCTTCTTGAACTCCAGCGAGCTTGCACGGGCAAACAACGGCTGCTCGGGCAATGGGTGTGGCGCGAAGTGAGGAGTCTAACACACACGGTGGCACCTTAAATAGGGCCTCGGCTTTCATGTTTGGTGCAGATTTTGTGGCGCAACCGACGACAGTGCTGAGTCTGGGTTGGATACGCTATGGTGATGTGGCGACGAATCCTGAGCATCCATGTGGCAGGCATCCAATGACTCGAGACACTAGAGTGAGCGACGCTAGCGAACAGCGGCCGTTGGATTGAAGTCCAAATGTTCACGATCTAGGGTTTCAGGCAAGTGGGCCGATGGCATGACTTGGGCCAACGAGGCGCAAGGTTGGGCTAGCCCCGCATGTGTTTAGCCCAAAACTATTCACAAGGTTTTCTAAAATATTTTCCAATTAAAATAATTACAAAATTAGATAAAGTCGAAATAAATAGATAAAATATCCAAAAATTTCCAGAAAAATTCTAGAAAATAGTTTAGGGCATTTGGAACTAAAAAAAATGTTTTCAACAAAACTTCATTTATACTTTTTAGATATTTAAATAATTTGAGCAAAAGGCTTAATTCGAATAAATTCCAAAAAATCCTCAAAAATATAAAATGCAAAAATTGGGTGTCACACACCCCCAGCCCCAAGCTCGCTCTCCCTCGCCTACCCGCGGTGGTCCTCCTCCTCTGGCCTTCCTCGCCTACCCGCGGTGGTCCTCCTCTAGCCTCACTCGCCTACCCGCGGCAGTACTCTCCCTCTGACTTCCCTCTTCTACCCGCGGTGGTCCTCCGGTTGTATCGCCTCCACGCACTGGTCCGCTGCCTCCGGCTTCCCTCGCCTCCCCGAGACTCACGAACCCTATGGTATGGACAGTAAATATAAAATGCACTGTAAATTCATAAAATTAAAAAATTGGAATGTTACAAACCTCCCCATTTAACATAATCTCAACCCCGAGATTCAGGTTGACTAAGGAATAGGTTTGGGAATTCCATCTTCAAGTCCTCTTCACGCTCCCATGTAGCTTCACTCTCTGAATGATTGCTCCACTGCACTTTGCAGAAATGCACTGACTTATTTCTGGTTCTGCGATCAGTTACATCCAAAATCTTGATTGGTTGCTCCTGGTAAGTCAAATTCTCTTGCAAATCAATTTGACTCCAATGGTGTCTATTCTGCGAGCACTAAAAGACACTTCTTCAACTAGGACACGTGAAACACATCATGCACTCCTGCCAGTGACTGCGGCAATTCTAACTGATAAGCAACCTCTCCTCTGTTTCTTAAGATTTTAAATGGACCAACATATCTTGGTGCAAGCATTCCTTTGGTATGGAGCCTTTTAACTCCTTTAAGAGGAGTAACCCTGAGATACACAAAATCATCAGGCACAAAACTTAATTCATGCTGACGATTATCAGCATAACTTTTCTTTCTTGATTAGGCAATCCTTAATCTCTCTGATCATAGCAATTTGCTCTTTGGCTTCTTAAGAATGTCTAGTCCAAAGACAAGATGCTCTCCTATCTCATTCAAGTATAATGGAGTACGACAGGAGCGACCATACAAAGCTTCAAATAGTGATATTTGCAAACTTGCTTGATAAGTATTACTCTAACTAAACTCAGCATATGGCAAACATTTGTCCCATGAAGTAGCATAAGTTAAGGCACAAGCTCTCAACATATCTTTCAAAATATGATTGATTTTCTGACGTTCTTTGATTTGCTCCTCCAAAGTTGGGTTTACCTGGAGGGTACCTAGAAATCCTTCAGGTACCACATCCAATTTCAACTTCTGTGTAATATTTCACAAAGAATAGAGAGAATTAGGCTGTCATGGGCTGAAGTTTTCCTATCATGGACTGAATTCTTCCAATCGTGGTCCGAGTTTCAGCCAAGGGGGAGGGTTCCATCTCCTCAGACCCTAGACTCTCCTTTCCCCACTCCTAGCCACATCCTCTCCCGTCCCCTCCTGTGCAGCAGCCGCCCCTCTCCCTCCTATGCACAGCCCCTACCTCTCCCTCCTATGTGCAGCACCCTAGAGACTTCTCCATGTGCAGGCCCTGGAGGGTCCTCCCTGTGCAGCCCTGGTGACTCCTCCTAGTGCCTCCCCTGCCTTCCACAGTGCCCTTGCTGCTGTTGGTGGAGGCTTGGTGGAGAGGAGGAGCGGGGATCATGCGAACCACGGGGAAGGAAATGCCAACGTTGTTGTCCACCGATTCTTTAGAAGGAAGGTATATTTCTAGGAGGTTTGTGATGACTTTGGTTCTGAATTTTGGGCTGCCTTGGTAGTTCTACTGGGTTAGGGCGCAGCCATGGATGCTAGATGAGGTTTGGTTGATCACTGATTTATTTTGGGTATACTCTATGTTTGGTCAGTTCTGGGTCTGATCTTTAGATCGCATTTTGGGGCCCTTATGTTCAGTTCCAGATGGGTTAGATGTTGTTAAAAATGTACATAATTGTCTTAAGTTTCATTAGAAACCAAGAACACGAAATTTGGTTAAGCGGTTTAAAAATTATGGCTATTTGAATTTGATGCGGATATATCCTATATTGTTGTATTGTCTCATGACTCTAAGTCTACAAATAATCACATTACTTGTTTTGCTGCTGCTAAAGTGCAAGTGAGTCACAAGACCGATGCAGGTTGTGTTGATAATGCGCTACAGGCTGAGAATTGGAATGCAAACCTTGGAGAGAAGAAAGGTGACTTGGTCATGCATCCACAAGGAGTAATATCCCTTTCTTTTGGAAATATGTCACCTGAGAAAGGAATTCTATTTGGATCCATATTTGTTAGAATTATTGACAGCGATCCATTGGAATGGAAGGCAAAGAAGAGTTACATGAGCAAGGCTGGTTCACTCAAATCTGTCCATCTATTTGATCATGATGCTGCTGCTAATCACGACAAGTAACATATACTTGGGCTATATGGATGGAAAGATATTGAAGTCTAGTTTCTAGCATTTCAAACCGTGCATCATTTGGACTTCCAAGGTGGGAGTTATGACTGTTTTGGTGGGAGTTGCACTGGCGTCAAAAGCTGCGCGAGACCATATCTTGCTGTCCAACTTTCAAGGCATTGAACCTTTTATCTACCCAAGAAAACTCCTTTAGTTTCTTGTATAGTGAAGGACCGAGATGGCGAACAGAGGGGGGTGAATGGTCGCAAATAAAAATTCCCCCAAAATACTCCAACAAAAACCTTGACAAGATCGCTCAAAAGGAATTGTGAAAAACCCGAAAAACTAGACAACTATGTGTACCCCAAGCTTGCATGGATAAGTACCATAAAATATGTGGGGATTTTTGAGTTACAATCCTGGTTGTCTAGTGTCCAAAATAAAGAGGAATCAATACAAACTCTTGCTTTTAGAAAGGACATCAATTCAAATCACAAAAGTCACTTTCAGAAAAGCAAAAGCAGGATTTCCAGAACTTGTCCTCAATTTGCACAGGAGGTTGGTGGGTTTCTGTAGCTCACAAAATTTTGAGACTTTTTCTCCCTGTGAGAATTAGAGTCGTGAAGAACTCCACCAAATTTCTCCTCAAAAAGCCTTACAGCAAAAACAGGAAATATCGAAGAACACAGTCTGGTCAAAAACTTCGAGCAGAAAGTTTGGGGCTCGGTTTTCACCTCATGACACCCAAACGGTGCAACAAGTGAACTCCAAAATTTTTCTGTAAGCGGATATCAGAGTTCCGCACCTCCTCCAACAAGAATCACTCAAAAAGGATTTTTGTATATTTTTACAAAAATCAAAAACTGACTGCTGCGCGAAGAACAAGTTCAGAACAAAGTTGGAACTTGAAAGAAAAGATGTTCTCTACTCAATCCAAGAGTGCAAAAGAGATGTAAAACCATATGAACACACTCAAAACATCCAAGAACAGCAGCATTTAGAAGGAGGAGGCAAATCCAAATTACTTGAAAGTAAATTATGGAATGTAATTATGGAAAGTAAATGCTGAATTTAAATTGCGTAAAGTAAAGACATAATGTAAATCATAAAATAAATTCAGAGGTGGATGAATAAAACTTTCATTTCTGGAAGGAGGTTACAAAGCCTCACATTCATGTGGGCAAAGCTCAAATGAGCATCAAAACCTCAACACCTTCAAGGGAAGGAGGCTACCCTCCACCCCTATTTATACTACTCTTGGGCCACCTACCACCCTTGGATGAGTCCCTCAACCCTAGAGCACTCATCTAAGGGCTAGGATTAACCCATACACACAGCCATGCAAGGCTAACCCAAAACCCACACACATACCGGGTTTTCTTGCACGGTTTTAAAGCATACTACCTAGACCCGCTAACCTATCAACTAGACCTCAATCCGACGGCCCTCATTGATCCACGCGGCATCTAGCTAGCATCATCTCCTTTCCTTGTCTTCTTGACTTGCCGGACTCCGTCTCCGATCATCTTCCGCGATCTCCCAACCGTCTGGACCTCCGACGCCTCGCCTAGTCCCGGTCATCCTTCGCCTCACCATGACCTAGCACCATCGCCTGCAACCATCAAAGACAAGGAAACTCCTCACATAGCAATGCCCACAAAGATGTGCAATAAACCATGCAACTCACCACTACAGTGTCCATACGGCGGTACAACTCAAATTGCTTCATTTTGAAAATCAATCCAAATCAAACTCAAACTTGAGCACACCTTGCTCAAATAAAGTCAAATACTCATCACAAACATGGATGGACCTCCACATGGTCCTTCAATCTCCCCCTTGATGAGTATATTGACAAACCACGCAAAAGGCATAAATTTGAGTTTGAAGAAAATGAAGAAGAAAGCAATTTTTAGTTGCAAAGTCAAACTTGGTCCAAAGATAGAAATTAAATTAAACCATGACCAAGTTGACGAAGAGGAATTCAGATTTTAGAGTTAAATTTAAGAAAGAGCAAGTTTTCAACAAAAACTCTAAAATCCAACTAAACATGTCAAATGTGATTATGAGATTATGATCCAACAGAAGTAGTAGCATAGTTTTACAAAGATCATAATAATCAAATAAGCATTCACATTTTTATCTTTTTAGTGATGCCTTTTCTACGTTATCTCCCCCTTTTGGCAATATAGGCATCAATTTTTTTATGTATGCATGAAATGCAATCGAAAAAGCTTTGAGGATTATCCAATTGATCAAAATGGAAGGATATTACACCAAGCTTGTCAATTTAGAAGATGACTAAACTAAGACATGTCCAAGTGCAAATACGAGCTTAGTTTTGAATATTTCATTTTAGCAAGATTTGACAAGTGCAACACTTAGCTTTAGTTTCAAAAATAGAAGAATAGCCACTCTAAGGATCAAAAGGAAAACCTAGAGTTCAACCTACTCAACACGTTGGGGAATCTAGAAGAGCATACAAGGTCCTTGGGCTCATTTATCACTTAATGCAAATTTTGATTTATCATCATACAAGACATAGCGGGGTGCAAATGTTTGACATTATTTGCATTCTTTACCCACATATGTCTTTGTTTTTAATTTATTTGCATTTTCTTTTGACAACCAATTGACTCAAGCCGTATCGACCATCTCAAGATGAGCTCTTAAGAGGATGGTCTAGGTCAAACACGATGTATTCCAAGTTCATCCCAAGTCCAATGGGAAGCGGTCTTGTGAATACAAGGTGTTGAGTCGTATGTGCACAAGAAGAGTCAATTTTGTTTAATTTTCATTTTTAGCACAACGATTCATGAGCAATTGAAGGACTCTGCATGGATCAAACTAGTTTCACCCAAGTTGCTATAGGGACTCTAGAGAACTCCTAAATTTCTCAAATTATGGCACAAACCTCTAGAGAAGAAACCTAGCAAGTAAAAGCAACAAGTTTCATCAAGTTTTTCATTTAAGGCTTATTTCATTTTTAAGCTTAGCAAGTTAAATGAACTTGGACATACCTAAGCTAGTGATTTTCTTCAAATGATGTAGCATGGTGTATAGCATGAAGAAGAAATCAATTGCATAATAGACAAAGCTCATAAAGCAGAAAATGCAGTCTAAATGCAATGCATGAACAGATTCCCAAACTCCCCTCAACAAATGAATCAATTTTAAGCTCAAATCTGGTTAAAGTTGAGTTATTATCAAGATTAGGCATAAAGAAAACCGAATGAACTCAATAATAACAGAAAAAGCAGAATGAGGAGAAGAAGTCGAGCGCAAAACTGGATGGCTATTGAGTATAGATAAGATAGAAGAGACTCACTACGGCTCGGACTCACTCTTATCTTCCCAGTGGTGACATAGGAAGGCGACTCTAGATCCCAACTAAGGAGTGCACAGACACTGTCTACCAGGAGGCCCAATACCGCTAGACTTATAAGACGTGAGGAACTCAACCTAGAGAGAAGAGAGAACAGCTAATGACGCATGATAGCAACCTAAAGCACAAGATAAGAGGTCCATGCGAGGCATGCCAGAAGTCTAAGTGAGTGAACTCAACTCAAGAAAACAAGCCCAAAGTCACCCAGAAGAAACACAAAGAAAAGAAAAGCTGGAAGAAAACATATAATACATAATATACAAACCAGCTCCCCCTCACGAAAGGCCGTAAGGGCTCACGACTCCAAGCTCACTCCTCAAGGCAACAAATCTGGAGCTATCCAAAGGCTTGGTGAAGATATCGGCTAACTGAAGGTCACTCTCTACGAACTGAAGCGCGATATCTCCCTTCTCCACATGGTCTCTAAGGAAGTGATATCTAATATCAATGTGCTTGGTCCGGGAATGTTGCACTGGGTTTTTAGCAATGCAAATAGCTGAAGTGTTGTTACAGAAAAGTGGCACACTCTCTATCTCTAACCCATAGTCCCGTAAGGTCGATCTCATCCAGAGCACTGCTACAAAGAATCGGTGCGACAACATACTCGGCCTCGGTGGATCATGCAACTCGGATCGCTTCCTAGATGACCAAGAAACAAGAGAAGTGCCAATGAATTGGCAAGTGCCAGAAGTGCTCTTCCTATCTATCCTACCCGCCAGCAAAGTCGGCATCAGAAAAGGCTCTAAGAGATAGACAAGAAGACGAAGAGTACCAAATACCATAATCGGTGCTAGCACGAAGGTACTGAAGATGCGCTTGACCGCTTTGGCGGTGAGAGGCGCGAGGAGAAGCTTGAATCGAGCGCACGGACACACAAAAAATGTATGTCGGCCTCAAGCGGTGAGGTACAAGAGGAGCCGATCATGCTCAAACTCCTTTTGATCGCAGGCTCACCATCCTCATCGGGCTCGAGGACAGCGGTGGTGGCCATAGGAGTCATCACCGGCTTCCCATCGACATGTCGAAATGCCTCGGGAGGTCACGGTATATTTGCCTTGATGCAAGAAAGTACCCTCCCGAGTCCGCTTGATTTGGAAGCCAAGAAAGTAGCTCAACTCGCCCATCATACTCATCTCAAACTCTGTGCTCATCACCTCGTAAAACCGAGACACAAGCGAATGAGATGAGCCACCAAAATTATATCGCCCACATAAACTGGACAAGAAGAAAATGAGACTCATGGTGTCGATGAGCGAGTTTTGTCTACTATGCCCATTTTGAAGTCATGGTGAGAAGATAAGACTTGAGCTTCTCATACCATGCTCTGGGGCTGCTTGAGTCCATACAAAGCTTTGGAGAGCTTGTATACATGACTCGAAACTTGGGGTTCTCGAATCTCGGAGGTTGTTTGACATAAACCTCTTCCTCAATATAGCCATTGAGGAATGCACTCTTGACATCCATTTGATAGAGCTTGAAGCCACGGGATGCGAGAGAATGCAAGCGGGATCCTAATAGCCTCTAGTCTAGCTACAGGGCAAAGGTCTCCTCAAGGTCAAGACCCTCAACCTTTGAGAAAAGCCCCTGCAACTAGCCTAGCCTTGTTGCGAATGACAACCCCATCCTCACTCTGCTTGTTTTTGAACACCCACTTGGTCCCAATGACATTATGACCGGATGGGGCTCGACAAGCTGCCATACCTTGTTCCTCTCAAAGTTCTCAAGTTCCTCATGCATAGCATTAATCCACGATTCATCGGATAATGCATGAGAAACATCTTCGGCTCAAAGGAGGCAACGAAGGCGAGTGGAGGCAGGCTGGACAAACCTGATTTTGAGCGAGTGGCGCTCAAGCAGATCACCAATGATCCGATCGGTGGATGAGCTTTCTGGATATGACGGGGAGGACTAGAAGCAGAAGTGGCCTCTACCTCATGCACAGAAGAGGTAGGAGCAGAGCCACTCGCTGAAGGAGAGTCGGAAGGCAAGGGCTGGTCACTCTGAGGTGCAGAAATGGAAACAGGAGGCACCTCAGGTATAGAGGGAACTGGATCCGGTGGAACACCATCATCTCCATCATCCTCATCTTCTACAAAGATGGTCTCGGAGGGATAAGAAGAGCCTGAAACATCAGGTCTAGCTCCTGGGCTAGCCTCATCGAAGGTCACATCACAGGTCTCTATGATCCTATGCGCATCAACACTCCAGACCCTATAGCTACGAGAAGAAGTCGAGTAACCTAGAAAGATACCATCAGAAGAGCGAGACTCAAACTTATCTAGGTTACAGACTTTAAGATAAAACACTTGCAACCGAAAACGCGAAAATGAGACACACTGGGCTTTCGCCCATACCTCAACTCATAAGAAGTGCGATGCAAATGTGCTCTCAAAAACACGCGATTAGAAACATGGCAAGCAGTAGCTATAGCCTCAGCCCAAAACTTCCTAGGAGTACTGTACTCGTCTAGCATCGTCCTGGCCATCTCAACCAGGGTCCTGTTCTTCCTTTCCACTACGCCATTCTCACGAGGCGCGGGAGAAGAGAAGCGATGCTCTAAAACGGACTCCACACAAAAACTCTCAAAGTAGGAATTCTTGAACTCCGTGCCATTATCACTGCATATAGCTCGTAATGCACCTGGGAGCTCAATAGACAACCTACTGATCAAACCCTGAAGTGAGAAAAAGTCTCATCCTTCGAGGCCATGAAGAATACCCAAGAGAATCTAGAAAAATCATCAACGATGACAAGAACATACCACTTCCCTCCTGCTGACTGCACTCTAGCTGGACCAACAGTGTCCATATGTAAAAGCTATCCTGGTGCATCAGTCATCACTACTGATGGTGGAGCATGAGAAGCGATAACCATCTTGCCATGTCGGCAAGGAGAGCAAACTAAGTCTTTGACCATCTTGAGTTTGGGCAAACCCGAATGAGATCGTGGTACGCTAACTCGGTCAAATGATCAAAACCAATGTGACCAAGTCTCCTATGCGGAAGGAGAGATCACGGGACTCGAAGCAATCAAACATCGAAGAGAGTCTCGGAAGAAGCGGAAAAATCAGCACGAAAGACTCTCCCAAATCTAGAAATCCATAAACTAACCCTCCGATGAATCAAGGATTCTACAGCATTACTCTTGAAGCTTACCTCGAAAGAGTCATCGATAAGTCGAGAAGCAGAGAGCGATTGTATTGCGACTTACTTACTAAGGCAACATCTTTAAGAATGAAATTTTGGTTAATGCAGATGGTACCTTTAGCAATGACTCTACTCAAGATGCATCCCCAAAAGTGATTAACTCATCAGGGGCTCGGACTAGGAAGAGAACCAACGAGAATCTCCGGTCATATGGCGAGAACAACCGAGTCAACAATCCAAACATCGCCCTTCCCCATCCGATTTAAACTGATCAAGACACAAGAGAGAAAGATGACTCGATCTTGGGATAGAGTGAAGACTTAGGAACCCAATCTTGAACCATCGACACCTCAGTACCGACCACGGAAGAAGGCGGACTCGAGTGTCTCTCTGACGCTCAACTCTCACACGATCAGAGCAACTCGGTAGATAATCTAGGAGTCAAAGCTGGTTGGCACGCCGTGGTGCAAAAGCGGACCATCCCGAAGAAGGCTGCTGGATCTCCTACGAGAAAACACCTCACGCCACGATATCTACCTCGATGGGAAAACGAGGAATATCAAGAGGACGGCGGAAAGATCGACTATGAACAGCTCCGGGACTAAAACTCGAAGAACTAGCTTGAAAACCAAGTCCCGGATTTGCCCAAAAACAAAGCGACTCTCTAACTTTGTCTAGAAGCGTGTGTGTCTTAGGAGCACTCAAAGTCCGGGATGACCACGAATACCCTAAGAGCGACAACACGCCACACCGAGTGATCTTGGCGCGCCAAGCGTAAATCTACTAGGTGACCATCCTTCTTCTGAAGGTGCATGTGTACCGCCTTGCTAGAGGCGAAGCAATAGGAGTAACACCCTTACGGGTGAAGTCCTATGGACAACCCCAGAGACCTAAACACGGTGGTACTCACTCGGGAGCTACCACAATCTCACCACTCTTGGAGCCGCGCACTATGGTGGGAGGATGCGCCGGCGTGCTCAGGGATCAAATCCTAGACCTTGATTGAATCTACTAATCTTGGATTGGTCTAGAATAAGATTGAGCTTCTTCTTGCCTCCAACAAACTTCTCGAGAGTGCTCATAAGATCGGCAATCTCGGAAGAAAGAAGCACAAGAAGAACAGGGGAAGGAGAGGAAGAAGAACCGGAAAGATGAGCTCTCTCAAAGACGTGCACTTTTCTCCCAAAGACGGCTGCCTCAATCTTGAGGGCCTCACAAGAAACGCAAGGAGCATCTCTAATTCTATGGGCTTGGTCTTCTAATTTCTTCCTAAGCTCGACATGGATTTTATCCAAGTCCCCACAATCTCAATACATCATAAGCAATATTTTTGTGACTTATCTAGTAAGTCCTTAGCAAGTTTAGCACACTTGACATTCAGGGTTTCATTGTCAAGTTTTAATTGCTTCTGACCCTCACATGAGCCGATTGGGTCCTTAGAAGCATGTGATTCAAGTTCATTGTTTCTAGCGAAAGCTTCCTAAGGTGTTCGCTCATGGCATCAATTTGGCAAGCAATTTAGGGCAATTAGAGCATGATGGAGTGGAGTGAGCATGAAGAAAACTAGCCTCAACAGAATAACATCAACAGAACTAGTGCTAGCATTCTTCAACCTAAGACCATCAAGTTCAACAAGCACACTATCATGTATGGTCCTTAGGTTCTCCAACTCCACAAGAATAGCATCACACAAAGAGCAATCATCGGTGACTCGGGAGGAGAAGATCTAAGTGAAGCTAACTCCCGAGTCAAGGTACCTACTTCCTTCTCAAGCTCAGTACACCTAGCTCTAGCTCTAGCATGAAATTTTCCTAATTTGCGTAAAGCTTCGTTGAGCTGGTCATAGGAGGGTACCTCGTCCGAGTCATTTGTAGAGCTCTGAGTCGCTGATGTCGTTGGTGTCGGCCATGAAGCACATTGGGAGAAGTCATCGCCGCCTTTCTTCTCTTGCGGATCATCCTCGCCCTCGTCGCTCCATGTCTCCGTGTCGGAGAGGTTGATGTCGTCAAGCGCGCAAGGACGCGGTGGAAGAGCTTCTTGTTCTTGGAGAAGTTGCGGTACTTCTTCTCGTGCGCGATTCACGAACCGGAGGCTTCTTGTTGTGGTTCTTGTCGGTGTAGTCGTTCTTGCCCGAACCGCCAACGTCATTCTTGCCCTTCTCGGCTTGGGACAGTTCGCCGAATGTGGTTGGGGCCACCACACTCAAGCGGTGATCATGCCACCTCTCTTCCTCTCTCTCACCCTCTTGTATGCATGAGAAAACTTGCGGCGAGAAGAGCAAGCTCATTTTCGAAATTTTTCCGCTTGGTCATCGCTAGCTCGCAAAGGGCGGAAAGAGAGAAACCAATAGAAGGATCGGAAGAAGAAGATCCAATGGGATCGGTGACCAAAGCCATCGATCGAGATTTCGTCTTCCGAGAGACGACATCGATCTCATGAGTCTTGAGGCGGGAATAAAGCCCGTCAAGAGTCGAGTCGATAAGTCGGTGGTGTCCTTGATGGTGGTCACCTTCATCTCCCAAACCCGAAGGTCGAGTGCGGTCAAGAAATGCCGAGCATTGTCCGAGTCGGGTATATGCAACCAAGCGCTCGGAGGTCGCTCAAAATCTTTGTAAACCGACCAAAACACTCGTCGAGACTCTCACCGGTAGCGTTGATCAAACTTGTTGTACTCGCGCTTGGCTGTCTGCCTCACGTCTTGATTTGAGTAGAGCCCTCATGGTAAGCATCGAGGTTACCCAAATCTCGTGAGCGGAGCGAAGGTGAAAATCTATCATACTCACCGCGGCTAAGACCTGTATGAGAATGTTCCTTGCCTTAGCATTCGCCTCAACGTCAACCATATTGATGGCGTGACATTTTCATCGCCAGGAACCTCATACGGAGTTTCACCTTACGCCATATCGGGTAGCCACAGGCGTGATGTATGACTCCATTCGGGACTTCCAAAAGGAAAATCAACTCCATTAAAGATTGGAGGCTTGGTGGAATATTTGTCCGTCGCCATGGCTCTTGAGATCGGTCAAGATCTATGGAAGAGCAAAACCGGCTCTGATACCAATTGAAGGACCGAGATGGCGAACAGAGGGGGGGTGAATGGTCGCAAATAAAAATTCCCCCAAAATACTCCAACAAAAACCTTGACAAGATCGCTCAAAAGGAATTGTGAAAAACCCGAAAAACTAGACAACTATGTGTACCCCAAGCTTGCATGGATAAGTACCATAAAATATGTGGGGATTTTTGAGTTACAATCCTGGTTGTCTAGTGTCCAAAATAAAGAGGAATCAATACAAACTCTTGCTTTTAGAAAGGACATCAATTCAAATCACAAAAGTCACTTTCAGAAAAGCAAAAGCAGGATTTCCAGAACTTGTCCTCAATTTGCACAGGAGGTTGGTGGGTTTCTGTAGCTCACAAAATTTTGAGACTTTTTCTCCCTGTGAGAATTAGAGTCGTGAAGAACTCCACCAAATTTCTCCTCAAAAAGCCTTACAGAAAAAACAGGAAAAATCGAAGAACACAGTCTGGTCAAAAACTTCGAGCAGAAAGTTTGGGGCTCGGTTTTCACCTCATGACACCCAAACGGTGCAACAAGTGAACTCCAAAATTTTTCTGTAAGCGGATATCAGAGTCCCGCACCTCCTCCAACAAGAATCACTCAAAAAGGATTTTTATATATTTTTACAAAAATCAAACACTGACTGCTGCGCGAAGAACAAGTTCAGAACAAAGTTGGAACTTGAAAGAAAAGATGTTCTCTACTCAATCCAAGAGTGCAAAGAGATGTAAAACCATATGAACACACTCAAAACATCCAAGAACAGCAGCATTTAGAAGGAGGAGGCAAATCCAAATTACTTGAAAGTAAATTGCGGGAATGTAATTATGGAAATTAAATGCTGAATTTAAATTGCGTAAAGTAAAGACATAATGTAAATGCATAAAATAAATTCAGAGGTGGATGAATAAAACTTTCATTTCTGGAAGGGAGGTTACAAAGCCTCACATTCATGTGGGCAAAGCTCAAATGAGCATCAAAACCTCAACACCTTCAAGGGAAGGAGGCTACCCTCCACCCCTATTTATACTACTCTTGGGCCACCTACCACCCTTGGATGAGTCCCTCAACCCTAGAGCACTCATCTAAGGGCTAGGATTAACCCATACACACAGCCATGCAAGGGCTAACCCAAAACCCACACACATACCGGGTTTTCTTGCACGGTTTTAAAGCATACTACCTAGACCCGCTAACCTATCAACTAGACCTCAATCCGACGGCCCTCATTGATCCACGCGGCATCTAGCTAGCATCATCTCCTTTCCTTGTCTTCTTGACTTGCCCGGACTCCGTCTCCGATCATCTTCCGGCGATCTCCCAACCGTCTGGACCTCCGACGCTCCTCGCCTAGTCCCGGTCATCCTTCGCCTCACCATGACCTAGCACCATCGCCTTGCAACCATCAAAGACAAGGAAACTCCTCACATAGCAATGCCCACAAAGATGTGCAATAAACCATGCAACTCACCACTACCGTGTCCATACGGCCGGTACAACTCAAATTGCTTCATTTTGAAAATCAATCCAAATCAAACTCAAACTTGAGCACACCTTGCTCAAATAAAGTCAAATACTCATCACAAACATGGATGGACCTCCACATGGTCCTTCATATAGTTTCACACCTAAGCTAGGAGGGATGTTCCTAGTATAAATACTTATGTATTTCCATCTGGAATGGACTTTTGGATGTTCAGAAATAGACAGCATAAGCCATGGTTATTTGTGGCGCAAATATCATGTGTTTTTGATAAGTTCTTCCCGTTCTTGGGTTTGTTAGTGTTGGTGCAAGTCAAGAACGGCATGTTCTTGTGATTGTCCATTGAATCTATACGATTCCTCCACTCAATTCGCGTTCTTGTGTTGATCGCGGTTTGTGTGACCAGTTTCTCGCTTTTGAATTGGCTCTTTTGCCGTTTGAGTGCGAGCGTCACGAAGCTATCGTCGTTGTACCGTGAAAGATTGGGCCACCTTTGCTCAACAGCAGGTTGGGTCTTCATCATCTGGTATCAGAGCTTTCGTTGCTCACGGTACGTAGGAATTCTTGTGGCTGATTTCAGATTGCTTGCAACAATGTCGGGGGCAAACCATCACGTTGGAGAAAATGAAGAAATTGTTGAGGAGCAGCTGCCAACTAACCCCAATCTTCCCATCGCTACGCGTGCTCGGTTTGAGGCAGCGTCGGTCTTCTACCATGGCGGGAGAATCGACCGTGGTGAGTGAACTTGATGCACACCCGCATCACGGATGGGTTCAATGATGTCAATGCCAATCTTCGCGTTTGGAAGAGATGCTACTGCCACAACAAGGAGATGGCGACCGAGGCAACAAGCACATGTTCGCGGTCGACGTGCTAGCTCACATTGCAGCGATGAGCGGGACTTTGGAACTGATTTGGAGGACAACATATCTAAGCTCGATCTGATTTTCGTCGAATCGACATAATCACAATGACCGTCAAGGTGCTAGACATGGAGGAATTCATAGGAGAGGTGTTGATCGTGAGGTGGATGGTATTGGTCATGTAAGAATCACCATACCGGAGTTCAAGGGCGTCTTGATCCGGAGGAATATTTGGAGTGGGAGATGCGAGTCAATCAAATTTTTGACAACCATCGCTACTCGAAGAAAAGAAGGTTCGTGTTGCTTCCATTGAGTTCACCAAATATGCTATTATTTGGTGGGATCAATTGAATCGTCTGAGGCGTCCATATACTTGGGAGGAGATGAAGAGAATCATGCGTTCTCGCTTTGTACCAACGTACTACACTCGAACGTTGCACACAAAGTTGAGGCGGCTATATCAAGGTGATAAATCTGTTGATGAGTACTATCAAGAAATGCAAATACTCATGATCCGTACAGCTATTCGTGAGTCCGCGGATGCCACCATGACAAGGTTCTTTGAAGGGCTGAAGGAGGATGTGCGAAACCGTGTTGATTTGATGCAATTCAATACCGTACAAGAGCCACTTCATCAAGCACACTGCGTGCGGAACTATGGTTGAAAGACGACACAAATCATTGTGCATCATCGACGTGTCACTTCTAGTGGTTGGCGGCGCTCATCACAGCATGTTAGCGAAGGTGGTTCTTCGTCTATGACGGTTGCGTCAACTAAACCAAGTGGATCATCTCCGAAAGAAGCATCAAGAGCAGTAGGGACAGCAAGCAAGGATTATTCCAAAGCTGATTCTGGTGCCTTCTCTACCGCTAGAACTCGGAATATTGAGTGCTTCAAGTGCAAGGGCAGGGGACACATGATGAAAGATTGCCCAAATTTAAAGGCAGTAATGCTTACCACCGATGGAAAGTATGTTTCAGAGAGTGATGCAAGTGAGAAATCAGATATGGGAGGTGAAGAACATGATGATGTGGTTCATTGTGACCCTGAAGATGGACAATGTTTGATGGCTCAGAAGGTGGATCGTGATAGTGCTCCAATTGTGGAGAAGGGACAGCGACGTGCTATTTTCCAAACCGAATGCAAGATCAAGGGAAAACGGTGTAAGCTTGTGATAGATGGAGGAAGCTACAACAATGTGATTAGCAAGGATGTGGTTGATGCTTTGAAATTGACCACACAGCGCCACCCAAAGCCATATTATATGAAGTGGCTTCATAATGTTGGTAAGCTCAAGGTGACCTATAAGGTGCATGTACCATTTTCCATCGATGGATATGAAGACAAGGTGGAGTGCGATGTCGTTGCAATGCATGCTAGTCAAATTCTTTTGGGGCGTCTATGGCAATTTGACCGAATGCTACGCACCAAGGAGGACTAACCGCTATACATTTATGCATCGAGGGGTGTTTGTTTCTTTGCTGCCCAAAAGTGGGAATGATATTCATTGTGACATCCTCACTAAGCTAAAGAGTGTTTTGAAGAACAATTCGAAACCGAGGACGGTTTCGCTTGAAGAGGGAGGGGATGATGCGGATATATCCTCTATTGTTGTATCGTCTCATGACTCTAAGTCTACAAATAATCACATTACTTGTTTTGCTGCTGCTAAAGTGCAAGTGAGTCACAAGACCGATGCAGGTTGTGTTGATAATGTGCTCTGCTGAGAATTGGAATGCAAACCTTGAGAGAAGAAAGGTGACTTGGTCATGCATCCACAAGGAGTAATATCCCTTTGTTTTGGAAATATGTCACCTGAGAAAGGAATTCTATTTGGATCCATATTTGTTAGAATTATTGACAGCGATCCATTGGAATGGAAGGCAAAGAAGAGTTACATGAGCAAGGCTGGTTCACTCAAATCTGTCCATCCATTTGATCATGATGCTGCTGCTAATCATGACAAGTAACATATCCTTGGGCTATATGGATGGAAAGATATTGAAGTCTAGTTTCTAGCATTTCAAACCGTGCATCATTTGGATTTCCAAGGTGGGAGTTATGACTGTTTTGGTGGGAGTTGCACAGGCTGTCAAAAGCTGCGCGAGACCATATCTTGCTGTCCAACTTCCAAGGCATTGAACCTTTTATCTACCCAAGAAAACTCCTTTAGTTTTTTTGTATAGTTTCACACCTAAGCTAGGAGGGATGTTCCTAGTATAAATACTTTTGTATTTCCATCTGGAATGGACTTTTGGATGTTCAGAAATAGACAGCATAAGCCATGGTTGTTTGTGGCGCAAATACCATGTGTTCTTGATAAGTTCTTCCCGTTCTTGGGTTTGTTAGTGTTGGTGCAAGTCAAGAACGGAATGTTCTTGTGATTGTCCACTGAATCTATACGATTCCTCCACTCAATTCGCGTTCTTGTGTTGATCGCGGTTTGTGTGACCAGTTTCTCGCTTTTGAATTGGCTCTTTTGCCGTTTGAGTGCGAGCGTCAAGAAGCTATCGTCGTTGTACCGTGAAAGATTGAGCCACCTTTGCTCAACAGCAGGTTGGGTCTTCATCAGAATTCCTGCAATCTTGAATCTATTTTCGTTGGAAGTAGCCACATAAATTTGCTTATGCGGACTATCTAGAGGACGAATTAAATTATTTCAATAACTAGAGATAGCTAGAATTTTTTCTATAGATTTCAAAAATATCATCATTTGCTTAATTTGGAGTTGTGTAAAAAAATTTACAAAATTGTGAATTCTACTGTCCAGGCTGATGATAGATCGGTTTTCTGGGTCAAACTCGAGGGATTAAATGTAATCATTAAAAAAGATGGATAATTGGAATATTGTAGGTATTCTTATGTAGTTTTTATGAAGTTTATGAGTTCCTACTTTTTGGCTTTTGAGCTAAAAATTATGGTAATTTGACTGATAGAACAACAAGGGTTTAATTGGTTATCGAGAAGGATAGTTTAACTTGGGGTTGCTGCGTAGTTGCGCTATGGTTATATTTGGCGTATATAATGTTGTGGTATATTTTTAAGGAGGTTTGTTTGTTGTAGGTGGTGTGATTCTAGGTGTGGCCTCAAGCTCTCACCACTCTGCTTCACGTGGTAAAGAGCCAAGTATATCATACGAACGAAGATGGTTAAGATGAAATTCGGGTTAAACGAATAATTTGCTATCTTGCTGATTTTATTTATGAAATATGATGTCGCTGTCATATTGTGATCGAGATGTTCAAATGATGGTTTAATGTAGGTTGCGTATGGTCATTTATTAATATGATTTCATGGCAAATGAAAAATTGGAATAATATAATACATCACTTGCATTCATGACATGAAAAAAATTCGAGCGAGGTCACCGGTGAGAAAGTCATATGAGGTCATATGACTAATCTAGAGTGCTCTTTTGCAAGACCTTCCAAGTAGTCCCATCCACAAGGATGGATGGGAGTGAGACCTACTTGTAGGCCCCTCCAAAGGGATGGTAGGGAATGAGAGGGTGCGACACCAACAGGTGTGCACTCAAGTTATACCAATATAAGCTATGAAAGGTGCATTTGAGCTTTTGATGTTTAGCTTTTGATCATGCTTAACTCATTGGTTTAATTAGACAGAGTCAGTCATGGGATAATTTTAGTGTAACTAATCTTTGTGTGAAGTTTACTTCTTATGCTATTGTTAAATAAGGTGGTGGCGTTTGGCTATATCTTGATAATTAAAACTTGCGGTTTATGTTTTTCTCATGAGGCAAAAAAGTTTAGATTTATTGTTATTACCTTTCTGCATCTTTTCTTATGTCTATCCTTTAGTTGGTGTTTAGTGATTAATTAGAAAGCTTATGATGTTGCTGAAATTTATTGTGGTGATTGCCTATTTATTTGTTAGAAATGTTTATGGTAGTAACATTCAGGGACATGGAGTGCTGGGGTGTTACAGTTAGTATCAGAGTGAGCTTTAGGTCTGTGGTGTGTGAAATTAGCAAATTACTCTAGATTGAACTAAAATTTTGACATGGGAAATTAGAAACAAGGCTTAGGTATATACTCTTTAAAAATTTTACATAGAACAATAACCTCAAAAATCTGATATAAGTTGGTTAACTAACTTAAAACTTAACAAACTCTTATGTAATGTAGGAAGGGTATGGTAAATCATTGCATTGCGTTGTAATGTTTTATTTGAGTTATGATGATGAATGATATGTTTTGATCATGCATGATGTTATGATGATGCATGCTGCTAGGATTATGAAAGAACTGAATGAATGAATGTGTTTATGTGAATTCGTGGTGTCAAAGGGTTCGATCATGTTCTTTTTGCAGTGGTTAGGGCGATGGTTGTTGGCGTAACCAGATAGAGCCACCACCTGAAGTTTAGGAAACTCTCGTAGGAGAGAGTTGTGCCTGATACGTCATTGATTGAAGAGTTTGTTGAGAAGGTTGATTTTGTTATGTCTTCGATGGTTGGAGACAAACAAAAAGAGTTTAATGAAAAGTGTTTATTGGTTGCTATTACTATATTTCTGGCGATTGGTTTTGTTGTTAGCATTGGTTGTTTTGCGAAGAAAATTACTGCCATTTTCGTGTGTTTATCATTCTCCCTGTTTGAAAGAAGTTATTGAAGTTTTTATGCAAGCCTTAAGTTGTGCGGATTTAAGTTTAATAACTTTACCAGAAAATGATTACTTGATCGTTTGATTTTTTTCCCTTCTGTGAAAAATATCCCTGCAACCATCTTCCTTTGTGGAAGTTTTAAATTTTTAAATTTGTTTTGGAGAACTTTTGCATGTCACAGTTTGGATCTTGACATCTTGTGATTTAATAGTCGAGTTCCTTTGTGAATTATGAGTGGGCTTTTCTAGAAGGAAAAAATGCTATAGACAAATTAAGTAATCATTTGCCTAAAATATGTTGTCGATAGTAAGAAGTATAGTTTAGCATGTTATTTAATATCTAATTGTTATGTTTAGTTTAAAACTAAATAAATTTATGCTGTCATAAATTATTTGATAGTGAGTAATGATTAAATATGTTATTGTTCATGCTTGGAAACAGTTGCTTTAGGTGAAAGTAGGGCAGCACACACCTTTTACTTTTTGGTTAGGTGACCAATGATAATGCTTCAAACTTAAACTTTAATGCATAGTTAGAACATTGAGATGATGTAAACTACTGTTATTGTTAAAGTAATTTTTTGGTTGTTTAAAGACATTCTAATATATGGTGTTGTAGAGAAATTTTAATGGTGATGGTAGGTGACCCTAACGTGAATGTTGAATATAGTTATTATATATGTTGTTGTGAGTTATTGAAATAAATTGAAGTATGAAATCATGCCCCTTAATGCTAGTTCATGTCACGATTGAGAAGGTATAGAATTTTCATCTTTGACGAAATATTAAAGCAATGTGATATTGTAACTTATTGAAATTTCTTTAGAATAACTAGACTATGCTGCTTACTGACAATTTAATATGGTATATGGATAGATGATAAAAACAATGTTGTTTTTTATGAATATGCAAATTATCGATGACTTAGTAGTGGTGACAAATGTTTAGATTGTTTTCTAAAAATTATGGTTAACATTATGGTTAAAGTGAAGAAAATTGTAAAAGGTGGTAATATCTTGACCACATGTTGGGCTAGGGTGATCATTGGGTGATTATCATGATGTATGTTTTAAACTGTAACGAATGTCTGTCTTAGAGCCATATTTGCGAAATATGTCTTGTGGAGATAATATTTAATTTTTGGAGCCATTTATTGATTGAATTTGTTTTGAATGACGAAATGTTGACTTAAGGGTTGTAAGCAATTTATTTGATAATTATACTGAATGTGTCATTGAAAAGATGTCTTAGACTTACATTATGAAGTTGTATGATTGATGGTTCGTTATGGTTTGTAGACCAAATGAAAATGTTAATGCACTGTCTTATATTGAATGAACTATCAGGTTGAAAATGCTTAAAATTATGACAAGTTTCTCCGTGTCGATCATGTTGAGGTTGAATTGGTTTGATGTTTTAGGATATGTAACTTTGAATAATAGAGATGGTGGGATTCAAGGTGAATTTATGTTTAAATGTATATGCATTGGTCTGTTCGTATGGTCTTTTGGATGAATGTCTTTTGTCTAAAGCATTCTGTATTATGTGTATTAGAGCTTCCCTAAATTATTGTGATTGTTGCTAAACTTTGAGTAACTTTGAGGTTTGAAAATGAATATGAAAGAATTAATAACTATGAACTAATATGATGATGGTTTTGGAATGCCTTATTTTGTTGAACAACGCACTTCATTTATCTTTCCAAAGAAATTTAGCTTAAATTATTAATGTGGAATTTAATCTCAAAGGGTGTATGATTTTGAAAGTTCTTGATTTGGAGATATGTGTATCTCTAGTTCTACTAGAGTCACATTTAATTAGAATGTGTGCGGTATTTGTGAATGTTTCTAAAGGCTGATTCTTATGATTGTTTCGTAAGTGATTTTTTTGGATGGTGACGTGGTTTTCTACTGTGAAAAGAAGTTTTTCTCCCTTTCTCTTGAGGAGAAAGAGGATGGTTGTTGTGAGAAAGAAGTTTGATTTCAGGATCGGTTTTCTATTTCCGAAATGTCTGGTTTTGGATAAAAGTGAGAAGATTTGCTTTGGTACAAGTGAGATGATTTGTTTTGGTAAAAGTGAGAGGCACCTATAAAAGAAATTGTGCCATAATGAGCTATTCCTTTCGATGGTAATGGTCGATAATGGTCCTTTTATTCAAAGGCCAACTAGTCGGGAGTGTTGAGAATTTGTGCCTTAGTTTTTGGGGTACAAGTTTGGAACCCGGTTGTTCAAGCGGATTGTATGGGTGATTTGTTGAATAATGGTTTAGTGGTGTGTTAGATTGATTTGTCTCTTATCATTCCTGTCATCTTGAGTACGACGAACAGTAGTAGAGAGGTTGGGAGTGTAAAGTAGAGTTTTGTGTTTGAGTTGAAGAGGGAATTTGGGGTTGGAGTTAAAAGTCAGTGCCATGTTCACCTCACAAGCATCTTTGGGATAAAAAGGGATCATACACTTTAGTGCCAAAAGGAAGTTTTGTATGAGTTCATCATACCATTTTTGATAGTGGTATGATTTTAGAAAGAGACCTATCATTTGGATCATTATGAATCCTTTTGTGGGGTGTAATGTGTTTCTTTGTTGAGAAAGTTCTTGTCGTATTTCGAACGCGAGATATTGTTAGAGCTATTGGTCTTTGAGACCAGGTACCTTGTCTTTGAGTCCTGCCCAGTGCGGATATAGGGGGAGTCAAAGCAGATATTATAGCATAGGATGCTAAGTTATGTTAAGGTGCTTGTTCTCGTTCTTTTAGGCGAGAGGCGACTTGGGAATAGGAGACTCACGTGTGAGAGAGGTGTCCAGAGTTGTCCATGTTGGGTATGTGTGTGATGGGAGGAGATTTAATTATTTTGGTGGATTTTGGTTTTGTGTTCTTATCGTGCTAAGAATTCGGGGTCGAATTCAGTTACGGGTGGGGGGAGAATGTAATATCTCGAAACGAATAGAGAGAATTAGGCTATCGTAGGCTGAATTTTTCCTTTCATGGACTGAATTCTTCCTATCGTGAGCTGAGTTTGGGCCAAGGGGGAGGGTTCCACCTCCTCAAGCCCAAGCCCCCTTCCCCCCACTCCCAGCCACATCCTCTCCCTCCCGCTCTTGTGCACCAGCCGCCCCTCTCCCTCCTATGCACAGCCCCTTCCTCTCCCTCCTATGCGCAACCCCCTAGAAACTTCTCCATGCGCAGCCTCTTCTCTCTGTGCAGCCAGAGTGACTCCTCCTAGCGCCTCCCCTGCCTTACCCATTACCCTTTCTGCTGTTGGTGGAGGATTGGTGGAGTGGAGGACTAGGGACAGTTTAACTCGGGGTTGGTGCGTAGTTGCGCTATGGTTATATTTGGTGTATGTACTATTGTGGCTTGTTTCTTAGGACGTTTGTTTGCTGCACGTGCTGTGATTCCAGGTGTGGCCTCAAGCTCACGCCACTTCGCTTCACATGGTGAAGAGGCAAGTATATCGTACGAACAAAGATGGTTGAGATGAAATTCGAGTTAAATGAATAAGTTGCTATCTTACTGAATTTATTTATGAAATATTTTGCTGATGTCACATTATGATCGAGATGTTTATATGATGGTTTAATGCAGGTTGTCTGTGGTCACTGGTTTATATGGTTTTATGGCAAATGAAAAATTGGAATAATATGTTACATCATTTGCATTCATGACATGAAAAGAATTTGAGGTAGGTCGGTGAGAAAGTCATATGAGGTCATATGACTAATTCAGAGTGCTCTTTTGTAAGATCTACCAAGTAGTCCCATCCATAGATATGGATAGGAGTGAAACCTACTTGTAGGCCCCACCACAGGTTTGGTAGGGAATGAAAGGGTGCGACACCGATGGGTGTGGACTCAAGCTATACCGTTATAAGCTATGAAAGGTGCATTTGAGCATGAAACCATATTTCATTGCAATATTGCTAATGGTGAGTGATGACCAATGTGATGATGGGTTAAGTCATTGAGTCATGGACTCATCCAAAGATGATCAAAGAGTGGAATTTGACAAATGGATATGTTATTACTGTTTTATGTACTTGCTGATTTCAAATAAGAAAGATGGTTATGTCATTGTTTTAAATGTGTTAAATGGTTATGATATTGTTCTGTGATATACTTTGCTGAGTCTTGAACTCACGCTTATTTTTTCAATGTTTTAGGTACAATGAGGCCATCATGCATGAGAAGTGGTAGTAGCACATTAACGACCTTACCACACTATCCTCATAATGATGTTTAGCTTTTGATCATACTTAACTCATCTATTTAATTAGACAGATTTAGTCATGGGATAATTTTAGTATAACTAATCTTGTGTGAAGTTTACTGGTTATGCTGTTGTTAAGTATGGTTGTGGGGTTCGGCTATGTCTTGATAATTAAAACTTTTGGTTTCTATTTTTGTCAGGAGGCAAACAAGTTTAGATTAGTGTTATTACCTTTCACCGTGTTTCCTTATGTCTATCCTTTAGTTGGTGTTTAGTGATTAATTAGAAAGCTTATGATGTTGCTGAAATTTATTGTGGTGATTGCCTATTTATTTGTTAGAAATGCTTATAGTAGTAACATTTAGGGCACATGGGGTGCCAGGGTGTTACATTCTGAAATTCCTTACATAATCTAGACTGACTCTCCTAAATTAACTTGTTAACATTGTGGCTTTTTTTACTCAAGGAATCAGCTACCACATTAGCTTTTCTAGGGTGATAATGAATTCATATATTATAATCCATGATTAACTCTAACTATCTTCTCTGTCCAGTGTTGAGATCTGATTAAGTAAAGATATATTTTAAACTCTTATGATCTGTGTATATCTCACATCGATTTCCGATGAGACAATGATGTCATAACTTCAAAGCATGCACTACGGCAGTTAATTCCAAATCATGTGTGAGGTAATTCCCTTCATCCCGCCTCAATTGTCTCGAAGCACATGCAACTACTTTGCCATTCTGCATTAACACACATCCAAGTCCTTGACACAAAGCATCATAACAGATATCAAAACTACTATGAATATTTGGCAACACTTCCACTGGTGCTGTCGTTTACCTTTTCTTTAATTCTTGAAAATTCTTCTCACACTCTGGTGTCCATACAAACTTCTTTTCTTTCTTCACCCACTACGTAAGTGGTCTAGCAATTGTTGAGAATCATTCTATGAATGGACAGTAATATCCTGCCATTCCAAGAAAACTGCGAATTTAGGTCACTAACTTTGGTTGTTCCCAATGCAACACGGCTTCGACTTTGCTTGGATCAACAACAACTCATTTAGTAGTCATTACATGACCAAGGAATTGCACATTCTTTTTCCAAAAGTCACACTTACTAAACTTAGCGTACAATTGCTGCTCTCGAAGCTTTTCAAGAATAAGCCTCAAGTGTTCTACATGATCTTCTTCTGTCTTGGATTAGATAAAAATGTCATCTATGAATACAACAACAAACTTATCCAAGCATTCCATAAAAACCTTATTCATCATATTCATGAAATAAGTAGGGGAATTAGTCATCCAAATGACATGACTGTGAATTCATAATGCCCATATTGTGTTGAAAAAGTGGTCTTGGGCACATCTTCTACGCAAATCTTTAACTGATGATATCCTGATCGAAGATCAATCTTTAAGAAAATTCCAGCTCCTCTTAACTGTTCAAACAAATCATCGATCATGGGTAATGGATACTTGTTCTTTATCGTCACTTCATTAAGTGCATGATAATCAATGCACATCCTTAAACTTCCATCCTTCTTCCTAACAAACAAAGCAGGCGCTCCCCACGGCGACGAACTAGGTCTTACAAAACCTTTTTCCAACAACTCCTCAATCTACTTCTTCATTTCTACCAGCTCATCGGTAGGTATTCGATATGGTCTCTTGGCTATTGTGGCTGTAATGGGCACCAATTCAATTACAAACTCGATATCCCAGTCTGGTGGCATTCTAGACAAATCTTCAGGAAAAAAACATCCGAGTATTCACTAACAACTAGTACTTCCTCTACACTAACAGCTTTAACATAGTTAACCATCAACTGGCCATTGCGAACCGCGATCGCTTGAAACTCTACCATTTCACCTTTTAGGCTTTCCATTGACACAACTCTTTGACCACAATCCAACAAAGCTTTGTGTTTGGATAACCAATCTGTTCCAAGGATAATATCTAATGTTTGAGTATCCAAGATAATAAGATTCTGTAGGAACTCTATTTCATTAATGAGCAACATAACTCCCAAACATCCTAGGTTAGATCGAAGTTCTGATTCAGGGGATTGGACTAATAGCATACACTGAAGATTCATAATATCCAACCCATTCCCATCAACAAAATCTCAAGAAATAAAGGAATTCAAAGCTCCATAATCAAATAAAACTGTTACAGGTACTGAGTTAACTAGGAACTTACTCAGTACGACGTCTGATGCTTCCTGGGCTTCATCAGTCGTGATTTGGTTGACACAACCTCTCGTTATAGCTTGGGGTGTAGTTCCAGCTTGAACGGCACCATGGTTCACTACTGGTGCAGGTGTCTTGGTAGGTGTAGGGCTAAGATTGAAACGAACAGGTGTAACACCACCTCTCTTTGGACAACTATTGGCAAAGTATGCTAGCTCAGTGCAACTGAAACAGTGCCTGACTACCATCTATTGACTTCCTCCTGATATGTTGTTTGCCTGAGCAGGTGCTTGAAAATTTTAACCAACTGTACGCGGAGCAGGGGATGGCGTCTTGAATCTAGCTTTTGGTTAAAACCTAACAAACTAATGAGGTGCAACCCTCACTGTCTGATGTCCTTGACAAGCTCCTTGATGTGCTATTCTACGCTTATGGTTGTCATCAAGCTCTTTGCGCTTATCCTCTAGAACAAGGGGCTTATTGACCAACTCTTGGAAATCAGGAAAATTCAATACCATCATGAAGCGAGACTGCCTTGCCTTATCTATTGCAACATCTTCAAGGGCTTAACTTGCAAGATGTGTACACTTGTTCAAATAATCAGCCACTTATTGGCTTCCTTGCTTGATAGCTTTGAACTCTTTCTTCTTCAAGTCCATGACACCTTCAAGAACATGGTATTGGCAAAAAGCAGCAGTAAACTCCTCCCAAGTGATCTCCTATGAGTTCTCATGAGCAGCGCAATAGTTCTCCCACCATTCAGAAGCTGTTCATTCCAACTGATGAGAAGTATAAAGCACCATTTCATTTTTGACACATTGAGTGGTGTGTGGCTTCCTCTCAATTGTTCTAAGCCAATCATCTGCTTCTATTTTGTTAGCGTTCCTAGAAAATGTGGGTGGACGAGTCCTCATAAAGTCTAAAAACTTAGAGTATGGACGACTCTCATTGTTAGCAGCTTGGTTTGCAGTTATTAGCAGTTGCTTGGTTTGCGATGTTCTGCACTTACTGCATCATTGTTTGCATCAATTTAGTCTGTGCGGCAATGAAAGCCCTGAAATTTTGCATATCAACTTGGGGCACTGGTTGAGGTAATGGCATCTCATTCGGGTTCTCACTAGGTTGAGTACCACGTCCACTAGCTCTGTTGTTTCCTCGAGATGAACCATCTGTTGATCATTCAAAGTTTTAGAGAAAAGAGAGGAAAAACATAGATAAGCAATATAGAAACTAATGCACGAGAAAAGTTTTAACTCCAAACTCCAATCTAAAGACCTTTATTAATAATTTGGTATGGTTGCTCACAAGTGCCTAAGGGCCATGCAACGCATACTACACACTCAACAATCATGAAAACTCTTTTTAACTAAGCACACATCTCTAACGCCTAAAGGGTAACACTCCTATCTTAGACTGATACGACTCACACACTTGAGTCACTACTAATAGACTAAGATATCACCTAATCACTAATCCAACCAGGCTATGATCCTCCTGGGGAGTAGTGCAGTGGATGTAGTGGCATCAGTGAAAACTAGTTCCGATGACAAGGAGTCTCATTGGAATATGCGGCCTCCTGCCCCTCGTGCTCTACCTCCTTGGGGTCCTCCTCTGACTCCTTGTCCTCATGCTCCAACTCAGCTTCTTCTTCTTTTAGGTAGAGGGCCTCTTCCAACTCTGCGATCCTCTCACATGCCATCATCCTGGTCTCGCGGATATCTTTCTCGGCCTTCTTCAGGGCTTCATAGGCTTCCTCAAGTTCCTGAGTAGTGATCTTCATCACGTTCTCCTGAGCGGTAGCGAATTGAGCAAGATGAAGACAGTGGCATCCTCCTCATCTCCAATCCTAGTGTCACAGCTGGCTCCTCCGTGAGGGTGATATCGAAACACGGTCTGGTGCAACTCATCAGCATAGTCCTGGCCGATGCATTGAAGTGCAAGACGTGCGGACTCCTAAATCCCCACCTCAAAAGTAGACCTCCTCACCGTGATGTGGATGGGACGACTCGCGATAGTGTTCTCACGAGCGTAGATTGTGACCTTGCATATCGTTCCACATCCCTTACGATTAACAACCCAGTTGGTACCTCTGTAAACTGGTCTGTCAAAACCTCCTAGTACTTGTATCATCTTCCATAACTCAGCAGCGTATTCTCTTTTGTGCTCACCATAGATACTCTCCATCCTTCTGTGTAGAAGACAACTCTCGTTACACCTCAACATAAAATAAGAAAAAGACCAAAAATTCAGCAAATTCAGTAAGAAAGATGGGATAAGTCAAGAACTTGTTGATCTTTAAAGTAAATTTTGATTTTAGAAAATAGTTTTAACACTCCAAAGAACTACCAGACTAGCTAGGGCAAGACTTACAATCAGTATGGCCCTAATACCACCTCTGTCGGGACTCAAATATGCAAATTCGGACCCTCTGTGTATTCTACACTAGTCCAAGATAACGCTAGTGCACGCAGCCTCAACATAGATGAATATTGAAATCATACACAATCAAAAAGTAATAAAACACTTCATCTATTTAAATATAACCTATTAAACGACCTTAAGGTCAACCTTACATGAATACGCCACACAGGACTAAGACTAAGAAATAAATAAAACTACAGCGAAAATAAATTATTCGTAGCAACCCTCAATTTGCCACAGGCAACTGACGAAGTTCGCACCCTAGTAGATCATCTCCTCTTAGTACTCCTCGTAAGCCAGGGTAGACACTTCTCCAACTTGTGATTTATTGTTATAAGGGGTGAGTACATAAAGCACTCAACAAGTTATGCACAACATGCAATTCTATTATATCTATATGCATGGCTTATTCTAATGAATGGTTGAATTGCCCTACACAATGTGTAAAAGGCCAGGTAAGTTCGATGAAGACCTCATTAAGACCAATATGGTTTAAAATGGCTATACCAGTGATCCCACTAAAGCAAAAGGGTGTTGGTAACATAGCTCACAATCGGCAGCAAGACATTGCCGACAGCTTCTTTCGTAGTGGACACCAAAGGAAGTTACGATGTGCTATTAAGACAAGATTGGATCCATGTGAACTACTATATTGCATCTACTATGCACCGGATGCTAATCCAATGGAATGAGAATAAGGTGGAAGTGGTTCAAGACGATACATCAGCTCAAAGCTATGGCTAGTTCGGAAGCCAATTGGCAGCATGATGGGGCCTAATGCATATCGGGTAAAACTCTCAATGATTGCGATTTCATCTACGTCAACAAGATAGGACTTGTTCCACTAAATGTGATGCCAAGCATGTTTGATCTGACAAACAAAATATTACACTGATGGAGTCCAAATTGGCGGTGAAAGCTTTACATGATTGATATGAGGCTATATAAGACTTTAAAGAAATTAAAAAGTTAGGGCAAGGTTTTACATCAACAGATTTGTTTGACGAAGTCAACATAGGTGTTGGTGACAAAAAAGGCCAACTTTTATCAGTTCAAAGTTAGCAATTGAATACAAAGGGAAGTTGGTTAGTCTTTTAAAGAATTATAAAGATTTTTGCCTAAGAATATCATGAGATGCCTAGCTTAAGCCGACAATTAGTTGAACATCGGGTATCAATAAAATCGGGATATAGGTCTTTTAAATAGTCTCTTAGACGATTTAATCTGGCCATGTATGGAAAAATAAAAGAAGAAATTGACCGATTATTGGAAGCAAAATTTACAGGCCTTGCTAATATGCTGAATGGGTTTCCAACATCGTTCCTATGATGAGGAAAAATGGTAAACTCTGTGTGTGTTGATTTCACAGATATAACTAAAGCTACACCCAAAGATGAATATCCGATGCCTATAGCCAATATGTTTGTCGATGCTGCATCCAGAAAAGATTATTAGTTTACTTGATGGTAATGCCGGTTACAATTAAGTATTTATGGCAGAAGCCAATATCTCTAAAATAGTCTTTAGGTGCCCCGGCACCCTAGGTTTTTTTGAGTGTGTAGTCATAAATTTCGACTTAAAGAACACCGGTGCAATATATCAACATGCTATGAATTTGATTTTCCATGAGCTAATCGACCATATCATGGAAATCTACATTGACAACATTGTTGTGAAGTCTAAGGAAGATTACCAGCATCTAGCTAATCTAGAAACAGTATTCAGGGAGACAAGAGCACAGGCTTGAAGAGGAACCCATACAAGTGTGTCTTTGGTGTTTCAACTGGCCAGTTCTTGGTCTTTATGATTCATGAGAGAGGGGTCAAAATTAACCAAGAAAGGGTTAAAGCTATAGCCAATACCAAGCCACCTACTTGCAAAAAGAATCTCTAAGAATTTATCGGCAAGATAAACTATTTCTGATGCTTCATTTCTAATTTGTCTCGCTGAATCAGTGTGTTTACCCCACTTTTGAAATTAAAGGGAGATCTAGAATTTGTATGGAAAGTCGATGAACAGAAGACTTTTCAAAATATATATAGGAATATTTGTCTAAGCCTCCAGTATTGGTTCCACCTCAGAAGGGAATTACCATTCAAGCTTCACATATCGGCTAAAGAGGAAACAATTGGAGCTGTTTTGGCACAAGAAATCAATGGGAAAGAGTGGGTTATTTTCTACTTAAGCCGATGCTTAATTGATGTAGAAACAAGGTACCCTTCTTTAGAAAAGCTGTGCTTATCATTGTATTTTGCTTGCACCAAGTTGAGGCATTAGATATTAGCATTGGCATGTAAAGTTATCTACAAAACTGATGTTATAAAGTACATGCTCTCGGCTCCAATCTTAAGAGAACAACTTGGAAAATGGGCATACACACTTATTGAGTTTGACATAAAGTATGAATTGGCTAAAGCCATCAAAGGGCAAGTGGTTGCCGATTTTATAACAGGGCATAGAGCAAACACGGGTGCCGACCAAGTATTTGTAGCACCTTGGCACTTATTTTTTTTGATGGATTGGTGTGCAGAGAGAGACGGCATCGGCATAGTGTTGATATCCCCAAAGGGGTATAGTCTTGAGTTTGCATTCAGGATAAATCACAAGTTCTCAAATAACCAAGCCGAGTATGAGACTTTGCTAAGAGGCCTACGGTTACTCGATATATTGGTGTCGACAGGTTAAAGGAGAGTATAATTGCTACGATGAAGTTTTGGTTAAATACTTAGATGAATGCCTCAAAATAATCAGCACATTCAGCTATTTCTTGATTCACCACATTCCTCGTGAAATGAACAGCAAGGCCAACAATTTAGCTCAACAAGCATTGGGTTATAAGATGTTTGGCTATTAGAGGAATTGTGAGCCGATATATAAAACGATCCTTAGTGTTGAAGTCATGTGCACCAATGCAGACGACTGGAGGACGGTAGCCGATTATTTGTCTTATCCATCAAGGCCAACTGATAAAAAAATTAAGAGATAAGCTCAGAAGTATGTTTTGCTCGATGACACGCTTTATTATCAGACTTTGGAGGGATTATTATTAAGGTGCCTTGGGACAGAAGAAACCAATGTAGCAATGGGAGAAGTGCATGAGGGTGTTTGTGGAACCCATCAATTGGTGAACAAAATGAAGTGGCTGCTAAGGCGTACTAGATTTCTTTGGCCGAGAATATTGGAAGATTGTTTTATGTACTATAAAGGATGCTAGACTTGCAAGAAATTTGGCAACTTGCAACTAGCTCTAGAATCGGTTCTGCACCCGATTATCAAGCATTAGCAATTTAGACGATGGGGATATAGATATAATCAGACAAACATATCTTACATCATCTAAAGGATATAAATACATTTTGGCTATGACCGACTATTTCTCCGAGTGGGTCAAGGCGATACCTCTGAAGAAAGTGCCTTGTGTTGAGGCGATTGGATTTATTATGGGGCATATTGTCCATCGGTTCGGAATTCCTCAGACTGTTCTGACAAGTCATGGGTCCATGATTGTGTCTGATGAATTTCAAAGTTTTGCTCAAAGTCTAGGAATCAAACTACTAAATTCAGCGCCTTACAGTGCACAAGCTAATGGTCAAGCTGAGTCGTCGAATAAAACATTGATCAAGCTAATTAAGTAGAAAATTGAAGAGAAACCAAGGAATTGGCACGTAATATTGTCAGACTCTTTATGGGCTTATCGGATTGCTTGCCATCGAGCAACAAAGCTATCACCGTATCAGTTGGTTTATGGACAAGAAGTTGTGTTGCCTTTAGATGTCAATTTGGCTCAATAAGAATAGACAGACAAAATAGATTGTCAGCTCAAGGTTATAGAGATTCAATGATCAATAATTTAGACAACGTGGCAGAGATATGATTGCACAGATTGAGTAACATTCCAAAAATTTGGATTTTAGAATGTTTAAGTTTGAAAATTGACCATGTGCATTTTTCCTGAATTAATTTCAGCTTAATATGAATTTTCTATTTATGAAAGGATTTAATTTGGCTAATCTATCCATCAAACAAAAGATTTTTCTGCTTCATTATGCTGCAACGAATTTTTCTGTATTTTTGGAGATTTTTCTGAATTTATTTGTTATTTTTTTGAATTTATTTGCTTTTATTTGAATTTTTGGAATTTCTTAAATTCGAAAAATGATTTTTATCCTGGTTTCCTTTTCGGGCCAAATCCTTTCCCCAGCCCATTTCCCCGCCCCGTTTTCTTTTCACCCGCTCGCGTTGCCCGGCCCAGCTCCGCTCTGCGCTCGGCCCAACCAGCTCGCTCCGACGCGGCCGTCCGATGGGCGACACGCGTGCGCTCTACGATTGCCGCGTCGCTGCGCGCGCCGCCGCCGAAACCCTAACCGAGTCGCGCAAATCTCGGCGTCCGTCGCGCGCCGCCTCCCGAGGCTATTTAAAGCCCGAGGACCCATCCGAGGTTCGCCTCTTCACGCCGCACCCGCCGCCTCAAGCCTTGCCGCCCGAGACGCCTCCGTCGAGGAGATCGAGCTCGCCGAAGTTCCCCGCCGTGCACGCGTGCTTCTCCGCCGTTTTTCTTCCTCGCCGGTGAGCCTCCGCCGTTGGTTTTGGTCTCGCCGAACTCCCCGCGCCGCCCTCTTTCGTTTGCCCCAGAATCCGCCCCAATCCGTCGCGGTTTTGCGCGAAGCCGAGGTCGTCTTCCCCGCCTCCGGTGCGCCCACGTCGCCGCCGCCATTGCGTCGCTTCCGCCTGCGTCGCTCGTGCCGTGGCGCCTCGTCGGCCCGTGTGTCGCCGTGTGGCGCCACGTCGCCTCGCCGACGCGGTCAGCGCCACGCGCCCGCCTCGTCTTCCATGCCAGCGTCCTCGTCAGCGTCGCCTCGGTTCCAGCGCCTGCGCCGCATCAGCCGCCTCATTGCCGCCTCGTCGGCCGACCGCCCGTCACCGAACCCTCCTCGGTGGACGCAGGCCACCGTGAACCCAGGCACTGACATGTGGGCCCCACGTGTCAGTGGCATTTCTTTTTCTTTTTCCAATTTTCCAGAAAATCCCGAAATTCCAACCAATCACGTGTTGCCACGTGTCAGCTCTCTGTTTTTTTTTCTGATTTTCTGATCTAGGAATCTTCCAGGAGCCCGTTCTCCTTCGTTCGAGCTCCGATTCCAGTGATTCAAATTTCTAAATTCATCTAAATTCAAGATCTATCTTCCAGTACCATTTTTTTCAATTTTTGAATTTTATTCGAATTTGTTTTATTTATTTGCTTTTGTTTCGCTTGTAGACGACGCAGTCGAAGATCAGTCGAATCAACAGTCAGAGATAGAACCAGCAAGAGGCAACGAAGGCAAGTTTTCCTTGAACATATTGATCCCAAATTTTATGAAAATGTTATGTTGTTTTTAAATTATGCATGCTTACTTTATGCAATGTACTTTAAACATAGTTTTAGAGTATAGTTAAATTCCAGTTTGTTATACCCTCATTGGTATTGATCATGTCGAACCTTTGACACCCTAGATGATATATATACTAGATATTTTATTTGGTGATAACCAGTAGATTAGCATGGGACGGTAGAATTGCTTAGTCCAGCTTAAGCGTTTCGGTATTGTGCCATTATGGGAATCAGTTCAAATATTGTTCAAACTTATTTGTGAAAGTGCGGCAATTGGTGTTGCTGCTGTGATTTAAATGAAATAAACTGGAAATGGTTTAGACTGGGGCGGATGGATGTTTGACGGGTGCAGAAAGCACGAGACCTTGGTATGTGAATGTTCCGCCCTAGTCAATTAAGGACCGAAGAGTGTGTTACCAAGGACCGAGCACTACCGTACAACCACAAGTCTATATGGGTACGACCTGGCTAAATAATTTGTGCGTCTCATTATTAGCTTCGCCTGTTGGTGAGTGCCAGATGTTGGCAGGCGCAAGAGGGGGCTTCTGTACTGGGCAGCTAGAACCCTAACAGCGGTGAAACCTTAGCGGGCGAGGTTAATAGTGGGGTTGTGCATTGTAAAGGCCTTGTCATGATCTCTCTGCCGACACACCAAAGGAAGTGTGTTAAGTGCATGGCAACAAGAGTCGATCATGTCTTGTGGGTAAAGTGTACACACTTTGCAGAGTTAAAACTACTTAAGTAGCCGTGCCCACGGTCAAGGGCAGGCGAGGTACGCTTGCACATTGTAGATTTCATGGTTTTGTTTTAAAGGAAAATGATGGTTTGGGAATCCGAGAGCAGATGGAACTCTTGGGTTATGGTTTGGCAGATGGAGCCAGTCAGGTAGATGGAACCTGCTTTAATTGTCATATCAAATTCAATTACTATTCAATTACCTTTTGATCAAATGATGCTTTAAGAAATTACTATTGTTATTTACAGTTAAACTTTGCTTTATGCTAAAAGAGCCATATTATGCCTTCAATTGTTTAGCCTTGCATATAGTTATCATGCATTATGTTTCCAAGACTTGCGGAGTACATTTTGTGCTCACCCTTGCAACATCCCCAACCTTCCACAGAAGAGTTCGCAGAAGCTAAAGGTGAATACGATTTCTACGCTTGTGGTTATGATGAAGGCGATCCGGAATGCTAGGACGTGAACCCCTGTCGATTGCCTGTTGGGCAAATGGATGGGCTTACTTTGCTTTTGTTATTTCATTTCCGTTGTTTCTTATTGAACTCAAGCTATGATGCTGCTTATTTGTTATAATTGGCCATAAGGCTAATATTCTTTTGCTTAATTAATATTATTTGATTTGTGATATGGATGTGTTGTCATCACTGTTTCACTGTGTGTGCTAGCTTTTCCTGGACTAGCATAGGTTATACACAGAGGGTTCGGATTTGGAAATCCGGTCCCGACAGAGGTGGTATCAGAGCCATATCGACTGTAGGTCGCATCCCTAGTTAGTCTGATCTTCTTAGCAAGAATTTCAAAATTATTTTCTAAATCAAAACAATGAATGTCTGTGAATAGATTATCTCATCTCATCTTATTCTTAGGTTCTTACTCCTTTTCTTTGCTGAAATATTATTTTAAAATTTTAATTTGATCTTATCCCTTGAAACTTCTCAAAGCCTCAAGTCTTCTGCAAGAATCCAGATCAAGGAAGAAGATGATCAAGTCGTCAAAGAGTATATCCGAGAAGACTCCCATCTAGGATAAGTAATAGTGCCCAATAGTGTTGGAGTATGTCACCCTTTTTAATTTAGCAACGTATAGTCCGAGTGCATTAGAAATTTTTGTTGCTTGTTTGTTGGGTGTGTTGTACACTTGCCCTAGCATTGTGTTGCGGCCACCTTTCATTTGGTGTTTTATAGCTTGTTTGGTCTTAGAATGGCTACCTCCCTAGTCTTCTCATCTTTTGCTCTTTCCCTCTCATCTATTGCTAACCTGTCCCTGGCCGTTGCTTCAGATGGAAGGTCAAGGAAGAGGTCGTGGAGCTGGTCGCAGAGGAGGTCGTGTTGGAGGTCGTGGTCGTGGTCAGGCAGAGCCACAAGAGCAACAGGATGTTCAAGATCAGCAAGTGCCGCCGCCGCCAGTCCAACCCCCAGTCATAGATATCCAGCAGATGATGGCAATGCAGCTTCAGTTATTGCAGGCCCTTGCTCGGAATATGGTAAACAATCCGCAGCCAGCACCAGCCGCAGTACCAGTGATGCCGCCCCAGTCAAAGCTTGGAGAATTTATGAGGACTAGACCGCCTACCTTCAAGGGAGCAGGTGAAACCTTGGAGGCATATGATTGGTTGAGAGATGTGGAGAAAAAGCTCCAGTTAGCTCAGTGTGATGACCGTGAAAAGGTTCTCTACGCGAGCCATCAGTTAAAAGGAGTAGCTGCTACTTGGTGGGATAATTTCTGTGCTGCCCATCAGAATGCTCAAGCTATAACCTAGGAGGAATTTTCTGAAGCCTTCCGTACTGCTCATGTGCTTCCCGGCATAATTGAAATGAAGAAAAGAGAATTTCGCAAGTTGCATCAGGGAAACCAGAGTGTTTCTGAGTATCTTAACCGGTTCACCCAGTTGTCGAGGTATGCACTAGAGGATGTGGCTACTGAAAGTGCCAAGATTTGGAGTTTCATGGAAGGACTTGACCCTGACATCAAGGTGCAGCTAGTTGCTTTGGATTTTTTGAATTTTCAGCATATGGTGAACAAGGCACTAGTACAAGAGGATGCCCAGCGCCAACAATGGAGTCCCAAGAGAAGGATGGCATTCTAGGCTCAGCATGGAGCGAGTGGTTCTCGTCAGCGCTTTCAACCTCAGCAGGCCAATAGAACACCTGTTCAAGGAGCACCCTGTACTCCTAATTCTGGACCGCGCCCAATCGCTCAAGGACCCCAGCAGAACAACGCCAGTGGTCAACAGCAAAAAGGGAATTCAAATGCTGCAGCGATTCAGTGTTTCCATTGTCACCAGATGGGACATTATGCCAGCAACTGTCCTCAGAAGCGTCAGCAAGTGACCCCGGTGCCGTTCAACATGGGATCCAATTCCGCCAGAGCTCCTGCACAAGGACAAGGTCGTGGAACACCCCAGACGCCAAGAGCTCCGCAATCCTTTGGAAGAGGACGTGTCAACCATGTGACCGCCGAAGAAGCTCAGGAGGCATCAGATGTGGTTTTGGGTAAGTTCCTTGTTAACTCAATACCTGCCTCAGCATTATTTGATTCTGGAGCATCGCATTCTTTTATATCGAAGAATTTTGTTGAACAATTTGGTTGGGAAACCTTTACCCTTAAGAGCCCTATGATAGTTCAATCACCGAGAAAAGAATTTAGAACTAGTTCAGTATGCCCAAGTGCAACCATAAAAATCAATGGGGTAGAATTCCTAGCGAATCTCATCATTTTGGATTCAAAAGGAATAGATGTCATCCTAGGGATGGATTGGTTAACCAAGTATAAAGGTCAAATAGATTGTGCCAATAGAGCCATCGCCCTTACCAATTCAGAAGGCATTCGAGTGGAGTATATGCCTGATGAGTCTTCAAGTAAGAAGTGTGCTTTGAACAGTTTGAAGGAATCAACTTTGGAAAGTATGCATGTGGTGCAAGAATATCCGGATGTATTTCCTAAAGATTTGCCAGGTATGCCGCCTGATCGAGATGTAGAGTTCGTCATAGAGCTAGTCCCTGGTACGGCTCCTATTTCTAAGAGACCCTACCGCATGCCAGCCAATGAACTCGCCGAGATGAAGAAATAGATTGAGGAATTGCAAGAAAAAGCATATGTTCGTCCAAGTTCGTTACCTTGGGGAGCGCTAGTTCTTTTTGTAAAGAAGAAGGATAATACTTTGTGCTTGTGCGTGGATTATAGAGCCCTGAATGAAGTCACAATCAAGAACAAGTATCCGTTACCCAGGATTGATGACCTGTTTGATCAGTTGAAAGGAGCATGTATTTTCTCCAAGATCGATCTTCGATCCGGATACCATCAGTTGAAAATAAGGTCACAAGATATTCCGAAGACAGCTTTTGCTACCCGATATGGATTATATGAGTTCACAGTTATGTCTTTTGGTCTGACCAATGCACCAGCCTATTTTGTGAATTTGATGAATAAAGTGTTTATGGAATACCTGAACAAGTTTGTGGTAGTATTCATAGATGATATTCTTATCTATTCTAAGGATGAAGCGGAACATGAATGTCATTTGAGGATGGTGTTAGAAAAGCTCAGAAATCATCAGTTGTATGCTAAGTTCAGTAAGTGTGAGTTTTGGTTAAAAGAAGTTGCTTTCTTAGGTCATATAATTTCTGCTGGAGGTGTCTCAGTAGACCCTGGAAAAGTGAAAGGTGTACTTGATTGGAGGCAACCCAAGTCAGTGCCAGATATCAGAAGTTTTCTTGGTTTAGCGGGATACTACCGAAGATTCATAGAAGGATTTTCAAAGATTGCAAGACCGCTTACTCAGGTGCTGAAGAAGGAAAAGAAGTTTGAATGGTCTGAGCTTGTGAGCAAAGTTTTCAGGAATTAAAGAAAAGACTGACCTCAGCCCCAGTGCTCATTTTACCGGATATTCGGAAGAACTTTGAGATTTTCTGTGATGCTTCAAGACAGGGTCTTGGATTTGTTCTGATGCAAGAAGGCAAAGTAGTTGCATACGCCTCACGGCAATTGCGACCACATGAGGAAAACTATCCAACCCAAGACTTGGAAATGGCTGCAGTTGTGCATGCACTAAAGTTGTGGAGGCATTATCTCATCGGGAATCGATGTGAAATTTTCACAGATCATAAGAGTTTGAAGTATATCTTCACTCAAGCAGACCTCAACCTAAGACAAAGAAATGGTTAGAATTAATCAAGGATTATGATGTGGGAATACATTACCATCCTGGCAAGGCTAACGTAGTTGCCGATGCTTTAAGCCGGAAGAGCTACTACAATAATGTGATGATTCAAGAAGGTCAACCTGCTCTTCACAAGGAGTTTCAGCGTTTGAATTTGGAATTAGTGGATGAAGGTTTCGTTGCTGCATTAGAGATTCAACCAACCTTGGAGGATCAGATAAAAAAGATGCAAAAGTCAGATAAAGAAGCTTCTAAGATCAAGGATAGAATAAAGGAAGGTAAAGCCCCAGGATTTTCAGAGGATGAAGAAGGAACCGTTTGGCTTGGAAAAAGTATATATGTGCCGAATCAAAAAGAGATCAAGCAGTTGATATTAAAGGAGGCACATGAGTCAGCGTACTCAATTCATCCAGGTAATACTAAGATGTATCAAGATCTTCGTGGTATATATTGGTGGCCAAGGATGAGAAAAGAAATCTCAGAGTACATAGCTATGTGTGATGTATGCCAGCGAGTTAAAGCTGAACATCAAAGACCCGCAGGATTGCTACAGCCGTTAAAGGTGCCTGAATGGAAGTGGGAAGAAATTGGAATGGATTTCATTACAGGACTTCCGAGAACCAGGTCAGGTTATGATTCAATATGGGTTGTAGTGGATCGATTGACAAAAGTTGCTCATTTTATTCCTGTGAGAACAACTTACCAGGGAGATCAACTTACAGAGTTGTATATGTCAAGAATCGTGTGTTTGCATGGTGCGCCAAAGAGAATTGTATCAGATCGAGGCACTCAATTCACTTCAAGATTCTGGCATAAGTTGCAAGAAGCATTGGGTACCAACCTGAATTTCAGTACAGCTTATCATCCTCAGACAGATGGACAAACTGAGCGAGTAAACCAAATCCTTGAAGATATGTTAAGGTCTTGTGCTTTGTCCAATGCGGCAAGTTGGGATCAAAGTGTACCTTATGCAGAATTCTCTTATAACAATAGTTATCAAGCAAGTTTGCAGATGTCGCCATTTGAAGCCTTGTATGGAAGAAAGTGCAAAACACCTCTCTGTTGGAATGAAACAGGAGATCGCCAAGTCTTTGGTCCTGATATTTTGCAAAAGGCTGAAGAACAAGTAAAAATGATTCAAGAAAGATTGAGAACAGCGCAATCTAGGCAAAAGAGCTACGCTGATAATCGTTAGAGAGAGTTAACCTTTGCTCCTGGTGACTATGTGTACTTGAAAGTCTCACCGCTCAGAGGAATGCGTCAATTTCAAGTTCGTGGAAAGTTAGCACCAAGATTTATTGGACCGTTCTCAATCCTAGCTAGAAGTGGACAAGTGGCTTATCAGTTGGAGCTGCCACCGCAGTTGTCAAATGTGCACAATGTGTTCCATGTGTCACAACTGAAGAAGTGTCTCAGGGTACCAGAAGAGCAAATGCAGATTGAGAATGTTGAGCTCCAGGAGGATCTCACCTACCCAGAATATCCTATCAGAATTTTGGATGAGGCAGAGCGCAGAACAAGAAACAGGACAATCAAGTTTTGCAAAGTTCAGTGGAGCAACCATTCTGAAAAGGAAGCAACCTGGGAGCGTGAAGAAGATCTTAAAGAAGAGTACCCCAACCTATTTCCCTAGTCTGTCCAAATCTCGGGGTCCAGATTTCTTTTAAGGAGGGGAGGTTTGTAACATTCCAAAAATTTGGATTTTAGAATGTTTAAGTTTGAAAATTCACCATGTGCATTTTTCTTGAATTAATTTCAGCTTAATATGAATTTTCTATTTATGAAAGGATTTAATTTGGCTAATCTATCCATCAAACAAAAGATTTTCAGTTTTAGTTGGCTTCACTATGCTGCAAGGAATTTTTCTATATTTTTGGAGATTTTTCTGAATTTATTTGATATTTATTTGAATTTATTTGCTTTTATTTGAATTTCTGGAATTTCTTAAATTCGGGAAATGATTTTTATTCTGGTTTCCTTTTCGGGCCGAATCCTTTCTCCGGCCCATTTCCCCGGCCCGTTTTCTTTTCACCCGCTCGCGTTGCCCGGCCCAGCTCCGCTCCGCGCTCGACCCAACTAGCCCGCTCCGCCGCGACCGTCCGATGGGCGACACGCGTGCGGCTGCGATTGCACCGCGTCACGTGCGCCGCCGTCGTCGCCGATACCATAACTGAGTCCGCGCAAATCTCGGCGTCCGTGCCGCGCCCGCCTCCCGAGGCTTTTATAGCCCCGAGGACCCCATCCCGAGGTTCGCCTCTTCGCGCCGCACCCGCCGCCTCAAGCCTTGCAGCCCGAGATGCCTCCGTCGAGGAGATCGAGCTCGCCGAAGTTCCCCGCCGTGCCCGCGTGTTTCTCCGCCGTTTTTCTTCCTCGCCGGTGAGCCTCCGCCGTTGGTTTTGGTCTCGCCGAACTCCCCGCGCCGCCCTCTTTCGTTTGCCCCAGATTCCGCCCCGATCCGTCACGGTTTTGCGCGAAGACGAGGTCGTCTTCCCCGTCTCCGGTGCGCCCGCGTCGCCGCCGCTCCGCCCTGCGCGCCCGTGCCCGCTTGGCGCCTCGTCGGCGGCGCGTGTCGCCAGCGTGGCCGCCACGTTGCCTCGCCTTCCGCCGGTCGGCGCCACGCGCCGCCTGCCTCTCCGTGCGGTGTCCTCGTCAGCGTCGCCACGGTTCCAGCGCCTGTGCCGCGTCAGCCGCCTCGTTGGCTGCCTCGTCAGCCCGATCTACCGCGTCACCCGAACCCTCCTCGGTGGACGCAGTCCACCGTGAACCCAGGCACTGACATGTGGGCCCCACGTGTTAGTGGCATTTTTTTCCAATTTTCCAGAAAATCCCGAAATTCCAGCCAATCACGTGTTGCCACGTGTCAGCTCTTTGTTTTTTTTCTGATTTTCTGATCTGGGAATCTTCCAGGAGCCCGTTCTCCTTCGTTCGAGCTCCGATTCCAGTGATTCAAATTTCTAAATTCATCTAAATTCAAGATCTATCTTCCAGTACCATTTTTTTCAATTTTTGAATTTTATTCGAATTTTTTTTATTTATTTGCTTTTGTTTCGCTTGTAGACGACGCAGTCGAAGATCAGTCGAATCAACAGTCAGAGATAGAACCAGCAAGAGGCAGTGAAGGCAAGTCTTCCTTGAACATATTGATCCCAAATTTTATGAAAATGTTATGTTGTTTTTAAATTATGCATGCTTACTTTATGCAATGTACTTTAAACATAGTTTTAGAGTATAGTTAAATTCCAGTTTGTTATACCCTCATTGGTATTGATCATGTCGAACCTTTGACACCCTAGATGATATATATACTAGCTATTTTATTTGGTGATAACCAGTAGATTAGCATGGGACGGTAGAATTGCTTAGTCCAGCTTAAGCGTTTCGGCATTGTGCCATTATGGGAATCAGTTCAAATATTGTTCAAATTAATTGTGAAAGTGCGGCAATTGGTGTTGCTGCTGTGATTTAAATGAAATAAAGTGGAAATAGTTTAGACCGGGGCGGATGGATGTTTGGCAGGTGCAGAAAGCACGAGACCTTGGTATGTGAATGTTACGCCCTAGTCAATTAAGGACCGAAGCGTGTGTTACCATGGACCGAGCACTACCGTACAACCACAAGTCTATATGGGTACGACCTGGCTAAATAATTTGTGCGTCTCATTATTAGCTTCGCCAGTTGGTGAGTGCCAGATGTTGGCAGGCGCAAGAGGGGGCTTCTGTACTGTGCAGCTAGAACCCTAACAGCGGTGAAACCTTAGCGGGCGAGGTTAATAGTGGGGTTGTGCATTGTAAAGGCCTTGTCATGATCTCTCTGCCGACACACCAAAGGAAGTGTGTTAAGTGCATGGCAACAAGAGTCGATCATGTCTTGTGGGTAAAGTGTACACACTCTGCAGAGTTAAAACTACTTAAGTAGCCGTGCCCACGATCAAGGGCAGGCGAGGTACGGTTGCACATTGTAGATTTCATGGTTTTGTTTTAAAGGAAAATGATGGTTTGGGAATCCGAGAGCAGGTGGAACTCTTGGGTTATGGTTTGGCAGATGGAGCCAGTCAGGTAGATGGAACCTGCTTTAATTGTCATATCAAATTCAATTACTATTCAATTACCTTTTGATCAAATGATGCTTTAAGAAATTACTATTGTTATTTACTGTTAAACTTTGCTTTATGCTAAAAGAGCCATATTATGCCTTCAATTGTTTAGCCTTGCATATAGTTATCATGCATTATGTTTCCAAGACTTGCGGAGTACATTTTGTGCTCACCCTTGCAACATCCCCAACCTTCCACAGAAGAGTTTGCAGAAGCTGAAGGTGACTACGATTTCTACGCTTGTGGTTATGATGAAGGCGATCCGGAATGCTAGGACGCGAACCCCAGTCGATTGCCTGTTGGGCAAATGGATGGGCTTACTTTGCTTTTGTTATTTCGTTTCCGCTGTTTCTTATTGAACTCAAGCTTTGATGCTGCTTATTTGTAATAATTGGCCATAATGCTAATATTCTTTTGCTTAATTAATATTATTTGATTCGTGATATGGATGTGTTGTCATCACTGTTTCACTGTGTGTGCTAGCTTTTCCTGGACTAGCATAGGTTATACACAGAGGGTTCGGATTTGGAAATCTGGTCCCGATAGATTGGATCGAATTAAGAAAAATAAGGCTAGAGTCGCAAGGGCTGACAATAAAAAGGTGTTGCCTAAATCGTTCAATGAAGTCAATCTACTCTGGAAGACTATATTATCTGTCGGCTCGAGAGATAGCCGATTTGGTAAGTTGTCTCAAATGTGGGAATGGTTGTACAAAGTGTATCGGCTTGTGGAGGGTAATTCCTATATTCTAGAAACACTAGAAGGGATGAAATTTTCTGAAGCGATCAATGGCAAATATTTGAAAAAATAGCACCCATGTATTTGTTTTGGATCTTAATTGGCTAAAAGGTTTTTGGTGACTCATTATTAAGCTAAGTCAACTTGTGCGGTTTTGGGCTATGGAATATGAGGATAAAAAAAACATAATGGCCGACGGCAAACATCGCCCTTGGAATAGAAATAGTTTAAGCAAAATCGGCCATATAGCCGACCACATCATTCTTACAGGCAATGAAGACATTGTTAATAAATAAGACAACTGATTACAACAAGATTAGGCATTGCCAAGCCTTCACAATGGCCCTCTACACATCGTTGAGGATATCTTCATCCTCTTCATTTCCGTGTAAAGGAGAGACCTTGGCCGTTTGCTTCTTCACCTCGGCCATTGATGAAGCAAGAATGGCCTGCTTGGTCTTTGAAGCCGACGAAGAGATGTTATTGATTTTTGGACATCAGCCAGCTAGGCATTTACCTTGGCCAACTCCACCTCCAAGAACATTTTCGTCAACTCTATTCTGGATGTCGATTCCTTGATGGCCTTATATTCCTTCAAGTCTTCATTATATTTCGCCTTCTTGGCCTTGGTATCAGCCACCATCTGATCTAGAAGCTTCTAGTCTTAGCATTGAGTTGCCCGATACTCTAGCCTTGCCTTTGTTGTGAGAACTGCTTCTTTTGATCGTCGACGAAGCAAACATTAAGAAGTGCTTCAGTGGCCTCCTCCAGGCAGATTGTCCTTCGCCGCCTGCATGTCATCTCAAATATGTTGGCATTCTTGATTAAAGAAGCCGATGAAGCGTGGAGGAGCTCGAAGAAGTGGTACAGGATTTGCTTCATTCTTAGGGCTAACGACACCACTTGAGCTGACACGTGCTTGGAGACTGAGACTATCTTCTTGATCTCCTTAGGGAACATCTCCATGGCTTCCTCCTCATCTTCAAAGTCCGACATGTTGAAACCTATTAGGTGAGTCAAGGAAGATGCTAGCTTGCCGACAGCTTGAATGGCAAAGGTGGCAGCTGCGGTAGGAGTTAGTGGAGTTAGCTATTTCCGCAGATGGGGTAGGATGGCCTCTATGTCAGGCGAAAGCAATATAGACTGCAAATAGGTCTTGTTAGAAACAAGGTGATTATTAAAGGAAAAATAGATGAAATCGGCTAAGAATGATTTTTTACCACAGCTGCAGTTGATCCCTGGGGCGAGTTCTCAGCCAATGCCTCTTAAGAAGGGCCCTTCGGGTGGCTTTCTTCCCAAGATAGCCACGCTTCTTCTCTATTGAGGAATCGGCTAAAGATGTTAATATACAAGAAAGGCAATGAAAAATTTGAAATTTAGCTGACAAACCCTTACTTGGTTGCTGCTTCTCCAAGTCAGAGAGGGAAGGGGACTGGATGCCAAAGTTGGCCGACAAAAATTCACCCATAGCTACTCCGATGTCTAGGCGAGGCCTATTGCTTAATTGGCCTGTGCCCGACGAGCCACTAGCCACCTTCTTTCCAGCTTGATTAACCTGCAAAATATAAAGATAAAGCCGATGAGCGAGTTCAAGAGGAATAGAAATTACAAGACAACAAAATAACTACCTCAGTTGATCCATCACCGATTATATCAATAAAACTCGTGTTTGTTGAGCCGATGAGCTAGCGTCGCTGCTAGAACTTGAATTGCTACCAGTGGAGTCATTGAGAACTGTCGGCTCAAGATGGAAACCTAGGAAGATGTTGAAGATCAAAGCCGATAGTGTGCGCTCATCAGGACAATGCACATCACAAACAATCATCCACCACTGAAGAAACATTTCTGCTTGTCGTTGATGCATCAAAAAATGAGGCAAGTCTTGTAATTGGAGAATATTGGCTATGTAGAGAGCAATCTGTGTTCCTGACGTGAGGTGCACTCAGTCTCTTGGGCATAGCCAATCAAGATGACAGAAGTTGGGGGACTTGACGAAAGCCCAACTGGCTCGCATACATTGTTAGTTGGTAAAACTCATAGAACAGTTGAAACGTCTGACCTTTTGAATGCAAATTGACAGAAAGTACGCTTGAAGAAATGAAAATTTTGATTAAGCCCAATTTTTCCTCTGGCATGCCATCACTGTCAGTTTTTAAGTGGAGAAAAGAAGGGCAGGAATAACCATCAGCGTCTCTATATTGGAAGAATTTGCACGAAGGGTAGTCTTGACTGTTCAGTCCAAAGAAGAAAGACAAATATTTTCTAACTCTAACAGGTGTGATCTTGGTGTCAGAAGGGCAGAAGATAAGTCTCTCCCTAAATGATTGGCTATCTCTGAAATCTTTATTTTGATTCTCCAAAAATTCTTCATGAGGGAAAGGAGTCATCACAGCTGTGTCAATCTAGAAATGTTGGCTAAAAGCATAATATAGCCAGATCTGGATGAACCACTTGGGACCTCCTACATTATCGACTGAATATGAACCTACTCCATTAAAAAGCCGACTGCATATGATGTGTATCAACTGATAGACGGCTCACATAAACATCTTTCCCAAGGCTAGCCAATGGCCCTCCACTAGTTACTCAGTTATGACCAGATACACTTGAGTTAGTCCTAGAGATGCATCACAGAACATGTATCGGTCATGCCACATTCAAAAAGATCACATGCTCCTTGTCAAATAATGAGCTGATTCCTTTGTTTTCTCGAATATATTGACTCCAACTTTCTCCATTGGTGGAGACCAACTTGTACTGGGGTCTGGCGCTGAAAGCCAATAATTGATCTCCATCTGGCCTCAAGCAGTTACTGTTGTGCTTTGTGAAGAAGGGTTGGGCCGATAGAACCCATCTTGAACATGAAGGCGTTCAGGGTCACCAACCAGAAATAACATGCAGCGGCCATGAAGGGCTCGTGTGTGGTGACCCTCCTTTTTGGTACAGAATACCAAGAAGGATGATCTATGTGCATACAGTACTAGTCCCATGATCAGTAGCTAGTACGCACATTTACAACAATTGGAATCACAACCATACACGATATTATTAAAGCGGAAGCTTTTGATATAGAGTAGTCTTACAATTCAAAGTATATTGTAGCGGAAGAAGTAAAAGTCTTGTAGTGTGCCCATCCAACCCTCAAGCAACCGACAAGCCATAAACCCTGAATACGATATTATCTGGAGGTTTACTATCCTCACCTAAAACCAACAAATAAGCAAGGGTGAGTACTTTCGTATTCAGCAAGACTTAAGGTGGTATTTGCAAATGCAGTAATGTAGGCTATGTCAAAGAGGGCATCTAGGTTAATTTGCATAAAGCATAATTTGATTTGTAAATCAAGTTGTAATTTGCAGAACGGAATTTGTAAAAGCAAATTTGACTGATATGAAAGTAATGAGTATGTAGAGCATAGTAACAACTCACAGTCATCCATGACGTGAGCATCGAGACATACAATTCCTGCCAAAACATGGCACAACACCATTCTTTGCCAACACAAGGCATATCAGATGAAACCAAGCCTTTTTGAAAATAATAAAACATCTAACTCTGTGATGACTTTACCAAGTGCCTATAACCGCGGGCGCGGCTTTTCGAAAAGATTAACCCTCTGCAGAGGTGTACAGCTTTACCCACAAGAAATGATCAACTCTTTGTGCAAACTATTAGCACACTTCCTTTGGTGTGCCGCAGAGCGATCATAACATAACCGTTACATTACATAGTCCTAGCTTTGCACCAGCCCGGTGACGTTAAACCCATACTATGGTGTAAATATTTGTACAGTCACTGTACAATACATGATTAATCATATCCATAGTATGGCATACACCGTTGTATCAGCAAACGTTGCTCCCAACACCTCGGTGTGGTCGCCCCTCTGAGCAATCAGTCACTGAAAGCCCGTACTACTCCAGCCTACCAATGTGCAAAGCTAGTTCTAAGTAACTTAATAGGTTAAGGCTGTCCCAAACCAGCACTTGTGGTTGTACATATTTCTTGGCTTGAAAACAACCCATAGTTCGGTTCTTAATCCGACACGGGCGATAATCTCCCCCTACACTACGTGCAAGTCCATGCACCTCCGGCTATTGCCAGTAATCACCCGCATCTAAACCATAGTTTTGTTTTGAGTTTTTATACCAAAATACTAGTAACCATCATCATGTCTCAAAATACCGAAGTTTGATCTAATCAGTTCATCAAATTGGTTCATCCCAGATCTAAAGCATGGCTAAGCATGATTATTAAATCGCATATACCCAAGGTGACATTATATATATTGTCTAGCCATAACTCTAGGTTTGTTAAGGTTCACATGTCAATACTTATCAAGGAAGTTCTATGAAACAATGGGTATACCTACCGATACCACAAAATAGCGACTTTACATAACATAAGCGTATACATGAAACAATTTGATAAACAAATGAAAATTAAATACTGGGATCAATATGATCGAAGGGGATGCTTGCCTTGCTCATTGATTTCAGTCACGAAGTCAGAGTCGATCTTCGCAGACTCTAGAATGTCGGAATCTACGCGTAGTTCATTGCAAATATAGCAAATAACAACTTTTAATAATGGCAAAAAAAATCAGATAGAAAATCAAATAAAAAAATTACTACATAGAACAGGTGTGTTTTAGGCTATGGTTTCTTGATTGTATGTGTAAATATCTTAACATGAATTAAGCTCCTGTTACACTTCATGACACGAACCCCTGTTTCTATAGATTAGTTATTCTTATCTTTCGAATTCAAGAGGCTAAAATTATATATGTGTGTGTTTATTAACGAATTCAAGAGGCTGAATTATGTGTTCCTACTTTTTATAATTTCGAATACAAGATGCTAAAATTATTTGGATTTATAAAATTAAACATAAGTCACTTTTATGGTAAGTCTTGTGCATTTTGTGTTAATCACTAAATGTATTTGTATTTTAAAGTTTGAATTAATTTAGAGAAAAACAATAAAATTTATATTTGTTCTCTATTATTTTCTTGATCCATTATTCTTTTATTCTGGCTCATGTTGATATATATATATATTTATTTAATTTATTTATTCATCCTTATATAACTATTTTTGTTTTTCTCTAGTCGGGCCGGCCCAGAACTTGGCCCAATCCAGCCTGGCCGAAACCCCCTTTTCTACCTAGCCTAACCCTTCTCCTTTTCTTCTCCCAGCCACCGCACCAACTCCCCTCTTCTCTTCTTTCTCGCACGGCACGCCCCGTGCCTGCTCCTTGCGTCGCCGCCTGCTCTCAGTGCCGCCGCCAATTTCTCTTCTTCGTCCGGCACCGGCCACACCGCCTACTCAGCTTCCCCGCTGCTCTCTTGCGTGCACCGCCTGTGCCTCTCCATCGAGCCGACCACCGCCTTCTCTGCGCCGAGCGCCACCAGATCCGCCGGTCTCTGTTCTTCCCCAGCGCCGATGCCCTCGGGCTCCTCTTAGCCGTCCGAGAGCAAGGTGAGCCCTCACCTCTTCTTTCTCTCTCTCACTCACATCTATACTCACCCCTTTTTCACTTGCCCTAGCGCCGCCTCTGCCGTTTCCGTCCGAGAGCTACCCAATCTACCTCCTTCGAGCCGACCGCCGCCTGATCTCGTCAAGCGCCGCCCAGATCCGTCGCCTTGATGCCGACTACACCGACGGCTACTGCTGCGACTAGCTCTACCGCGAGCTCCTACCACTTCACCGAGTGAAACCCGCAAGCTAAGTGCTAACCTCACTACCTTCCTTTCTACTGATTGCTACTCCAAATCTCATGGTAGACAAAGAACTAGTGATTAAGTTGTGTATGATCAAATTGGTTGCTCTTCTGCGAAATGTGGCCAATATAGGTGTATGTATTCTGTGATTTGTGTATGCTTTCTGTTCTATTTTGGGTCGGTCTTGCTGCCCAACTGGGTTTCATGTATTTTTATGGCTCAATTTAATCCCTATGTGTGATCCAAAAGGTTGAGCCCTTGTGCAAAGTGATTAGTGTATATGTATAGATATAGTTGGCTAAATAATTTGCTGCTGCTGAGAAGCATTAGGTATACATATACATATACATATACATATACATATACATATACATATACATATACATATACATATACATATACATATACATATACATATACATATACATATACATATACATATACATATACATATACATATACATATACATATACATATACATATACATATACATATACATATACATATACATATACATATACATATACATTCATATCTGCTTTGTGAGTGAGATGATTAAATACTAAAGAGGTGTTTTGAGTAATGTTTATATTTTGAGTTGGATGGCAACGATGCATTGATAGTTCACATGGTCTTATGTGTATGAGCTCCTATAATATCAGTCTTACCTTGGTAATGGTTGTGAATCTTATGCTGTGACTTGATCCTTATCACTTTTTGCATGGCTCAATTCAAATGAGTGAGTTATTTACTACCATTTGATGATGAACATACTATTGTGTATTAGCTCAATTTGTTAATGCCATGGTTATGCATAAGATCCCAGATTGAAAAAGTTGTTAGTGTGTCCTCTTTTTATCAAGGCTTAATTGTTGTGCACCTCTGTTTGCTTCCATTTGGAACATCTGTGTGGTGTGCAAAGATATGATATGTTATACCATAGTATGCGTGGGTCTAAGAGTGATACAATCATAATTAGATAGAGAGTGGTCTGAAGTGATTTATGCCAATCATTTATGTGCTCTTCACACTTCAATCTGAGTATTGCATCCATGTGATTAGCTTTAACCATGATCCTGAGTTTCAGATTGTTGATTAGTACCATTCGAACTTATTATGTATGTGTTTCGATTGTCATCCTTTGGGTAGATTGAAACAGTAATGACACTGGATATATTCAGTTTTAGGATTAATCCGTAATCCCTTAATGAGATCCTCTAGTTTCTTTGTGACATTATGTTTTTAAGGAATAGGATTGACTTTCATTTTCTGCTAGAGAGAGGTAAAGTACTCAAACTAAAGATGAGTACCTTTTGCTGTAGGGGAAAGATGGAGAGTAGCAGAGCGTAAGATAAGGACAAGTAGTTGCTTCACTTTTTTTTTTCTTTGTTTTCTCTTGCCTTCAATCGAAAAGAGCAAAGAGAGAAGAGATGATGATTGGAAAGGTAGATTGGTAATTCAGTAGGGTGGTGAGATAGAGTAGGTTGCAAATGAAGCTAACCATTTTTTTATATGGCAGCCAAACAAAGTCGGTTTGAAATGGAACCAAGGTTTGAAGGACAATTGGGCAAAGGGTGGCATACATGCAATGCTTGGCATGCATGCAACTTGGCGGTGGCCCGAGAGGAATGGGCTTCTACTTGAGGGCTAAGGAAAAGACAAGGGTGCTCATGTGCAATGCGAGGATTGGGAAAGTGCTGAATGCAGTCGGTTTGGGTGGAAGAAGTACATTTCTGTAAACTTTAGAGATGTAAAGTTAATGTATGTATGTAATTTGAATCTGTTTAATCTCTTTGATACTTTGAATGGGTTTGAATGAGTTTACAATCTGAGTGGAATTGACTCTGTGTGTAAGTGGTTTTAGTGTGATCATGTATAGAGATGTGTATATGGATGCATGAATATAATTGCTAGAATCTTTGAGAGAGTGAGAATATTAAATGTGCATACGAATATGTGTTATTTGCTGAAATCTGTGAGCATGTGTGCTTGTATGTATAAACATTTGCATATATATTGACTTATGTAGTGCGGGAAATTTTATGCGGATATGTATACATATATATTTACATATATGCTTTTGTATGTGGCCTCTTGGAAGAAAGGTCTTGTATTATGGTTGAGTGGTTAAGAGCGTACACTAGAAAGGGTAGGCATAACTTTAGGGGTTTAATTTTTGGGCAGGTTTTTACAGGACTACAATGTGTGTATATATATATATAAGAATTAATTTGTAAATTTAATTGTGGTTTTTAGTCTTTTTGTTAATATTTAATTAATTTACAAATGATCTTATGTTTGTTTGATTTTGAAACTTAGAATTAAGGATCACTACTTTTTACCATTAAAAGCTTTTCTTTAGAGTAAAAACCCAAGAAAATAAATAATGCTAGAAATCCTAAAAGTATTTTTTTTCTTTTCACTTTATTTATTTTGTGATTTTGATTTTTCATTATTTGGAAAAGAGAAGTTCAGTAAAGAAATTGAGTTTTCCTTTAATCAAAGTTCAGAAAAGGCGAGAAGGAAAAATTAAGTCACATTTCAAATTCAAATTTTTATCTTAGTCATTTTAAATTTTAAATTCTTATTTTATTTATTTTTAAATTTTCTGGGATGTTACATCGTGGCTTCTCGATCAGCCAAAGACAAGGGTAGACACTCCAATATTCCTATCTGTTCCAACAAGGGTATTTTCTCTGATGTTGTCTGGTTGTACCAGCCCCACCAACATTTCAGTGCCATTGGCCAGACTCTAAAGCTTTTGTTCCACCATTAATGTTGTACTTAGGAATATGAAGAGGGAGTTTAGGTATATTCTGTACTATAATAGCTGATGGATATAGGTTGCGTAGCGAACCTAAGTAGTACTGATCTTCATTATCCAGCTTAGGGATTGTGATGACCTCATTTTTACAAAAGATGGTCTGATTGCCTACAGTACTAGTCCCATGATCAGTGGCTAGTACTCACATTTTCAACATTGGTAGTACATCCATACACAATATTATACATATGATAATGGTAGTTAATTATACAATAAATTCTTACAAGATGGAATATATTACAGCGGAAATTCAAAAGACTTGTGGTATGCCCATACAATCCTCAGGCAGCTAACAAAGTATAAACTGTAGAAAAACATGTTATTGTATTCCCCGTATCCTACGTAGAAATATGCGTCTTATGTTATTTCACTATCTTCATTCACTAAACCAAAAAATTAAGCAATGTTCAGTACTTGTGTACTTAGCAATACTTGTGGTGTATCGCAAATATATAATAAATGAGGTTAAGTCAATGGAAAGGCTACTATGGTTATTTTGCATAGAGCTAAGTTGTGCATCAATATCAAGTAGTAATTTGTAAATAGAATTTTGTTAGGGAAAGTTTGATTGATATGCAAATAAGAATAGCATAATATGTATCAACTCACAGTCCTCCATGATTATGAGTATAGAATCGTCCTTTGCCAATCCTTGGCATAACATCTGAAATAAAAACTTTACAACAAATGTTCTCAATGTGATCATTTTTATGAAAATTCAAAATTCTAACTAGGCGATAACTTTACCAAGTGCCCATGACTACGGGCACGCCTTTTCGAAAAGTTTTAAACTAGGCAGAGGTGTACATCTTTACCCACAAGACATGACCGGTCACTTTTTTCCACTATTTCCACGCTTCCTTTGTTATGTGGCTAAGAGGTCAGGACATAACTATCACATTACCTAGACTTAACATTGCACCAGCCCGGTGACAACAAACCCTTATATGGTGGCAGAAGATATTTATACTGTAATATCCTAATTAATTTTGAGCCATTTTGGGCTGCAGTGTGGCGTGTGTGGGCTGATTTGGTCTTAAGGGGCCGTTTGGGCCATCTGTGGCTAGTTTTGGCCCAAGTGGAGAGGGAAAAGTTAGTCAAACCATAGCCCATTTCCCCTCCCACTCCACAGCCACACCTAATCCTCCCCCCAGCCGCGTCCCTGCAGATCGACTCCCACCCCTCCCTGCGCCTCCTCCCCTTCCTGCACCCCTCCTCCCTCCTGGAGTCCCTCCTTCAGGTTTGAGTTATTTTGTGGATCTATTTTTGTGATTTATTGATAGATTTTCAGGTTTTAATGCAGTGATTAGATTGGTTTGGGGAGAACTTTTATTGTGGGGCGAGATCTGGGTTCAAGCAGTGCTGATCTGAAAACTTAGGGCAGAGATTAAAAATAGTTCCAGTCATTTCCAGAGGGGTTGGCTGTTTGTAAAGTGGTAGAACATAATCTTAAGTTTATTTAGAAACCAAGATCAAGAATTTTGGTTGGGTAGTTTAAAAGTTATGGCTGTTTGTCTAACTGTTGTGCAGAATCTGCCTCTGCTGGTAGCAGTGGCGGAAAGCTGCAGAGTAGGGCTATCTAGAAGTTGAAATAATTTTTCTAACAACCAGATGAAGTTAGGAAATGTTCTTTAGATTTCAGAAATGTCATCCTTTACTTCATTTGGATTTGTATAAAATTAGTTATGCTATTTTGAAGTCTGCTGTCCAGAACTTGCTGCTGTTGTCATTAGTCTTGGTTTGTTATTATTTTGGAAATCTAGTGCCATTTACTGAGGGTTGGTTGTGGAAGACATTGTAGAGCATGGTCGTATATTTAATTATTGTCCAAGAATATGAATTTTGGTTTAGCAGTTTAGAAGTTATACTAGTTTGAATGCCTGCTATCCTATTTGGCAATGTTACTGACATTAGCTTTACTGTTGTGCTGTGCATGCCTAGCTAGAGGCCAAATTGTATTATTTCAATATCTAGAGAAAGCTAGAATATTTTCTGTAGATTTCGAAAATATCATCGTTTGCTTAATTTGGAGTTGTATAGAAATTGTTATGAGTTTTCGAAGCCTGCTGTCCTGTGATTGGACAAAGTAGTCTTCGGAGTTGTATTAGAGAAGCTTGATGACCTAATAAAGAAAAGTGGGAAACTAGGAAATTGTGGGTTATTACCTATAGATTGCTTAAATCTTTTGGTCTCATAAGTTTGGGCACTAGAGGTTAAAATTTTGGTGTTTTGTCTAGCGGGACAGCAAGGGGCGCGTAGTTGTGAGGTCACTTTGTTGTGTTTAAATTGTTGATGCCAAATGTTACGATTGCATTACTTTGAGATATATGTAATTGTTATTTCAGGAAGTGTGACTTCGGGGGTGGCCTCAACCCCGCGCCACCTAGTTCTTCGCGGTTAGAGGCAAGTGTATCAACTAGAATGATGTTAGGATGTTGGTTGCTTGCTTGTGACAATGGATATGATTATGCTAACGATTATGGTTATGTTCATGAGTATGTATAGGATGATGATTATGTTTATGACGATGCAAATGATAAGGTGATGGATGCAAGTATGTGACAACGTGCACGTTTATATTTATGATCATGTTTATGTTTATAAACATGTCTATGGCAATGTGAGTGTTGAAATAGAATGCAATTTGTAATTAATTCGTATCACTTGCATTTGTGCATTAATAATGGAAGAGGTGACCCATGTGGGCCTCTATGTCTCACACGCAGTGAGACATGAAAGACCTACTTCGGTAGGCCCCTCCACGGGACGGAAGGGAATGAGAGGGTGCACGCCGACGGGTGCGCACTCAGCTATACTATTATGAGCTATGAGATGGCAATGTGCATACGGCATTCTGCATTGCATAATTAAATGGATATTCTCAAAGGTTGAGCTACAAGTTCGTACTTATGCGTCAAAAGCATGGTGTCTTTTATGAAATCAATTGCATTTATATTTGATGCTGTGGCTATATGATGTATCTTGCTGAGTTTTGGACTCATGCTTGTTTATTTAAATGTTTTTTAGGTACCACATGACGACATGGAGAGAAATGGTTGTAGCATCACCTCTTCACTTCACATGAAAACAATAACTATAGACTATCGCGAATCTTAAATTTATAGTATCACCTTTCCGTCTTGTGGGCAAGAGTCGTTGGGTTTACCTTGGTTATGTTTTGCTAAAATAATGAACAGAGCTATGGTTTGATATTGAGGTTATATTTTGTTAATTTGTATTGTGGTTCAGTTCCTATCATAATATCAGTATATCTGTCAGAATGTAGTCGTTATTGTTACCTTATATTATCTTCTCAAGTAGATTTGTTTAGTTGTTATGTAGATTTTATTTAGAGATGATTTTGGTTGCTGAAGCTCAGTTTTTATGCAATAGTGAGCTTGCTAAAATTTTGGTTTATTTAACTATTTAGTTGTCATCTTTGGCATGAGGTAGTGACATTCTGGGCATGCGAGATGCTGGGGTGTTACAGTTGGTATCAGAGCGGGCTTTAGGTCCGTTGTGTGAAATTAGAAAGTTACTCTAGAGTGAATAAAAATTTTGATTTGAGAAATTAGAAACATGGCTTAGGTACATATTCTTTAAAATTTTGCCATAGGACAATAAACTTAAAATTTGATATAGGTTGGTTAACTAATTTAAAACTTGACATACTCTGATGCACATCAGAAAGGGTATGGGTAATCATTGCATTACGCTTTAATTTCTTATTTGAGCATTGATGATAAATATGTGTTGAACATGATGGTGTTATGATGATGTATATTGCTATGATTATGATTGAGTGGCTTGAAGGAATGTGATTATGTGAATTAGATGTGCTGAAGGGTTTCGGTGGTTCTCTGTGTGGCCGTGGTAGATGCTGTGGTTGTCTACGTGGCCGTGGTAGAGGCCTTGGTTGTGAGTGTGGCTGGGTAGAGCCACCACCTAAGGTTTAGGACCACCTTGTATGTGAGAGTTATTGTCTATGTATATCTTAGATCGGAGAGTTTGTTGAGAAGGTTGCTTTCTTTATATCTTCAATGGTCGGAGACAAATAGAAGGTGTTTAGTGAATGAGTCTTTATTGGTTGTTATTACTACCGTTCTAGCGATTGGTTTTGTTGGTTAATGTTGGTTGTTTTGCGGAGAAAATTGTTACCTTTTGTATGTGTATATTGGTTTCTGCGTTTAAAAGAAGTTGTTGTAGTTTTTGAGCAAAACTTAAGTTCTGAGGGTTTATGCTTTCTGCCTTTACTAGAAAATGTATTAGATGATCGCTTGGTTTTTCTTTTGGTGAAAAAGAATACCCTTGCAACCACTTCTTTCATATAAGTTTTAAATTTTGAGATTTGTCTTAAAGTGCTTTTGCATGTCAAAGTTTGGTCTCATCATCTTGTGATTTAATAGTCAAGTTCCTTTGTGAAATACGGTTGGGTTTTCTTGAAAAAATTATAAAAATTAATGTAAATAAAGAAAGTAATCATGTGACTAAGCTAATTTGTCAGAAGTAAGAAGTATTGTTTAGCATGTTACTTAGAATGTATTTGTGCAACTTATAAATTGAAGTAGTATTTCTTTAGTAACTTGTGAGTTGAATCAATTAGTTGTAATTGTTATCTTCCAATTAAAACTAAATAACTTTCTACTATCATGGATTATTCTATAGTGAGTAATGATTAAATGTGTTATTGTTCATGCTTGAGAACCGTTGCCTTCCTTAAAAATTGGAGTCACACCTTGTTATTTCTAGGGTAGGTGACCAATGAGAATGTTTAAAACTTTAAACTTTGATGTGTTAGAACATTGAAATAATGTAATCTACTATTATTGGTAAAGTAAGTTTGCTAGTTGTTAAAGACATTCTAATATAAGGTGTTGGTAGAGACATTTAATCGCGTTAGAAGATGACCATAAAGTGAAAGTTGATTAGAGACATTTTGTGTGTCGTTGCGAACTATTGAAATAATTGAAACTATGAAATCATGTTCCCTTGATGCTAGTACAAATCGCGATTGAAAAGGTATAGAATTTTGTGTTTGATGAAGTTTTCAGGATAATGTGATGGTGTAATGTACTGCAGTTTGTTAGACTTTGTTGCTTATTGATAATTTATTATAGTGTATCAATGCAATGACTAATTAATGTTGTAATCAAAGAATAAGGAAACGTAGAATGTTTGTAGTGGTGTGATTTTACCCTTTGCGAATGACTATCTTAGATCCATTCTTATGATATATGTTTCGTGAAGATAATATTTAATTGTTGGAGTCATTAATTGATCGAATAAGTTCTTTTTTATTATTGAGATATTGATTTATGGGTTGTAAGAATTTTTTTATGTTGATCATGTTGAAAGTTTCGTTGAAAAGATATGTCTTAAACTTGGTATAGGGAGTTGTGTGATTGATTGCTCGTTATAGTTTGTATACCAAAAGAAAATGTTGATGCACTGTCTTATGCTGAATTAACTATCAGGTTGAATGTGCTTAAAATAGTGACATGTTTCTCTTTGCTGATCATGATGAGGTAGACTTGGTTTGATGTGTTATGATAAGCATCATAAATTTTTTTTATCATTATTAGATAAGGTAATTAAAGGAAGAATTGATTTTGTGAATTATGTTAAATTCAGATGGGGTTTCCTAAGGGGAAAATTGTGAGTATTGAAACCTTTAATGGTAAGCGTACTAGAATACTAGAGATGGTGGGATTTGAGGTGAACCTTCTTTTAAATGTATATGGATTGGTTAGTCCATATAGTCTTTTGGATCAATGTATCTTGCTAAGGAATTCTGTATTATGTGCATTAGATCATCCCAGATTAGTGGTAATGTTGTCAAATTACAGAGTTAACTTTAAGGTTTGAAATTGAGGATGAAATAAAGAATAACTATGAAGTAATCTATTGATGGTTTTTGGAATACTTTATTTCATTGATTAATGCCATTCATCTATCTTTGCTAAGAGCTTAGCTTAAGATATGATTGTGGAATTTATCCTGAAGGTTGTATGACTAGATTGTACTCTTTAGCGTACAAATTGAGCCATTTTTTGGTATTATCAGTTAAAAGAAACAACCGAACCAATGTAATGTTTGGATGTTCTGATTGGAAATATTTGTATCTCTAGTTTGACTAGAGTTATATTTGTTTAAAATGTGCGTAGTGTTTGAGAATGTTTCTTAAAGGTGATCCTTATGATTGTATCATAAGTGATTTGGCCTGTGAAGTGGTTTTCTGTTGACAAACGTGTATCCCTTTCTCTTGAGAGAAAAGATGGTTGTTGTGTGGAAGAGGTTTGATTCTATGATCGGTTTCTTCTTTCAAAATGATTTGCTTTGGTAAAAGTGAGATGATTTGTTTTGGTAAAAGTGGTATGCATCTATAAAAGATTTATGTGGTGCTTCTCTTTTGAATTGAGTTTCTCTCGTATGTGAATTTTAGCGCCTTGGTTTTAAGTTGATGAAGTGGCTTATATTGATAAAGAGAATCGAGATTTCCTTTGCGTTCTAGCATGGGAAAAGAAAAGGAATGATCATGGATAATTGTTGAGTATAATAAGGGATTGAATTCTTTGACCTTGTTCATTGAGTGAAAGAATGTGGGGCGAGACCTTTTGGAAATAGAAGCCAAGTATGGGTTGGTAACAACCCAAGATCCTAGCCTTTGCTAGTTGTTGATCTTTGATGGTTTTTTAGTAGTGAGTAATAGGGGTTTTCGTGTGTCTCAGTATGGTGCTTGTTTATGCTTTAAAAGTTGACCATTAGGATGTTGGGTGCAATTAAATTTCCATTTCTATAGTGTGCCCAACTATTTGGTGACGTTGGTTGTAGCTATTGTTATGGCTTTTGGAAGTGAATTCTTTTGTTGTGAACATTTTATGTCTTGGTTAGTTGTCCCTTGGAGCAAAGTAGGTCTAGAAGAAGATAGAATAAAAGTTTATATTGCGAAGTTTTGGTGGAAAAAGAATTTGTGCTATAGTGGGCTATTCCTTTCGATGGTAATGATCCTTTTGTTAAATGGTCAACCAATTGGAGAGAGTCAGGAATCTTTGTTTAGGTTCCTAGGAATATAAGTTTGGAACCCTGTATTTTCATGACGGTGGTATGATTTGAGAAAATGACCTATCGTTTAGATCATTCTGAATCCTTGGAAGGATGCAATGTGTTTCCTTATTGAGAAAGTTCTTGCAGAATCTCGAACGCGAGGTTTTGGTAGAGGCGTTGGTTGTTGACCTTAGGCACCTTGCTTTTGAGTCCCGGCCAGTGCAAATCCTAGGGAATTCAAAGCGAGTGTTAAAAAATAAAACCTTGAAGTTTGATAAGAGGGAAACAACTTGGGAGTTGGAGTCTCAGATGCATGAGAGGTATCCAAAGTTGTTCAAATCTGGTATGTGATAGGATTCAATTGACTGGTTGTTTATCTTGTTGCACAGAGATGGTTTTGAATTCGGGGTCGAATTCTGATAAGGGGGAGAGAATGTAATATCCTAATTAATTTTGAGCTGTTTTGGGCAACAGTGTGGCGTGTGTGGGCTGATTTTGTCTTAAGGGGCCGTTTGGGCCATCTGTGGCTAGTTTTGGCCCAAGTGGAGAGGGAAAAGTTAGTCAAACCCTAGCCCATTTCCCCTCCCACTACCCAGCCACACCTAATCCTCCCCCCAGCCGCCTCCCTACAGATCGACTCCCTCGTCTTCCTGCGCCCCCTCCCCTTCCTGCACCCCTCCTCCCTCCTGGAGTCCCTCCTTCAGGTTTGAGTTATTTTGTGGATCTGTTTTGGTGATTTATTGATAGAATTTCAGGTTTTAGTGTAGTGATTAGATTGGTTTGGGGAAAACTTTTATTGTGGGGCGAGATCTAGGTTCAAGCAGTGCTGATCAGAAACTTAGGGCAAATATTAAAAATAGTTCCAGTCATTTCCAGAGGGGTTGGCTGTTGGTAAAGTGGTAGATCATCATCTTATGTTTATTTAGACACCAAGATCACGAATGTTGGTCGGGTATTTTAAATGTTATGGCTGTTTGTCTAACTGCTGTCCAAAATCTGCCTCTGCTGGCAGCAGTCGTGGAAAGCTGCAAAGTAGGGCTATCTAGAAGTTGAATTAATTTTTCTAACGACCAGAATAAGTTATTTAGTTTTCTGTAGATTTCATAAATGTCATCCTTTATTCATTTGGATTTGTAGAAAATTAGTTATACTATTTTGAAGTATGCTGTCCAGAACTTGCTGCTGTTGTTAGTAGTCTCGGTTTAGTATTATTTTGGCAATCTAGTGCCATTTTCTGTGGGGTTGGTTGTAGAATAAATTGTAGAGCATGGTCTTATATTTAATTAGAATCTAACAACATGAATTTTGGTTTAGCCGTTTAGAAGTTATGCTAGTTTGAATGCCAGCTATCCTAATTGGCATTGTTACTAACAGTAGCTTCAGTGTTGTGATGTGCATGCCTAGCTAGAGGCCGAATTGAATTATTTCAATATCTAGAGAAGCTAGAAAATTTTCTGTAGATTTCAAAAATATCATCGTTTGCTTAATTTGGAGTTGTATAGAAATTGTTATGAGTTTTCGAAGCTTGCTATCCTGTGAGTGGACAGAGCAGTCTTCGGAGTCGTATTAGAGAAGCTTGATGACCTAATAAAGAAAAGTGGGAAACTAGGAAATTGTGGGTTATTACCTATAGATTGCTTAAATATCTTGGTCTCATATGTTTGGGCACTAGAGGTTAAAATTTTGGTGTTTTGTCCAGCGGAACAACAAGGGGCGCGTAGTTGTGAGGTCACTTTGTTGTGTTCAAATTGTTGATGCCAAATGTTATGATTGCATTATTTTGGGATGTATGTAATTGTTATTTCAGGAAGTGTGACTTCGGGGGTGGCCTCAACCCCGCACCACCCCGTTCTTCGCGGTTAGAGGCAAGTGTATCAACTAGAATGATGTTAGGATGTTGGTTGCTTGCTTGTGACTATGGATATGATTATGCTAACGATTATGGTTATGTTCATGAGTATGTCTAAGATGATGATTATGTTTATGATGATGCAAATGATAAAAGGTGATGGATGCAAGTATGTGACAACGTGCACGTTTATATTTATGATCATGTTTATGTTTATAAACATGTCTATGGCAATGTGAGTGTTGAAATAGAATGCAATTTGTAATTAATTCGTAATACTTTCATTTGTGCATTCATAATGGAAGAGGTGACCCGTGTGGGCCTCTATGTCTCGCACGTAGTGAGACATGAAAGACCTACTTCGGTAGGCCCCTCCACGGGATGGAAGGGAATGGGGGTGCACGTCGACGGGTGTGCACTCATCTATACCAGTATGAGTTATGAGATGGCAATGTGCATACGACATTCTGCATTGCATAATTGAATGGATATTCTCAAAGGTTGAGCTACAAGTTCGTACATATGCGTGAAAAGCATGATGTGTTTTATGAAATCAATTGCATTTATATATGATGTTGTGGCTATATGATGTATCTTGCTGAGTTTTGGACTCACGCTTATTTTTTTAAATGTTTTTTTAGGTACCACATGACGACATGGGGAAAAGGGTTGTAGCATCACCTCTTCACTTCACATGAAAATAATAGCCATAGACTATCGCGAATCTTAAATTTATAGTATCACCTTTCTGTCTTGTGGACAAGAGTCGTTGGGTTTACCTTGGTTATGTTTTGTTAAAATAATGAACAGAGCTATGGTTTTATATTGAGGTTATGTTTTGTTAATTTGGATTGTGGTTTAGTTCCTATCATAATATTAGTATATCTGTCAGAATGTAGTCGTTATTGTTACCTTATATTATCTTCTCAAGTAGTTTTGTTTAGTTGCTATGTAGATTTTATTTTGAGATGATTATGGTTGGTGAAGCTCGGTTTTTATGCAATAGTGAGCTTGCTGAAATTTAGGTTTATTTGACTATTTAGTTGTCATCTTTTGCATGAGGTAGTGATATTCTGGGCATTCGGGATACCAGGGTGTTACATATACAATCATTGTACGACTAATGGTTATACACCCTATTGTCCCATTTCTCCCCATAGTATGGCTTACACTGTTTCATCGGCATGTGTTATTCCCAACACCTCGGTGATGGCGGCCCCTTGAACAATCCATCCCAAAAAACATGTACTACTATAACCTTCCAATGTGCAAAGTTAAACCTAAGTAACTTAATAGGTTAAGACCATCCCATACTAGCACTTGTAGTTGTACTGTTTTCTTGGCCAGATAACAACACAATAGTTCGGTCCTTAACCGACCCGAAAAAGAACACTCCCCCTATTTACATGCAAGCCCCATGTACATCCGGCTATTGCCAATACTCGTCCTCGTTCGAGCTCGGGGTTGAAGGAGGGAACAACATTAGGGAGTCTAGGGGTTTCCATTTTACCGATTGTCTGCGGCAGGGAACGGCTGAAGTGGCCTATCACTGTGCGCCCTAACTTGGGGAAGAAGGGGAGGTCACAGCTGCGCTCTAGTCAGTTCGTGCTGCAATAGAGTGAGGGGAAAGGGTCATGAGGTGTTCAAGATGCTAAGCCTAGCTTGAATTGAGACATGGATCACCAAAGAGCCAAAAAGGATTCACAATTTGAAATGGATTGTTCTGCTATGAATGATTATTCTAGATAGTTGTCTCTGGATGCGAAGTAGGGCCTAGTAGAACATAGATTAAAAATTTATATTGTTCGCAGAAGTGTGGTAGAAAATGATATTGTGCCAGAGTGGGCTATTTCCTTTCGATGGTATTAGTCCTTTTGTTAAAAAGTAAACCAATTGGGAGAGATGGGAATCTGTTTTTTGGTTTTTGGGCTACAAGTTTGGAACTTTGGATGTTCAAACATATGGTAATAGCGTTTTGATGCGAAATGAGTTAGAGGCGTGTTCGAGTGAAATGTCTCATGTTATTCTTGTCATCTTGAGTACGACGAATCGTGGTAGAGACGTTAAGAGTAGAAAGTAGAGTCATGTGATTGGTCAAAGAAGGAATGGGAGTTAGAGATAGAGGTTGGCACCATGTTCTCCTGAATAGCATAATCGATTAAAGGGATCGGACGTTGTAGTGCCAATGGAAATCTTAGTTGATGTTTCATGAGATCATTTTCGATTGTGGTAAAATTTGGGAAATTGAATCAATGCTTGGATCTTCTTGAGTCCTTAGGTGGGGTGCATTGTGTTCATGTTGTCGTAGTACCTTGCATGACCCAGAACTTGTTATTCCGCTCGAACCTCTGGTGATTGATGAGAACCTCACTTTTGAGTTTCGGCCCGTGCGAATTTTTAGGGGAGTGTGAACAGGTAATGAAAATCAGAACTCTCAAATTTTTAGGTGAATTTTTAGGGGAGTCTCACATGCGTGAGAAGTATCCTGAGCTGTTCAACTCAGGTATGTGATAGGATTCATTTAGCTAGTTGTTTACCTTGTTGTGTAAAGGCGATTAATGAATTCAGCGTCAAATTATTTTAAGGGGGAGGGAATGTAATATCGCTAATAATTTTTGCTATTTTGAGCTGAATTTTGGGGATTTTGCGGGCTGTTTTGATCGTGTGGGCTGTTTTTGGGCCGCCGGAGGCTGGTTTTTTGGCCCATGGCGGGGAGAACCCCACCTTAACCCTACTTTTTCTCACACCCTCTCCCAGCTGCCCATAGCCCTTCCCCAACCTCCTCCCTAGTGTGAAATCCCCCTCCTTGCGCTTATGATGTCATGCTGACGTCAGCACCGAATTTAATTTCGGCTAAAATATTTTTATGAAGAAAAACCTAATTATGATGCCATGCTCGCGTTAGTGACACGTGAACCAATCACAGAGTGACACGTATCACGGGTGCATGGACTAGGTCCACGGCTAACGCTGGTTCACGGTAGACTCAGAGCACGGTGCCTCGTCTCCCATACATGACACGCGGTGGCACGCGACTAGTTGCGGCACCGGTGCGATCTCGGCCACCCATTCTAGTGAAGGGAAACGCGGTATGCTACGCTAGCACAAAAAAAAAAAACTACCGCGCAACCAGAAAGCTACTCGCAAGAAGGGGATCATAGATAAGATTACCACTAGACGCGCAGTTGCGGAATCCTTCGCGCGTCGATGTAGTGGTTCGTCCTCGCCGCAGTCGTTGCGTCGATGTAGTGGATCGTCCTCGCCTCGCCGTGGATCGTCCTCCCACGTCGCAGTCGCAGCAGCGTCACCGCAGTAGTCCACACGTCCAGAGATGGAACGCCGTGCGTCGGTGTGCAAGCACCTAGTCGCTCGACAGGGGCAGCGAGAGGAGGAGGTTAGGGTTTCAAGTGAATCAAACCTAAACCGTGGAAAGCACACACCGCGCCTCCTCCTCCCTCCTTATATAGCCACGAGATGAAACCTAAACCAGGGCCCACCAAAGATGCTAAGCCCACGAGGTTCATTAATTACGGATCCAATCCAAATTAATGCGCCCAGCCCATTAAGTGTGTGACCTGCAGTTCACATACGTTTGGACATGGATTCGAAAACTCCTTTTCAATCCAATAGTTGGTAGCGGCTTCTTGCAAAGTATGCCAACTCCCAAACATACCGTGATCAAATCGAGCAGAACCTATCAAAAGAACTCATGTAATAATCCCTTTGCCAAGTATATGAAGATTGATCTCAAGGCGAGAAGCATGTCATCCTTTGATGATTCAATCCATCTCTCGTATCCGTGATATATTAATAAGTTGTGATTGACTCTCAATCACGGCATGGCCATGCACTTTCTTAATCATATCACACGAGTGGCCTTGTCATATATCTCCGTTTCATTGGAGTGGCAAATTCCATCTTGATCGCTCACTTCCTCTGCACGTTTCATAGTAAACATGAAAGCTACCTTTATAACTATCCGGTTAGGAAGTAGTGTTTGATAGCCCCAAGGAAAACTATTACACATGTAGGGAATATGACAATCTCAGGTCTAAGGATCATACATCTTCTAGGTATGAGATACACGATGACACATAAGAATGAAACATTCTCGCGATGTCCCATAGCGGTCTATCTAACCCATGTTCTTCAACATGGTCCACAATGTAGAGATGATATCTCCATATCCCATGATCTATGAAGCATGATCATCGATCACTACATGTGCCGATCTATTCATCGTAGTCCTATACGATGATATCCGATCGTAGATATTTATCGAATTACATCATTAAGTAAAGAGCTTCATAATCAAGTCACATACTTGTTGATCAATACAATGATATACATTCATTGGACCAATAATCATATTATTATTCATAAACATAGTCATGTTACAATCATCTAAATGATTGCCTCAAGGGCATAACACTAACAATCTCCCACTTGCACTTGAGTCAATCAATTAAGTATCTAATACCAATAGACCTTGTGTGCGCCTCATGCTTAGGTCGTGGCGGTGGCTTTGTCAACGAATCGGCCACATTGGCTTCCGTATGTACTTTGCATATTCTCGACGTCACCTCTATCCACAATCGCGAATAAGGTGAAAGCGACGGAGTATGTGTTTAGACTTTGATGTGATCTAGGCTCTTTTGCTTGTGCAATGGCACCACTATTATCACAATAGATGTCCATTGGACTAGAGACACTAGCGACCACACCAAGCTCGTGATAAACTTCTTAATCCACACAGCCTCCTTTGCGGCCTCCGGCCGCAATGTACTCGCTCTCGTCAAGAGTCGGCCACCGTGTTTTGCTTGGAACTCTTCCACCATCGCTCCTCCATTAAGTGTAAACACAAACCCGGATTGCGATCGAAAATCATCTTTGTCGGTTTGGAAGCTTGCATCGGTGTAACCCTTTGCAACCAGATCTTCCTCACCTCCAAAAACAAGGAACATACCCTTAGTTCTTCTCAAGTACTTCAGATATTTTTACGGCTATCCAATGACCATCACCAGATCCGCTTGGTATCCGCCGTGACACTTAGAGCATATGAGACATCCAGGCGTGTACGGATCATGGCATACATAATAGACCCAATAGTGAAGCATATGGAATCTTGCTCATCTGTCTCGCCATCGATGTCGAAGGACACCGATTCTTGCAGAGATCGATGCCATGTGACATTGGCATGAAACCTCTCTTGGATTCATGCATATTGAACCTTTTCAATATCTTGTCAATGTACGTTTTCGACTTAATCCAATTAACCTTTTGATCTATCTCTATAGATTTTATGCCCAAGATATAGCATGCTTCTCCCAAGTCCTTCATTGAGAAACTCCTTTTCAATGAAGTCTTAACATCTTCAAGCATAGGAATGTCATTCCCGATTAATAATATGTCATCCACATACAAAATCGAAATACAAGTGCGCTCCCACTAGCCTTCTTGTAAACACAAGGCTCTTCTTCATTTTTGATAAAGTCAAAACCTTTGACTACTTCATCAAAACGAATGTTCCAACTCCTAGATGCTTGCTTTAACCCATAAATGGATCTTTGAAGCTTGCATACCCTTTTAGCATATTTAGGATCAACAAAGCCTTCAAAGTTGTATCATGTATACATCCTCGTAAAGATTCCCATTAAGGAAGGCTGTTTTGACATCCATCCGCCATATTTCATAATCAAAATATGCAAGAATAGCTAAAATGATCCGGACAGACTTGAGCATGGCTACCGGTGAGAAAGTTTCATCATAGTCAACTCCTTGAACTTGTTTGAAACCCTTTGCCACCAACCGTGCCTTATAGATCTGAACATTTCCATCTACGTCTATCTTTTCTTGAAAATCCATTTGCACTCAATGGTTTTTACACCATCGTGAATCGACCAAGTTCCAAACTTGATTGTCATGCATGGATTGAATTTCGGATCTCATGGCTTCAAGCCATTTTTGGAGTTTGGGTCCATCATTGCTTCTTCATAAGTCGTGGGCTCATCATTGTCCAACAATAATATGTCATTCCCATATCTAATAGGTACATGACGTGGCCTCCCGACCTACGTAATGGAGTCTCTTCCACAAGTTGTACAACACTTTGTACATCTTGTGAAGGTTCAGAGGTAGCTTGAACATATTCATGTGATTCTCGAACTTCATCAAGATACACATCACTCCTACTGATTTCTTTTGAAAGAAACTCTTTCTCCAAAAGACACCATTTCGAGCAACAAAACTTTGTTCTCGTTTCTTTTGTAAAAGTAATATCCTTTTGTTTCTTTAGGATACCCCACAAAAAGCATTTTTCCGATTTAGGTGCGAGTTTATCGATTGTAAACGTTTTACATAAGCCTCACATCCCCATATCTTGAGAAATGACAACATGGGTCTTCTCCATCCATATCTCATATGGCGTCTTCTCAACGGATTTTGATGGGACCCTATTCAAAGTGAACGCAATTGTCTCTAGAGCGAAACCCCAAAAGGATAATGGCGATCTATTTGGTGATCATTGACCGAACCATATCTAATAAAGTCCGTTACGTCGTTCGGACACACCATTCCATTGAGGCGCTCTGGCGGAGTAAGTTGCGAACGATTCCACATTGCTTTAAATGATCACCAAACTCTTGGCTCAAGTATTCGCCACCACGATCGGATCGTAAGTGTTTTATTGTTTTGCCAAGTTGATTTTGTACTTCGCTCAAACTCTTTGAACCTTTCAAAAGTTTCAGATTTATGCCTCATTAAATAGATATATCCATATCTATCAAGTCATCGGTAAAAGTTACAAAGCATGAAACCCACCCCTAGCAATGAGCTCATTGGTCCACATACATCCTGTATGTACTAGGGCCAATAATTCACTTGCTCGCTCACTAAAACACTGTGAAAGGGGCTTTTGTCATCTTGCCAAGTAAACAAGATTCACATGTTTCAAATGATTCAAAATCAAATGAGGTTAGAAGTCCATCACCATGGAGCTTCTTCATGCGCTTCTCATTTATATGACCTAAGCGACAATGCCACAAAAAGGTAGGGTTCAAATCATTAGGTCGGTGCCTTTTTACATTAATATTATAGACAGGTTTTTCTTCGAGTTCAAGGACGTACAACCCATCCACCATGGGGCAACGACCATAATACATATCATTCAAAATATTGAACAAACAAAGTTCTTTATTCTGAAATCATAACCTTCATGTTCCAAACAAGAAGATGAAATAATGTTTCTACTCAAAGATGGAACAAAATAACAATTATTGAGTTCTAAAACTAATCCTGAAGGCAAATGCAATGGGTATGTGCCAACGGCAAGACCAAAGAACTCTTGCTTTATTCCCACGCGAAGATCCACTTCTCCTTTGCCAAGTCTCTACTCTTTATCACCCCAACGAATTGCAAATGTGAGCAACCGAACCGGTATCATATACCCATGAGCTGAGTGAAGAAGTAGCAAGATTAATTTCTATAACATTAATACCAAGTGGAAACCACATTTCCATTCTTCTTATCCGCTGTACTTTTCGCAGCCCGCTTCCAATGCCCCGATTTCTTGCAATAGAAGCATTGGGTATCAGTTGAGGGCCAACTTTAAGCTTCAAGCTTAGTTTTGAGGCTCGCGATCTCATCTTGAGCCTTGCCCTTGCCCTTGCCCTTGCTCTTTCCGTTCCCCACCTTAGCCTTTCTCTTTTTGAAAGCGCTTGTTTTCAACCATCATCACATGATTGGGTTTTTCTTAATGCTTTCCTCCGCAGCCTTGAGCATCCTATGTAGCTCGGTTAGGCTCTTCTCCATGCTATTCATATGAAAATTCATAATGAATGGCTCAAAGCTCGAGGCGTAGACTGGAGAATAACATCGTGGCCAAACCGAGGCTAAGGGAAACTCAAGTTTTTCCAATCTCCCAATGTAACCAATCATCTTGATCACATGAGGATCGACCGGATGCCTTCACCCGACTTACAAGCAAATAAAAGCTTTGAGATACCATACCTCTCAGCTCTTGCTTGATTCCCAAACATGCCCTTCAAGCCCACAATCATATTGTAAGCATCCTGGTCCTCATATTGCTTTTGGAGCTCGAGTCCATTGTGACTAGCATGAGACAGTGACTCTCTGTAGCATTAACATGCTTTTCATATTCAACCCTCAAATTGCGAGCAAGATTTTCGGTGGTTCATCAGAATTGGATTCTCTAGAACATAGTCCTTCTTTTCATGCTTGAGAACAATTCTCGGTTGCGATACCAATCAACAAAATTAGTTCCATTCAGTTTTCCCTTTCCAAAACCGATGTCAAAGCAAAACCAGTGTAGCAGGAGTAGGAGAAGGTGCCATTGAACTACAACAAAAAAATATGTAAAGATTCTAAGCACTATGTTTATGTAAAACTTTTATTAAACTTTTTAATTAAAGACACTCTATTTTATGTCCTTTTATAGACACATAGTGAGTATTCAAGATCCATATTCATTAAACACTAGTGAGCTTTGGCATCACTGCTAGAAATTTAATGACATAGGTAAGCAACACCTTTGCTAATTACATCATATGTAACTCTTGTTTGTTGAGTATGAAAACAAGTAATGAATGCCTCCATCAACTTGACTCATGGCCAGGTCAACCTGCCCCAAGGGCTCACATGAGGAGGAGCACTTCCGTATTCGGTGCCAATTAAGAAACCTCGCCTCATGTGTGTTTTCCTAGACACCAATTGTCTTGTATAGGTTCCTTCATTACTGAAATCAAATCCCAACCACTTATGTCCTCAAGCCCAAAACCGTTTTGATAGCTCGTTTAAATCGCCATTGTTATGCGTGATGTGTCCAACACATCCCTATCATCTATTGAGATAGCCATTGATATACTACTTTGGCAGTCATATCAATAACGATCTAAATTCTTGATAGGTGCAACAATTGGATGGACAATTTGATTTAAGATTTTTAACTATAAGGATGAACAAAGATTACTATGAACATAGCATCACATGCAATGAGCATAAAGAAAATAGCAAGGATAAAACACACATCCACGTAAAATCAAAATAAGTCGTGAAATAGCATGGCCCTTAGCATTAAGATCTCCATCATCATGCTTGGTTGTTCACCTAGCCACCTTGCTTGATTTGTTCACCTAGCCATCGTCTTCATCATTATGGATGCAACTCCTTACAACTTTTGATAATGAATTTTACATGAGGGTTTGAAGCATCACAAGTCGACACGCGCAGTCGTTATACAATTTAAATAGCCTTATGGCTTAACACGCACGCAGCCATGTGGAAATTACATGCATCACATACACATAGGCCATACTATTTCACATAATTCTCTCAAAAACGAGTTAAACAAAAGCAACCCTACGACCGGGTCCGAAGGGCAGCGCCTGGCGGGCGGTCCCGGCCCGGCGGTCGTGCGCAAGGGTCCGAGGGGCGCGCCCTGGCGGGTCCAAGGCGAGAGCTCGCGGCGGTCATGCGGAATCCTTCGCGCCGATGTAGTGGTTCGTCCTCGCCGCGATCGTTGCGTCGATGTAGTGGATCGTCCTCGCCGCCGTGGATCGCCCTCCCCGCGCCGATCGCAGCAGCGTCACCGCAGATAGTCCACACGCCCGAGAGATGGAACGCCGCGCGCGGTGTGCAAGCACCTAGTCGCTCGGCGGGGCGCGAGAGGAGGAGGTTAGGGTTTCAAGTGAATCAAACCTAAACCGTGGAAAGCACACACCGCGCCTCCCTCCTCCCTCCTTATATAGCCACGAGATGAAACCTAAACCAGGGCCCACCAAAGATGCTAAGCCCACGAGGTTCATTAATTACGGATCCAATCCAAATTAATGCGCCCCACCCATTAAGTGTGTGACCGCAAGTTCACATACGCTTGGACATGGATTCGAAAACTCCTTTTCAATCCAATAGTTGGTAGCGGCTTCTTGCAAAGTATGCCAACTCCCAAACATACTTGTGATCAAATCGAATGTAACCTATCAAAAGAACTCATGTAATAATCCCTTTGCCAAGTATATGAAGATTGATCTCAAGGCGAGAAGCATGTCATCCTTTGATGATTCAATCCATCTCTCGTATCCGTGATATATTAATAAGTTGTGATTGACTCTCAATCACGGCATGGCCATGCACTTTCTTAATCATATCACACGAGTGGCCTTGTCATATATCTCCGTTTCATTGGAGTGGCAAATTCCATCTTGATTGCTCACTTCCCTCGCTGCGCGTTTCATAGTAAACATGAAAGCTACCTTTATAACTATCCGGTTAGGAAGTAGTGTTTGATAGCCCCAAGGAAAACTATTACACATGTAGGGAATATGACAATCTCAGTCTAAAGATCATACATCTTCTAGGTATGAGATACATCGATGACACATAAGAATGAAACATTCTCGCAGTGTCCCATAGCGGGTCTATCTAACCCATGTTCTTCAACATGGTCCACAATGTAGAGATGATATCTCCATATCCCATGATCTATGAAGCATGATCATCGATCACTACATGTGCTGATCTATTCATCGTAGTCCTATACGATGATATCCGATCAGAGATATTTATCGAATTACATCATTAAGTAAAGAGCTTCATAATCAAGTCACATACTTGTTGATCAATACAATGATATACATTCATTGGACCAATAATCATATTATTATTCATAAACATAGTCATGTTACAATCATCTAAATGATTGCCTCAAGGGCATAACACTAACATCTAGATCGGACGGTGGAGGATGGCAATGAGATTAGGACATGTAGCTTACTACAGACCAAGCCATGCGGCAGGATCTAAGCCATAAGCTCAAGATCAGACGATCGAATCTATACGTCACAACATAGCGACAGGGCTAGCCCGACACGTGGTGAGAATCCGGCAGCTCTCCCACAGATCCAATGACTAGGAAAGCTTGTGAGGCAGCGGTAATGGCTCGGCGGTGTACTCACCGACCGCGAAGACGAAAACGTGGCCAATGGTGCTCGGGGGTCTCACCGGCGACGTTAACTGGCTGGATCGACAGATCTTGACAAGACGCTTCCAGACCTGGGCATGGACGCGTCGAAGGATGGCGAACGACGATAGAAATGGTGAATAACGACGACGGCTATCACAGTTAACTTCGACGAGCTTCAGTGCGTAAACGGTGGCAGCTCGGACGTCAAGGCCTAGGGATCTGTGTTCTGCGCAAAATAGCGAACCCGATGGAACATGTGGCGCAATAAGTAAGACACTAGGGAGGCATGTCAGGCGCGGATTTCTCGGCGAAGTCGGCGACAGTGGCAGAGTCTCGATCGGAAATGCGGCAGCGACGTGGCGTCGACGTGGCTTCATCCTAGTTCTCCACGTGGCAGGACGGACGGCCATGATGCGAGCGAGCGCGGCATGATCCAAGGCGATCACTGACTGTGACGTAGCACAATCATAACCCTCCACATGGCGATGATCTACACCTCAAGGCGCTTAGCATGATGTGGCGAGTTCTCACGCATCGGGGTTTAAACGTTTTTAGGGCCGGGCTAGGGCTAACAGGCTGGCGTAGTGTGCAGGATTGGGCTAACTGGGCGGCTCGGCCCAAAACTATTCAAAATATTTTAAAATGTTTTTTGAATAAAATTAATCCCAAAAATTCAATAAACAAAAATAAAATAGCAAAAATACCCGAAAAATTCTTGAAAATAGTTTAGGGCATTTAGAACTCAAATAAAATATTTCCAATAAAACATTATTTATACTTTTTAGACTTTTAAATAACTTTAGCAAGAGGCCTTAAATCAAATAAATGTAAAATAAATCTAATAAATTTAAGAAAATTCACAAAAATATAAAATTTATGTTAAATCCAATAAATGCAAAAAATGGGATGTTACACACCCTTCCCCAAGGATATCGTAATTTCTCACCCCAATTATGCTTTTAACCATAGAGTATGTTGTGTTTTTTGGGCAGCGACGGGTTTTTTGACCTCTAGAACAACAATAAAGTAGGGTTCAGCCCGAAGGTTATAACCTAATGGACAGCCACATTACAGTCGATTCCGAGATTAGAACCGACGTGATATATATATGTACTATTTCGACTGGTTCTAACCTCAGAAACCAAATGTGATGACCATCGTCATCACTATCGGTTCTGAGTATATCACTATCAGCTCATCAGTATCAGTTCTGATGTTAGATCGATAGTGATGTTTTGCACCATATTTCTCACCCATGCTAGATTATCTATCACTATCGGTTTTTTCTAAAAAATTGGGAACCGACCTAATTGAAGAGATAGTGTTGTATCATTCTGTAGTAGTGTGTGGCACCATATGTCAGTGCCATTAGGTATGGTAGCGTTATTCTTACTGATGTCGAAAAGGATCCATTTTTGTAATTAGTTTTCATGATGGGTTATTTTTGAAGATATAATTAAAAAACTTAAATTAGGCAAAAAAAACTAGTCAAGGGTGTGTTGGCTATGCAGCCCAGAAAGGCGCACATGTTCAAAATGAACGTAACAACCTGATCGATCGATCGGTCAGATAAGAAACGAACACTGGCACATAATTGTCGCGAGGACGGCGCTACATTTATGTATGTCGACTTCAGGGATATCCATTTTGATGCTACTCGTAGATCGCGTCGTACGTGTCAACCACGTGTCATGCAATATATGTCAAGGTGATGGATGAATCGAGCACGCACCGGTACGATTTCATCGATCGTCGAAACCCTAGCTGCTATATGTCAATCAATCAAACATCAGCTGGAGGCATGCGGCGCCTCCGTGGGGCTGTGAGTTCATACAGTTACGTACTAATCATTTCTGCCGCGGTCTGCAATGATTGGAAAGTGGCCGTGCTGAGTGACCGACCACAGATTAATGTGCAGTGAGTGATGATTGATGAGCACGAGCTCAAAAGGCCAAAAGGTCAAGCACGTCGATAGCAATAGTGCAAGGTGCCGTTTCGATAAGAGGCTGGGTACAGTTAATGTACAGCGCAGAAACCAGCTGCAAATAGAATGTCCATGTCAGTGTCTGTAAAAGATAAAAAAAAATTCTCTGTGCCAGGCCATGCTCCACTGTTGAACACTACTACAGAACAACACATCACTGCCGGTTCCAAAACGCCATCACTGCTGGTCATTGATGCTGGCAGTGATACTCGGGGATTATCATTGCCGGCTCAGGAACCAGCAGTGATAAGGATTATCACTACCGGTTCTACGCACAACCGGCAGTGATATTGAACTATCACTGCCGGGTTAAACCAAAATCCGGCAATGATGATAATTATCACTGCCGGTTATACATAAAATCGGCAGTGATATAAAACTATCACTGCCGGGTTATACCACAATCTGACAGTGATATGTACGTATCACTGCTGGTTTTCTCCAAGAACCGGTAGTGACAAGCTATGAACCAAATATTTTTATTGCATATTTTTTGTGCAATATATATATTTTTATACAATTGTTTATGTAGTGTCCATATATAGTATATAAAGCATCGTTCAAATCATAATTCAAATATATCCATGTATATATAAAGCATCGTTAAAATCATAATTCAAATATATTAAATTAAGCATCACAATATGTTGTTTTTATAATGATTTGTTTACAAATGTAGTTCGACTACATCTCATCTCATCTCATTCACTTTGATTTTGCACCGGCTAAAGTAGAAGGAGTCGAAGTAGGCATATCACGGGTCTAGATCGAAGGAATGAGGGCGATGAGGCTACTCGTGGAACTCGCCGTTTAGATTAATGACATCATCATGAATGAATCCGACGATCTGTTCTTGAATTGTTATAATTTCTGTCAGTAATAACTTATTGGTTCCCAGTTTGGAGCGCTGTTATTGAAGAAAAGAGAAAGTTAATTAATGATGATATATGTCAAATGAAAAAAGTAGGCATCAATGTGTAATTATGTACCATGGCTTCGTTATAGCCCACAGTCTCTATGACAATTGAATGTAGATTTGTACATACATAGTATGCACATAAATTATTTCCTGGGTCATGCCTCATACATTGAAAGTCGGTTACTATTTCAAAATATTTCCTGTAGGGACGATGCTGAACACTTTTCTTGCAGTATCGTGCGAATGCTCTGTGAATGATTTTGAATATTAAGTAAACTTAAATGAAGTAGAATGGAATATTGTAGAGCAATAACGCAACGATCGAGTTTACCTGTTCAGCATGTCCCAAAAGTCTTGATATAGATTAGTTGGTTTTTCCTAGAGTCCAAGACAAAAAAATCCTGCTAGCATCTAACTGGATGACGAGGAGGACCTAGTGAAACCTGCACATATATGTCAACGTAGTCAATTACTCCAACATCGTACGTGTTATGCAAAAATAGTAAAACGATATTAGAAGTAGGGAAATACATACTTAAAGTTATAGGGTAAAAGAATGGAAGTTTTGTATTGCAGCTTCAAAAAAGTATTAAATAAATAGTCTTCATTGTACTGTGGATTGTCCCTCACAAGCTTCTCGTTGACAAGCCCCAGATCTAGGAATGCTAGATTGTCATTGCCATTCTTCTACATGCCTGTATCTCCATTCTACATAAGAAAGAAGTCAGACATGCAATTAAACAGTACAAGAATGCACAATAATATATGTAGAGACTTACAAAGTCCACATTCTAAGTATATTCACGTCCAGGGCATCTTGCTGGTACAACATGTACAACTCCTCCTGGGCGATAACATATCTCGCCAGGTGAGTGATCGTGGCGTCCTCCTCCAAGAACTCCATCCTGTCGTGGCGATTATCTCGGCGCGGGTGGTGATGAAAGACAGTGCCATCCAACTCTGCGTAGTAGGTGCGGGCGATCTGCCGTATTGCAAGACGTGCCGTCTCCTGAATCCAGGCCTCGAATGAAGTTCTTCTGACGGTGATGTAGATAGGACGGCTTGCCCTCGTGCGCTCTCGAGCATAAACAGTGATCTTGACATCCCAGGCGATATCAAGCCCTGCCCGCACTACAGTGGTCCTCTGATAAAGCGGCATGTCGAAGCCTCCGAGAAGTTGCATCATACACCATAGCTCAGCGGCGAATCCTCCAGTGCGCTCTCCATATGTGTGGATCCTCCTCATCTGCCAAAATAGACCTCGTTTAAAAACCCAACATACCAACAGAAAATGTAGCATAGGTATGATTAAGAGAGAAAAGATAAGTCGAGATTTCATTGATATTCTTGCTCAAGTTGTAAAATTCTTAGAAATTAGTTTTATCCACTTGGGCACAACTATCCTAGTTAGGGTCAAGACCTACAGTTAGCATGCTCTGATACCACCTCTGTCGGGACCCGATTATGAGAATTCGAACCCTCTGTGTATTCTGTGCCGGTCCAGGATCACGCTAGCACACACAGCCATTACAGGGTTGCACTTTGCAGACATTACAGCGATATAATAATAAATAGTGCAAACGTTTATATAAATTGAATTGTACGACCTTATGGTCTCCTTACATAAATCAGCCACGCAGGGCTTACATTATCAGAGTAAAAGGGAACAGCGGAAAACAACAAAACTTCTTGGAAGCCTTCATCTTGCCGGATCTTCAATGAACTCCTCCTCCCAGGCCGGTGTAGACTCCTCCACTGATGTTGGGGTTGATAGGCAAGGAGGGGTGAGTACTCAAGGCACTCAACAAGTAATGCACAGAATGCGGTAGTATTACTACATGCAAGGCTTATCCCAAGGAATTGGCTTACTTGGTTCTTTTGCATCAAACAGTATTTTTAAACTAGCATCTTGTTTAGGTTAAAAGCAGTGAAACAGTTATATATAATGTTAAGTTCTTCAAACAGTTTTTTCTTCAAAGATTCTCGGCACCCAGCTTTAATAATTTATTTTCACATTTGCACACAGCCACCCATTCACTACTACAGAAAGGCTTATATTAGACGACTCATTAAAGACGATTTCTCAAAACCGTCTGTAACGAATAATATCACTGACGGTTTTATATTGAAACCGTCAATGACATTATCACAGATGGTACTGTACAAAAACCGTCAGTGGTATACATCAATATCACAGACGGTTTGATTTAAAAACCGTCTGTGAAGATATCACAGACGGTTATTTTATAAAACCGTTTGTAATATCACGATATCCCGCGGTTTTGTAATAAAACCGCTCGTGATATATCACGACGGTTTTATGATAAAACCGTCTGGAATGCTATGTTTATCATTGACGGGTTTTTTTATAAAACCGTCTGAGATTTCTATCAGCAATATAAAATACAGAGGCCCGAGCCACTTTGTGCATTTTAGGTTTCGGATCTATTTTCATTTGGTGCATACACATGGGTGTGAGGCGATTTGGTAAAAGAAGACCGTTGATTTTGAAGGGTGATTGAGGATCCATTTGATTTTCGTGATCTAAGGTTAGTAACGGTGTCTAATTGTAGTATATTCAAGATCTTGCTTGGTAAGGATAGAATTTGATGATTTTTTAGATTTAGCTTGTAGATTCATGTGTTCTTTCTATGTAAGGGTAGTAATGGGTTTTACTTGCATTAACACTAATTAATGCTATATGCTTGGCGTAGATGGACCGAAGATGGATGTACACTAAGAACCGTGTGAGTGCCGAGTACATTAATGGCGTCTCCGCTTTTAGCAGAACTGCAGAAGAGGATATGTTTAATAAGGGGGGCAGTTTATGTCTTGTCCGTGCATTGACTGTGAGAATCTGAAGATGTTTCGAAACTTTGCGCAGATCGAAGCACACTTGATTATGAGGGGTTTCAAAACGGGGTATACATGTTGGACCAGTCACGGTGAAGAGCAGGAGATATAGGAAGCAGGTACTAACATGGTCGACGAAGTTAATGATATGTCGGATGGTCATATCGATTGTGGTTCCGATGAGGATAGGTTGCGGAAGATAATCAATCGATGTCGCGTGATGTAGAAGGGAACCATGATGATAGAGAATATGGTAAATTCGTGGCTTGATGGAGGACTCGGAGAAACCTTTGTTCCTGTGTCGCAAGTCGAAATACACAAGGTTGTCATCCGTGCTTGAACTGCTGAAATTGAAAGCAAGCAACGGTTGGTCCGATAAGAGTTTCACAGCGTTGTTACGTTTATTGGCGGACATGCTTCCCGAGGGAAACGAGTTGCCGACAACCACCTACAAAGCTAAGAAGGTTCTTTGTCCCTTGGGAATGGATGTAGAAAGAATAAATGCATGTCTGAACGACTGTATCCTGTACAGCCAAGAGTACGCGAACTTGCACATATGTCCTGTTTGCAACGCATCCCGGTACAAGCGTAAGAGTCATTCGAATGATGAAAGTGAGGGCATCCAGGTGATGAAAAGACCTCATGCTAAGGTGGCATGGTATCTGCCTATAATTCCTCGTTTGAAGCGTTTGTTTGCGAACCCAAATGAGGCAAAACTGTTGCGTTGGCACTCGGAGGAGCGTAAGAACGATGGAATGCTAAGGCACCCTGCTGATTCCATCCAATGGAGAAACATCGATAGGAGGTTTCAAGAATTCGGTGAGGATCCGAGGAATATAAGGTTTGGATTGAGTATGATGGAATGAATCCTTTCGGTAACATGAGTAGCCGGCATAGCACTTGCCCGTGAATCTCAGATCTACAACCTTCCTCCTTGGTTGTGTATGAAGGCAAGTACATTTTGTTGTCTCAGACTTATCTAAGGACCGAAACAACTCGAAACGATATTGATGTGTACCTAGCACCATTGGTGGAAGATCTGAAAACACTATGGGTTCCCGGGCATGTGTATGGGATGCGATAAACGAGAGAACTTCATTTTGCACCGCTTTTGTTCTCGCACCATAAATGATTACCCCGCCCTTGGTAACCTATCGTGCCGAGTACAAAGGAACCAAAGCCCGCACTCACCGCTAGACAATACCGAGAGTGTGTGGTGAATCACTCGCAAAACTGTTTACATGCATCACCGTAGGTTCCTTCAGAGGAATCACACATACCGCAAAATGAAAAAACAATTCGATGGAACGAACGAAGACGGTTTAGCTCCAAAGCCTTTAAGTGGGATAGATATCCATGATATGGTTAAGAACTTGGATGTTGCGTTTGGAAAGGGGCGTAAATCGAGGTCCCGTGAGAAGAGCACGTGGAAGAAGAGATCAATATTTTGGGACCTACCTTATTGGGAGCACCTAGAAGTTTGACACTGCATCGACGTGATGCACGTGGAGAAGAATGTCTGTGATAGCTTGATTGGTCTCTTATTGAATATTAAAGGCAAATCAAAGGATAGTATCAATGCTCGCCTTAACTTGGTCAATATGGGCATAAGACCTGAGTTAGCACCGAAAGAGACAGATACTGGCCGAACATACTGCGAACCTGCTTGTTACACTTTGTCTAAGGCCGAGAACTGAATCGTGCGGTGCTTGCATGGTGTGAAAGTTCCGTCCGATTACTCCTCTAACATCAAGAGACTTGTTTCGATGCAAGATTTGAAATTAGTTGGCATGAAGTCTCATGATTGTCATGTGCTGATGACACAAATGCTCCTCGTGGCAATTAGAAGTATTTTGCCACCAAGGTCCGGAGACAATCACGAGGTCAGATTATTTCTTTAACACAATTGCTCGAAGGTCATCGATCCCAAGCACTAGATGCACCGCAGTCGAGGTGGTGATGACTCTATGTAATCTTGAGATGTATTTCCTCCGTCGTTTTTCAATATCATGGTCCATCTCGTTGTTCATCTTGTGATAGAGATAAAGATATGCGGGCCCGTGTTCCTACGTAGCATGTACCCATTCGAGAGGTATATGGGAATTCTCAAGTCCTATGTACGGAATCGATCTCGGTCGGAGGGTAGCATTGTCGAAGGTTATGCAATGAAGAAGTCGAGAGTTCTGCGTCGATTATATGGCTCAGTCGAACCAATAGGTGTGCCTCGATCTCGCCATGAGGAAGACTCAGGCATCGGACCATCGGAAGGAAAGCAATCACGCCGATCCACTTCCTATGCTCAAGCTCATTTCACGGTTTTGCAACACATGGATGTAGTGTCCCCGTACATCGATGAGCATAAGCACTGGCTACGGCAAGAGAATCTGACGCGGCAAGAGTCTTGGATCACGAGACAGCATAACCTTCAGTTTAACAGATGGTCAAGGAGCGACCCTTCACTGGGACCTCGTTAGGTGATACGCTCACATGGTTGGCAAAAGGCCAACATTTACAGGTTGTAACATGGAAAGGATACGACTTAAATGGGTACATATTTTACACGAGAGATCAGGATATGAAGAGCACAAACCAGAACAGCGGTGTATGCATAGATGCGTTCAACACCGTTGGGTCAACGAGGAGCTCCTACTATGGGTTCATAGAGGAGATTTAGGAGCTCGACTATGTACTATTCAAGATCCCCTTATTTCGGTGTTGTTGGGTCCACCTCCAGCATGTGAAGGTTGACAAATACGGTGTCACTATCACAACCTCGCACGCGCCTCGATACCAAGATGAACCATTCGTACTCGCTAACCAAGCTGTTCAAGTATTCTATGTAATCGACCCGCCCAACAAGAAGAGACATGTAGTTCTTCAGGAAAAGGAGAATTGTCTGAGTAGAGAATGTAGTAGATGAGGAAGAATACAATCAATTCAAGAGTTGCCTCCTATCGGAAAGAGCATCACATCCGGGAAGAACAACCCAAGAAGCTAGCTACACACGCGTCGATCATCATGAAGGGCTAATTTTTATACAAAAGAATAAGCAAGTGGAGTTATGATTTTAAGTGTACTCTAGAAGATAATAGAGTTGTTTGTAATGAAATGCTCAAATTAAAAACAACTTTGTGTATATATGCATCGATTTATTTAATATAGTTTCCTTTCCTTTACTCGATATTGCTCGCACAAATCAAGTATATACATTATGTCAAGAAGGCCAAACTTTGGATTTACCTTAGCAATGAAGGTCTGTGTCAATCTTCATCACAAACGGTTCTATAATAGAACCGTCTGGTATAGTTTATATCACAGCCGGTTCTATAATAGAACCGTTTGTGATAAAACTATCCCAGACGGTTCTAGTATAGAACCGTCTGTGATAAAATAATATCACAGATGGTTCTAGTCTAGAACCGTCTGTGATATGGGAGACCTATAAAAAGCCCACTTTGGCAGATCATTCATTCTCTACTCTTCCACTCACGCGCTCAAAAACCTAAGTATATTCATCTCCGCCCCAGCTCGTCGACGCCTCCCCTTCGCCGACGGCACCCCCTCGTCGACCCCTTCCCATCGACGACGCTGCCCCCTCGCCGACGCCTCCCCATCACCGACGCTGCCCCCTCGCCGACGCCTCCCCATCGCCGACGACGCACCCTCGCCGACGCCTCCCCATCGATTTTCGCTCGGTAAGTGCCGATAAGGGATGGATTATTAGGGGGAGATTTTAACTTGGTTAGATTTCAAAATTATAAGAATAATGGCAAAGTAGATCATAAATGGCAAAGTAGATCATGAATGAATGAATGAATCAGTTTTTGATTCCTACTCGGATGGAGCTCCTGGTCCAGATGGCATTCCTTTTGTTTTTTATCAAAAATTCTGGAATATTATTAAAGATGATCTTATGGCTCTATTTAGATCTTTGGAAAGAGGAGAGCTTGATTTGTTCAGACTTAACTTTGCTATGATTTCTTTAATTCCTAAAGAGAATAACGCTAGAAATATGAAGCGCCTGCACCAATTAGCTTGTTGAATTGTAGTTATAAAATTGTTACAAAGGTGTTAACAAATAGGATTAGTCACATTTGTGATAGAATCATTATGCAAAATCAGACTGCTTTTATTAAAAATAGATACATTTTAGAGAGTGTGGTCACCGCTCATGAGGTTATTCATAAAATCCATCGCGATAAAGATAAGGGACTTGTTCTCAAACTTGATTATGAGAAAGCTTATGATATGGTTAATTGGAGCTTCTTGTTGGACATTTTGGCTAAGAGAGAGTTTGGGAGCAAATGGCAGTCGTGGATTCATTCTATTTTAGATAAAGATTCTGTAGGGGTGAAAATTAATAATGTTGAAAGTAATTTTTTCCAAACAGGTAAAGGTTTAGGCAAGCGTATGTTTTTACCAGAATCTTACTTAAAGCTGTTAATTCTGGGATAATTAAGGGTCTTTGTGAAGATGTTTGTCCTGGTGGTATCATCAGTTTGCAATATGCTGATGATACCTTTTGTTTTCTAAAAATAAAGAGGAGTTTGCTTTACATCTTACTTCTGAAGAGGAAAATAGATTATTGTCTATTAAACAAGGGATATAAAATATTTGGGTTATTGAAGAAACCAAAGCTAGACAACGAGCTAGAGAAAAGAATGTTAAAGAAGAAGATAAAAATACTAAATATTTCCATGTCGTGGCTAATCAAAGAAGGAGAAAGAACTTTATTACTTCTTGAGGGCACTGATGGTCCTGTTTATGATACCAATAAGATGCTTGATATTGCTTGTGACTATTATAAATCCTTATTTGGCTTTGAAGCTAATTAAGCTTAACATTAACCTTGGAGATCTATAGATTAAGGGTATAAATTTCTAGGTAGTTCTGAGGTTGGTAAGAAAGCAACTACAACAAGATTACTCAAGCCAATTGTGCATGGTGTGTTCCAGACTAGTTTCAGAGACCAAGTTAGACATTACTTATGAGAACTTATAACTAAAATATCAAGAATTGCTTCTCTCAACTTACCTTCTCTGAACTACCTTTATACCCATTAAATAAAAGCAGCTATCAATTGGTAGCCTTCCATGTTTGTTTACTTTTCTTTCCTGTTGTGCCACGACAACCAGCCTAGATTGCAAGATGGTGTCCCCTCATTCGCCGTCTGAAGGATGTGACGAGTCACCGAAAAGAAAAACTCCTCGAGGTCCAAGAGGAGCAAATAAAAGGCCCATGAAACGATATACCATCACAGTGGTTGATCGAAAGGATGGGGCCCCCACCGAACTAAGAAAGGCGGTGAATGCATTTAGGACATTGTGCGGGATAGTTGCACGGGAACGGGTCCCCATCACATGTCCATCCTGGAAGTCACTGACTGATGAGAGCCGCAACGACTTGGTGATAGAAATTATGTCTTCGTTCGATATCCCAGAAGACTTTGTGATCTTAGTGCGACGGTATGCACTGCTAGTGGCGGGAAAGGCGTGGAAGAATTTCAAGAGCACCCTTGTCAAGGAATATGTCAATAAGGACAGGACACCTTTCTCTAAGTACGGGTTCATTACTGAGGATATATGGCAAAATTTTGTTGAGGCGAAGACGACGAATGAATTCGTGCGTCAAAGTGAAGCCCACAAGGCCCTGCAGGCAAGGAGCACCCACCCCCACAGACTTGGCACCGCTGGGTACGCGGGGAAGAGGGAACAATGGGAGAGGGAGGACGAGGAGGCCTGTGTGCCATTTGCATGTATCGTTGACCGACGCGCCAGAGACTGGCTGAGAGCAAGGTCAAGTGCAACGTCTTCCGGCACCATCTCCTTTACAAACCCCGTGGACGAGGAGGTCTGCCAACGACTGGTAAGATATCGGACTTCCAATTTTGTACGTAATTAGTCCGTAATTTCGTAAGTGAATTAACTTTTCGAGATCTTGCAGGTAGCGTTGAGTACACAATCTTCCGAGGGCACTTTTTTGCCAGACAAGGAGAAAGATGTACTCTCCACAGCCTTGGGAAACAAGGAACACCCTGGTCGCACGCGAGGCGTTGGGGTTTTGTTCCTCGAAGTCGAATTTCAGCGACTCGCATAAATACCGCAGTAGGAAGAGAACCAAAGCAGAGCGAGAGGAACGACTGGTACAAAGGATTGAGGAAAGATTAAGAGAAGAATTCAACAATAAGATAAAAAGCCTCGAGGAAAGGCTCAATAATCAGCCTGTGCAAGTCCCAGATGTATGTGGGCAAATCAGCCCCACTACCAAAAAGAGAAGCTGTGCGTCCGCCACTCCCACAGATGAACATGGGAAATCTCCTGTCTGTGACATCAAGGTACTTATATATATGTCTTGAATGCTCCATACAAATAGCTGTTGGACGCAGAGCTAATCGTGGTACCGCTATGTAGGTGGCCACGCGGTGCACTCTCCAAGTGAGACTTGTCCATGGTGCCATCGTTATTTCGGCCGCCGGGGTCGCGATCCATTTATTGAAGGGCGCGGTGCACGGCACCCTTGTGGCACAGGATTCACGAAGGTTAGTGTGGACGGTGTAAATGATAATTTCAAGACCGCCCCACTCCGATGCCCCCAAACGACGAGATTGTGACACTGGGGACGCCATTCACGCTTTATCCAAAGGCCCAAGAATGACATCTCCTCGACGCCGCCCTCCATCACGGAGCTTCCCAACCGCTCGAGCGGATGATGCACCAAAGACAAAGACCAAATCGGCTCCGTGCCTCGCATCAAAGGACATTCAGTTGATGGTGCCCACTCGTCGCCCGTGCAGACTCCTTATGGCAGAAAAAAAGTCAAGGGCAAAGCGAAGCAGATCACGAAGAAATTGGACTATCCAATTGCCCCCCTGGCCCGAGTATACCAGCTAGGAGATCCTTTTGTAACAGGAGAGCGCATGAAGAACCTTTCTATTGCTTGCGTCAGATTGCAGAATTGGTGCATGCAACAGGCTAAAAAGCCAGTGCAAGACCGCATAACGAGTATATCGGTCAGTTTCAAGTATGAGCATCTATTCAATGAGTCATCGGGGGGATTCTTCACAGCTGACTTCAATGACCTTTTTGATGCCCTCAACCTCGATGCTCTCGATGCCGCGCTCTTGAGATGCTTTACATTGTAAGTGTGTGCATTCACATTCTACATTCGTATAATATCGATAAAAGTCATATATATATATGACTCAATGCTTTCGTATATTTAGATACATGATCCAGGAAGCGAGGAAGAACGAACAACCGGTGGGTTTTCTGGACCCACAAATAGTCTCCAAGCAAACAATGGACAAAGATTACGGATTTGTCGAAAAATACGTCGGAGAGGCCTTGGCGGCTCAAAAAAATAAAGAGTTCATACTTTTACCCCACAACCTGTGGTAAGTGCTAGTTTGATTTGCACTATGCTCGCAACTCGCTCGTTAATTGACCATGCCGACATACCTGTGTAGGTTTCATTGGGTTCTCATTGTAATTCATCCATCGACGAATCGGGTTATTTACCTTGATTCCTTACAGAGTGGCAGCCACGACTTACAACCTATCGCAAAATTAATCACCATGTAATTAATCACGTTTCCTCCAAAGATAACATGGTCATGTAGGTTGTTCAAACGTGTATGTTTCTCCGGAATAGCCGAGGCTAACCTATTGCAATCACGTAGCGCGCTCAAAGTGTACAAATATTATGGAGGGCCTTCGGCAAGGACAGGTAAGGTGAATCACGATTTTAAGTTTTCAGAATCACTGTACACAATAATCCTATGTAAACTATGTAATAATGATTCGAACTAACCAAATCTATATTTGTAGTGCCACCAAGAGGAAAGGGAAATAACCGTTGTGGATTTTACGCTTGCCACAACATGGAACTCCTTGTCACTAAGAAAATGACTAATCGGGTAACAACCGCGTTGGAAGAGGCCGATCCGAGCGAATTCGAGGCCGCTTTGTGCCTTCTTGCTCATCAAGTTTTACACAAAAAGGCGAGTTCCACGCCGTATAACTTGAGGAGTCATATTTTTCTAAATTACCATTTGGGTTAATTGTCAAACTTGTGTTGTGGATTTGTAAATTGTAGTTGTGTATTCGATTAATTGGTTAATGCTATTGAGTTACATTTGGTTAATATATCCGAGTTCATTTCAAATGGTTGTAATGTTTTAGTAATATGAGTTTAGTTATTCTGTAATCTGCTTTTTTCCAGAGGGCGTGGCTAGCATTTCCTGAGGCTAGCCAATAAATAGATTAATGATTGCCTGTTGGAAGTCTTATCACAGACGGTTTTTAATTAAAACCGATGCGTGATATAAAAGATGCAGAGCGGTTTCAAACAAAAACCGTCTGTGATATAATCACATCACAGACGGTTTTCAACTAAAACCGTCTATGATGTAATGATGTAACAGACTGTTTCAAACAAAAACCGTCTGTGATATCATAACATCACAGACGGTTTTTAAATAAAACCGTCTGTGATATGATAATATCACAGATGGTTTTAGTTTAAAACCGTCTGTGATATGCCGTAACATGGTTACAGACGGTCTGTGATGACGGTTCCGAACCGTCTGTGATAAGCTTTTCTGTAGTAGTGATTCCATCTTTTATTTTTGAAGATCTACCCTTTAACTGTAATCCCCGAGCAATGCTCAATACCGCGAGCACGGCTATTCGAATAGATTTGACACTCTGTAGAGGTTGTACACTTTACCCACAAGATATAGCCGCTTACCACACAGGTGATTGTCTGCAACAAAGCCTTTCAGGAACCTCTATCTTAACCAATGAACCTCTCTGGTATTGCCTTCATATCACTGCCCTCACACAGAGCCGAAGTGTAGGACAGGCCAACACCGTTGGATGGGCACCAAGCCGTAGCACAGGTACGCTCCCCCACAAAGATACACCCCCGTGTACTATCACCCTGAGGTATCAGAGGAAAGATATCAGAACCCTAATCAACTAGGTCCGTCCCATACCAGACATGTTGTTGTACGGGAGACTCAGTTCAAAGACTTGCAAGGTGAAGTCCTTAGCTGACCAAGGCAAGACTTTCATCACTCAACAGTGGCACACAGCCCAATGTGGCACATAGACTCACATCACTCATCAACCCATTGCCACACAGGCCCACCTAGCACAAAGCCTCTTGCCCCAGTCTAAATCATTTCCCACCCCGTTGATTATTGTGCAACACATGCCAGCAATAACTCAACAACTGCATGTAACCACACGCTTCTCTCAGACCTCAATCTCATCATGTGGCATCATCACACCACTTTCAAAATAAATTCAATATTTCATTAGTCAACATTGATACATTTTCCGAAAAATCATTCATGACTGGTTGCAAGGCTAAGCTTCTAATCACGGTGTATCCTCCCGTGTTGGCATCATATTAATATCCAACAAATACGAATAACCTTAGGGTGGACAATGATTTAAGGGCATACAAATAGTAATTTCAAGGTGGCAATAACAATATGGGTTGATTAGCTACATACCCCAAATTAATTTAAATTTATTTTTAATTAATTTAGCATGCATAATTTCAAAGCAAAATACATTTAGAAGAAACTGGGATCAAAATAGTCAAAGCATCACTTGCCTTCAAAGAGTTGCTGGTCTTGATCCGAAGCTTGATCTTGAGCGATGAACTCTTCTTCGAAACTTTCCGGCAAATTTACGTCTGCGTGTAAAAATAACATATGCAGTAAATAACCTAAATAGTAGACTATATAACCTCAAAAATTTAATTAAAATTCACCATTAAAAAGAGCACAATTTTTACAAATTTTTAGAGACTAGAATCACCTCAATCGGAGTTAAAATGCAAAAGTTATAGCCTATTAAATTTTTAAATAAAATATAAATCAGAAAATCCGATTTATTTTAATTATTTTTATACGGAAAAATTGGGATTTATGACATCAGCATGACCTAATGATGACGTCAGCACTGAAATGAAATTCGGCCGACTTATTTTTATATATAAAAATATTTATGACGTATGCGATGACGTGAGGATGACATGTGGCAGCATTCTGGTACCGCCACGTCGCCTCGGTCTATGGGCTCGGTCCACGGCTCGGATCAGTTCCACCATTGACTCGGTCCACCAGCACAGTGCTTTCACGCGGCAAGATTCGAGCCGTTCATTGAATCAACGGTTAGATCTCATGCGTCACACCGCACTGCCTCGAATCCACGCGACACGCGTCGCGCATCCGACGGTCGCTTAGATCCAACGGCTGGATCCCACGCGCCGACTTAGCGACGCATCGCGTTCTGCGCCACCACGCGTCGTGCATCCGGTGGGACTCCCAAATCCGTCGGCTGGATATCGCGCACGTTCGGCGGTGACTCGGTTCACTCACGGCCACGCGGCAAGATCACAGCGGTGCGCCTGAAAGCAACAGTCGGATCTAGTCTCTGCCCCGGTCAACGTGCCACGCGTCTGCGCATGATTCGGTGATGGTACGGCGCCATCACCGCCGCTCGTTCAAATCTGAATGGCGCGGATCCTTAGGGCAACCCGGATCTAAATTCTACTGTTTAGATCTAATCCGACGGCGCAGGTTACCGGAGCGGTTCACTGTGCACAAGGAAACGTGGCACAATCTCAAGCGTCCACCGCAGTCAACGCCTAAGATCTACTAAAAGACCTAATATCCAGATCTAATCTACGCCGCACATCACAGATTTAACGGCTACGATCTAATCCGAACGTAAAACAGAGAAGGGCTATGTGGACTCACCTACGCGGTGCGATGAGGATCGAACGATCGGCGAGGTTTGACGAGGTTGACGGCGACGAAGAAGGAGGGGCTGTCGAAGCTGAGGAAGACGGTGTAAACGACGGTGCTACGGTGATCCTCCGGCGTGAAGAAGTGATCCAATCAACGCGGCTTCCTTCGGCGAACTCGGGACGGGGTTGGAACACGGTGGAACGGCTCGGACGACGACGAGAGGAAGCAAAAACAACGGCGGCGAGAGGAAGCAACTACGGCGAGCTCACACGGGCGCTAGAGAAGGTCTCGGCGTGCGTGCAAGGAGTCTAAAAGGAGTGGCGAAAAGAGCTCTACACGGCGCAGCAACCGACACTTTAAAAGGAGTCTCGACGTGCGCGCAAACACCGGCGAAACGAGCGGAAACGCTCGGCGGAGTTAACTCCGGCGATCACGCCCGGTTAGACCGACGTGGCTCCATCACGGGCGTCAAAGCAGCGACGATCCGATGGCGCACGTTCGCGGGCGACGTGGCGCAACGTTGACTGTTGGATCTCGATCGAAGGCTCGATTGCGCGGTGGCTAGGGTTTCGGCGAAGCGGCTGCGTGGATCGACGGTGCGCGGGCTAATTTAGGCAGGACCGAAGGGTTTCGGCCCAAACACTATTCATCTGATTTTTAATACATTTTTGAATTAAAATAATTCAGATAAATAAACAAAGCCAAAATAAATAGCAAAAATACCCAGAAAAATTCTGTAAAATATTTTGGAACATTTAGAACTTAGATAAATATTTCCAATAAAACTTTGCATAAACCTTTGTATGAATTTAATGAAATTCAAGAAAGGTCAAAAATGAATAAATCCAATTAAATTCTAATAAATTCTCAGAAATTCTCAAAAAACAACAAATTCCAAAATTTAAATTAGAGTAAGTTTGTGGTGTTACAAACCTCCTCTTAATGTAATCTCATCCCGAGGTTCAAGGTCGACTACAAAAATAGGTTAGAAACTCCTTCTTTAGGTCTTCTTCGCTCCCACGTTGCTTCACTTTCTAAGTAGTTGCTCCATCGAACTCGCAAAAACGCGCTGACTTGTTCCTTGTTTCGTGTCCATTATGTCCGTAATCTTCACCGGATGCTCTTTATACATCGATCTTCTTGCACTCGATTGCCTCGTAAGTGTTTGCTCTTCCGTACTCAAGACACTTCTTCAATTGAGACACATGGAATACATCATGTACTCCTGCCAATGACTGCGGCAACTCCAAGTGGTACGCAACTTCACCTTTGCGGCTCAAGATCTTGAATGGTCCGACATATCTGGGTGCGAGCTTCCCTTTTTCATGAAACCTTCTGACTCCTTTGAGTGGGGTGCCTCTGAGGTACACAAACTCTTCAAGTTCAAAGCTCAATTCCCTGCGACGATTGTCGGCATAGCCCTTCTGTCTTGACTGAGCAATCTTCAATCTCTCTCTAATCATGGCGATTTGCTCTTCCGCTTTCTGAAGAATGTTCGGTCCAAAAACATGTCGTTCACCTGTCTCATTCCAATTCAATGGTGTTCGACAGGATCGAGCATACAGAGCTTCAAATGGAGACATCTGTAAACTTGCTTGGTAGCTGTTATTATAGCTGAATTCATCATAAGGCAAACACTTGTCCCAGGAAGTACATTATGCTAAAGCACAAGCCCTCAACATATCTTCCAATATCTGATTAACTCTCTGTGTTTGACCATCTGTCTGCGGATGGTATGCTGTACTGAAGTTTAAACGAGTTCCCATTGCCTCATGTAGCTTACTCCAGAATCTTGAAGTAAACTGAGTTCCTCTGTCTGATACTATCTTCTTTGGTACTCCATGCAAACAGACAATTCTTGCCATATACAGTTCTGCTAACCGGTCCCCTGAGTACGTGGTCTTTACGGGTATAAAATGTGCCACTTTGGTTAAACGATCTATTATGACCCATATGGAATCATATCCATTTTGAGTTCTGGGTAAACCGGATATGAAATCCATACCAATTTCTTCCCATTTCTATTCAGGTATTTTCAAGGGTTGTAATAGTCCTGCTGGCCTCAGGTGCATAGCTTTGACTATTTGACATATGTCACATAATGCGACATACTCAGTAACGTCCCACTTCATGCGTGGCCACTAAAATCTTTCTTTCAAATCTTGATACATTTTTCCACTTCCTGGATGAATTGAGTACTTGGAGTCATGGGCTTCCTCCAAAATTAACTGCTTCAAATCTGTCGGGACCCGGATTTGCAAATCCGAAACCCTCTGTGTATACTGCACTAGTTCAGGATCACGCTAGTGCACATAGTGGAAACATAGATGAAATACCATTCCATACAACGAATTAACTAGGAAGAAGCAAATTATTATTAAATAAAACAAACGACCTTATGGTCAATGTTTACACCATTACGCCTTAAGGGCTTAAGAAACAAATACTATTGCAAATGAAAAGATAACTTGAGCTATCTGACATGCCACGTGCAATCATCCTGGGAAACGCCTTCCTAATCCACGTAGTCTTCATAGAATTCCTCCTCATGATATTCATTATCTCCTTCAGCAACTGATCAACAAGGGCATAAAGCCGTGAGTACAAAGGTACTCAGCAAGCCATAGGGAATTGATGCAATATATTAATGCACGGCTTGACAAGGATGGCTATATGTTTCATTTGTAGAAAGCTGTAGCTTGGATTGAAATACAAGAAATAGATTGAAAGCATATTTATGAAAAGATAAATAAATGATTGATAGATCAATGATAGACAACAAAACAACAGTGAACTCCCCGTTCACATCCCAACAATTCCACAATCCACATTTTATGAAACACACTATACCCGTGTGAAATTCCTGCTTGTCCATGACCATGACACGGCTATTCAATAGTTTTACACTGCAGAGGTTGTACAACTTACCTACAAGACATGAACATCTCTTTTAGCAAACGTTACTAACACACTTCCTTTGTTGTGTCGCAGAGATATCATGACAAAGCCTTTACAATGCACTCGTCTAAACTCAGACGCCTCGCTAAGGTTTCACCCTTAGGGCCCCCTCTTGCGCTTTGCGAATCTACCCGCCCATCCCGAACCCACACCACCAACCTGGCAAGACTCAAGGCGAGACATTGCAAATTAATCACCTAGGTCTGTCCCATTCGCATATGTGGTAGTACGGTTAGACCAGTTCAATGGCGCACAAGATTAAGTCCTAAGTTGTCTCGTAAGACATCCACATCCCAATGTGCTAAAAAGCACCCCTTTATCGCACGATCACTTGCCCGAGGGAAATCAATTGCTCAACCAAGACCAATGGCAAACCCCGCCATGGTACAACAAATTTTACAACAGTGGCTAATGTACCACGATTCAATATCTCATTAAGTCAAGATTAACATTATTCAATATGTGATATGAATCCCAACGATATCTAAGCATGTCTAAGCATAGCTACGTAACCCAATGTTGGTATAATGATTATGTCCAACTAGTAATGTCCCAACCTAGGGTTAACAGTGGATACACGGCATACAACTAATCAAGGTAGCATAATGTCAACTAGGTATACATCTACTCCCATTAAATAAGCATTGATACACAAAATAGCATGCAATTGTAATAAGGTAAATTACTTTTGCAAACATAGGATCAATATGATCAAAGGATTACGACTTGCCTTGCTGATCTAGTGCTGGGTCTTGGTCTTCAAATCTTCGTTCGCTTCCTCTAATTAGCGCTCACCAAAAAGAAGCAACGAAAACAAATAAATACAAATAAGAGAATCAAACATGCTCAAAACTGAAAATAAATGGCTCTGGAAGATAGATCTTGAGTTTATAAAAATTTAGAAACTTGAATCGCCTCAATCGGAGTTTGTATGAGGGAGAACAAGCTTCTGGAAAATTAAATTCAGAGAAAATATAGAAAATCAGAAAATCGGAATTTTCGGATTTATTTTTGTACTGGAAAAAACAATTTATTGCACAACGCTGACGTCATCGGGTTCACGGTGGACTCGGTGCACTGCACGGGCTTGGTTCACCGTGCACCCGGTGCACGGCTGACGTCGGTGCTGACGAGCGGCTCGGCTGACGCGGCGGGTGACGCAAGAGCTAACGTGGACGGGCCACGCGTCGCTCATCTGGCAACTCGACCAGATCGGACGGCCAGGAACCAAGGATGCGGCGGAGGAGACGTGGCGCCATCTGGTGCACTCGTAGGCGATCGGACGGTTGGGGACACGGCTCGGGCGATGAAGGACGTGGAGCGATCTAAGCCGCATACCAACGATTGAACGGCCGAGGCTCGCAGTGAGGAGCGACGGCGCGAGCTTACCAGACTCGGGGAAGAAGACGCAGCCGACGTCGAGATGGCGACGGATCGGATGCGCGCGGGTGAGGATCCTGAAGAGGACGACGCGGGGAACTCAATGAGACCCGCGGCTATGGCGGAGAGGCACCGGCGGCGAAGAAATAGGAGGCGGAAGGTCTCGGGTACGGCTGCGATCGACGGCGAGCAAGAACTCGACGAACGCGCAGCTCGGGTAGAAAAAGAGGGGGTAAAAGAAGCGGCGGCGCGAGGGGAACCTCGGGAGGCATGCGGCACGGGCCTTTATAGCCTAGGGAGGCGTGTGCGACCCGGACGTCGAGGTGGCAGCGACGCGCACGGAATCCGGAGGTGGTTAGGTTAGGTTCGGGGCGGCGGGGCGACACGAGCGATCGGGACCACACACGGAGCGACCGGTCGGCCGACGCTGGTTGGCCGGGCGAGGCAGCCGAGCGGTCGCGCATGAGAGGTGGGCCGAGCGGAACGGCTGAGGCAAGGCGGGCGGGAGATGGGCCGCGCGGGGAGAAACGAAGCGGGCCGGAGAATATTCGGCCCGAGAGGGATTTTGGAAATAAAATGATTTTTCCGAATTAAGAAAAATTCCAGAAATTCAATTAAATGCAAATAAATTCAAATAAATAGCAAACAAATTCAAAAAAATCCCCAAAAATACAGAAAAATTCCTTGGAGCACAATGAACAGTTTAGTCAAAATCTTTAGTTTGATGAATAGTTTAGTCAAATTAAATCCTTTGATTAATAGAAAATTCAAATTAAGCTGGGATGAATTCAAGAAAAATGCAAATGGTTTATTTTTGAATTCAACATTCCAAAACTCAAATTTTGGGATGTTAGAAACCTCCCCCCTTAAATGGAATCTCGACCCCGAGATTCAGGCTGGCTAGGGAATAGGTGGGGAAACTCGGACATCAGATCTTCTTCTCGCTCCCAAGTTGCTTCCTCTTCTGAATGATTGCTCCATCGACCTTGCAAAACGGATGATCTTGCTCCTCGTGATACGCTCGCTATATCCAAAATTTTAACCGTTGCTCCTTGTAGGTAAGATCCTCCCGCAAATCAATGGCTTTCAATGGCATCTGCTCTCCGCACACGAGGCATTTCTTCAATCGCGATACATGGAACACATCATGGATTTCGCAAAAGACTGGGCAATTCTAACTTGTAGGCAACCTCGCCTCTTCGCTCCAAGATTTTGAACGGTCCCACATTTCTAGGGCAAGCTTTCCTTTTACTTGAAATCTCTTAACTCCTTTGAGAGGGGTGACTCGAGATAAACATAATCATTGGGCTCAAACTCAAATCTCGACGACGATTATCTCGCATAACTCTTCCGCTCGCTTGAGCGATCTTTAAACGGTCTCAATTAATTGAACTTGCTCTTGGCTTCTTGCGCAAGGTGGCCAAACAATTGTCTTTCTCCCAACTCCTTCCAGTTGAGAGGGGTTCTGCACTTTCTTCCATATAAGGCTTCAAAAGGCGACATTTGCAGATCGGCTCGATAACTATTGTTGTACAAAACTTAAGATAGGGCAAACACTTGTCCCACTTAGCACCATAAGTTAAGGCACAAGCTCTTAACATATCTTCAAGAATCGATTCACATGCTCACCCGTCCATCGGCTTGAGGATGATAGGCAAGATCAAATCGAGATGAGTTCCTATGGCTTCATGCACTCGCCAAAAACGAGAGGTAAACCGCTTCCTCTATCCGACACTATCTTCTTAGGCACTCCGTGAAGACCGACGATCCTTGACATACATAATTCGCTAATTTATATCCCGCATAGGTAGTCTTAATCGAATAAAGTGAGCTACCTTAGTCAATCGATCCACTATTACCCGTGATCGAGTCATAACTCGCTTGGGTCTTGAAATCCAAGGATGAAATCCATACCAATTTCTTCCCACTTCCACTCGGGAATCTTCAATGGTCGCAGCAATCCTCGCCGGCCTCGATGCTCGCTTGACCTTCGGCGGACATCACAAAGTGCAACATAATCTGCAATCTCACGCTTTATACTAGGCCACCAATACCTTTCCTTGAGGTCTTGATACATCTTGGTACTTCCAGGATGAATGGAGTATAAAGTCTCATGCGCTTCTTTGAGAATCAACTCCTTAAGCTCTTCTCGATCCGCACGCAAATATGCTTCTCATACCAAATAGTACCTTGTTCATCTTCGGTGAAACCTGGGGCTTTTCCTTTCTTCATATTTCTCTTAATCTCCTTGACATCAGCATCATCTACCTGTGCTTCTTGAATCTGATCTTCCAACGAGGGCGACTTCCAAAGTAGCTAAATAACTTCCGAACCAATTCCAAACTAAGCTTCGAATTCCTTATAAAGGGTGGTGACTTTCCTTAATCATCGAGTATTGCAAAGAGCTCTTTCTACTCAAAGCATCCGCTACGACATTAGCTTTGCTCGATGATAATGAATCCCAATGTCATAGTCCTTGATCAGTTCCAACCATCTTCTTTGTCTCATATTGAGGTCACTTGGGTAAAGATATACTTCAAACTCTTGTGATCGTATAAACTTCACAACGACACCAATGAGATAATGGCGCCAAATCTTTAAAGCATGCACTACGACTGCCAATTCCAAATCATGGGTAGGGTAGTTAACTTCGTGTGGCCTTAGTTGTCGCAAAGCATACGCTACAACCTTCTTATCTTGCATTAGCACACAACCGAGTCCTTGTCGGGATGCATCACAAAATATCTCAAAATCCTTCCTATTATCTGGCCGAATAAGCACTGGGGCAGTTGTCATTTTTTAATTCTTGAAAACTTTGCTCACACTCTGCTGTCCAAACAAATTTCTTCTCATTCTTTAAGAGTTGAGTGAGTGGTCTAGCTTTTCTAGAAAACCCTTCTATGAAACGGCGATAATATCCCGCCATTCTAAGAAAACTTCGGATTTGGGGTACCGTCTTGGGTGACTCCCAACTTAGCACATCTCGTACCTTACTGTGGTCAACAATGACTCCTTTCACGATATGACATGTCCTAGGAAAGCAACTTCTTTCATCCAGAACTCACATTTACTGAACTTTGCATAAAGCTATTTTCTCTTAGCTTCGTTAAAACTTGGCGCAAGTGATCCTCATGTTCTTCCTCACTTTTGGAGTAGATCAGAATGTCATCAATGAAAACAACAACAAACTTATCCAAATATTCCATGAATACCTTATTCATCATGGTCATGAAGTAGGCAGGGGCATTGGTCAATCCAAAAGACATCACGGTATACTCATACTTGTCCATACCGAGTAAGAAAAGTTGTTTTGGGTATATTCTCTCCGATTTAATCTTCAACCGGTGGTAACTCGATCTTAAGTAAATCTTCGAGAACACTCCTGCTCCTTGAAGTTGGTCAAACAAATCATCGATTCTGGCAGAGGGTACTTATTCTTGATGGTGACCTCATTGAGTGAGCGATAATCTACACACATTCTCTCGAGTTCCATCTTTCTTTTCAACTAAAAGAACTGGCGCCCCCATGGTGAAGAACTTGGTCGAACAAAACCTTGATCTTGTATCTCTTTGATCTCTCTTTACTTGGCTAACTCATTAGCAGCATCCTGTGAGGTCTCTTAGAAATGGGTGGTGTTCTAGGAACTAGTTCTATCAAGAACTCTATATCTCGATCCGGTGGCATCCTGTGCAAATCATCCGAAACACATCAGAAATTCACTGCATCGCACATCTTCCAAACTTATTCCTTTGGCACTACAAACTTTAATCCTTTGGAAAGATCTCAAACGGCTTGAACTTTTAACTTGGCTCCATCGGGTGGTTAAAGTGATCTCTATTCCCACAATCCAAAATCGCTTTGTTCTTGGAGAGCCAATCCATTCCTAGGATCACATCTAGGACTTGGTGTCTAGGAAATCGGGTTGGTTGTAAATTCTACCCTCCAATTAATATCTTAACTCGGGCAGCCTTGGTTCGAACTCAAATCGTAACTGTGAGATTGCACTAATAAAATAGTCTTAAGAGGCATTGTCTTTAATTGATGATTTGCAAAGAAAACTCCGAGAAACAAACGAACGCGTAGCTCCGTAATCAAACAAAACCATGGCAATGCCGAGTTGACTAGGAGCTTACCTAGTATGACGCCCGTGCATCAAGGTCCTCGGTGGTGACATGATTCACACGGCCTCTTCCAGCAGGCGGCGGAATCCTGGTGGCTTGGTTGGGAGTCTGGGGCACTCCATGTCCTGATCCTGGTGCGGGGGTCCTTGCTGGCGTAGATCCCAAATTGAAACGGACTGGTGTCACAGCTTGCTTTCTTGGGCAATTATTGGCATAATGACCGAGTTCATGACAGTTGAAACATGTGACTCCTGCGGCTGGATTACTGGTCCTCTGAGGTGGATTGCTGTTGGTGCTGAGGTTGCGATTGCCTGAAGGAGCTGGGCGAGGTGCTGGCGCAGGGGTCCTGAATGCATTCGGGGGAGTGAAACGAGCAGGCTGTTGAGCATTGGTTCGACTCTCTCACGATGACTCGATGGGCTCTCAGGTCGCATCATCTTTCTCTTACGGGATTCTTCCAAATCACGGTGAGATTCTTCAATGAGCATAGCTTTATCTACCAGGTGTTGGAAATCTGCATAGTCATTGCCAATGACTTGCACCTTTAGCCCTGGATTGAGTCCACGCTTGTCTGAGGGTCATCATGGGTGGCACTGTACTTCTCCCACCATTTAGCGGCGGTGCCCTCCAGCTGATGAGCGGCATAGAGAACCTTCTCACAATCTGTGCATTGAGCAATTGCAAGCTTCTTCTCAATGGAGCGAATCCAATCATCGGTGTCCAATGGTTTTGAAGAGTTGGAGAAAGTTAGCGGGCGAGTCCTCATAAATTCTGCTAGCTTGGACTGGAGACGAGCTTGAGGAGGTGCAGCAGCAGCTTGGTTCTGTTGGTTCAATAGGTTAGCTAGGGCAACTGTAGTCTGGTTCTGTTGATTCATCATGTTGTTCATATTCTGCATCATTGTATTCATTAGCTGAGTTTGAGCTGCCAGAAAATGTCCCATATTCTGATCTGTCACTGCTGGTGGTGGCGGTGGTGCATTGGGATTGGAGTTGGTGTTGGCACTGCATCGCATCCACCGCGAATCGCGACGGCTCTAGAACGAGTGTCAACCATCTGAGATGCAGCACAAGGTTTGATAGGTGAGAGGGAAAAGCAGTAGACGAGTGGTAAGATCATCTAGGGGAGAAGGTAATACCCAGGGACAAAAGAACACAGCCGAAAGGCTACAAAATAAAGAGGCAAATAAAGCTTTTTCAATTAAAGGCATGGTTGCAACACCGTGCTTGGGGGCAAGTGTACAACATACCAGGCACACAAGCAAAGAAAATCTTAGTATACGCAGACTAAACGAACTAAACCGAAGGGGAAACATGCTCAAACACCGCTGAGCACCAAAACCTCGTCTTATATGGTAGTCTTCTGATATGTCTTTGATGGCTATTCATCATCTCCCTTGATTTGATTCCTGCGTAAGACTCGAGGCTTTGAGAAGTTTCATGAGATAAGATCAATTTAAATTTCAATCAATGTTTTACAAAGGAGAGGAATAAGAACCTAAGAATAAGGCGAGAGGAGACGAAAACTATTAAGTACCAATTTGTTGGTTTGAATTAGAAAATAATTTTGAAGACCATGCTAACTAGGATAGCGACCTACAATGATATGGCTCGATACTATCTCTGTCGGGACCCGGATTTGCAAACCAAACCCTCTGTGTATACTACACTAGTCCAGATCACGCTAGTGCACACAAAGGGAAACATAGATGAAATACCATTCCATACAACGAATTAACTACGAAGAAGCAAATTATTATTAAATAAAGCAAACACCATTACGCCTTAAGGGCTTAAGAAACAAATACTATTGCAATGAAAAGATAACTTGAGCTATCTGACATGCCACAGCAATCATCCTGGGAAACGCCTTCCTAATCCACGTAGTCTTCATAGAATTCCTCCACATGATATTCATTATCTCCTTCAGCAACTGATCAACAAGGGCATAAAGTCGTGAGTACAAAGGTACTCAGCAAGCCGTAGGGAATTGATGCAATATATTCATGCACGGCTTGACAAGGATGGCTATATGTTTCATTTGCAGAAAGCAGTAGCTTGGATTGAAATACAAGAAATAGATTGAAAGCATATTTATGAAAACATAAATAAATGATTGATAGATCAATGATAGACAACAAAACAACAGTGAACTCCCTGCTCACATCCCAAAAATTCCACGCTCCACATTTTATGAAACACACAACACCCCGTGTGAAATTCTCTGCTTGTCCATGACCATGACGCGCTATTCGAATAGTTTTACACTCTGCAGAGGTTGTACAACTTACCCACAAGACATGAACATCTCTTTAAGCAAACGTTACTAACACACTTCCTTTGGTGTGTCGCAGAGATATCATGACAAAGACTTTACAATGCAATCGCCTAAACTCTGTGATCGCCTCTAAGGTTTCACCCTTAGGGCCCCTCTTGCGCTTTGCGAATCTACCCGCCCATCCCGAACCCACACCACCAACCGGCAAGACTCAAGGCGAGACATTGCAAATTAATCGCCTAGGTCTGTCCCATTCGCACATGTGGTAGTACGGTTAGACCTAGCCAATGGCGCACAAGATTAAGTCCTTGTTGTCTCTGCAAGACATCCACATCCCAATGTGCTAAAAAGCACCCCATTTACTGCATGATCACTTGCCCATGGGAAATCAATTCGTTCAACCAAGACCAATGGCAAACCCCGCCATGGTACAACAAATTTTACAACAGTGGCAAACGGCCACGATTCAATATCTCATTAAGTCAAGATTAACATTATTCAATATGTGATATGAATCCCAACGTATATCTAAGCATGTCTAAGCATAGCTACGTAACCCAATGTTGGTATAATGATTATGTCCAACTAGTACCCAACCTAGGGTTAACAATGGATACACGGCATACAACTAATTAAGGTGGCATAATGTCAACTAGGTATACATCTACTCCCATTAAATAAGCATTGATACACAAAATAGCATGCAATTGTAATAATGTAAATCACTTTTGCAAACATAGGATCAATATGATCAAAGGATTACGACTTGCCTTGCTGATCTAGTGCTGGGTCTTGGTCTTCGAATTCTTCGTTCGCTTCCTCGTAATTAGCGCCACCTAAAAGAAGCAACAAAACAAAATAAATACAAAACAGATACTCAAACAAGCTCAAAACTGAAAATAAATAGCTTTAGAAAATAGATCTTGATTTTAGAAAAATTTAGAAACTTGAATCTCCTCAATCCGAGTTCGTATGAGGGAGAACGAGCTTCTGGAAAATTAAATTCAGAGAAAATACAGAAAATCAGAAAATCGGAATATCCGGATTTATTTTTGTACTGAAAAAATGATTTATTGCGCAACGCTGACATCATCGGGTTCACGGTGGACTCGGTGCACCGCACGGGCTCGGTTCACCTTGCACCCGGTGCACGGCTGACGTCGGCGCTGACGCAATGGCTCGGCTGACGCGGCGGGTGACGCAAGAGCTGACGTGGACGGACCACGCATCGCTCATCTGGCAACTTGACCAGATCGGACGGCAAGGAACCAAGGATGCGGTGGAGGAGACGTGGCGCCATCTGGTGCACTCGTAGGCGATCGGACTGTTGGGGACACAGCTCGGGCGGTGAAGGACGTGGAGCGATCTAAGCCGCATACCAACGATCGAACGGCCGAGGCTCGCAGCGAGGAGCGACGGCGCGAGCTTACCGGACTCGGGGAAGAAGACGCGGCCGACGGTGAGATGGCGACGGATCAGATGCGCGCGTGTGCGGATCCTGAAGAGGATGATGCGGGGAACTCAATGAGACCCGCGGCTATGGCGGAGAGGCACCGGCAGCGAAGAAATAGGCGGCGGAAGGTCTCGGCACGGCATATCGACGCGAGCAAGAACTCGATTTAACGCGCAGCTCGGGCAAAGAAAAGAGGGGCAAAAGAAGCGGCGCGCGGGGATCCTCGGGAAGCATGCAACATGGCTTTATAGCCTAGGGAGGCGGCAGCGACCGGACGTTGAGGTGGCGCGCGACGCACGTAAACCGGAGGTGGTTAGGGTTAGGTTCGGACGGCGGCGGCGGGCGACGCGAGCGATCCGGACCGCACACGCGTCGCGAATCGGACGGCCGACGCGGTTGGCCTGGCGAAGCAGGCCGAGCGGGCTGCGCGCGAGAGGTGGGTCGAGCGGAGCAGCTGAGGCAAGGCGGGCCGGAGATGGGCCGCGCGGGGAGAAACGAAGCGGGCCGGTGAAGATTCGGCCCGAGAGGGATTTAGGAAATAAAATGATTTTTCCGAATTAAGAAAAATTCGTAAATTCAATTAAATGCAAATAAATTCAAATAAATAGCAAACAAATTGAGTAAAAATCCCCAAAAATACAGAAAAATTCCTTGGAGCACAATGAAAATCTTTAGTTTGATGAATAGTTTAGTCAAATTAAATCCTTTGATTAATAGAAAATTCAAATTAAGCTGGGATGAATTGAAGAAAAATGCAAATGGTTTATTTTTGAATTCAACATTCCAAAACTCAAATTTTGGGATGTTACAAAATCCTTTTGTCTCGGCACACATATGCGCTCTTTAAACCACATAGTACCTTGCTCATCCAGCTTTGAAATCCTTTGCCTTGCCTGCATCCATTTTGGACTTAATCCTCTTGATTTTGTCGTCATCTTTCTGCCCTTCCCTGATCTGATCTTCCAGGGTAGGTTTTACTTCCAAGGTTGCTAAGAATCCTTCTGGTACCATATCCAATTCTAATTTCTAGAAATCCTTACACAATTCTACCTGACTTGTTTCCAACAGCATATTTACACTGTGGTTCTTTCTGCTCAAGGCATCCGCCACCACGTTGGCTTTGCCAGGATGATAATGAATTCCAACATTATAATCTTTGATTAACTCAAGCCATCTTCTTTGCCTCATATTTAAGTCAGCTTGCGTGAAGATATACTTAAGACTTTTAAGATCGTGATACACTTCACATCCTTTGATGAGATGGTGACGCCATATTTTCAGTGCATGCACTACGGCAGCCAATTCCAAATCATGAGTAGGATAGTTCTCCTCATGTGGCCTCAATTTCCTCGATGCATATGCTATTACCTTTCGGTTTTGCATTAACACACATCCGAATCCCTGACGCGATGCATCACAATAGATGTCGAAGCTTTGATGAATGTCAGGTAAAACTAATACACGTGCTGATGTTAATCATTTCTTCAACTCCTGAAAACTCTTCTCACACTCAGGTGTCCACAAGAATTTCTTTTCTTTCTTCAACAATTGCGTAAGGGGTCTCGCAATTGTAGAGAATCCTTCAATAAAACGATGGTAATATCTCACCATTCCAAGGAAACTACGGATTTGAGTTACCGTCTTCGGTTGCTCCCAATGCAAAACTGTCTCCGCCTTACTTGGATCTACTGTGACTCCTTCTGCAATCATTATGTGTCCAAGAAAATTCCACCTTGTCCTTCCAAAAGTCACATTTGCTAAATTTAGCAAACAATTGTTGTTCCTCAATTTCTCAAGGACTAGCCTTAAATGCTCTTGCGTGTTTCTTTCCTCATCTTGGAATAGACAAGCATATAATCTCAGAAACACGATGACGAACTTATCCTAGTATTCCATAAAAACCTTATTCATTAAGTTCATGAAATAAGCCGTGCATTTGTCAACCCAAAGGACATAACTATGAACTCGTGAATGTCCATATCTTGACGAAACGATGTCTTCGAAATATCCTCTAATCTGATCTTCAATTGATGGTATCCCGATCGGAGATAAATGTTGGAAAAGACTCCTTCTCCTCTCAACTGGTCGAATAGATCATCGATCCTTGGTAGCGGATACTTATTTTTTATCGTCACGTCATTGAGTGCACGATAGTCTATACACATTCTAAAACTCCCATCCTTCTTCTTAACGAATAAGACAAATTGTTCTCATGGCGATGAACTAGGTCTTATGAACCCTTTTTCAATGCCTCTTCAACTGCTTCTTCATCTCCATCAATTCGTCCGTGGACATCCTAGAGAGTCTCTTGGCTATCGGAGTTGTTCCCGAACAAGTTCTATAACGAACTCGATATCTCTATCCGCGCATTCCGTAAATCTTCCGGGAAAACATCCAAAATTCATTGACTACTTAAAACATCCTCCAAACCGACGCCTTCATGTCGTTGACCATCAATCGCCCATCTCGATCATTGCCGCTTCAAACTCAATCCTTCGCCTTCCGAGCTCTCGATCGATATGACTCTTCTTCCACAACCCAACACCGCTTTGTGCTTAGTTAGCTAATCCATTCCCGTGATAACATCCGTGGTTTGGGTATTCGTGATAATTAAATTCGCTAGAACTCTACTCCATTAATTATTAGTCTTACCTAACATCGCATTTAGAACGGAGTTCGATCTGTGGATTGACTACATGCACACATTTAAGATTTACCATATCCGGATTGTTTTGGACAGCAAAATCTCGTGAAACAAATGAATGTGAAGCTCCGTAATCAAATAAGACGATGAGCTGGTAATCGAGTTTACTAGAACTTACCCAAGATAACGCTCAGAGCATTCTCGACCTCATCTCATGTGATGTGATTAACTCGGCCTCTCGCAGCTTGCTTGAGATGGAGTTGTTGATGATGATGCCTCGCTGTTCACATTTGGCGCTGGAGTCCTTGCACGTGTGTTCCTAGATTAAAGCGAACCGGGTAACACCTCCCATCTTAGGCGCTTGATGGTGAAATGCTTATCTCGCTGTGTTGATAGCAACGCCTTCCCGCCGCCATGAAGTTTCTCCGCATCGCATTACCGCTCGCCGAGTTTGAGTATTCTAGCCCATCGACGATTTGCAAGAAGTGGTGCTCGCCACCGCTCTCTACCGAATCTGACAAATTGTTGGGGTGCCGTCCTTCGCCTCTGTGGGTCTTGATGACCTCCTTGTTGCGCCATTTTGCGCTTTCGTTGTCTTCCAACTCTCGGTGCTTGTGTTCCAAGATAAGGGCCTTATTAACCAGCTCTCGGAAGTCCGGAACGTGTGGGTGATCACCCCACCGCAATCCGATATTGAGCCCTTAATGAATCGGGATCGCTTTGCCCCGCGGTTGCTACATCCTCTAGTGCGTAGCGTACAACCGGGTAAATTTGTTCAGGATAATCGACCACCGACTAGCCCCTTGCTTTAGGTTCCCGAATTCTTCTTTCTTCAATTCCATGATACCTTCCAGACATGGTACTAATGGAAAGCACCAACGTAATTCCTCCCAAGTGATTTCTTGGGATTCTCATGTGCTTGCATGTAAATTCTCCCACTATTCCGCATGGTTCCTTCCAATTGATGAGAGGTATAGAGTACCTCTCATGTCCCATACATCGGTTATTGTAACATCCCAAAATTTGGCTTATAATTTCGCCACGTGCATTTTTGTGATTTTCAATTTATTGGATTTTTCCGTAAATTATCTAAATTTATTTTAATTAAGTATATTGAACCTTTGGTGAAAACTAAATATATATAGATAAAGTTAATATAAAGTTTTACCAAAAATATTTTATTTGAGCTCGTAATGTCTCAAAGTATTTATGAGAATTTTCTCGATTTTTCCCGATATTTTAATTACTTAAAATAGATTAATCTAATTTCGGAATTATTTTAAATCAAAAGCTTTTGAAAATCGAGTGAACAAGATCGCCAAGCCCAAGATCGCGTGCGGCGCTGCCCATTGCCGCGGCGCCCGTTAGCTCGCTTCGCCGCTGCGGTGACCGCGGATGAAGATCGATGGTCGCTCCTTTCGCGAAACCCTAGTGCCGCGAGCCGCTGGATCGAGATCAAGTGGTCGGACGCTCGCGTTGTTTTGTAAGTTTAGATCTCGCTCGCTGGATTTGGAAAGAGCGGATCGGATCGTACGCCGATCTAATCTTGGCCGCCATCTTGGATAGGACGGTTCCGGCCGCCGCTCCGATTCGGTTTCGAATCCGCCGCTTGCCGCCGCCGCGTGATTTAGGGTTTCCTTCCCCGGCGCATGCCGAGGTTATAAAAGCCGCACCGCACCGATGTTCCTCGCTCCTTGCGCAGCCAAGAGCTCTAGCCTCTTCGCCTGCTTTCGCCGCCATCATCGCCAGAGCTCGCCAGAGTTCTTTGCTATGCCGCCGAAGTTTTTGCGCCATTCGCCGCCGCCGAGCATCCTCCCGCCAATCGGTTCCAGATCCGAAGTTCTCTCGCGGTCGCTGGCCGAAGTCCGCCTTCTTCTTCGCCGAGTCGCGCCAAACGCCGCTCGGTGGTCGTCTTCCTCCGCCCGAGCAAGCCCGCCGCCGTGTCTCGAGCTTCACGCATCCGCTGGATCTCGCCAACCGCCCAGATCAAGCCACGCCGCTTCTTCATCGTTGTTTCGCCGTAAATTTCTAACCGTTAGATCCGAATAGACGATCGGATTGAGCCACGAGGGGTAGATCGGTGGCCGCCGATCGCCGCGCAGATGCGCACCGCGGTCGAGCATCGCACGGCGCGCCGCAGCCTAATCGATGCGCGCGCCGCGTGTCGGGCGTGCGGCGAGGCGCCGTGGCCGCTGGCCCACGGTGGACTGTGAGGCGGTTCCGTGGACCGAGTCCATGGACCAGCGACGGTCGGCACCGATTGGTCCGAGTCGTATGACGCCGCTATGCAATAAAGATCTTTTCCAATAGAAAATAATTCGTAAAAATCGAAATTCTATTTTCTGTATTTTCAGATTTATTCAAACTTCAAAAGGCTATATCTTTTGCATTTTAACTCGGATTTGAGTGATTCAAATTTCTAAAAATTGTAAAATCAATATCTATTTATTGGTGAATTTTATTTTATTTTTGGAGTTTGTTTTCTCTCTGGTTTGGTGTTTATTTGCTATTTTGGCATCGCTTGCGTAGACGTTGAACCGCTTCGGTGATCCGAGGAAGATTCGTCGCCCAAGACCCAAACTCAGATCAAGACCAGCACCTACCCAAGGCAAGTTGTGCTTTGATCATGTTGCACCTAATTTTCACCAAATCGCTATTTTGTCTTTTAAACTTTATGCATGATATTTTATGTGTATAAATGATTTCAATTAACTGGGAATTAGATAATATGCCTATTTGAATTAAACCATACCTTGTCAATTATATGCCATGATCTATTTGTCACCCTAGGATGTGGAATTATAGTTGATAATCAACATGGGCTAGTTAGATCGTCATAGATTGCTTAGCCATGCCACGCCATCACATGTGTCCGAATGTCGATACTTAATCTTGACTAATGGAATATGGAACAATGTTTATGAATTGGTGTGTCATGTGTTGTCACACAATGATATCAAGTTGTCGTGGCGAGGAGGTCACACATCGGGATTGAAATGTTGATGGCATGTGGTGCTTGGTAATCAACTGGGTGGTAATGATTTTAGATTGAGGCAAGTGGCAAGGGCGGTGTGCTAAGGTGGGCCAGGTTTGGCAGGGTATGTGGAAGTCTTGCCTTAATCACTTTAAGGACTTAACCTTGCAAGCCTTTGACTGAGTCTCTCTTGCAACCACATGTCCGAATGGGACAATTTAGCTGAATAATTTGTGAAACCTAGATTTCGATCGCTGCGTGGTGAATAGTGAGTCCCGGTTACGCTTAACTCACATGGCGCAAGAGGGGGCCTCTGTGGTGGTTTAACCCTTCAAATGTTGAAACCTTAGCGAGCAAAGATCGGGTCTAGGTGTAGCATTGTAAAGGCTTTGTTATGATCACTCGCCTTGGTGGTGTTTGGTTGTATCGTGGGTAAAGTGCATAACCTCCGCAGAGTGTACAATCTATTCAATAGCCGTGCTCACGGTATTGGGCAATGCTCGGAATTACAGCTTAAGGGTTAGACTTTGTTAAACAAAAACTTGTTGGGATGGCAAGGTGCCATGGAAAGTGGAAAATTAATTTAGGATTGGAAACTTGGTGTATTTCGTAAATACCGAATTTATTAATTATCGATTTGTTTTATCGCTTTCCAATCTATTTATTGTATTCTTGTTAAATGTCGCTTTATTGCAAAATACCCTTACTAGCCATTCCTTTGGATTAAGCCAAGCATATAAAATATTAGACTTGCATTGTTGTGCACAACTTGTTGAGTGCTTTATGTACTCACCCCAACAACAACAACTTCGTAAGAAGAGGAATCTATACCATTCATGGAGGAGGATTACTTGGATGCGAATGCTTAGGTCCGAGCTCGCTCGGCCTGTTCGTGGCGAATCGAGCGCCATCTGCGCTTATTCTATTTCCGCCGCTTCTCATTGATACTTTTTTAGCCCCGTGAGGCATTATTCATGTAAGACAACAATTATTATTAATTAATGAAGTTTATGCTATATTTCACTGTGTGTGACTATGATAGCATCTATGTTGAGCCTGTGTGCACTAGCGTGATCCCGACTAGTGCGGTATACACAGAGGGTCCTGATTTGCAAATTCGGTCCCGACAGAGGTGGTATCGAGCCAGTTGACTATAGGTCTTGGCCCTAGGTAGTTGGTATCTCTTAGAGTGTCCAAAATTATTTTCTAAAGAAAACGGTAAAATTGACTAATATGAAACTCTTGGCTTATCTCATCCTCCTACTCTCATCCTTGCTAAATTACCTTCTTTTCGTTGTTGCTTTCGAGTGGAGATCTTATTCAAAATTTTGTTTTGAATAGATGCCGATCTTCCATTCCTTCGAGTCAAGACAGGTGGCTATGCCATGGAGCCGTGGAGAGTTCTTCAAGTGATTGGAGGCTTTGATCGTCCGCTTCTACCGAGGAAGCAATCGAACGCCAACGTGTGCATCGGGGTTCTTTCGCAGTCGATCATCTTCGCCGAGAGTGCGACGAGACCACTGCACCGATCCACATCACCGCCGGAGGTTCACTTACGAGACCGGAGTTCAGAGGTCGCTAGACTTGTTTCACGACGGATCCGCCACGACTACGCCTACGAAGCCGCGACACCGTGTTTCGACTTCACCCGACAAAGGCGAAAGCGCAAGCACGACGGATTGTGGAGGAGAGTGTGCATCGCAGACACCTTGCCGAGTTCGCCACCGCCGTGAGGATCACCTAAGGGACACCGCGCAGAGCCGGAGACAGCGGTGAGGCGCCGAGAGTGGCGCGGCGAGAGCTTCAAAGATCCGTGACGCCGCAGCCTGAGTCATCGGGCGAGCCGGAGGAAGCCTTGCAGTGGCCGAGGAGCTAGCGGACCAGTCGCCCAGAGCCGGATGAGGTCGCCGAGGAGGAAGAAGAAGACCCTAAGAGCGTGAGTGGGAGTCCGAGGAGCCAGCAGAGGGTCACCTGTGATAGGTTCGCACTCCATGCCGCCTCACCCACCGTGTATGCACCGGATCGCCTCACCGTGGTGGCCGGATGAGTGAGAGTTGGTCTTAGAGTTGTGTTGAGACTCGAGTGTTGAGTCGCTTCTTAAGTTAGCCTTTACCTTTAGTAGACGTTAAGGTTGCATGTTTAGTTTGGTTCTTAATTGTTTGTCGAGTGTGCAAGATGTGTTGCAAAGCCCTTAGGCATTGTAAGCAACCATACCAAGTAATAATAATAAAGATTATTTAAGTTGGGTTTAACCTGCTTCCGCCTTAGAAATTCTTGCATCTTATCTATGCTACATCTATCTTTCCTAACCCAAGAAGCAATCAAGCTGATGGTGAACACTGCAGAACAATGGGGCTTCAGAAGTGGTCTCGCGCCAGCAACAATCCCAATGAAGGAGCACCACCGCAGCAAGCACCGCCAAAGGATATGCGTAACTTGGGAGCTTTTTCACGCGCAAACTCGCTTGATGCGCACTATGATGCAGCAGATGACCAATATGGCTCGCAGCCAACAACCCCGCCGCCGTAACAACAATGGCGGGCCTCGCCCTTACTCAAAGTTGTCTGACTTCATGAGGACCCGACCACCAACATTCTCAGAAATGTCAATCCCTTGGAAGCGGATGATTGGTCGAGAACCATTGAGAGGAAATTGTACATCACTCAATGTGAAGGCCATGAGAAGGTTCTTTACGCATCCCATCGCCTAGAGGAACAAATGCAGAATGGTGGGAGAACTATTGTGTCGCTTCATGAAGCACCCATGGAAATCACATGGGAAGAGTTTGCAACGGCCTTCCGCCAGCATCATGTACCGGAAGGGATGATGGACCAAAAAGGAAGAGTTCAGGCGCTTAAGCAAGGAAGCCAACCGTGGCCGACATTTAAACAAATTCACGCAGCTTAGCTCGCTATGCTTCGAGGACGAGCGACGACAAGGCCAGCAATTCCGCTTCATGAAAGGACTAAACTCGTGGTCGCAAGTGGGCCGACATCCACACTTTTCCGATTTCCAAGAATTGGTAAACAAGGCTTTGATTCTCGAGGATAAGCGCAAGGAGCTTGGGGAAAATCGCAAACGCTGATGACTAACCCTGTGGACGCCTAACCACCGCGAATGAGGATGACACCGCAACAGCTTGCTAGGTTCCAACCACAAGTCTTAACAAGCCAAGAACACCGCACCGCGACCATCGTGACAAGGTTATCGACGCCGCCCAAGGTAACAATGCTCAAGGGGAGTGCAGCAATGCCGCCGTAAGGTGCTATAGCTTGCAATGAGTGGGCATTATGCTAATAGATGTCCCGTAAAGGAGGAATCACGCCAAGGCGCTTCAACCTTGGAACGACACCGCTAAGGCACCGATGACGGAGCGAATCGAGGAGCCGGACAGCAGGAGTGACGCCTCAAGCTACTATTCGAGGCGAGTCAACCACATCACCGCCGATGGAGCCTGTGAAGCATCGACGTCAGATCGGGTAAGTTTTTGTAAACTCAAGACCTGCAATAAAGATTATTTGATTCAGAGCTTCACATTCCTTTGTCTCTCGAGCTTTTGCATCCAAAATGGTTTGAGCATGAAAATCTTAAGTGTGTGATGCTAGTACAAGCCCTGTGATCCGAGTTAAGATCTAACCTTGGGTGTTTGGGGTGAAGCTAATAATTAATGGGGTAGAGTTCCTAGCTAACTTGATTATTCTAGATGCCCAAGTTTTAGATGTCATATTGGGAATGGACCGTTAACCAAGCATAAGACAGCTTTTGGATTGTGGTCGAAGGGTTGTATCCATTGAGAGCCCTAGAGGAGAAAAGGTGGAATTCCAAGCTTACATCACTGTAAGGGTCAATTAATGGTTAATAGCATGAGAACCGTCGCCATAGAGGACGTGCAAGAGTCGTGGAATATCCAGACGATTTTAAGATCTCGCCGAATGCCGCTGCATCGTGACATCGAAGTTCGCTATTGAGTTAGCACCGAACCGCACTAATAGCAAAAGACCTTATCGGATGCCTACCGATGAGTTAGTAGAGATGAAGAAACAGATCGACGAGTTATTAGAGAAAGGTTTTATAAGACCAAGTTCGCCGCCATGGGGAGCGCCGCTTTGTTTGTCGTGAAAAGGATGGAAGCCTTAGAATGTGTATTGATTACCGCACTTAATGAAGTGACGATTAAGAATAAGTATCCGCTGCCAAGGATTGATGATCTGCTCGACCAGCTTGAGAGGAGCCGAGTGTTCTCCAAGATAGACCTTCGCTCCGGATATCATCAACTAAAGATTCAAGGGAGATGTTCCAAAGACCGCATTCTCTTCAAGATATGGACATTATGAGTTCACGGTCATGTCTTTTGATTGACCAATGCGCCAAAGATATTTCATGAACTTGATGAATAAGATTTTCATGGAATACTTGGACAAGTTTGTTGTTGTGTTCATAGATGATATTTTGGTATATTCAAGACCAAGCAGAGCACGCAAATCATCCGAGGCTAGTGTTGAAAAGCTGCGTGAGCAACAAATTGATGCTAAATTCAAGAATGCGACTTTGGAAGGAAAAGGTGGAATTTCTGGCCATGTCATGATCGCAGTATGAGTTGTCACGACCCAAGCAAAGTGGAGGCAAGTGTTGCATTGGGAGCAACCAAAGTCCGCTACTCAAGTCCAAGTTTTCGGGAATGGCAGGATATTATCGCCGGTTCATAGAAGGATTTTCGACGATTCATAGACCTCTTACTCAGTTATTGAAAAGGAAAAGAAATTTTCATGGACGCCGATTGTGATAAGAGTTTTGAGGAATTAAAGAAGCGCTTAACAACATTTCAAGTGTTGGTTTTGCCTAATGTTCGTAATAGCTTCTGATATATCAGTGATGCGCCAAGACAGGTCTTGATGCGATTGATGCAAGAGGGTAAAGTGGTCGATATGCGCCAAGGCGCTTAAGACCGCACGAAGGAAATTATCCTACGATGACTTGGAATTACCGCCGTGGTGCATGCCTTGAAATTGTGGCGCCATTATCTCATTGGAAATAGATGTGAGATATATACGACCATAAGAGTTTGAAATATATTTTCACCAATCGATCTCAATATGAGGCAAAGGAGATGGTTGGAATTAATCAAGGATTATAACATGGGAATTCATTACCATCCGGAAAAGCAAATGTGGTAGCCGATGCCTTAAGTCGCAAGAGCTACGTGGCTAATATGATGGTGCAGAAGGACAATGAATCAGCAGCAGAATTGCAAAATTTAAAATTGGAAGTAGTTTTAGAAGGATTCCTAGCGCTGGAAGTGAAGCCAATGCTCAAGATCAAATTCGGGAAGGACAAAAGATGATGAGAAAGTCAACCAATCAAGGCTAAAAAGGATGAAGGATTAGCAAAGGACTTTACCGTGGATTTACCAAGGTACCATGTGGTTCAAGGGTCGACGAAAAGCCAAATGACTAGAACTTAAGCAGCTTGATTTTGGAAGAGGCTCATGATTCCAAGTATTCAATTCATCCAGAAGCGCTAAGATGTACCAGACTTAAAGGAGAGGTTTTGGTGGCCGAATATGAAGCGTGAAGTCGCCGAGCACGCTGCTTTGTGCGATGTATGCCGAGAGTTAAGGCAATACATCGAGACCAGCAGGTTTGCTACAACCGCTAAAAGTCCTGAATGGAAGTGGAAGAAATCGTATGGATTTCATCACCGGATTGCCAAGAACTCAAAATGGGTATGATTCTATATGGGTCATTGTGGATCGATTGACCAAAGTTGCTCACTTCATTCCACCAAGACAACTTACTCAGGGACCGTTAGCGTAATCCATACATTGCCGTAATCGTGTTTGCATGGTGTACCAAAGAAAATAGTGTCGCATGAGGTACTCAGCTCACCTCGAGATTTTGGGATAAATTGCATGAAGCCATGGGAACGCTGCTTGAACTTTAGCACAAAGATATCATCCTCGCATCGATGGTCGATGTAAAGAGTAAATCGATTTTGGAAGATATGTTAAGAGCTTGTGCTTTAGCCTACACTACATCATGGGATAAATGTTTGCCATATGCAGAGTTCGCTTATAACAATAATACTAGGCTAGTTTGCAGATGTCGCCATTTGAAGCTTTATATGGTCGTGCTCTCGTGACTTCGCTAAATTGGAATGAGACAGAGAGCGATGATATTTGGCCCCGATATTCTCAAGGAAGTCAAGAGCAAGTTGCTATGATAAGAGAGAGGTTGAAAATCGCGCATTCAAGGCAAAAGAGTTACGCCGATAATCGACGCCGTGATCTAAGTTTCGAGTCCGATGATTTCGTATCTTAGGTTACCCTCCGAAAGGAGTTAAAAGGTTCCACGCTAAAGGAAAGCTCGCCTAAGATATGTTGGACCGCTCAAAATTTTGAGCCACGAGGGAGGTTGCTTATCGCTTGAATTGCCGCAGCTTGTCGGGCAAAGCGGCATGATGTGTTCCATGTGTCACAACTCAAGAAGTGTCTTCGGTGCCAGCAGAGAGCATACACCTATGGAAGAGATTGAGTTGCGTATGATTTGACTCTACAAAGAACATCCAATGAAAATTTTGGATGTCATGGACCGCAGTAACTGTGAACAAGTCGCTGCTTTTGCAGAGTTCAAGGAGCAACCATTCGAGAATGAGGCAACCCGGGAGCGTGAAGAGGACTCTAAAGATGGAATTTCCAAACCTATTCCCTAGTCACCTTTGAATCTCTGGTCGAGATTCTCATATGGGGGAGGTTTGTAACATCCCAAAATTTGGCTTATAATTTCGCTCACGTGCATTTTTGTGATTTTCAATTTATTGGATTTTTCCAAATTATCTAAATTTATTTTAATTAAGTATATTGAACCTTTGGTGAAAACTAAATATATATAGATAAAGTTAATATAAAGTTTTACCAAAAATATTTTATTTGAGCTCGTAATGTCTCAAAGTATTTATGAGAATTTTCTCGATTTTTCCCGATATTTTAATTACTTAAAATAGATTAATCTAATTTCGGGAATTATTTTAAATCAAAAGCTTTTGAAAATCGAGTGAACGAGATCGGGCCAAGCTCAAAGATCGCATGCGTCGTGCCCATTGTCGCGGCGCCCGCTAGCTCGCTTGCGCCGCCGCTGTGTGACCGTTGGATGAAGATCGATGGTCGCCTCCTTTCGCGAAACCCTAGTGCCGCGAGCCGCTGGATCGAGATCAAGTGGTCGGACGCTCGCGTTGTTTTGGTAAGTTTAGATCTCGTCCGTTGGATTTGGAAAGAGCGGATCGGATCGTATCGCCGGATCTAATCTTGGCCGCCATCTTGGATCGGACGGTCTCGGCCGTCGTCTCGATTCGGTTTCGAATCCGCCGCTTGCCGCCGCCGCCGCGTGATTTAGGGTTTCCTTCCCGCGCGCATGCCGAGGCTATAAAGCCGCAGCCCGCTCCGATGTTCCTCGCTCCTTGCGCAGCCAGTAGCTCTAGCCTCTTCGCCGCTTTCACGCCATCATCGCCAGAGCTCGCCGTAGTTCTTTGCAGCCGCCGCGAAGTTTTTGCGCCATTCCGCCGCCGTCGAGCATCCTCCCGCCGAATCGGTTCAGATCCGAGTTCCTCGCGTCGTGTCGCGCCGAGTCCGCCTCTTCTTCGCCGAGTCGCGCCAAACGCCGCTCGGTGGTCGTCTTCCTCCGCTCCGGCAAGCGCCGCCGTGTCTCGGAGCCGCGCATCCGTTGGATCTTCGCCAACCGCCCAGATCAAGCCACGCCGCTTCTTCATCGATGTTTCGCCGTAAATTTCTAACCATTAGATCCGAATAGACGATCGGATTGAGCCACGAGGGGTAGATCGGTGGTCGTCCGATCGTCGCGCAGATCGCGCGCCGCGTGTCGAGCATCGGCACGCGCGCCGCAGACTAATCGATCGCGCGCCGCGTGTCGCGCGCGTGGTGCGAGGCGCCGTGGGCGCGCCCACGGTGGACCAGGAGGTTCGTGGACCGAGTCCATGGACCAGCGACGTGTCGGCGCCGATTGGTCCGAGTCGGGCTGACGCCGCGTTGCGCAATAAAGATCTTTTCCAATAGAAAATAATTTAGAAAAATCGAAATTCTATTTTTGTATTTTCAGATTTATTCAAACTTCAAAAGGCTATATCTTTTGCATTTTAACTCGGATTTGAGTGATTCAAATTTCTAAAAATTGTAAAATCAATATCTATTTATTGGTGAATTTTATTTTATTTTTGGAGTTTGTTTGCTCTCTGGTTTGGTGTTTATTTGCTATTTTGGCATCGTTTCGCGTAGACGTTGAACCGCTTTCGGTGATCCGGAGGAAGATTCATCGCCCAAGACCCAAACTCAGATCAAGACCAGCACCTACTCCAAGGCAAGTTGTGCTTTGATCATGTTGCACCTAATTTTCACCAAATCGCTATTTTGTCTTTTAAACTTTATGCATGATATTTTATGTGTATAAATGATTTCAATTAACTGGGAATTAGATAATATGCCTATTTGAATTAAACCATACCTTGTCAATTATATGCCATGATCTATTTGTCACCCTAGGATGTGGAATTATAGTTGATAATCAACATGGGCTAGTTAGATCGTCATAGATTGCTTAGCCATGCCACGCCATCACATGTGTCCGAATGTCGATACTTAATCTTGACTAATGGAATATGGAACAATGTTTATGAATTGGTGTGTCATGTGTTGTCACACAATGATATCAAGTTGTCGTGGCGAGGAGGTCACACATCGGGATTGAAATGTTGATGGCATGTGGTGCTTGGTAATCAACCGGGTGGTAATGATTTTAGATTGAGGCAAGTGGCAAGGGCGGTGTGCCAAGGTGGGCCAGTTTGGCGTGGGTATGTGGAAGTCTTGCCTTAATCACTTTAAGGACTTAACCTTGCAAGCCTTTGACTGAGTCTCTCTTGCAACCACATGTGCGGAATGGGACTGACCTAGTGAATAATTTGTGAAACCTAGATTTGATCTTGTCGTGGTGAATAGTGAGTCCCGGTTACGTTTAACTCACATGGCGCAAGAGGGGCCTGTTGTGGTGGTTTAACCCTTGATGTTGAAACCTTAGCGAGCAAGATCTTGGGTCTAGGTGTAGCATTGTAAAGGCTTTGTTATGATCACTCGCCTTGGTGGTGTTTGGTTGTATCGTGTGGGTAAAGTGCATAACCTCCGCAGAGTGTACAATCTATTCGAATAGCCGTGCTCACGGTATTGGGCAATGCTAAGGAATTACAGTTAAGGGTTAGACTTTTGTTAAACAAAACTTGTTGGGATGGCAAGGTGCCATGGAAAGTGGAAAATTAATTTAGGATTGGAAACTTGGTGTATTTGAAATATTGAATTTATTAATTATTGATTTGTTTTATCGCTTTCCAATCTATTTATTGTATTCTTGTTAAATGTTGCTTTATTGCAAAATACCCTTACTAGCCATTCCTTTGGATTAAGCCAAGCATATAAAATATTAGACTTGCATTGTTGTGCACAACTTGTTGAGTGCTTTATGTACTCACCCCAACAACAACAACTTCGTAAGAAGAGGAATCTATACCATTCATGGAGGAGGATTACTTGGATGCGAATGCTTAGGGTCCGAGCCTCGTCGGTTGTTCGTGGCGAATCGAGCGCCACTGCGCTTATTCTATTTCCGCCGCTTCTCATTGATACTCTTTTTAAGCCCCGTGAGGCATTATTCATGTAAGACAACAGTTATTATTAATTAATGAAGTTTATGCTATATTTTTGTGTGTGACTATGATAGCATCTATGTTGAGCTGTGTGCACTAGCGTGATCCCGACTAGTGCGGTATACACAGAGGGTCCGGATTTGCAAATTCGGGTCCCGACAGAGGTGGTATCAGAGCCAGGTTGACTATAGGTCTTGGCCCTAGGTAGTTGGTATCTCTTAGGAGTGTCCAAAATTATTTTCTAAAGAAAACGGTAAAATTGACTAATATGAAACTCTTGGCTTATCTCATCCTCCTACTCTCATCCTTGCTAAATTACCTTCTTTTCGTTGCGTTCGAGTGGAGATCTTATTCAAAATTTTGTTTTGAATAGATGCCGATCTTCGATCCTTGAGTCAAGACAGGTGGCTATGCCATGGAGCCGTGGAGAGTTCTTCAAGTGATTGGAGGCTTTGATCGTCCGCTCTACCGAGGAAGCAAGCTCGAACGTCAACGGTGTGCATCGGGGTTCTTCGCAAGTGATCATCTTCGCGAGAGTGCGACGAGACCACTAGACCGATCCACATCACCGCCGGAGGTTCACTTACGAGACCGGAGTTCAGAGGCGCTAGACTTGCTCTACGACGGATCCGCCACGACTACGCCTACGAAGCCAGCGACACCGTGTTTCGACTTCACCCGACAAAGGCGCGGCGTGCAGCGTCGACGGATCGTGGAGGAGAGTGTGCTCGCAGTACACCTTGCCGAAGTTCGCCACCGCCGGGAGGATCACCGAGGGACACTGCGCGAGAGCCGGAGACAGCGTGTGGCGCCGAGAGTGGCGGAGCGAGAGCTTCAAAGACCCGTGACGCGCAGCCTAGAGTCATCGGCGAGTGGAGGAAGCCTTGCAGTGGCCGAGGAGCTAGCGGACCAGTCGCCCAGAGCCGGATGAGGGCACCGAGGAGGAAGAAGAAGACCGGAAGAGCGTGAGTGGGAGCTCGAGGAGCCAGCAGAGGGTCACCAGATAGGTTCGCACCCATGCCGCCCACCCACCGTGTATGCACGGATCGATCTCAGCCTGTGGTGGTGGATGAGTGAGAGTTGGTCTTAGAGTTGTGTTGAGACTCGAGTGTTGAGTCGCGTTCTTAAGTTAGCCTTTACCTTTTAGTAAGCGTTAAGGTTGCATGTTTAGTTTGGTTCTTAATTGTTTGTTGAGTGTGCAGTTTGTGTTGCAAAGCCCTTAGGCATTGTAAGCAACCATACCAAGTAATAATAATAAAGATTATTTAAGTTGGGTTTAACCTGTTTCCCCGCCTTAGAAATTCTTGCATCTTATCTATGCTACATCTATCTTTCCTAACCCAAGAAGCAATCAAGCGGATGGTGAACACTCGCGGCAACAATGGGGCTTTGAAGTGGTCTCGCTCGAGCAACAATCCCAATGAAGGAGCACCACCGCAGCAAGCACCGCCGGTGGATATGCGAACTTGGGAGCTTTTCTCGCGCGCAAACTCGGCTTGATGCGCACTATGATGCAGCAGATGACCAATATGGCTGCGATCAACAACCCCACCGCCGAACAACAATGGCGGGCCTCGTCCTTACTCCAAGTTGTCGGACTTCATGAGGACCCGACCACCAACATTCTCGAAATGTCAATCCCTTGAAGCGGATGATTGGCGAGAACCATTGAGAGGAAATTGTACATCACTCAATGTGAAGGCCATGAGAAGGTTCTTTACGCATCCCATCGGCTAGAGGGAATTGCGAGAATGGTGGGAGAACTATTGTGTCGCTCATGAAGCACCCATGGAAATCACATGGGAAGAGTTTGCAACGGCCTTCCGCCATACCATGTACCGGAAGGATGATGGACTGAAAAGGAAGAGTTCAGGCGCTTAAGCAAGGAAGCCAACGGTGGCGATTACTTAAACAAATTCACGCATTAGCTCGCTATGCTTCGAGGACGAGCGACGGACAAGGCGAGCGATCCGCTTCATGAAAGGACTAAACTTCGGGGCTGCAAGTGGGCCGATTACCCACACTTTTCCGATTTCCAAGAATTGGTAAACAAGGCTTTGATTACGGAGGATAAGCGCAAGGAGCTTGGGAAAATCGCAAACGCTTGATGACTAACCGGTGGGCGCCTAACCACTGCGAATGAGGATGACACCGCAGCGGTTTGCTAGGTTCCAACCACAAGCTCTTAACAAGCCAGCAACACCTGCACCGCGACCATCAGGACAAGGTTATCAGACGCCGGCCCAAGGTAACAATGCTCAAGGGGGAGTGCAGCGATCGGCGCCGAAGGTGCTCTGATTGCAATGAGTGGGCATTATGCTAATAGATGTCCCAGAAGGAGGAATCACGCCGATGCGTTTCAACCTTGGAACGACACTGCTAAGGCACCGATGACGGGAGCGAATCGAGGAGCTGGACAGGCAGGAGTGACACCTCAAGCTACTATTCGAGGCAGAGTCAACCACATCACCGCCGATAGAGCCCAGGAAGCATCAGACATCGTACTGGGTAAGTTTTTGGTAAACTTAGTACCCGCAACAATATTATTTGATTCAGGAGCTTCGCATTCCTTTGTCTCTCGAGCTTTTGCATCTAAAAATGGTTTGAGCATGAAAAATCTTAAGTGTGTGATGCTAGTACAAGCCCCAGGATCTGAGTTAAGATCTAACCTTGGGTGTTTGGGGGTGAAGCTAATAATTAATGGGGTAGAGTTCCTAGCGAACTTGATTATTCTAGATGCCCAAGTTTTAGATGTCATATTGGGAATGGACTGGTTAAACAAGCATAAGACAGTTTTGGATTGTGGTCGAAGGGTTGTATCCATTGAGAGCCCTAGAGGAGAAAAGGTGGAATTCCAAGAGACATCAGTTCGTAAGGGTCAATTAATGGTTAATAGCATGAGAACCGTCGTCATAGAGGGCGTGCAAGAGTCGAGGAATATCGGACGTATTTCGGAAGATCCGCCGAATGCCGCTGCACCGTGACATCGAGTTCGTCATTGAGTTAGCACCGGGAACCGCACCAATAGCAAAAAGACCTTATCGGATGCCTACCGATGAGTTAGTAGAGATGAAGAAACAGATCGACGAGTTATTAGAGAAAGGTTTTATAAGACCAAGTTCGCCGCCATGGGAGCGCCGATTTTGTTTGTCGGGAAAAGGATGGAAGCCTTAGAATGTGTATTGATTACCGTGCACTTAATGAAGTGACGATTAAGAATAAGTATCCGTTGCCAAGGATTGATGATCCATTCGACCGGTTGAGAGGAGCCGGAGTGTTCTCCAAGATAGACCTTCGTTAGGATATCATCAACTAAAGATTGGGCGGAGATGTTCCAAAGACCGCATTCTCTTCAAGATATGGACATTATGAGTTCACGGTCATGTCTTTTGGATTGACCAATGCGCTTGAGATATTTCATGAACTTGATGAATAAGATTTTCATGGAATACTTGGACAAGTTTGTTGTTGTGTTCATAGATGATATTTTGGTATATTCAAGACCAAGCAGAGCACGCAAATCATCCGAGGCTAGTGTTGGAAAAGCTGCGTGAGCAACACCGTATGCTAAATTCAAGAATGCGACTTTTGGAAGGAAAAGGTGGAATTTCTCGGTCATGTCATGATTGCGAGAAGGAGTTGTTGTCGACCCAAGCAAAGTGGAGGCAGTGTTGCATTGGGAGCAACCAAAGTCTGTCACTCAAGTTCGAAGTTTTCAGGGAATGGCAGGATATTATCGCCGGTTCATAGAAGGATTTTCGACGATTGCGAGACCTCTTACTCAGTTATTGAAAAGGAAAAGAAATTTTCATGGACCTTGATTGTGATAAGAGTTTTGAGGAATTAAAGCGTTTAACAACAACCCGATGTTGGTTTTGCCTAATGTTGTAACGACTTGATATATACTGTGATGCGTCAAGACAGGGTCTTGGATGCGTATTGATGCAAGAGGGTAAAGTGGTCGCATATGCGTCAAGGCAGTTAAGACCGCACGAAGGAAATTATCCTACGCATGACTTGGAATTGGTGCCGTGGTGCATGCCTTGAAATTGTGGCGTCATTATCTCATTGGAAATAGATGTGAGATATATACGGACCATAAGAGTTTGAAATATATTTTCACTCAATCGATCTCAATATGAGGCAAAGGAGATGGTTGGAATTAATCAAGGATTATAACATGGGAATTCATTACCATCAGGGAAAAGCAAATGTGGTAGCCGATGCCTTAAGTCGCAAGAGCTACGTGGCGAATATGATGGTGCGGAAGGACGATGAATCGTGCAGAGAATTGCAAAATTTAAAATTGGAAGTAGTTTAGAAGGATTCCTAGCTGCTTTGGAAGTGAAGCCAATGCTCAAGATCAAATTCGGGAAGGACAAAAGATGATGAGAAAGTCAACGAATCAAGGCTAAAAAGGATGAAGGATTAGCAAAGGACTTTACCGTGGACGACCAAGGTACCATGTGGTTCAAGGGTCGCATTTGTGTGCCAAACAGACTAGAACTTAAGCAGATTGATTTTGGAAGAGGCTCATGATTCCAAGTATTCAATTCATCCAGAAGCGCTAAGATGTACGGGACTTAAAGGAGAGGTTTTGGTGGCGAATATGAAGCGTGAAGTCGCCGAGCACGTTGCCTTGTGCGATGTATGCCGAGAGTTAAGGCAATACATCGAGACCAGCAGGTTTGCTACAACCGCTAAAAGTCCCGAGAATGGAAGTGGGAAGAAATCGGTATGGATTTCATCACGGATTGCCAAGAACTCAAAATGGGTATGATTCTATATGGGTCATTGTGGATCGATTGACCAAAGTTGCTCACTTCATTCGATCAAGACAACTTACTCAGGGACGGTTAGCGAACTATACATTGCGTAATCGTGTGTTTGCATGGTGTACCAAAGAAAATAGTGTCGCATGCAGGTACTCAGTTCACCTCGAGATTTTGGGATAAATTGCATGAAGCCATGGGAGCGCGTTTGAACTTTAGCACAGACATATCATCCTCGAACCGATGGTCGAGATGAAAGAGTAAATCGATTTTGGAAGATATGTTAAGAGCTTGTGCTTTAGCCTACACTACATCATGGGATAAATGTTTGCCATATGCGAGTTGATTATAACAACGATCACCGAGCTAGTTTGCGATGTCGCCATTTGAAGCTTTATATGGTCGTGCACTGCTGTACCCGCTAAATTGGAATGAGACAGAGAGCGTATGATATTTGGCCCCGATATTCTCAAGGAAGTGAAGAGCAAGTTGCTATGATAAGAGAGAGGTTGAAAATCGCGATCAAGGCAAAAGAGTTACTACCGATAATCGACGCGTCGTGATCTAAGTTTGAGCCGATGATTTCGTGTATCTTAGGGTTACCTCTCTGAAAGGAGTTAAAAGGTTCCACGCTAAAGGAAAGCTCGCCCCAAGATATGTTGGACCGTTCAAAATTTTGAGCCGTCGAGGGGAGGTTGCTTATCAGTTGGAATTGCCGCAGTTGCTGGCAGGCGTGCATGATGTGTTCCATGTGTCACAACTCAAGAAGTGTCTTCGGGTGCCAGCAGAGCAGACACCTATGGAAGAGATTGAGTTGCAGAAGGATTTGACCTACAAAGAACATCCAATGAAAATTTTGGATGTCATGGACCGCAGAACCAGGAACAAGTCAGTTCGTTTTTGCAGAGTTCAGTGGAGCAACCATTCTGAGAATGAGGCAACCTGGGAGCGTGAAGAGGACCTGAAGATGGAATTTCCAAACCTATTCCCTAGTCAGCCTTGAATCTCGGGGTCGAGATTCTGTTAAGGGGGGAGGTTTGTAACATCCCAAAATTTGGCTTATAATTTCGCTCACGTGCATTTTTGTGATTTTCTGAATTTATTGGATTTTTCCAGAAATTATCTAAATTTATTTTAATTAAGTATATTGAACCTTTGGTGAAAACTAAATATATATAGATAAAGTTAATATAAAGTTTTACCAAAAATATTTTATTTGAGCTCAGAATGTCTCAAAGTATTTATGAGAATTTTAAGGATTTTTCCCGATATTTTAATTACTTAAAATAGATTAATCTAATTTGGAATTATTTTAAATCAAAAGCTTTTGAAAATCGAGTGAAGCGATCTTGGGCCAAGCCCGAGATTGTCGCGTCTTGTGACCATTCTTTGTGCGGCTGTTCTGCCGCATGCCTTGCGTGTGACCGTTGGATGAAGATCGGATGGTTGCCTCCTTCGCGAAACCCTAGTGCCGCGAGCCGTTGGATCGAGATCAAGTGGTCGGGATAAACCAGCGTTGTTTTGGTAAGTTTAGATCTCGTCCGTTGGATTTGGAAAGAGCGGATCGGATCGTATCGCCGGATCTAATCTTGGCGCTCATCTTGGATCGGACGGTCTCGATCGTCGTCTCCGATTCGGTTTCGAATCGCCGCCGCTGCCGCCGCCGCCGCGTGATTTAGGGTTTCCTTCCCATGCGCATGCCGAGGCTATAAAGCCGCAGCCGCTGCGATGTTCCTCGTTCCCTTGCGCAGCTAGTAGCTCTAGCCTCTTCGCTGTTTCGCTGCCATCATCGCTCGAGAGCTCGCCGTAGTTCTTTGCGGTGCTGCCGTGAGTTTTGCGCCATTCGCCGCCGTCGAGCATCCTCCCGCCGAATCGGTTCGGATCCGAAGTTCCTCGCGTCGAGCGCCGCCTTCTTCTCGCCGAGTCGCGTCGAAGCGCCGTTCGGTGGTCGTCTTCCTCCGCTCGGTGCAAGCCCGCCGCCGTGTCTCGGAGCCTTGGCGCATCCGTTGGATCTTCGCCAACCGTCGGATCAAGCCACGTCGCTTCTTCATCGGTGTTTCGCTCGGGTAAATTTCTAACCATTAGATCCGAATAGACGATCGGGATTGAGCCACGTAGGGGTAGATCGGTGGTCGTCGGATCGTCAGCGATCTTGGCGCCGCGTGTCGAGCATCGGCGCGGCGGCGTCGCGATAATCGATCGCGCGCCGCGTGTCGGCGCGTGGTGCGAGGCGCCGTGGGCGCGTCCACGGTGGACGAGGCGGTTCCGTGGACCGAGTCCATGGACGAGCGATGTGTCGGTGCTGATTGGTCGAGTCGGGCTGACGTCGGCGTTGTGCAATAAAGATCTTTTCCAATAGAAAAATAATTTAGAAAAATCGAAATTCTATTTTCTGTATTTTGATGTTATTCAAACTTCAAAAGGCTATATCTTTTGCATTTTAACTCGGATTTGAGTGATTCAAATTTCTAAAAATTGTAAAATCAATATCTATTTATTGGTGAATTTTATTTTATTTTTGGAGTTTGTTTGCTCTCTGGTTTGGTGTTTATTTGCTATTTTGGCATCGTTTAGCGTAGAGCGTTGAACCGCTCGGTGATCCGGAGGAAGATTAAATCGCTCAAGACCCAAACTCAGATCAAGACCAGCACCTACTCCAAGGCAAGTTGTGCTTTGATCATGTTGCACCTAATTTTCACCAAATCGCTATTTTGTCTTTTAAACTTTATGCATGATATTTTATGTGTATAAATGATTTCAATTAACTGGGAATTAGATAATATGCCTATTTGAATTAAACCATACCTTGTCAATTATATGCCATGATCTATTTGTCACCCTAGGATGTGGAATTATAGTTGATAATCAACATGGGCTAGTTAGATCGTCATAGATTGCTTAGCCATGCCACGTCATCACATGTGTCCGAATGTCGATACTTAATCTTGACTAATGGAATATGGAACAATGTTTATGAATTGGTGTGTCATGTGTTGTCACACAATGATATCAAGTTGTCGTGGCGAGGAGGTCACACATCGGGATTGAAATGTTGATGGCATGTGGTGCTTGGTAATCAAGCTGGGGTGGTAATGATTTTAGATTGAGGCAAGTGGCAAGGGCGGTGTGCCAAGGTGGGCCAGGTTTGGCGGGGGTATGTGGAAGTCTTGCCTTAATCACTTTAAGGACTTAACCTTGCAAGCCTTTGACTGAGTCTCTCTTGCAACCACATGTGCGGAATGGGATGACCTTAGTGAATAATTTGTGAAACCTAGATTTGATCTTCGTCGTGGTGAATAGTGAGTCCCGGTTACGGTTTAACTCACATGGCGCAAGAGGGGGGCCTGTTGTGGTGGTTTAACCCTTGGTGTTGAAACCTTAGCGGCGATCTTGGGTCTAGGTGTAGCATTGTAAAGGCTTTGTTATGATCACTCGCCTTGGTGGTGTTTGGTTGTATCGTGTGGGTAAAGTGCATAACCTCTGCAGAGTGTACAATCTATTCGAATAGCCGTGCTCACGGTATTGGGCAATGCTCGGGAATTACAGTTAAGGGTTAGACTTTTGTTAAACAAAAACTTGTTGGGATGGCAAGGTGCCATGGAAAGTGGAAAATTAATTTAGGATTGGAAACTTGGTGTATTTCAGAAATACTGAATTTATTAATTACTGTATTTGTTTTACTGCTTTCCAATCTATTTATTGTATTCTTGTTAAATGCTGCTTTATTGCAAAATACCCTTACTAGCCATTCCTTTGGATTAAGCCAAGCATATAGAATATTAGACTTGCATTGTTGTGCACAACTTGTTGAGTGCTTTATGTACTCACCCCAACAACAACAACTTCAGAAGAAGAGGAATCTATACCATTCATGGAGGAGGATTACTTGGATGCGAATGCTTAGGGTCCGAGCCTCGTCGGTTACTGTGGCGAATCGAGCGCCACTGCATTTATTCTATTTCATTGCTTCTCATTGATACTCTTTTTAAGCCCTGTGAGGCATTATTCATGTAAGACAACAGTTATTATTAATTAATGAAGTTTATGCTATATTTATTGTGTGTGACTATGATAGCATCTATGTTGAGCTGTGTGCACTAGCGTGATCTGGACTAGTGCGGTATACAGAGGGTCGGATTTGCAAATTCGGGTCCGACAGAGTTGATCCTCCCTTGACAGCGTATTTGCACTATGGCTCTTCCGACTCGGAGTATCGCTACCACATTGGCTTTTACGGGATGATAAGGAATTCCCATTATAATCCTTAATTAGCTCTAGCCCCTTGTTGTCTCATATTGGATCTGCTTGAGTGAATATGTATTTGAGGAACTCTTATAGTGCGTATATATCTCACATCTATTTCCTATGAGATAATGGCGCCATATCTTCAAAGCATGCACTACGGTAGCTAACTCCAAATCATGCGTTGGATAATTCACTTCATGCGGTCTTAACTATCTCGACGCATAAGCAACGACTTTGCCTTCTTGCATTAACACGCATCCCAAGCCTTGCTTTGAAGCATCGCAATAAATATCAAATCCATTCTGCACATCTGGCAACACTAACACGGGGGACGTCGTCAAACGTTTCCTTAATCACATAAAACTGTTTTGGACTGCGGCGTCCAGTCAAACTTCTTCTCCTAATTGCCTAAGCGGTCTCGGTTGCTCCCACGTAACATCGCTTTTGATTGGATCCACGATAACTCCTTTGGCAGTCATCTCATGACAAGAAATTTAACTTTCTCCTTCCAAAAGTCACATTTGCTAAACTTAGCATACAACCATTAGCCTAGCAACCTTTCCAAAACTAATCCCAACTTGTTCCGCATACTTTCCTTTTGACTTGAAGTAAACAAAAACATCCCACTTATACACCATAATAACTTGACCAAATTTCCCATGGAACTCCATTTATCATGTTCATAAATTCTGTAATGGCTTTGATCGTTGTAGCAGACACACTGTAAACTCACACTGTTCATAATGCTTAGAAAACTCTGACCTAAGAACATCCTCTGCACAGATTTTGAACTGATGATAACTTGATCGAAGATCTATCCTTGAGAACACTCCATTCCCTTTTTGACTGATCAAACCAATTACGATCCTGGGCAGCGAATACTTACCCTTTTGATCATCACCTCATTAAACTCTCGACAGTCGATACCCATTCCTGAGCTCCCATTTTAATCTGAGCAGCCGCTCCCTATGGTGACGGTGGCTTTAGCAAAACATTTTCTAGCAACTCTTGATCTTCTCCTTCATCCTAACCGTCTAATCTGTAGGCATTTGACAAGGTCTCTTAAGCTTTGACGGTGTACGAGGCACTAACGATTTCTCGATCGGCGACATACTAGACAATTCCTTGGAAAATATATCCGCACGTTCTCCAACAACTGGCACATCTTCTAGGCTGGCGACTTCCAAACTGTTGACCTTCAGCTGGCCAACACGAACCGTAGTCATTTGAAATTCTATTTTCCCGCTTTCGGGGCTTTTAGCTGACACACTTCTTTGACCAAACTCCAGGACAGCCTTATGTTCGGACGAGCAATTCATTTCAGGAGTAGCATCTCGGGTTTGATATCCAATATCGTTCGCTAAAAACGTTTCTCCAACTTAACTCCATCACATTCTAGGTTAGATCAAGCAATATTGTACTTTCTACCAATGATAATTCCTCGGGCTGACAAACTTTACAAACACCATTGAACTGATCATCGTTGCACACACAACATCTTCAGGTGAACCGTCAACATAGGGGAATACTCAGAAACCTCCTTTATCATTAATGCTTTTATTCCAACACTTCACATATCCACCTCTCAACCATCTTTACTTTATTTATTTAGGCACGAAAATCTTTACATGGAATTCACCTCTAGTCACTTTTCTTTTACAAACGAGGGTATGGCACTTGCATAGGATAAAATCATCGCTCTAAATTTCCTCGATTAGCATTGGCGTTGAAGTTTTGATTGGAGCAGGCGGGATTGACTTGGTAGGCGTGTTTACTTTCTTACGAGGGCAATTATTGGCAAAGTGCAGAGCTTATTCTGGTATGGCAAAGCTTAGGGCCACCTCTCTTCCCTGAGCAATTCACCAACCGGGTTAGTTTCTTTATTAAGCGCCTCTTCTTCAATTGATTCTTTGCACAAACCTCTCTTGCAACCTTATTGCTCTCGTTTGGCGTTATGAACTTGACTAAGGTAACTTCCGGAAGGACCGCGTCTGTAGGAGACTCTAGATTCTTTCGCGGGAATTTCTTAACAAAATGGCCTTCCTCATGACAGTAGTAGCACAAATGTTTTCGCTGTTGTGCCTTGCTAGGTCTTGACTACATGCATTATTGTCTTGGTGGCGTCATGATTGGTTGCCGTTGGGCATTCACTAGCCCAATGGCCTTCTTCATCGCACACGGAAACATCTGTTGGTATTGCCAATTACTACTTTCTTGACGAGGGCCAACGGGATTAAGGTATTGTGTCCTTAGCTCTTGAGTGGCACCACTTTTGCAGCGGCGTTCGCCTCTTCTTGGCGACTCTTGAGCAACTACGGCTCGAAGAATCTTTTCTTGATGTTGAATTACAGCGGTAACTATTGGATTCAGAGGACATTGAGTGGACCATGATCTCGGCCTTCACAAAGGTAACATGTGATGTCACTCATAGGGCATTCTCGAAGAATGACTTCCTTCACAACTGGAGCAATTAATCGCATGCTCGTCGGTATGTCCTATCTCTCCACGGTGAATGCGCGCACGATCTTCGATTTGTTTGGTTGTGACACTTGAGACAGCGGCAAATGTTGAACAAGGTGCGAGGATAGTATTACGCTCCGTATTTACGTGACCATCTTGTCTCCGGTGGGGCAAAGAGATTACAAGCAACAACAAATTCATTCCAAGTGATATTCGCGGGGCTTCATGAGCGACACAATATTTCTTCCACCATTCGTGACGATTCCTTATGGCGATCGAAGCATCTGGGACTTTCTCATCGCCTTCACTGCGAGCAATGGCGGCTTCCTCTCCATGGTCTTGAGCCAATCATACGCTTCAGATGGTAATACATTTCACGAAAACCGTGGACGAGTCCTTATGGTCCCGATAACCTTGAGTAGGGACGGAAATCATTGGTAGCGACTTGGAACACCGTTGATATTGGCTTGGTTAGTCATATTCGCATCTGCTTCATCATTGCATGCATCAAGTGAGTCACGCGATCAAGAACTCTACGAAACTCTGCATATCCATACATCTTGACGGTTGAAGAACTAATCCATTATTGAGGTTCTTCTTGGATTGATTTTCACCTGCGATTACGTAGTTTCCTCAAGTCTGAACCATCGCTTGATTGCTTCACTTGGTTAGGGAAGAGGAAATAGCATAGGTAAGCGAGAGATCCTAAAGCGAGGAGATAGGTTTAACAATAACTAAAGCAAACAATATTACTAACTTGGTATTGTTGCTTATATAAGCCTAAAAGCTCGCAACACATCGCACACTCGGCAATCAAGGAAGAACCAATTCAACCTATACACACAAAGCTACCGTCTACAATGGTAACACTTCTATCTTAAGCGACGCGACTCCACACATGAGTCTCAGCGGCTATTGAAGCATAGGTCATTTAACCTGGAACACTTCGATCTACTCCTTCCTTGAGCTCGATGATTCCCTCCTTCTTGATCTTGGGGTTGACAGCGAACATTTGATGCTTTCTTCTATGATGTAGCACGTCAACTACCAAGACAACTCGGATAAGGTTTTTAACTCGATCCGGCAAGGAGAGAAAAGAAATTCAACGAGGGGAAAGAGAGAAATTTTGTGAGGAAAGGAATAGAAGAATAAGATAAGTCAAGAACATATTATTCTTCCAAGTTAATTCTTTTCTTTAGAAAATAATTTTGAAGTTCCTATAGAGACGACCGGACTATCTAGGGTCAAGGCCTACAGTCGGTATGGCTCGATACCATACAGCCGGGACCGAATATGCAAATCCGGACCCTCTGTGTATCTTGCACTAGTCGAGGATCACGCTAGTGTACAGGCTCAACATAAGTAAATATCACAATCGTACATAGCGAAAATATTATGAAAGACATCATATGATACATACTACTAGTTGAATGACCTTATGGTCCACTTACATGACTATGCCTGCATAAGGTGAACAATATATTAAAGCTGCGGCGGAATGAAAGCGTAGATAACCCCTCGGTATACCACGGGCAGCCCGACAAGGCTTGTGCCCTAAACATTCGTCTCCTCTGGAATCTTTCCTCCGGCATTGATGTAGACTCTTCAAGCTGGTGATGTTATTGTTGGCAAGGGTGAGTACTTAAAGCACTCAACAAGTTGTGCCTGAGAATGCAATTCTAACATAGCTATATGCAAGGCTTATTCAAAGGATAGGCTATCATGGCTATTTTGCAACAAAGCGACATTTATGAACAAATACAATAAATAGATTGTAAAGGCGTAAAACAAATAACAATAATAGATAGATTGACATTTCTCAAGTAAACCAAGTTTCCAATCCTAAATCAAGTTCCAACTTTCCATATGGCAATCCGCCATCCCAACCAAGTTTTCCATTTAATTAAGCTAACCCTAAGCTGTAATTCCGAGCATTGCTCAATACTGAAACACGGCTATCGAATAGTTTCACACTCTGTAGAGGTTATGCACTTTACCCACGCGGCATGATATTCTCTTTCTTTGGCCATTAGCACACTTCCTTTGGTGTGCCGGCAGAGAAATCATGACAAAGCCTTTACAATGCTCTGGCTTAACCCAGTACTACCCGCTAAGGTTTCAACACTGGTGGGTCTGAAAACCACAACCAGGGCCCCCCTCTTGCGTCATGTGAATTACTCCATAACTCGGGAACTCACACCGACCAAGATAGTACCAAAGTTAAGACATTGCAAATTAATCAGCTAGGCTGGCCCATACCAGACAAGTGGTTGCATGATTGACTCAGGTCAAAGGCTTGCAAGGTTAAGTCCTTAGTGTGATCAAGGCAAGACATCCACATACCCTCTGCCCATTGGGCCCACCTTGGCATACTCGCCCCTTGTCACTTGCCCCAATCTAAGTTATTATCACCCCGTTGATTACCAAGCACCACGTGCCATCAACAATTCAACATCGTTGCGTGACATGACTCGCCACAACAACTCAATCTCATCGTGTGATCCCACATGACACACAAGTTCATAACATTGTTCCATATTCCATTAATCAAGATTAATTATCAATGATTCTGACACATGTGATGACGTGGCAAGGCTAAGCAACTAATACGAACTAATCCTCCAATGTTGATTATAATTATTAACCAACTATATTTAACCAATCTAGGGTGACAATGGATCATGGCATACAATGACAAGGTAGGGTGTAGATCAATCTGGTACATTAGCTAAGCCCAATCTAATTTGAAACAATTGTATATTTGAAATATATGCAATAGGGTAAAACAATTATAGCAATTTTATAAACATGGGTTCAACATGATAAAAGCACAACTTGCCTTGGAATAGGTTCTGATCTGGTTCTGGAACTTGCTCTTGAGTTGCTGGATCTTCCTCCGAAGTGTCGCACAATTCAACGTCTACGCGTACCGAAGAAGAAAAGCAAATAAATACCAAAACAGAGAGCAAATAAACTCAAAAAATCAAATAAAATTCACCATTATATAGATCTCAATTTTACAAATTTTTAGAAACTGGAATCACTCAAATCCGAGTTACGATGCAAAAGATATAGCCTTTTGAAGTTTGAGATAGATACTGAAAATACAAAAATTAGAAATTCAGAATTAACAGATTTATTTTTATTCTGAAAAAGCGATTTATGATGTCAGCATGAGGTAACGCTGATGTCATGCCCGACCCGACCAATCGGAGCCTGCCACATGTCCCGGCGCATAGACTGGTTCCACCGCGTGGCTCTGGACCACGGTGAACCCGGTCCACGACGCTTCGGTGCTTGCGCCCGACACGCGGCTGCCCGTGATTGGTTGCGGCGACGGCGCCATCCGATGCGCTCAGATCTGATTGAGCGGCCACCGATCACTCACGGCCGCGGCATCACGTCAAGCGGCCGGATTTCGATCTAACGGCCTGAAGCTTACGGATCTAGCGATGGAGATCGACGGCGAACTCTCACCGGACCGAGAGCGAAGACCGGCGGCGGCGTTTTGGCGCGACTCGGCGGACGAGGCGCTGCTGGTTACGCTTCGGCGTGGTCCGGCGAGCGAAGATAGCCCCGGCGGCGAGACCCAGCGGCGGCGAAACCGGCGAAACCGAAGCGTCTGCGCTTTCAACTCCGGCGAGCTCCTCTGCTCTCACCCGGCGCTTCGCCAAGCGACCCGACAAAAGTGTGCGGCTGGCGGCGAGAACCTCGGGCGATGCATCACGGCTTTATAGAGCATCGGAAGGCGTGCTCAAGCGAGTCCTTTGCGAACATGGAAAGCGCGGCGGAGGAGTCGGTCGGACCACAGCGAAGGCAAGCAATCCGGCCATCCATGTGTCATAGCGGACGACCACAAATGCGCTCAGCGGAGAATCAGGCGTACGAAATAGGCGCCCGAGATTCATTAGGGTTTTGACCGCCTCTACCCTCCGATCATGATCCTACGGTCACGCTTGCTCCTCTAGAGCGTGGGCCAAGCAGGTGACGGCGACCGCTAGGCTCTGCGCCGAAATAGACTAAGCGCCTGATACATGGGCTTGGCCCGATCTTGTTACAGATTTTACAACTTTATTATTTTAAATAATTCTAGAAATTCATTTAATTGGTTTTAGGCAATTAAATTATTAGGAAAAATCCAAGAAAAATCTCAAAAATACTTTGAGACATCCTGGACTCAAATAAAATATTTTTGGCAAAACTTTATTTTAACTTTGTATAAATTTAAATAGATTTGAATAAGAGGCAAAAAACTTGATTTAAAATTAATTCCAATGAATCCAGAAAAATCCAAATAAATTTCGTAAAATCATAAATGCACAAATAAGAAATAAAAACTTAATTAAGCCAAATTTTGGGATGTTACAACCAGTTTAGATGTGTTTCTGGGATTGCATAGATTATGAATAGTCAAAAACATTTAGACTTTGCTTTAGTTTAATCAATTTGCTAAATGCTCAAACCTTCAATCGGCAAAATGATCAAATGTTCATAACTCTCGCAAATGAACCTCAAATCCAACAAAATCAAATTCTATGACCTTAAAATAACATATAATAACTTGTTGTATAGAAATGGCAACATTTTGAACAATTATGGGTTAGGCCATATTTAGCCCTAAAGATCATGTAGGTGAAAAACATCACAAATGAATGCGAAATATTGCGAAACCAACTTTAAAACACTTTTAGGGATATCCCCTACTAATTTCTAAAAAAATGGTTAGTTTATCTCATAAGGTGCAGCCGCAATCGAAGAATGAAAACTGGAGCGAAATCGCGCAATCGGCATAATTATATAAGCTTTTCGGCAACCCATAAAATTTCTAGTATAAATGGAAAATAATGAGGTAATAGCTCAGTAGCATCCTATAATGTTTATCCTACCATAATATGGAAAAATATTCTTATTTCAACTTGCTTTGTATCTGAATCCGAGTAACCCAATACCCTTAAGTGATATGGTCATCGTAATCCTTCATATCATATAAGCTTTTTCAACAAAGAATATAATGTCTTTGTCTAAACACTAAAATGTATGAAATTAGCCAAGAAATGTTCTTCAAACTATAGACTATAATATTCTGAAGAAATAATCTTATTTCATCATGTTTTGCATATAAATCCTATTAGACAAACAACCCTAAGTATTATGTTTTATGGACTCAATTATATGAATAAGCAAACTTTGAAATAATAAACAAATATGTAATTTGTATCACTAGAATCTTCTTAAAAACCATAAATAAATCTAGTAACCTAGCTCAACAAATCTAACATATTCCAAGTCACTTCTTATGCAAAATCAATTAAAAAGGATTAAGTGTTATTCATTTATAGTTTTTAGCTCAATTGTCTAATATGTTAATACTAGTAATCCAAATAATTTTAGCATCTATAATTCGAAGATATAAATGCAAGAATTCATAATTTTAGCCTCTTGAATTAAGTAAATCAAGAATAGATAATCTATAAAAGAAACCATGTTTGTTCATCATAAAAGTCATTAACAATATGTTTGTATAATTATCTAAATCATAAGAACTTGAAATCATAATCCAAACCCTAAAACATTCCTGTTTTCTTAAGTGAATTTTATTTGGTTTTACATGCATTTTCTTTTGCCCTTATTAAAGTTGAATATTTGCTATATTTCCGATCGAACGACGTGTAGAATCCGACGTCGCTACTTCCGTCGATGCCTCCGTCAGCCGTGGCTTTGTCTTCGTCGTAAGCAATAAATAAGCAAGGCAAGCACCCCCTTTGATCATATTGATCCCAGTTTTATAAATATTTTCACTAAATGTTTTACCGCATACTTTGTTTTTATTAAAGTCTGCTATATTATGGGTATTGATAGATGTACCTGTAGTTTCATAGAACTTCCTTGATATGTATGAAATTGTGATCCTTGACAACCCTAGAATAACTTAGACAATAATGGATGTCAATTTGGGTTACTCACACTTAGTGTCATGCTTAGCCATGCTTAAAGCAACATAAAACTTTGACCTGATTAAAAATGTTGGATATGACATTTAATGGGTATGACCATCTTATGGTTGGTATTTTGAACAAAATGAAAATAAAACTATGGTTTTGATGCGGGCAATTATTGGCAATATTTGGGTGTACAAGGGACTTGTGCGTAGTGTAGGGAGACTATTGCCGTGTCGGATTAAGGACCGAACTACGTGTTCGTTAAACACAAGAATCACCGTACAATCACAAGTGCTGGTATGGGACAGCTTTAAACCAATTAAGTTATCTAGTTTAACTTTGCACATTGGTAGGCGGAGTAATCTGAGCTTCTTGATGTTGGTGGCTCGGAGGGCACCCACCGAGTGTTAAGTCACGTTTGCTTATACAGCGATTGTCACGCCATACTATGGATATCTTGATTCATTCTTGTGCGTTGTTGTACAAACATTTACACCATAATGCGGGTTTATCGACACGATTTGGTGCAAAGTTAACCTAGATAATGTAAAAGTTTCCGTCATGAACATTACGGCCACTCGCCAAGGTGCATGAAATATGCGGCAAAAGGAAAAGGTCATGACTTGTGGGTAAAGATGTACAACTCTATATAGTGTAAAACTTTTCGAAAAGCCGTTCCCGCGGTTATGGGGAATCTTGGTGCGCCAGCACTAGTTAGATGGTTTTTATTTTCATAAAACTGGATTCTACCGTGTGTTGATAATTTCTACTGTGACAATGGAAATGGTTCTTGGATATGGTCATGATACCCAGGTTCGTGATTTCACTATTTCGTACTCTACATATTGTTATTTCAGTATTAAATTACTTTTACTTAAATCTCATTTTGCAATCTACTATTCTGTATTTACATTTCAAATTGGCTTTATGCAAACAACCATACTAGCCTTTCCTTTGAAATCACCTGCATATATTATAGGTTTTGCAAAGTCTTGCGAGTCTGAAAGTACTCACCCTTGTAATTGTTGTTTTAGGTGAAGAATCAGTTAGCTCGATGAAACATAATTATCGCGAGGATTCGGAATGATAACGATGAAGTTTTCTAAGGATTATGCCTTGTCGGTTGCTGAGGATTGGATGGGCACACTACAAGACTTTGCTTCTTCTTTGCTATAAACTCGAATAGTAAGATTATTGTGTAAATTAGCTTCGCTTTAATAATATGATGTATGGTTGTGATTCCAATTGTTGTAAGTGTGCATACTAGCTACGATCATGGGACAAATCTTGTTTGCACATAAGATTTCTATTTTCGCATTTATGTGAAAATGGGGTCATACATCTGCCTCGGGGTTGTTGGAGTTGTGGCGCTACCACTACACTTGGTGCTGTTGAAGATGTCTTCTATGATGTCGTCATTAGTGCGTCTTTGGAGGCGTGACCGAAACACGCAAGTTCAAGATTAACTTAGGTTGTGTTACAAGTAACATATCGTCGGTTTTGCTAAATGTGCTAGAATCAAGTAAGTTTAGTAAGAGTTTAGCAAATATGGCATTTAACTCTTTCCTTACCTAAATTATGTTGATTCACATGAAACAAGTTGAGAATAGTACTATTAGACCAAGACACAATATGAGAATATCAATATGACAGTCAAGCTAAACAAGAATAGATACTATATATAAGAACTACAACTACTGAGCTAGTCAAGATATCTTTGTGATAATCATATGAACATCAATCTCATAGTCAATGAAGCATCAAAGTAATACTCTCTAGTATTATGAAGTTAACCATCTAGTTCAAGGCCAAGATTACATATAAAATTATTTAATTCAACTTCCAAGACCCTAATTGCATCTTGAGTATTCAAAGATAACAAGCAGTGAAAATAGTTCAAACAAGCAATTAAGAGTTTAGATAGTCATTTTAAGAGTTCAGTATACAAAGTACAAATATAAAGCATTCTACAAGGATAAACAATCAGATTGTACATGGGCAAACAACACATTCTACAAGGATGCCATATAAAACATTTAAAACATAAGTTTACAATTCAACAAGTTGTCTTAAGATAACTTTTCAATTCCATCAAGTTAGCACAATATAAGGTTCCAAATCAAAAAGTTATTGACAGAAAGAAAAAATCAAATAGCACGTAATGGGTTAATAATTTGGTAAACCATCACATATCTCTGAGAACACTGACAATGAACTTTCATAAGCACACAAGTAAACCTTTTCAAGTATGAACATTGAGATGATTTGTGCAAGGTTTAAGAAAGAGTTGCCTAAGCGTCCTAAAATCGACTATGTTTTGCACGTATAGCTAAATTTGCTCAAGTTGACTAAATGCAGTCGTGATCCTCCCGGAGTTAAATTCAATCCCCCCATAAGATCATCCGACATCTCTTCCATCGGTCGTGATCCTCCCCATGAGTCCGAGCTCAATGGCACGCCTACTGACCTCTCCATGTGGTGCCACACCAAATAGTTACGCATTGTAACACCTAATTTTTCTCTAATTTAAAATTTGAAGTATTTTTGATTTTGAGAAATTTTGGAAATTATTGAAATTTATTTGGAATTATTCAAATATAGCCTTTCTTGAAAAAAATAAATAAAGGAAAAGTTTTTGCAAAGTTTTATTGAAAATATTTTAATGGAGTTCCAAACATCTCAAAGTATTTTCGAATTTTTCGGAATTTTTGAGATATTTTACTACTTTCTTTGGCCAAAACTAATTTCGAATTATTTTTATTGAAAAGGATTTAAAATCCCGAGCGATTATGCGGGCGAAATCGTTGGTGGCCCGATCGTGCTCTGCCCGGCTTCGTGACTCGCCCCGTAGCGCGCGCCGAAACCCTAGCGCCGCCTATGGCCGTCCGTCCGGATCCACGCTGTCGTGTGCCACGTCGCCCGTCTTGCGTTGGCCTTGGATCATCGCGCCGCGAGCGCCGCGAGATCGCGCCGCGTCGCCGTCCCGCGAGATCATCGGAGGCGTGGCGTTGATGGCGTGACTTCGCCGGCCGTTTCACGCCGCGTCGAGGCAGCCCTTAAGTCCCCATTGAAGGCGTCGTGCGAGGCCTTCGCTCCGCATCTTTGACTCCTCGCCGCGCGAGACTCCCTCTAAGCGCCGTGAGCTCGCCGTGGTGCCTTCGCCGCCACCGTTGTTTTGCTTCCTCCCATCGTCGTCAGGCGCTCGCGTGCTCGACCCCTTCTGAGTTCACGAAGCCAAGCGCATCGAGTGGACCACTTCATCCGCCGGAGAAGCCCGCGGCCGCGCGTTGCGCGTCGTCTTCATCCTCTCCGGCAAGATCTGCGCCACCGTGACATCGTCGCCATCGAAACCGTCCGCGTCCGATCGCCGCCGATCGCTTTGATTCATCCACATCGCCAATCAGCGGTAATCCTCATCTTCACCCCTCGGTAGTTAGATCTAATCAGCGGTCTAGATTGCCGATTAGTTTCACGATTAGTTTATTTGGTAGTTAGATCTAGATCGTAGGGTTTATTTTTTTACCGCGTCGCGTAAAGGTCCACGGCCGTCGGATCTTGCGGCTGCCTTGGATTGTGTCGCGTGTCGCGCCGCGATGAGGCTAAGCCGATAGCCTTGGCTCATCGCGGCCGTCCGTTTGAATCGGCGGATGAGATCGCCGTGCATCGGGCGATCTGTGTTGGCGGCGTGGCGTGGAAGCCGAAGTCGGCGCCGCCGTTTACGTCGGCGTCACTCGAGTGTCGTGACCGTTCGATCTGGATCAAGGGTCACGGTGAAGCCACGTGTTGGCTCCGCGGTAGAGTGAGGCAAAAGTCGCATGAATCTCGGCGTTCGTTTTAAATCGGAAGGGCGAGATTGAATCGAGTTTGGCGATTAGTTTAGCGCCGCGTGTCGCGTTAGGATTGGCTGCGAGCCGTCGCGGACACCATGGCTTGCGTCACGGTGCACGAACGCATCTGCCCGGTCCACGGTATACGAGCCAACCGTGGACCCGACCCATAGACCGAGCGACTGGCGGCCTGCAGGCGTGCCGCGTGTCGAGATAGCGTCGTGATGGCGTCATATATATATTTTTTATATAAAAATATTTCGACCGAAACTCATTTCTGTGCTGGCGTCATCATGGCGCGATCTGAGCGTCACAAATGCGAATTTCGGTGTAAAAATATTTCAGAAAAATCGGATTTTCTTAATTTACGTATTTTGATTTTATTCAAATTTCAAATGACTATAACTTTTGCATTTTAACTCGGTTTGGATGATTCAAATTTCTAAAATTCATAAAATTATGAGCTATTTAATGGTGAATTTTATTTCAATTTTGAGGTCATTTATTCTTCTGTTTTAGTTATTTATTGCATATTTTGTTTATGCGCGTGAGCGCAAATTTCTTAGGAAAGTTTCGAGGAAGATTTAGTCGCTCAAGACCAAGCTTGAACAAGACCAGCAACTCTTTGAAGGAAAGTGATGCTTTGATTATTTTGATCCCAGATTTTAAAATGTAATTTATGCTTTGAAACTATGCATGCTAATTATTTAAAATGAAATTAAATTGATTTGGGATAATGTAGATAATCAACCCATTTTGTTATGCCACCTTGAATTATTAATTGTATGCCTAAACCATTGTCACCCTAAGTTTGATTATATTAGTTGGATGCTAATATTGTGCCAACACGGGAGGCTAGGCCGTGAGTAGATGCTTAGCCTTGCAGCGAATCATGAGTGATCTTTGGAAAAATGCTACAATCTTGACTAAAGACATAATGAATGTATTTTGAAAAGTGGTGTGATGATGCCATATGATGAGATTGAGGTACTGCGACTGTGTGGTTCCGTGCGATGTTGAGTTATTCTTGGCATGTGTTGCACAATAATCAAGCTGGGTGGGAAAAGATTTAGGCTGGGGCAAGTGGCAAGAAATTTGTGTGCACAGTGGGCTGTGTGGCATTGGGTTGATGAGTGATGTGAGTCTGTGTGCCACATTGGGTTGTGTGCCACTATTGAGTGTTGGAAGTCTTGCCTTGGTCGATTAAGGACTTCACCTTGCAAGCCTTTGATCTGAGTCACTGTACAACCACATATGCGATATGGGGCGGACCTAGTTGACTAGGGTTACGATATCTTTCCTCGATACCTCGGGGTGACGATACAGGGGTGTATCTGTATGAGGGCGCGCACTGTGCTACGGCTTGGTGCCCATCCAGCGGTGATTGGCGGTCCTATACTTGGCTCTGTGTGAGGAAGTGATAGTGAAGGCAATCGGAGAGGTTCTTTAGTTAAGGTAGAAGTTCTGAAAAGCTTTGTTGCGGACAATCACTGTGTGGTGGCGGTGTATCTTGTGTGTAAAGTGTACAACCTCTGCAGTGTCAAACTATTCGAATAGCCATGCTCACGGTATTGAGCATTGCTCGGGATTCTGATCAAGGGTAGATTTTCATAAACAAAATGTGGGAAGGGTGGCTGTGTGCGGTGTTGGAAATGAGCTATTAAAGGCGTGTGCGAGAATCTTCAATGAAAAACCATTTGAGTTTAGTATTATTTATATACGTACCCTTTGCTTTAATCTAAACAAGATACTAGTTCAAAAATCTTGCTTGATGCAAAAGAACCATTTAAGCCAATCCATTGGAATAAGTTTTGCATATAGTAATAGTGTTGCATTTTGTGCATTACTTGTTGAGTGCCTTGTGTACTCACCCCACCCTTATCAAACCCAACCTCGGTGGAGGAGTCTACACCGGCATGGGAGGAAGAGTACATCGAGGATGCGAGCAACTATGGGGCAAGCCCGATCGGTTGCTGTGGCAAGATTAAGGCTTCCACGACCTTTTATTTATGTTCATTGCTATTTCTTTACTTTGATTAATGTAAGCCTGTGTGGTGTCTTATCTGTAAGGAGACCATAAGGTCGTACAACTCGGTTTATATACATGTTTGCACTATTTATTCTTATATCTTCGTGAATATGCGTGATGTGCAACCTGTGTATTGTGTGTGCTAGCGTGATCTGGGTAGCACAGAATACAGAGAGGTCGGATTTGCGAGAATCGGGTCCCAGAGAGGTGTATCGAGCGGTGGTTGTAGGACTTGACCCTAGTTTGGTTGTGCCTAGGAGGGTAAAACTATTTTCTAAAAGACCTAATCAACTTGAGCAAGAATATCAAAGAAATCTCGACTTATCTCTTCTCCCTTATTCATACCTATCTGAATTTTATTATTCTCTGTTTAATTTAAACAAGGTTTTTGGCGGATGAGGATGATCCATACGTATGGAGGCGCCGGAGGATCGCCGCGGAGTTATGGTGTATGATCGATTGCTCGGAGGTTTTGACAGACCACTCTATCGAGGACTTGGTGAGTGCAGGCGAGGACATGGCGTCGCTGGGATGTCAAGATCACGGTGTATGCTCGAGAGAGGGCGAGGCGAGCCGTCCTATCTACATCACGGTCGGAGGTCTTCTTTTGAGGCGGAATCCGAGGCGGCACGACGAGCGTGCGGCGGTGCCGCACCTCGCGAGTTGGAGGACACCGTCTTTCGTCACCATCCGCGTCGAGACAATCGTTTGGAGAGGATGGAGCTTGTAGAGAAGGGCGCCACTATCACCCTCTGGCGAGTGCGTCATCGCCGAGGAGGATGCCTTGGATGAGGCGGTCAGGGAGTTGCGGAGGACCCGCCGAGTCACGAGGCGAGGATCGGTGCGGGAGGGCTTAGCTCATTCCATGCGAGAAGATCGAGGAGTTGGAGATGGCTTTATGCGGATCGAGCTGAGCGATCCTGAGTTACGATCCAGATCCGGAGGAGCGAGCAAGAGGCACCGTCACGAGGCGAGCAGCCTGGACGGTAGTCGATGGGGTCTTTGCACCAGTGCGATGAGTCACGAGGACGGTTGCCCGATGCGGAGCACCCACGGTGTATGCTCGGGAGCGCGGCCGGGTTGGCTCGATGGTGATCGAGTCTAGTAGAGTATAGTGTCGAGACTCGAAGGTTGAGTCGCGTCTTTTCTTGAGTCACCATTAGGTGTGAGTCGTCATGGGTTTCTATGTTTGCTTACTTGTTACGGTTGTGAGTGTCTCGTATCGTTGCATTGCCCTTAGGCACTTGTGAGCAACCATCTTGCTTTATATTATATTAATAAAGTGACTAAATAATTTAAGTTACACTGTTTCCCCATGAATTCTTCTACTTGTCTATGCTTTCTTCTTTTCTTAACCTTGGAAGCTTGCAGATGGTGAGGACACGTGGAAATGTTGGAGCAGTGAAGTGGAGCTAACCGGCGGATAACGAATGAAGAGCGATTCCTCAACCGCCGCAGTCGATATGCGAGAACACAGGAGCCTTCTTGGTGCCGACTCAACTTATGAACACGATGGTTCAAACCATGCGTGAGATATCCAACCAAGCTGCTGCGAATGTTCAAGGCAGGGGTAACCATGGACCACACCCTACTCAAGGTTGTCGGAGTTTATGAGAACCGTCCACCTACCTTCTCGAACAGCGCCAATCCTTTGGAGGCGGACGATTGGCTAAGGACAATTGAAAGGAAGGCGCACATTACCCGGTGTGTAGGACATGAGAGGGTACTCTATGCCTCTCATCAACTCGAAGGGGCTGCGAGAATGGTGGGAAAACCTGCGCGAGCTCATGAGGACCCACAGTATCACGTGGGAGAATTCACCTCGACTTTTCGCGATACCATGTGCGAGGGTATCATGGATCTCAAAAGGAGGAATTCGGAGCCTCAGCGGGGGCGATCGGTGGCGATTACGAACAAATTCACCCAAGCGCGCTACGCACGGGAGGGCGTGGCTACGGATAAGGCAGACAATCCGCTTCATGAAGGGATTGAATGCGAGGCTGCAGTGGGGTGATCACCCACATTCCCGACTTCCAGAGCTAGTTAACAAAGCTCTTATCTTAGAGGACAAGCGCAGAGAGTTGGATGACAGGGAGCGCGAGAATGGCGCAACAAGGAGGTCGTCGGGGCGAGATGAGAGAGGCGGCACCCCAAGCAGATTCATTCGGTACCGGCCAGAGGCAATAATAGGGCACCTGCCCGACAAATCGCCCGATGGGTGAGAATGTTCGGACTCGGCGAAGCGTAGCGCAGTGGAGGAACCTCTCGAGCGATGGGAAGGCGTTGCTATCATTGCAATGAAATGGGGCATTTGCCAACAATTGCCCTAAGAAGGAGGTGTCACCGGTCCGCTTTAACACGGGAACACACGGCAAGGACTCCGCTCAATCGTGAACGCGGGGCATCAACGGCAACTCCATCCCAAGGAACCGCACGAGGCCGAGTCAACCACATTCTGACGGATGAAGTCGAGCGCCACGGACGTTGTCTTGGGTAAGTTCTAGTAAACTCGGTACCAACTTTTGTTTTATTTGATTCCAGTAACCGCATTCTTTTATTTCCGAGATTTTGCTGTTCAAAATGATATGGAAGTAGTGAATCTTAAATGTGTGCTCATAGTCAATCCACGGATCGAACTCCAATCTAAAGTAGGATGTTACGGGGTAAGACTAATAATTAATGGAGTGGAGTTCTAGCGAACTTAATCGTCCTTAATACCCAAACCTTGGATGTTATCACGGGAATGGATTAGTTAACCAAACACAAAGCGATCTTTGGATGCGGAAAAGAGTCATATCGGTCGAGAGCCGGATGGAAGGAAGATTGAGTTTGAAGCAAAATCGGTGCGGGAGGGACAATTGATGGTCAACGACATGAAGAGTCGACTTAGAAGAAGTGCCCATAGTCAATGAATATCGGATGTTTTCTGAAAGATTTACGGAATGCTTGAGATAGAGATATCGAGTTCGTGATAGAGGTGGCTCGAGGACAGCTCCATAGCTAAGAGATCTTACAGGATGTCCACAGAGGAATTGGTGGAAATGAAGAAGCAAATTGAAGAAGCTGCTGGAAAAAGAATTTATAAGACCTAGTTCATCGCCATGGGGAGCACTGTCCTATTCGTCAAGAAGAAGGGCGGGAGTTTTAGGATGTGTATAGACTATCGTGCACTCAATGATGTGGCGATAAAGAATAAGTATCCTCTACCGGGATCGATGATTTGTTTGACCGATTGAGAGGCGCAGGAGTTTTCTCCAAAATTGATCTCGATCGAGGATACCATCAATTGAAGATCCGATCGAGAGGATATTTGAAGGCGCATTTTCGTCAAGATATGGGCACTCTGAGTTTCTGATGATGTCCTTTGGTTTGACAAATGCACCAGCATATTTCATGAACTTAATGAATAAGGTGTTTATGGAATACTTGGACAAGTTAAATCGTCGTATTCATAGATGATATCCTTATCTATTCCAAGGCGAGAGAAGAGCATGCGAGCATTTGAGGCTAGTCCTTGAAAAGTTGAGGAACAACAGATTGTTTGCAAAATTTAGCAAATGTAATTTACGGAAGAATAAGGTTGAATTTCTTGGACACATAATGGCTGCGGCGGGAGTTGCGGTAGATCCAAAGAAAGTGGAGCGGTTACGCATTGGGAGCAACCCAAGGCGGTAACCCAAATCCGTAGTTTCCTTGGAATGGCGGGTATTACCGTCGATTCATCGAAGGATTCTCTACGATTGCGAGACCTCTTACGCAATTGTTGAAAAGGAAAAGAAATTCTTATGGGCCTTTGAGTGTGAGAAGAGTTTTAGGAGTTGAAGAGGAGATTAACATCGACACTGTACTAGTTTTACGATGTCCATCAAGGCTTGACATCTATTGTGATGCATCGCGTCGGGATTGGGATGTGTGTTGATGCAAAATAGGAAGGTAATCGCCTATGCATCGAGGCAATTGAGACCACACGAGGAGAACTATCCGACCCATGATTTGGAATTAAGCTGCCGTAGTACATGCACTAAAAATATGGCGTCATCATCTCATCAAAAATAGATGTGAAGTGTATCTGAGATCATAAAAGTCTTAAGTATATCTTCCATAAGTGACCTAAATATGAGGCAAAGAAGATGGTTAGAGTTAATCAAGGATTATAATATAGAATTCACTACCACCCTGGTAAAGCCAGCGTGGTGGCGGGCGCTTGAGCAGAAAGAACCACGGTGTAAATATCTTTGATGGAAACAAGTCGAGCGAGTGTGTAAGGAATTCGGAAATTAGAAGCTGGAAATAGTACGGAAGGATTCCTAGCAACCTTGGAAGTAAGACCTACCGGAAGATCGAGATCAAGGAAGGCGGAAAGATGATGATAAGATCAAAAGAATTAAGGGCAAAATGGATGAAGGCAAAGCAAAAGATTTCAAACTGGATGAACAAGGTACTATGTGGTTTAAGAGCGCATTTGTGTGCGAACAAAAGGAGTTGAAGCAGTTCATTCGGAGGAGGCTCATGACTCAAGTACTCAATTCATCCAGGAAGTGCGAAAATGTATCAAGATTTAAAGGAAAGATTTTGGTGGCCAAACATGAAGCGGAAGTCGCGAATCGTTGCATTATGTGACATATGCCAAAGAGTCAAAGCTATGCACCAAAGGCAGCGGGGCTATTACAACCCTTAAAGATACGAATGGAAATGGGAAGAAATTGGTATGGATTTCATAACGGATTGCCCGAGCATAAAGTGGATATGATTAGTATGGTTCATAGTGGATCGCAACCAAAGTGGCACATTTCATACGGTAAAGACCACTTATTCGGAGACGGTTAGCGAGAACTTTATATGGCACGGATCGTGCGCTTGCACGAGTACAGAAGAAGATAGTATCGACACAGTACCCAATTTACCTCGATTTTGGGGTAAGCTACATGAAGCAATGGGAACTCGTTTGAACTTGATCTGACATACCATCCATGACGGATGGGCAAGCGAGAGAGTCAATCAGATATTGGAGGACATGTTGAGGGCATGTGCCTTAGCATATTCAACCTCATGGGATAAGTGTTTGCCTTATCTTTGAGTTTAGTTATAACAATGATTATCGAGCGAGTTCTGAGATGTCTCCATTTGAAGCTTTGTATGGTCGGTCTGTCGCACACCATTGAATTGGAATGAGACAGTGAGCGACATGTCTTTGGACAGACATTCTTAAGAAGCGGAAGAACAGACGGTCATACGATCGGGGAAAGATTGAAGATTGCACAATCAAGGCAAAAGAGTTATCTTGACAATCGTCGCATGAGGCGAGCTTTGAACAGAAGATTTTGTGTACCTTAGAGTCACACCTCTCAAAAGTCGAGAAGGTTCCATGCAAAGGAAGCTCGCACCCGATATGTCGGACCATTCAAGATGTTGAGCGCAGAGGTGAAGTTGCATATCAATTAGAGTTACACATGAGTCTTTGGCGAGAGTGCATGATGTATTTCATGTATCACAATTGAAGAAGTGTCTTGATGCAGGAAGAGCAAACACTTTTGGAGGCAATTGGTGCAAGAAGATCGACTTACAAAGAACATCCGATGAAGATTACGGGCGTAATGGACGGAGAGACAAGGAACAAGTCAACACGTTTGCGAGAGTTCGGTGGAGCAACCACTCGGAAAGTGAAGCCACGTGGGAAGCGAAGAAGATCGAAGAAGGAGTTTCCTAACCTATTTACGTAGACGATACGAATCTCGGGGCGAGATTACATTAAGGAGGTTTGTAACACCTAATTTTGCTCTAATTTAAAATTTGAAGTATTTTTATTTTTGAGAAATTTTGGAAATTATTGAAATTTATTTGGAATTATTCAAATATAGCCTTTCTTGAAAACAAATTAAATAAAGGAAAAGTTTTTGCAAAGTTTTATTGAAAATATTTTAATGGAGTTCCAAACATTTGAAGTATTTTCGAATTTTTGGAATTTTTGAGATATTTTACTACTTTCTTTGGCCAAAACTAATTTCCGAATTATTTTTATTCGAAAAGGATTTAAAATCCGAGCGATTATGCAGGCGAAATCGTTAGCGGCCCGATCGCGTGCTCTCGCCCACTCGTGACTCCGCCCCCGCGCCTCGCCCCGAAACCCTAAGCGCGCCTAGCCCAAGCCGTCCGTCCGGATCGCGCTTTGTCGCGTGTGCCCGTCGCCCGTCGCGTGAGCCTTTGGATCATCGCCGCCGCGAACGCCTGAGATCACGCCACGTCGCTTTGTCCCGCGAGATCATCGGAGGCGTGGCGTTGATGGCCGTGACTTCGCGGTCGTTTCGCGCGCGTCGAGCAGCCCTTAAGTCCCCATTGAAGGCGTCATGCGAGGCCTTCGCTCCGCATCTTTGACTCCTCGCCGCGCCGCCGAGACTCCTCTAGCGCCCGTGAGAGCTTGCGTGGTGCCTTCCTTCGCCACCGTTGTTTTGCTTCCTCCCATCGTCGTCCGAGCGCTCCGCGTGCTCGACCCCTTCACGAGTTCACGAAGCCGGCTACATCGAGTGGACCACTTCATCACGCCGGAGAAGCCCGCGGCGCGCGTTGCACATCGTCTTCATCCTCTCCGGCAAGATCTGCGCCACCGTGACATCGTCGCTTGCACGAGCTTAAATCCACCGTCCGATCGCCGCCCGAGCGCACGGATTCATCCACATCGCCAATCAACGGTAATCCTCATCTTCACCCCTCGGCCGTTAGATCTAATCAGCGGTCTAGATTGCCGATTAGTTTCACGATTAGTTTATTTCACCGTTAGATCTAGATCGTAGGGTTTATTTTTTTACCGCGTCGCGTAAAGGTCACGACCATCGGATCGCGCGCCGTTGCCTTGGATTGTCGCGGCGTGTCGCGCGATGAAGCTAGAGCCGATAGCCTTGGCTCATCGCGGCCGTCCGTTTGAATCGGCGGATGAGATCGCACCGTGCATCGGGCGATCTGTGTTGGCGTGGCGCGCGAAGCCGAGAAATCGGCCGCCGTTTATCGGCGTCACCGAGTAATCGTGACCGTTCGATCTGGATCCAAGGTCACGGTGAAGCCACGTGTTGGCTCCGTGGTAGAGGTGGCGAAAAGTCGCATGAATCTCGGCCGTTCGTTTAAATCGAAGGGCGAGATTGAATCGAGTTTGGCGATTAGTTTAGCGCCGCGTGTCGCGTTAGGATTGGCTGCGAGCCGTCGGCCGGCGCCACGGCTTGCGTCACCGGTGCACGAGCACAGTCTCGCCGGTCCACGATGGACGAGCCAACCCGTGGACCCGGCCCATAGACGAGCGGCGTGGCGGCCTGCAGGCGTGCCGTGTCGAGATAGCGTCAGCGATGGCGTCATATATATATATTTTTTTATATAAAAATATTTCGACCGAAACTCATTTCTGTGCTGTCGTCATCATGACGCGATGCTGACGTCACAAATGCGAATTTCCAGTGTAAAAATATTTCAGAAAAATCGGATTTTCTTAATTTCTGTATTTTCATATGTTATTCAAACTTCAGATGACTATAACTTTTGCATTTTAACTCGGATTTGGATGATTCAAATTTATAAAAATTCATAAAATTATGAAATATTTAATGGTGAATTTTATTTGAATTTTTGAGGTCATTTAGTCTTCTGTTTTAGTTATTTATTGCATATTTTGTTTGTACGCGTAGACTCAAATTTGCCGGAAAGTTTCGAGGAAGATTTCGTCGCTCAAGACCAAGCTTCGGAACAAGACCAGCAACTCTTTGATGGCAAGTGATGCTTTGATCATTTTGATCCCAGATTTTAAAATGTAATTTATGCTTTGAAACTATGCATGCTAATTATTTAAAATGAAATTAAATTGATTTGGCATAATGTAGATAATCAACCCATTTTGTTATGCCACCTTGAATTATTAATTGTATGCCCTAAAACATTGTCACCTTAAGTTTGATTATATTAGTTGGATGCTAATATTGTGCCAACACGGGAGGCTAGACCGTGAGTAGATGCTTAGCCTTGCAACGAACCATGAGTGATCTTTCGGAAAAATGCTACAATACTGACTAAAGACATATTGAATGTATTTTGAAAAGTGGTGTGATGATGCCATATGATGAGATTGAGGTACGCGACTGTGTGGTTCCGTCTCGATGTTGAGTTATTCTTGGCATGTGTTGCACAATAATCAACTTGGTGCGAAAAGATTTAGGCCTGGGGCAAGTGGCAAGAGGTTTGTGTGCTGGTGGGCTGTGTGGCATTGGGTTGATGAGTGATGTGAGTCTGTGTGCCACATTGGGTGTGAGACACTGTTGAGTGTTGGAAGTCTTGCTTGGTCGATTAAGGACTTCACCTTGCAAGCCTTTGATCCGAGTCACCCGTACAACCACATGTACGATATGGGACAGACCTAGTTGACTAGGGTTACGATATCTTTCCTCACGATACCTCGGGGTCACAGATACAGGGGTGTATCTGTATGGGGAGCGAACACGTGCTACGGCTTGGTGCCCATCCAGCGGTGATTGGCGGTCCTATACTTGGCTGTGTGAGGAAGTTATAGTGAATGCAATCTAGGAGAGGTTCTTTGGTTAAGGTAGAAGTTCTGAAAAGCTTTGTTGCGGACAATCACTGTGTGGTGGCGGTGTATCTTGTGGGTAAAGTGTACAACCTCTGCAGTGTCAAACTATTCGAATAGCCGTGCTCACGGTATTGAGCATTGCTCGGGATTCTGATCAAGGGTAGATTTTCATAAACAAAATGTGGGAAGGGTGGTGTGTGCGGTGTTGGAAATGAAGCTATGAAGGTGTGTGCGAGAATCTTAAATGAAAAACCATTTGAGTTTAGTATTATTTATATCGTGCCCTTTGCTTTAATCTAAACAAGAAACTAGTTCAAAAATCTTGCTTGATGCAAAAGAACCATTTAAGCCAATCCATTGGAATAAGTTTTGCATATAGTAATAGTATTGCATTTTGTGCATTACTTGTTGAGTGCCTTGTGTACTCACCCCACCTTGTTTATCAAACCCAACCTCAGTGGAGGAGTCTACACCAGCATGGGAGGAAGAGTACATCGAGGATGCGAGCAACTATGGGGCAAGCCCGATCGGTTACTGTGGCAAGATGAAGGCTTCCACGACCTTTTATTTATGTTCCGCTGCTATTTCTTTACTTTGATTAATGTAAGCCGTGTGTGGCTGTCTTATCTGTAAGGAGACCATAAGGTCGTACAACTCGGTTTATATACATGTTTGCACTATTTATTCTTATATCTTCGTGATTATACGTGATGTGCAACCTGTATGTATTTGTGTGTGCTAAGCGTGATCTGGGTAGCACGAGAATACACAGAGGGTCCGGATTTGCAGAACCGGGTCCCGACACGCATGAACCCATTTTTGCAAATGTGATACTGCACTATATCCTTGCTGTAGTAGCTGTTATTCTCGCAGAGGGTACACGGGCAATACACATATTCAGCTCCTCCAGCGAATGCTTGCCTCAAGAAAGCATCCGTGATATGCCCCCATTCCGTTGAGTGCCCCCCATCACTTCTCCATCCGTCATACATCGCCCTTCGATCGTCACATATTCTCATAGCTAAACAAATGAAACGATGTCAACGTACGACCGTGGCTTAGGTGACAAAGACAACCCTATTAGGAAAGATGTGTTCTAAACTGACCCAAGAATGGAGGCCATTGCATGCGAACACGTGGCGTGCGCTCTGATGAACGAAATTTGGTGGCATAACCCATTGTTCTCCAAGCGCGCGCTGATGCTGGTGCGTCGGACAACAACAGGGTTATGCGGCCGAAATCACGTTCGGATCGCTCGCACTTCACAGGCCCCATGTAACAACCAACATTCTTGGGCTGTCCAAAATACGCTGGACAATTCCCGAACCGCGCACCTCACAAACAAATGTGAGATGCACCGTTCCCGAACGGGTGACGCCTAGGCTCTCTACTATTCGACACAAACCGTAAACTCTAACGTTATATACAACGGCAGCGAGAGAATAAAAATATATATACCATATGCGGCCAATATAAAATGAGATGAAATAACATCAAACGAATATAAAATGAGATGAAATATACCTTCTCCAACGCCGGTGGGGGCGTCGCGGAGGGTCCGGGAGGCGGGGTGGCGCCAGCGACGGTGGGGCGGCGCCGCGATGGCGGGCGCGGCGCTTGAGTGGGCGGCGGCTGGCAGGCGAGGCGCAGGCGGTGGTCTTGCGGGGGGGCGGCGGCGGGACGTCAACATGACGGCGAGGCGGGCGGGGTGAGAGGAGTGAAGAGAGAGAGAAGCCCGCGGGGCTATTAAATTCGTATATAAATTCTTGAGTTTGTTTTGCCCACGAATTTACTTAAATTCGTGGGTATTTGCATTAACCGATGAATTTAAATATATAAATTCGTGGGTGTTTTTTTGGCCCACGAATTTAATTAAATACGTGGGTTTTTTAGAAACCGATGAGTTTAAATATATAAATTCGTGGGTTTTGTTTTGGTACAATTTAAAAAACCCACGAATTTTTCACTGTTTCTTTTAGTGAAAGTGCAAAGTTAAACTAGACAACTTAATTGGTTTAAGGCTGTCCCATACTAGCACTTGTGGTTGTATGGTAATTCTTGACCTGAAAACAACCCATAGTTTGGTCCTTAATCCGACACAGGCAATAGTCTCCCCCTACACTACGTACAAGTCCCTTATACATCCGGCTATTGCCAATAATTGCCCGCATCAAAATTATAGTTTTATTTTCATTTTGATCAAAATACCAATCATAAAGAAGGTCATACCCATTAATTGTCATATCCAATATTTTTAATCATGTCAAAGTTTTATGTTTCTTTAAGCATGGCTAAGCATGACACTAAGTGAGAGTATCCCAAATTGACATCAAGTATTGTCTATGCTATTCTAGGGTTATCAAGGTTCACAAATCCATACTTATCAAGGAAGTTCTATGTAACTACAGGTACAACTACCAATACCCATAAAATAGCAGACTTTAATAAAAGTAACATATGCAGTAAAGCATTTAATGAAAATATTTATAAAACTGGGATCAACATGATGAAAGGGGGTGCTTGCCTTGCTTATTTATTGCTTACGACGAAGACAAGGTCACGGTTGACGGAGGCAACGATGGAGGAAGGGAAGTCAGATTCTACATTTCGATCAATCGGAAATATAGCAAATATCCAACTTTAATAAGGGCAAAAAGAAAACAGACAAGAAACCAAACAAAGATTCACTGCAGAAAACAGGAATATTTTAGGGTTTAAGTTGCATGATTCCACATATTGTTTTCCAGATAAATAAGCTTTCAAAAGTTAAGGTTTTTATGATAACAAAGTATGATTTCTTTTATAGATTATCTATTCTTGATTTAAGAAATCAAGAGGCTAAAATTATGAATTCTTGCATTTATAACTTTGAATTATAGATGCTAAAATTATTTAGATTAATAGAAGTAAAACACAAATTAAAGGGTTATGCGAATAGCAATTAATTCCTTAAGTGATTTTGCATAAGAAGATTTTGAATATGTAATATCTATTGAGCTAGGTTATTGGATTTATTTATGGTTTTTAAGAAGGTTCTCGGGATACAAATATATTAGCTATAGATTTCTTCATTATCACAATGTTTGCTTATTCATATTATGAAGTTCATAAACCATAATACTTAGGGTTATTTGGCTAATAGGATTTATATTCAAAACATGATGAAAGAAGATTATTTCTTCGGAAAAGGATAGTATATACTTTGAAAAATATGCTAAGCTGATTTCATACATTTTAGTGTTTAGACGAGACATTATATTCATTGTTGTAACATCCCGAAAAATGCAATAAAATAAAAATGAATATTTTAAATTTGAATATGTTTATCTCTGAGTTTTGTTGGCATTATTGGTTTTTAATTGGATTTTCTTGGATTTTTGTATTGAATGAAAATCAAACAAAAGGGAAATGGTAAAAAGGTAAAATGGTAAACATTAAAAGTTAGAAAAAAATTTTTACCATGGAACCCTAGCCATGCTGCTAAAACAGTAAAGTCATCTAGTAAAAATTTTATGCATAGAAAAGTAAATAAATGAAATGAATGACAACACTTTTGACAAGAAACAGTAGAAGTCAAGTTACTAGAAAATTTTGAAAATATTTCTGGAGCTATAAAAATTACCGTGACACCCTCAGAGAATAATATACTTCTGGTAAAAATTTCAAGAATTTATCATGTTATTTAGACAAACTAGAAATTCAAAAACAGAGGCATTTAAAATCTGAAAAATAATCAAGTCAGAATTTTTGTAAAATAATTACGCCATATGTTGACTTGAAATTTTTACAGAGACATTCTTAACCCAAACCAAACTTTTAAAAAAAGTTTTAAAAATAAAAATTAAAAGTTGAACCCTGAAATAAATCAAAATCCGAAATAAAAAATAAAGCGATTACGAAGGTGGAAGTTTTATTAATTAAGCATAAGTGTTTCTGTCCCAAAATTTTTTGGAACCTAACCACTCCCAGTAGACCATGGTCAAAAGTTTATAATTTTTCAACTTGGTAGATAGCCATTTTAAAGTCGAGTCCTGAGCCATCCCATCTCCTGTGCTTGGGGACACCTCGCCAAGTCCAGAGCTTTCCACACCAACCAGCCATTTGAGTCATTCCCACACCAAAGCCAGCAAGCTCCAAGTCATATGAGCAAAAGCCTCAGGCATTCATCTCCTCCATCACATGAGCCTCATTCAAGCGATCCTCAGGCCAAATTTCTTCAGTGGAGCAAGTGAAGAACTCAGCCGCTGCATAGCTCCTTGCGCGCCTTTCAGGAACCTCACAGCCTTATCATTTCTCCCAGATCGCTGCCGAATTCAACTCTGTCAGCTCCATTACCGCCGCAAGCAAGAAGAGGGGAGAAAGCCATTCAAGCAAAATCGGTGAGTAGTAATTCAATCCCATGAACCTTCAGCTTCTCTGTGTTCTACTGAGCTCATCCGTCACCCTTGGCTGCCGCTAGAATCGCGCAAAAGCCCGAAGCTCCTTTTCTTCCGCCATTGTCAACAGATTGTGAGCTTTGAGGTTGAAATGCAATTCGCCTCACTCGGTGAGCCATTCTCAAATTACTCACAGCCGTAGCATCCTTGAGCATCCCTGAACCCATCTCACTCATCGATTTCAGCTCTTACCTGCCGATCAACCACCGCCGCGCGTGCGCCTTCTTCCCCAAAGCCGGTGCTCGGTGGCGGAGCAACCCGGCCGACCTCCATCCAAGACGACTGGCAAAATGGAAATCCTCTGCGCCGCTGAAGCTTAATCTGGCATCCCCCGAGCTCAAGCCCCTTTTCATTGTCTTCTCCGGCGAGGCGCCATTCCCGCCACCGCCAGGCCCACGGTGGCAGCCTGCTGTCGGGCTCCGATTCTGAGAATCCGGACCCTCTGTGTATTTTGTGCTAGTAAGGATCACGCTAGCACGCACAGTCTTACAGGGTTGCACATCACAGATATTCACAGCGATATAAGAATAAATAGTGCAGACATTTATATAAACTGAGTTGTACGACCTTATGGTCTCCTTACATAAATCAGCCACGCAGGGCTTTCATTATCAGAGTAAATGAAATAGCAGCGGAATAAAAATAAATGTCGCGGAAGCCTTCATCTTGCCACAGAAAACCGACTGGGCTTGCCCCCTAATTTTTCGGATCCTCAATGTACTCCTCCTCCCACGCTGGTGTAGACTCCTCCACTGATGTTGGGGATGATAAGCAAGGAGGGGTGAGTACACAAGGCACTCAACAAGTAATGCACAGAATGCAGCGCTATTACTATATGCAAAGCTTATTCCAAAGGATTGGCTTAATTGGTTATTTTGCATCAAACAACATTTTAAAACTAGTATCTTATTTATATTAAAGCAGTGGAACAGTTATAAATAATACTAATTTCTTCAAATGGTTTTCTTCGAAGAATCTCGGCACATAGCCTTAACAGTTCATTTTTAACACTGGCTCACAGCCACCCATTACACATTTTATTTTTGAAGATCGAACTCTTGACTGTAATCCCCGAGCAATGTCCAATACCGCGGACACGGCTATTCGAATAGATTTGACACTCTGCAGAGGTTGTACACTTTACCCACAAGATATAGCCATTCACCACACAGGTGATCGTCCGTAACAAAGCCTTTTAGGAACCTCTACCTTAACCAAAAACCTCTCTGGTATTGCCTTCACTATCACTTCCCTCACACAGAGCCGACGTATAGGACAGGTCAATCACCGTTGGATGGGCACCAAACCGTAGTACAGGTACGCACTCCCGTACAGATACACCCCTGTGTACTGTCACCCTGAGGTATCAGAGGAAAGATATAAGAACCATAATCAACTAGGTCTATCCCATACCAGACATGTGGTTGTACGGGTGACTCAGATCAAAGGCTTCCAAGTTGAAGTCCTTAACTGTCCAAGGCAAGACTTCCATCACTCAACAGTGGCACACAGCCCCAATTATGCAGATAGACTCACATCACTCTTCAACCCATTGACACACAGGCCCACCTGGCACACAGCCTCTTGCCACTTGCCCCAGTCTAAAACATTTCCCACCCCGTTGATTATTGTGCAACACATGCCAGCAATAACTCAACATCGGTACAGAACCACTCAGGTCTCTGTACCTCAATCTCATCATGTGGCATCATCACACCACTTTCAAAATACATTAAATATTTCTTTAATCAATATTGTAGCATTTTCCCGAAAGATCATTCATGATTCGTTGCATGGCTAAGCATCTACTCACGGTCTAGCCTCCCGTGTTGGCACAATATTAACATCCAACTAATACACTCAAACTGAGGGTGACAATTATTTAGGGCATTCAATCAATAATTTCAAGGTGGCGTAACAAAATGGGTTGATTAACTACTTTATCCCAAATTAATTTAAATCCATTTTTATTTAATTTAGCATGCATAGTTTCAAAGCAAAATACATTAAAAAAACTGGGATCGAAATGGTCAAAGCATCACTTGTCTTCAAAGAGTTGATGGTCGTGTTCAGAAGTTTGGTCTTGAGCGACGAACTCTTCCTCGAAACCTTCCAAGCAAATTTAGTCTCTGGCGTACAAACAATATATGCAATAAATAACTAATACAGTAGACTAAATGACCTCAAAAATTCAAATAAAATTCACCCTTAAAGAGATCACAATTTTATAAATTTTAACATTCTTGAATCACCCAAATCCGAGTTAAAATGCAAAAGTTATAGCCGTTTAAAGTTTGAATAAAATCTGAATATACAGAAATTAGAAAATCCGATTTTTTCCGAATTACTTTTATACTGAAAAATCGCATTTATGACGTCAGCATTGCATCATGAAGACGTCAGCACAGAAATGAATTTTGGCTAAAATATTTTTCTGAAGAAATGACGACAGCATGACGTCATGTGACATGTGGCACGCTCTGGGGCTACCAAGTCACCTCGGTCCATGGACTGGGTCCACGACCGGGCTTTGGTTCACCGCGGACTGGCGACACTGTGCCCGTGCACCAGCTGACGCAAGCCGTGGTGTCAGCGACGATGAACAACCAATCCCGACGCGACACGCAGCAACATCCAGACCGTTCACTCAATCAACGGTCAGATCTCACTACCGCATGGCTCGGCGATGCCTCAGAGATCGCGCGCCACGCGTCAGCCATCCATCAGTTCTCACAGATCCAACGGTCGCATCCACGCGCCTTGGTGACGCCGATCTCCGCGCGAACCGCGGCGGGATATAGCGGTCCATTGGAATCAGCGGCTCGAGATCTAGTCATTGCCTCGATCAATATGCGCATGCGTCGGCACTTGATTCGACGAGGGCTGGCGCAATCTCGGCCGCCGCGTTGAGGAATGAGCGGTGCGATTCAATCGTCAACGCAGCCAACGGCCGAGCGCATGTTTGCATCACGTACCGCAAGATCACGATCGAGCGGCTACGGCTAAACTACGACAAAGCTTAGATCTCTACGCGCAGATCCGATCCGGCGGTGCCGTTATCGGCGGTTTACTAAGCAATCGGTGACACGGCGCTATCCTATCGTCAAAGATGATCAAGGGTCCATATTAATTCTAACCACAAAACCCTAGATCTAATCCCTACCGCACATAACAAGATCTACGGTCACGAATCAATCTAGGCGTAAGCGATGGTGGAAGGCGGCGTGGACTCACCACAGTGGTTGGATGAAGATCGGACGCTGATGAAGCTTGCGAAGGTCGGCGACGGCGTAGCGGATAGAAGTGGCCGGAGCTGAGGAAGACGACGTGGTCAACGGCGCTCTGGTGGTTATTCGACATGAAGAAGTGGTTCACTCTATGCGGTTCGACTCGGTGAGTACTCCGGTGACTTCGGCGACGGCGGAGATGGACCGGTGAAGGCGAAACTAAGCAAAAATGGCGGCGGGACAAAGCGGCTACTACGGCGAGCAAAAGCGTGCGTTAGGGAGAGTCTCGGCGTGCGTGCGTGGAGGCAAAAGACGCGGTGCTGAGTCCTCTGCAGAACGCGCTCACCAACACGGCTTAAAGGGCCTCGACGTGCGCGAAACTGCCGGCGGTAATCACGGCCATCAAAGCCCACGTCCCTCCGACGATCTCGCGAAGACGAAGGGATGTGGCAAAATCTCGAGCGTCCGCGCGCAGCGATCCAACGGGCAAGGCGGCGAAGCGACTTGGTGATTTCTCGACCGCACGATGCTGATCCAACGGCGAAAAACAGCGGCGGCTAGGGTTTTAGCGGGGCGGGCTGCGCGGGCCGGCGACACAAGCTGGGCCGGAGCACAGTACTGGGCCGGACCGAAGGTTTCAGCCCAAACACTATTCCGCAGATTTTAATTACTTTTCGAATAAAAATAATTCGGGAAAATAGTTTTGGCCAAAGAAAATAGTAAAAATATTAGAAAAATTCCAGAAAATTTTTGGAAAATACTTTGAGACATTTGGAATTCAAATAAAATATTTTCAATAAAACTTTGCATCAAATTTTGCATGAACTTAATTGAGTTCATGAAGGTCGAAATGAATAAATCCAATTTAAATTCTAATAAATTCTGGAAATTCTCAAAAATCAAAAATACTCCAAAATTTAAATTAGATCAAATTTTAGGGTGTTACAAACCTCCCCTTAATGTAATCTAGTCCCAGAGATTGGTCATCTATAGGAATAGGTTAGGAAACTCCTTTAGGTCTTCTTCGTGTTACCAAGTCGCTTCACTTTCGAATGGTTACCTGCTGGACTCTGCAAAGCGTTGACTTGTTCATTGTCTCTCTGTCCATTATGTCCAGAATCTTCACCGGATGCTCTTTATAAGTCAGATCTTCTTGCAGCTCGATTGCTTCCAAAGGTGTTTGCTCTTCCGGCTCAAGGCATCGGCCAAAACATTGGCTTTACCCGGGTGGTAATGAATTGCAACATTGTAATCCTTGATTTGTTCTAGCCATCTTCTTTGCCTCATATTTAGGTCAGCTTGTGTGAAGATATACTTAAGACTTTTATGATCGATATACACTTCACATCATTTCCAAGGAGATAGTGACGCCATATTTTTGGGCATGCACTACGACTAATTCCAAATCATGAGTCGGATAGTTCTCCTCATGCGGCCTCAAGCGCCTTGATGCATATGCAATTACCTTCTGTTTTGCATTAACACGCATCCCAATCACGGCGGGATGCATCACAATAGATGTCAAGCTTTGGTGAGCGTCATGTAAAACTAATCTGAGTCTTGATGTTAATCGTTTCTTCAACTCACGAAAACTCTTCTCACACTCGGTGTCCATAAGAATTTCTTTTCCTTTTTCACCAATTGCGTAAGGGGTCTCGCAATCGTGGAGAATCCTTCGATGAAACGACGGTAATATCCCGCCATTCCAAGGAAACTACAGATTTGGGTTACCGTCTTCGGTGGATCCCAATGTAATACTGCCTCCACTTTCTTTGGATCTACCGTAATTCCTTCCGCTGTCTTTATATGTCCAAGAAATTCCACCTTATTCTTCCAGAAATCACACTTGCTAAATTTAGCATACAACTGTTGTTCACTCAACTTCTCAAGGACTAAATGTAAATTTTCGGCATGCTCTTCCTTTGTCTTGGAGTAGACAAGGATGTCATCTATAAACACAATGACAAACTTATCCAAGTATTGCATGAAAACCTTATTCATTAAGTTCATGAAATATGCTGGTGCATTTGTCAAACCAAAAGACATCACTGTAAACTCGTAATGTCCATATCTTGACGAAAATGCAGTTTTTGGAATATCCTCGATCGGATCTTGAGTTGATGGTATCGATCGGAGATCAATCTTGGAGAAGACTCTGCTCCTCTCAAGCGATCGAATAGATCATCGATCTGGTAGCGGATACTTATTCTTTATCGTCACATCATTGAGTGCGATAGTCTATACACATCCTAAAACTCCGTCCTTCTTCTTGGCGAACAAGGCAGGTGCTCCCCATGGTGATGAACTAGGTCTTATAAATCCTTTTCCAGTGACTCTTCAATTTGCTTCTTCATTTCTACTAATTCCTCCGTGGACATCCTGTAAGGTCTCTTAGCTATTTGAGTTGTCCCTGGAACAAGCTCTATCACGAACTCGATATCTCTTTCCGGCGGCATTCCAGGTAGATCCTTCGGGAAAACATCCGGATATTCATTGACTATGGAAACTTCCTCCAAGGTGATGACCTTCATCTTCGTTGACCATTAATTATCCATCTCGTCGCTTTTGCTTCAAACTCAACCCTTCTCCATACGGGCTCTCGATTGATATAACTCTTTTCCGATCCCAAAGATCGCCTTGTGTTTGGTTAACCAATCCATTCCCAGGATAACATCCAGGGATTGGGTATTCAATATAATTATGTTAGCTAGGAACTCTATTCCATTAATTATTAGTCTCAACCCAGAACATCCTACATTGGATCGGAGTTCTGATCCAAGGGATTGGACTACAAGTACACACTTAAGTTCCACAATATCCAAATTTTTGCGAGCAGCAAAATCTTGAGAAACAAATGAATGTGATGCTCCGGAGTCAAATAAAACAATAGCTGGTACTGAGTTTACTAGGAACTTACCCAGTACAACGTCTGTGGCGTTCTGGACTTCATCTGCTGTAATGTGGTTAACTCGGCCTCATGTAGTTCCTTGAGATGGAGTTGCTGATGTCGATGCTCCGCGGTTCACAGTTGGTGCCGGAGTCCTTGTAGGCGTATTCCCCAGGTTAAATCGGACCGGGGTGCCACCTCCCTTGTTCGGGCAATTGTTGGCGAAGTGCCCCAATTCGTTGCAGTGATAACAACGTCTTCCCGCTGCCTATGAGATTCCTCGATCCGTACTACGATTTCGGCTGGAGTTTGGGCATTCCAGCCTTTGGGCGATTCTTGGCGGTGGTGCCTGTCACTTGCCTACAGGTTGGAACCGGATGAGCTGTTAGTGCCGTCCTCGCCTCTGCTTGGCGGACGTCCTCTTTGTTGCGCCATTCTGTGCTTCCGGTTGTCCTCCAACTCTCGGCGCTTGTCCTCCAGAATAAGAGCCTTGTTAACCAACTCTTGGAAGTCGGGAAATGTGTGGGTGATCAGTCCCACTTGTAACCCTGCATTCAATCCCTTCATGAAGCGGGATTGTTTGGCCTTGTCCGTGGCTACATCCTCTGGTGCATAGCGTGCTAGCTGGGTAAACTTATTCAAGTAGTCGGCCACTGACTGGCCACCCTGCTTGAGATTTCGGAATTCCTCTTTCTTGTGATCCATGATACCCTTCGGTACATGGTATTGGCGGAAAGCTGAGGTGAATTCCTCCCACGTAATACTCTGTGGGTCTTAATGAGCTGTGCAGAAGTTTTCCCACCACTCTGTGGCAGTTCCCTCTAGCTGGTGAGAGGCATAGAGTACCCTCTCATGTCCCATACACTAGGTTATGTGTAGCTTCCTCTCGATTGTCCTCAGCCAATCGTCCGCCTCCAACGGATTGGCGTTGCCTGAGAAGGTGGGTGGACGAGTTCACAAAAACTCTGACAACCTTGAATAGGGGTGTGGTCCATGGTTACCCCCAGGTTGAACATTCGCAGCAGCTTGATTGGAGATCTGCTGCATGGTCTACACCATTGTGTTCATGAGTTGAGTTTGGGCAACCGTAAAAGCTTCCAAATTCTGCAGATCAACCTGAGGTGGTTGAGGAATTGGCTCCTCATTACAGTTGTCGGCTGATTAGCTCCACTTCACTGGCTCCAACGTTTCCGCGAGTCCTCACCATCTGTTGCAAACTTCCAAGGTTAAGAAAAGAAGAAAGCATAGACAAGTAAAAGAACTTATGCGGGGGAAACAGGCGTAACTTAAATTATTTAACAATTTTATTAATATGAAATAGTATGGTTGCTCACAAGTGCCTAAGGGCAATGCAACACATACCAGACTCTCCCAAACAGAAACAAGCAGACAACATTAAAAGCAACAATGACTCACACCTACTGGTGACTCTGAAAAAGACGCGACTCAACACTCGAGTCCCGACACCTCACTAACTAGACTCAAAAGACTGACTCAGCAATTGAGTCAACTCTAAAAGAAAATTAACTCTCAGACACTGAACCATCCGGAGTGCGGTCCTCCCAAAAGTGCTGCGTGATTCTTGGCGGCATAGGGGCAAAGCGGTCTGATGCCCTCACGTGATCGCACGATCGACCCCACCGACTCTCTTTGGTCCTGTGGCTTCTGCTCTGTGCGGCGGCTCCTACACTGGTGCCTCCTGCTCTGGCTCCTCTGGATATGGATCGTGCAGCTCCAGGACTGGCTCAGGCTCAGGTCCATAAAGGGCCATCTCCAGCTCCTGGATCCTCTGCATGGAGTGAGCTAAGCCCTCTCGCCGTTGAGTCCTCGCCTTCGTGACCTCGTCACGGGTCCTCTGCAGCTCCCGAAATGTCTCATCCATGGCATCCTCCTGGGCGATGACATACCTCGCCAGATGAGTGATCGTGGCGTCCTCCTCCATGAGCTCCACCCTGTCATAGCGATTATCTCGGCGCGGGTGTTGACGAAAAATAGTGCCCTCCAACTCGGCGGAGTAAGTGCGGGCAATTTGCCGCATCGCAAGACGCGTCGTCTCCTGGATCCCGGCCTCAAAAGAAGTCCTCTTGGTAGTGATGTAGATAGGACGGCTCGCCCTTGTCCTCTCCCGGGCGTAGATAGTGATCTTGACATCATAGGCGATATCAAGTCCTGCTCGCACCACAGTGGTCCGCTGATAAAGCGGCCTGTCGAAACCTCCGTGTAGCTGCATCATACGCCATAACTCAGCGGCGAATCCTCCAGTGCGCTCTCCATAGGTGTGGATCACCCTCATCTGCCAAAACAAACCTCGTTTAAATTAAATATATAATAATAATAAGATTTCAGCATAGATATGAAGCAAGAGAGAAAAGATAAGTCGAGCATTGATATTCTTGCTCAAGTTTTTAAATTTTTAGAAAATAGTTTTATCCACCAGACACAGCTAATCTAGTTAGGGTCAAGACCTACAGTCAGCCTGCTCTGATGCCATCTCTGTCGGGCTACGATTCTGAGAATCCGGACCCTCTGTGTATTCTGTGCTAGTCCAGGATCACGCTAGCACACACAGTCTTACAGGGTTGCACATCACAGATATTCACAGCGATATAAGAATAAATAGTGCGAACATTTATATAAACTGAGTTGTACAACCTTATGGTCTCCTTACATAAATCAGCCACGCAGGGCTTACATTATCAGAGTAAATGAAATAGCAGCAGGATAAAAATAAATGTTGTGGAAGCCTTCATCTTGCCACAGGCAACCAACTTGGCTTGCCCCCTAATTGTCCGGATCCTCAATGTACTCCTCCTCCCACGCTGGTGTAGACTCCTCCACTGATTTTGGGGTTGATAAGCAAGGAGGGGTGAGTACACAAGGCACTCAACAAGTAATGCACAGAATGCAGCCCTATTACTATATGCAAAGCTTATTCCAAAGGATTGGCTTAATTGGTTCTTTTGCATCAAACAGCATTTTTAAACCAATATCTTATTTATATTAAAGCAGTGGAACAGTTATAAGTAATACTAATTTCTTCAAATGGTTTTTCTTTGAAGATTCTCGGACCTGACCTTAACAGTTCATTTTAACAACTGCTCACTGACCTCCCATTCCACATTTTTATTTTTGAAGATCTAACCCTTGACTGTAATCCCCGAGCAATGTCCAATACCGTGGACACGACTATTCGAATAGATTTGATACTCTGCAGAGGTTATACACTTTACCTACAAGATACAGCCATTCACCACACAGGTGATCGTCCGTAACAAAGCCTTTCAGGAACCTCTACCTTAACCAAAGAACCTCTCCGGTATTGCCTTCACTATCACTTCCCTCACACAGAGCCGAGGTATAGGATAGATCAATCACCGTTGGATGGGCACCAAGCTGTAGCACAGGTACGCTCCCCCGTACAGATACACCCCTATGTATTGTCACCCTGAGGTATCAGAGGAAAGATATAAGAACCCTAATCAACTAGGTCCGTCCCATACCAAACATGTGGTTGTATGGGTGACTCGAGATCAAAGGCTTGCAAGGTGAAGTCCTTGGCCCCACCAAGGCAAGACTTCCATCACTCAACAATGGCACACACCCCAATGTGGCACAGACTCACATCACTCTTCAACCCATTGCTACACAGGCCCACCTAGCACACAACCTCTTGCCACTTGCCCAAGTCTAAAACATTTCCCACCCCGTTGATTATTGTGCAACACATGCCAGCAATAACTCAACATCGGTACAGAACCACACAGGTCTATGTACCTCAATCTCATCATGTGGCATGATCACACCACTTTCAAAATACATTCAATATTTCTTTAATCAATATTGTAGCATTTTCCCGAAAGATCATTCATGATTCGTTGCAACGTCGCCTCGGTCCATGGACTGGGTCCACGACCGGGCTTTGGTTCACCGTGGACTGGCAGCACTGTGCCCGTGCACCAGCTGACGCAAGCACAACCAATCCCGACGCGACACGCGGCAACATCCAGACCGTTCACTCAACCAACGGTCTGATCTCACTCCCGCACTGCTCGGCGACGCCTCGGAGATCGCGCGCTACACGTCAGCCATCCATCGGTTCTCACAGATCCAACGTTCGCATCCACGTGCACTGGCGATGCTTCGATCTTCGCGCAGACACGCGACGGCATCGCAACGGTCCATTTGGAATCAACGGCTGAGATCTGGTCAATGCCTCAGTCAATGTGCTCACTCGTCCGCACGCGATTCGGCAAGGGCTCGGCGCAATCTCAGCCGCACGTTCAGGAATGAACGGTGACATTTCAATCGGCAACGCAGCCTAAGGCCGACGCGTGTATGCATCACAGCCGCGCATCTACGATCGAACGGCTACGGCTAAACTACGCGACAAAGCTTAGATCTCTACCGCACGATCCTATCCGATGGTGCACGTTATCCGAGCGGTTTACTAAGCAACCGAGCAACGCGGCGCTATCCTACGCGTCCAATGATGATCCAAGGGTCCATATTAAATCTGACCACAAAACCCTAGATCTAATCCCTATCGCACATAACAAGATCTACGGTCACGAATCAATCTAGATGTAAACAGTGGTGGAGGCGACGTGGACTCACCACAGCGGTTGGATGAAGATCGGACTGCTGATGAAGCTTGCGAAGGTCGGCTACAGCGTAGCGGATAGAAGTGGCCGGAGGTGAGGAAGACGACGCGGTCGACGGCGCTTCGGTAGTTTTCCGACGTGAAGAAGTGGTTCATTCAATGCGGTTCGACTCGGTGAGTACTCCGGTGACTTCGGCGACAACGGAGATGGACCGGTGACGGCGAAACTAAGCAAAAACGGCGGCGGGACAAAGCAGCTACTACGGCGAGCAAAAGCGTGCGCTAGGCAGAGTCTCGGCGTGCATGCGAGGAGGCAAAAGATGCAGCGTTGAGTCCTCTGCATAACGCGCTCACCAACGCGGCTTAAAGGGCCACGACGTGCGCGAAACTGCAGGCGGTAATCACGGCCATCAAAGCCCATGTCCCTCCGACGATCTCGCGAAGACGAAGCGATGTGACAAAATCTCGATCGTCCGTGCGCAGCGATCCAACAAGCGAAGCGATGAAGCGATGTGGTGATTTCTCGACCGCACGATGCTGATCCAACGGCGAAAAACACCGGTGGCTATGGTTTTAGTGGGGCGGGCTACGCGGGCCGACGACACAAGGTGGGTGGAGAATCTTTGTCTTTGGGCGGACCGAAGGTTTCGGCCCAAACACTATTCCGCATATTTTAATTCCTTTTCGAATAAAAATAATTCGAGAAAATAGTTTTGGCCAAAGAAAATAGTAAAAATATCAGAAAAATTCCAGAAAAATTATAGAAAATACTTTGAGACATTTGGAACTCAAATAAAATATTTTCAATAAAACTTTGCATCAAATTGTGCATGAACTTAATTGAGTTCAAGAAAGATCAGAAATTAAAAAATCCAATTTAAATTCTAATAAATTCTCAGAAATTCTCAAAAATAAAAAATACTCCTAAATTTAAATTAGAGCAAATTTTAGGTTGTTACACCGGCTTCGGCCATCGTCGGAGGTTATTCACCCCACCATCAGGTGTGGGATGATGCCCTGATGCTCACCGTGCCACCGATTCGGTCGGAGACCCACCGGAGTAGCGACGCTAGCGAGCCCAAGTCCTCCCCTGTTTCGGCTCTAAAGAGAGTGTATAGGTAAACTTCAAATGTTTTGGCATGTCTTTACATCACTAGTAAGCATATAGGTTAGTGGTTGTGCGCCTCCTCTGGAAGCCTCAGGTCTTGACTTCAAATCCTGGAAGCGCATTTTAGTTTTCCTTTTGACACATTTTGTTCATCTCTTTGTATGTGCTAGGAAGGTCCAAATAACGTGAAATAAGTTTCTAAATTTGAATTAAACCATAAGGATTTGGAATATGTAACAGAACTTAGATGATCACTGCAGTTCAAATTATTTCAAGAAAGTTTGTTTAAAGTCCCTTTTATGTAACATATAGTAGCTATGCAAATTATAGCTTCCAAAATCATGAAGTTTTTCTCACATGCCCCTGAGGTTGTAAATGTTCCATTTCTGCAAAAATATTCAAGATTGAACTCAGTTTGTATTAAAAAGTAAGCATGAGAAACTTCTCTTGCATTGAAAATTTAATAGTAAAAATATAGATCAAATGAATTCAAATAATCACCAAACCAGTTTTGTTATACTCCTGACATCACAAGGATCCTAGATGTGTAAAAGTATCTAAGGTTTGCCATAGAAAAATAGTAAATGTTTAGTGGTCGAATGGTCATAACTTTCATAAACGAACTTCAAATTTGATGAAACCAAATCTTAAAACCTTGAAAAATAATACCCTTGCCAATTGTACAAAAATATCTTATGTTTGTGCTAATATGAATTAAGTCCATATTAGGCCCTAATGATCACTTACATGGAAAACATATCGAATAGAAGCCAAATATTGCGGAATTAGTTTTAAAACAATTTTAGGATCCTACCCTATTAATACCTGAAAAATGGGTAGATAATCTTATAAGGTGCAATCGCAAACTTATGTCGTAAACTGAACCTTTGTCGTGTAGTTATAGAAACGCTTAAGCCTATTCGGTGGCTTTTAAAACACGTCATCTAAGTGTAAAACTTTATGAAAACAACGTAGAAATACTCTATAAAGTGCATGCTACTATGTTCTAAAGAAAGAATATTATTTCGTTAAGGTTTGTATATAAAAGAGTCCAGTAACATAACCCTTAATGTTATGTTTTCTAAATAAATGAAACACTTAAGCATTTTCAATACTCCTCAGAATATCTTGTCTAAATGCTAATATTATGAAGATCAGTTTAGAAATGATATCTAGGATAAGGACTATCATATTCTGGAAAGATATTTTGTTTATAGCTTAATATTCATCTGAATCCAGCTAGTGCGATAACCCTAAGTGATAATTGTTCACTACACTTATAATTCAATTCCTTATAACATAAACCTTATTATCATATAAGCTTTTTCAACAATGAATATAATGTGGCGTCTAAACACTTAGATATATGAAATCAGCTTAGAAATGTTCTTCAAAGTATATACTATCCCGTTCTGAAGAAATAATCTTGTTTCGTCATGTTTTGCATATAAGTTCTATTAGCCAAATACCCTAAAGTGTTATGTTTTGTGAATTTCATAGTATGAATAAACAACTTGGCAACAGTGAAGAAATCCATAGTTAATATATTTGTATCACCAGAACCTTCTTAAAAACCATATATAAGTCCAGTAACCTAACTTAACAGGTGTACCTTATTCAAAATCATTCCTTGTATAAAATCACTTCAGATTGCGTGCTATTCGCATAACCCCCTGTAGTTAGTGTTTTAATTCTATTGATCCAAACAGTTTTAGCATCTATACTTCGAAGCTATAAAAGTAGGAATTCATAATTTTAGCCTCTTGAATTCGTAAGTCAAGAATAGATAATCTATAAAAGAAGATGTGTTTTGTTTATAATTAAAGCCATTAAGTATATGAATGTGTATTTATCTATACCATGAGATCTTGAAATCTCATAATTCAAGCCCTAAAGCATTCCTGTTTTCTGCAGTGAATCTTTATTTGGTTTTCTGTCTATTTTCTTTTTGCCCTTATTAAAGTTGGTTATTTACTATATTTTCAGTTGATCGACGTGTAGAATTCGACGTCCCTTCCTCCGTCAATGCCTCCGTCAGTCGTGGCCTCGTCTTCGTCGTAAGCAATAAATAAGCAAGGCAAGAACCCTCCTTTGATCATCTTGATCCCATTATTTAATTTGCATTGTGTTTATTAAAATGTTTCATGCACGCGTTTACTTTATGTAAATTCGCTATTTTCTGGTGCCGATAGTTATACCTGTTGTCTCATGAAACCTCCTTGATAAGTATGGACATGTGAAACTTGATAACCATAGATTAAGCTTAGACATTATTTAATGTTATCATGGGTATATGCGATTTCATAATTATCCATGCTTAGCCATGCTTTAGAACCTTGTGGTAGATGATCGGATCAAAATTGTTTCTCAAGAAATTTAAAATGTTTGTTATGACACTATTGATTATGGGTATTTTGATTATGAAGGACCATGTGGAGGTCCATCCATGTTTGTGATGAGTATTTGACTTTATTTGAGCAAGGTGTGCTCAAGTTTGAGTTTGATTTGGATTGATTTTCAAAATGAAGCAATTTGAGTTGTCTCTGTCAGGAGTGGAAGTACTGGCCATATGGGCGTGGTAGTGATGAGTTGGATGGGTTTATTGCATATCATTGTGGGCATTGCTATGAAAGGTTTTTCCTTGTCTTTAATGGTTGCAGGATGACGGTACTAGGTCATGGTCGGCGGAGGATGACTGGACAAAGCGTGGAGCGTCGGAGGTCCAGACGGTTGCGACATCGCCGGACGATGATGGGAGACGGAGTTCGGGCAAGTCAAGAAGACAAGGAAAGGAGATGATGCTAGCTAGATGCCGCGTGGATCAATGAGGGCCGTCGGATTGAGGTCTAGTTGGTAGGTTAGTGGGTCTAAGTAGTATGCTTTGAAAACCGTGCAAGAAAACCCGGTATGTGTGTGGGGTTTGGGTTAGCCCTTGCATGCCTGTGTGTGTGGGTTAATCCTAGCCCTTAGATGAGTGCTCTAGGGTTGAGGGACTCATCCAACAGTGATAGGTGGCCCAAGAGTAGTATAAATAGGGGTGGAGGGGTAGCCTCCTCCCCTTGAAGGTTTTGAGGTTTGTGAATGCTCCTTTGAGCTTTGCCCACAAGAAAGTGAGGCTTTGTAACCTCTCCTTCCAGAAATGAATGTTTTATCCATCCTTCTTTGAATTTATTTTGCGCATTTACATTATGTCTTTACTTTCCCGCAATTACATTCTCGCAATTTACATTCACGCAATTTGGATTTGCCTCCCCTCCTTCTAAATGCTGTTGATCTTGGATGTTTTGAGTGTGTTCATATGGTTTTACATCTTTTTTGCACTCTTGGATTGAGTAGAGAACATCTTTTCTTTCAAGTTCCAACTTTGTTCAGAACTTGTTCTTTGCGCCGCATTTAGTATTTGATTTTTATAAACATATAGAAAAATCATTTTTAAGTGATTCTTCTTGGAGGAGGTGCGGGACTCTGATATCCACTTGCAGAAAAATGTTGGAGTTCACCTGTTCCACCATTTGGGCGCTATGAGGTGAAAACCGAGCCCCAAACTTTCTGCTCGAAGTTCTTGACTGACTGAGTTCTTCGATTTTTCATGTTTTTTCTATAAGGCAATTTGAGGGGAAATTTGGTGGAGTTCTTCACGACTCTGGTGCTCATAGGGAGAAAAATTCTAAATATTTTTTGAGCTGCAGAAACCCACCAACCTCCTGTTCAAATTGAGGACAAGTTCTGGAAATTCTGCTTTTACTTTTCTGAAAGTGAATTTTGTGATTTGAATTGATGTTCTTTCTAAAAGCAAGAGTTGGATTGATTCCTCTTTATCTTGGACACTAGACAACCAGGATTGTGACTCAAAAATCTCCACATATTTTATTGTACTTATCCATGCAAGCTTGGGGTACACATAGTTGTCTAGTTTTTCGGGTTTTTTCACGATTTCCTTTGAGCGATCTTGTCGAGATTTTTGTTGGAGTATTTTGTGGGAAAATTTATTTGTGACCATTCACCCCCCCCCTCTGTTCACCATCTCAGTCCTTCAATTGGTATCAGAGCCGGTTTTGCTCTTCCATAGATCTTGACCGGTCTCAAGAGCCATGGCGATGGACAAGAATTCCAACAACCCTCCCATTTTTTCTGGAGTCGATTTTCCATTACGGAAGTCGCGATGGAGTCATACATCAACGCCGGGCTTCCGATATGGCGAAGGTGAAACTCCCATATGAGGTTCTTCTTGGTAAAGCGTCACGGCCGGCAATATGGTGACGTTGAGGCGAATGCTAAGGCAAGGAACATCCTCATCAGGTCTTAGCCGCGATGAGTATGATAGGATTTCTCACCTTCATTACGCTCATGAGATTTGGGTGTCCTCGATGCTTACCATGAGGCACTACCCAAATCAAGGCGGTTCGACAGGACCAATTTTAGCGTGAGTTCAACAAGTTTGAAGCAGCCGCGCTGGTGAGAATCTTGATGAGTACTTGGTCGTTTTACCAAGATCTTGAGCGATATTGAGCGATTGGTTGCATATACGACTCGGATAATGCTCGACATTTCTTGACTGCACTCGATTTGCGTGTTTGGGAGATTAAGGTGACCACCATCAAGGACACCAGCGACTTGTCGACTCGACTCTTGGCGGGCTTTATTCCCACCTCAAGACTCATGAGATCGATGTCGTCTCCGCGGAAGATGAAATCTCGATCGATGGCCAGCCCCAACTTTGGAGAAGGGCAAAACGGCGTTGGCGGTTCGGCAAGAACAACTACACCGACAAGAACCGCAACAAGAAGCCTCCGATTCGTGGCCGACACGTGAGAAGAAGTATCACAACTTCTCCAGAACAAGAAGCTCTTCCACCTCGTCCTCGCGCAGCAGCGACATCAACCTCTCGACACGAGACATGGAGCGACGAGGCGAGGATGAACTGCACAAAAAGAAGAAGCGGCCATGACTTCTCGGCATGTGTTTCATGGCCGACACCAACGACATCAGCGACTCAGAGCTCTATAGCGACTCGGACGAGGTACCCTCCTATGACCAGCTCATGAAGCTTTCTACAAATTAGAAAAATTTCATACTAGAGCTAGAGCTAGGTGTACGGAGCTTGAGAAGGAAGTAGGTACCTTGACTTGGGAGTTAGCTTCTCTTAGATCTTCTCTGTCCCGAGTCACTGATGATTGCTCTTTGTGTGATGCTATTCTTGTGGAGTTGGAGAACTTAAGGACTATGCATGATAGTGTGTTGACTGAATTAGAAAGTCTTAAGTTGAAGAATGGTAGCGATAATTCTGTTGATGCTATTCCACTAGATGCTAGTTTTCTTCATGCTCACTCTACTCCTTCTTGTGCTAATTGCTCTAAATTGCTTGCCGAAATTGATGCCATGAGTGATCACCTTAGGAAGCTTTCTTCTAGAAACGATGAACTTGAAATGCATGCTTCTAAGGACCCAGTCAGCTCATGTGAGGGCTGTAGGCAACTAAAACTTGACAATGAATCCTTAAATGTCAAGTGTGCTAAACTTGCTAAGGACTTACTAGATAAGTCACAAGAAAGTTGCTTGCGATGTTCTGTGATTGAGGGGGACTTGGATAAAATCCATGTCGAGCTTAGGAAGAAATTAGAAGACCAAGCTCATAGAATTAGAAATGCGTCTTGCGTTTCTTGTGAGGCCCTCAAGATTGAGGCAGCCGTGCTGAGGGTGAAAAATGCACGTGCTGAGAGAGCTCATCTTTCTGGTTCTTCTTCTTCTTCTTCTTCCCCCTGCTCTTCTTGTGCCTCTTTCTTTCGAGATTGCCAGTATCTTATGAGCACTCTCGAGAAGTTTGTTGGAGGCAAGAAGAAGCTTAATCTTATTCTAGACCAATCCAAGATTAGTAGATTCAATCAAGGTCTAGGATTTGATCCTTGAGCACGCTCAGGCGCATCCTCCCACCATTGTGCGGCTCCAAGAGTGGTGAAATTGTGGTAGGTCCCGAGTGAGTACCACCATGTTTAGGTCTCTGGGGTTGTCCACGGGACTTCGACCGAAGGTGTTACTCCTGTTGCTTCGGTCTCTAGCAAGGCGAAGTACACATGCACCTTCTTTAAGAAGGATGGTCACCTAGTAGATTTCTGATTCAGGCGTGCCAAGATCACTCGGCGTGGGCGTGTTGCTGCTCTTAGGGGTATTCAGGGTCATCCCCAGACTTTGAGTGCTCCTATGGTACACACTGCTTCTAGACAGGTTAGAGAGTCGCCTGTTTTTGGGCAGCGTCCAGGACTCGGTTTTCATGCTGGTTCTTCGAGTTTTAGTCTTGGAGCTGTTCGTAGTCAGTCTTTCCGCCGTGCTTTTGATATTCCTCATATTTTCCATCGAGGTAGATATCAGCGGCGTGAGGTGTTTTCTGGTAGGAGATTTAGAAAGCCTCACTGGGATGGTCTAGCTTTTGCACCACGGCGGGCTAACTTGATTCGGCTCTAGATCATTTACTAGAGTTACTCGATCATGTTAAGGTTAAGCGGCAGAGAGACACTCGAGTCCAGTCTTCTTATGTGGCTGGTACTCTGAGGCGTCGTGTGGTTCAGTATTGGGTTCCCAAGTCTTCACTCTATCCCAGTACTGAGTCATCTTTCTCTCTTATGTCTTGATCAGGTTCATCGGATGGGGAAGGGAGATGTTTGGATTGTCGACTCTGGTTGTTCTCGTCATATGACTGGAGATTCTCGATGGTTCTCTTCCCTAGTCCGAGACCCGGGTGATGAGTTGATCACTTTCGGGGATGCTTCTTCAGGTAGAGTTATTGCTAAAGGTACCATCTGCATTAACCAAAATTTCATTCTTAAAGATGTTGCCTTAGTAAGTAAGTTGCAATACAATCTACTCTCTGTTTCTCAGCTTATCGATCACTCTTTCGAGGTAAGCTTCAAGAGTAATGCCTGTAGAATCCTCGATTCATCAGGAGGGTTAGTTTGCAGGATTTTCTAGATTTGGGAGAGTCTTCCGTGCTGATTTTTCTGTTTCTCCTGGAGACTCTCTTCAGTGTTTGATTGCTTCTGAGTCCCGTGATCTCTCCTTCTGGCATAGGAGACTTGGTCACATTGGATTTGATCATTTGACCCGAGTTAGCAGCCACGATCTCATTCGTGGTTTGCCCAAACTCAAAATGGTCAAAGACTTAGTTTGCTCTCCCTGCCGACATGGCAAGATGGTTCTTGCTTCTCATCCCCGATCCTTTGTTGTGATGGTGATGCACCGAGGACAGCTTTCTTTGTTGGTCGGCTAGAGTGCGATCGGTGGGTGGGAAGTGGTATGTTCTTGTCATTGTTGATGACTTTTCGAGGTATTCTTAGGTGTTTTTCATGTCCTCGAAGGATGAGACTTTTACCCATTTTAGGGGTTTGGTTCATAGGTTGTCTTTTGAGCTCCCTGGTGCCCTACGAGCTATATGCAGTGACAATGGCACGGAGTTCATGAACTCCTATTTTGAGAGTTTCTGTGTGGAGTCTGGTTTGAAGCATCAATTCTCCTCTCCTTACGTCCCTCAACAAAATGGCGTAGTGGAAAGGAAGAACAGGACCACAGTAGAAATGGCGGGGACGATGCTAGGCAGTGCAGTACTCTAGGAAGTTTTGGGCTGAGGCTATAGCTCGCTTGCCATGTTTCTAATCGTGTATTCTTGAGAGCACATTTGCACCATACTTCTTACGAGTTGAGGTATGGGCGAAAGCCAGGTGTTTCTCATTTTCGTGTGTTTGGTTGCAAGTGTTTTATTTTGAAGTCTGGTAACCTGGATAAGTTTGAGTCTCGTTCTTCTAATGCTATCTTTCTGGGTTATTCGATTTCTTCTCGTAGCTATAGGGTCTGGAGTTGCGATGCGCATAGGATCATAGAGACACGTGAAGTGACCTTTGATGAGGCTAGCCGAGAGCTAGACCCGATATTTGAGCTCTTCTTCTTCCTCTAAGACCATCTTTGTAGAGGATGAGGATGATGGAGATGATGGTGTTCCACCTGATCCAGTCCCCTCTACACCTAAGATGCCTCCTGTTTCCATTTCTGCACCTCAGGAAGGCCAGCCCTTGCCTATTGACTCTCATTCAGCTAGTGGCTCTGCTCCTACCTCTTCTGTGCATGAGGTAGAGGCCATACCTTCAGACCTCCCGTCATATTCAGCGTTCTCATCCACCTGATCAGATCATCGGTGATCTATTTGATCGAGTCACTCGTTCAAAATCAGGTTTGTCCAGTTTTTACCTTCACTCTGCCTTTGTTGCCTCGTTTGAGCCGAAGGATGTGACTCGTGCATTATCTGACGAGTCTTGGACTAATGCTATGCATGAGGAACTTGAAAACTTCGAGAGGAATAAAGTCTGGCAGCTTGTAGAACGTCCATCTGGTCATAATGTCACTGGGACCAAGTGGGTGTTAAAAAGCAGTGAGGATAGGGTTGTCATTCGCAACAAGGCTAGGCTAGTTGCACAGGGTTTTTCTCAGGTTGAGGTCTTGACTTTGAGGAGACCTTTGCCCTGTAGCTAGACTAGAGGCTATTAGGATCTGCTTGCATTCTCTGCATCCAGGGCTTCAAGCTCTATCAAATGGATGTCAAGAGTGCATTCCTCAATGGCTATATTGAGGAAGAGGTTTATGTCAAACAACCTCGAGATTTGAGAACCCCAAGTTTTGAGTCATGTATACAAGCTTTCCAAAGCTCTGTATGGACTTAAGCAGGCCCCCAGAGCTTGGTATGAGAGGCTCAAGTCTTATCTTCTTAGCCATGACTTCAAAATAGGCGTAGTAGACAAGACTCTGTTCATCAGACACCATGAGTCGCATTTTCTTCTCGTCCAGCATTTATGTGGACGATATCATTTGGTGGCTCGTCTCATTCGCTTGTGTCTCAGTTTTACGAGGTGATGAGCCTGAGTTTGAGATGAGTATGATGGGCGAGTTGAGCTACTTTCTTGGCTTCCAAATCAAGCGGACTCGGAGGTACTTTCTTGCATCAAGGCAAGTATACCCGTGACCTTACGAGGTGCTTTGATATGTCGATGGGAAGCCGGTGATGACTCCTATGGCCACCTTGCTGTCCTCGAGCCCGATGAGGATGGTGAGCCTTGATCAAAAGGAGTTTGAGCATGATCGGCTCCTCTTGTACCTCAACGCCTGAGGCGGACATACATTTATTTGTGTCATGCACTTGATTTCAAGCTTCTCCTCGTGCCTCTCACCGCCAGGCGGTCAATCGCATCTTCAGGTACCTTCGTGCTACCACTGATTACGGTATTTGGTACTCTTCTTCTTCTTGTCTATCTCTTAGAGCCTTTTCCGATGCCGACTTTGCTGGATGTAGGATAGATAGAAAGAGCACTTCTGGCACTTGCCAATTCATTGGCACTTCTCTTATTTCTTGGTCATCTAGGAAGATGCAGGGTTGCCTGATCCACGGCGAGGCCGAGTATGTTGCTCTGACGATTCTTTGTATCCAGGTGCTCTGGATGAGATCGACCTTACGGGACTATGGGTTAGAGATAGAGAGTGTGCCACTCTTCTGTGATAACACTTCAGCTATTTGGATTGCTAAAAACCCAGTGCAACATTCCCGGACCAAGCACATTGGTATTAGATATCACTTCCTTAGAGACCATGTGGAGAAGGGAGATATCGCGCTTCAGTTCGTAGAGAGTGATCTTCAGTTAGCCGATATCTTCACCAAGCCTTTGGATAGCTCCAGATTTGTTGCCTTGAGGAGTGAGCTTGGAGTCGTGAGCCCTAACGGCCTTTCGTGAGGGGGAGCTGGTTTGTATATTATGTATTATATGTTTTCTTTCAGCTTTTCTTTTCTTTGTGCTTCTTCTGGGTGACCTTGGGCTTGTTTTCTTGAGTTGAGTTCGCTCACTTAGACTTATGGCATGCCTTGCATGGACCTCTTATCTTGTGCTTTAGGTTGCTATCATGCGTGATTAGCTGTTCTCTCTTCTCTCTAGGTTGAGTTCCCTCACAGTCTTATAATTCTAGTAGGTATTGGGCCTCCTGGGTAGACAGAGTCTGTGTGCACTCCTTAGTTGGGATCTAGAGTCGACTTCCTATGTGGAGTCTCTGGGAAGATAAGGCGAGTCTGAGCCATAGTGAGTCTCTTCTATCTTATCTATGCTCAATAGCCATCCAGTTTTGCAGTTTCTCGACTTCTTGTCCTCATTCTGTTTTTCTGGTTATTATTGAGTTCATTCGGGTAAACTCAACTTTAACCAGATTTGAGCTTAAAATTGATTCATTTGTTGAGGGGGAGTTTGGGAATCTGTTTGTGCATTTCATATAGACTGCATTTCTTGTTTAATGAGCGTTGTCTATTATGCAATTGATTTCTTCTTCATGCTATATACCATGCTACATCATATGGAGGAAATCACTAGCTTAGATATGTCCAAGTTCATTTAACTTGCTAAGCTTAAAAATGAAATAAGCCTTAAATGAAAAACTTGATGAAACTTGTTGCTTTTACTTGCTAGGTTTCTTCTCTAGAGGTTTGTGCCATAATTTGAGAAATTTTGGAGTTCTCTAGAGTCCCTATAGCAACTTGGGTGAAACTAGTTTGATCCATGCTAGAGTCCTTCAATTGCTCATAAATCATTGTGCTAAAAATGAAAATTAAACAAAATTGACTCTTCTTGTGCACATACGACTCAACACCTTGTATTCACAAGACCGCTTCCCATTGCACTTGGGATGAACTTGGAATACATCGTGTTTGACCTAGACCATCCTCTTAAGAGTTCATCTTGAGATGGTCGCATACGGCTTGAGTCAATTGGTTGTCAAAAGAAAATGCAAATAAATTAAAAACAAAGACATATGTGGGTAAAGAATGCAAATAATGTCAAACATTTGCACCCCGCTATGTCTTGTATGATGATAAATCAAAATTTGCATTAAGTGATAAATGAGCCCGGAGGACCTTGTATGCTCTTCTAGATTCCCCAAAGTGTTGAGTAGGTTGAACTCTAGGTTTTCCTTTTGATCCTTAGAGTGGCTATTCTTCTATTTTTGAAACTAAAGCTAAGTATTGCACTTGTCAAATCTTGCTAAAAATGATATATTCAAAACTAAGCTCGTATTTGCACTTGGACATGTCTTAGTTTAGTCATCTTCTGAAATTGACAAGCTTGGTGTAATATCCTTCCATTTTGATCAATTGGATAATCTTCAAAGCTCTTTCGATTGCATTTCTTGCATACATAAAAAGAGGAAGAAAATTCCATTTTGATGCCTATATTGCCAAAAGGGGGAGAAAATGTAGAAAAGGCATCATTAAAAAAAAGAGAGATAAAAATGTGAAAGCTTGTTGGTTCTTATGATCTTTGTAAATCTTTGCTATTTTTTATGGATCATAATCACATTTGGCACTTACGATTGGTTTTTAGAGCTTTTGTGGAAAACTTGCTCTTTTCATGGTCTTGCTCTAAACACTTTCTGCCAACTTGGTCATGATTTTATATCTTTCTCTCTGGATCAAGTTTGGCTTCGCAATCAAATTGCTTTCTTCTTCTCTCATTCAAACTCAAATTTATGCCTTTTGTGTTGTTTGTCAATATACTCATCAAGGGGAGATTGAAGGACCATGTGGAGGTCCATCCATGTTTGTGATGAGTATTTGACATTATTTGAGCAAGGTGTGCTCAAGTTTGAGTTTGATTTGGATTGATTTTCAAAATGAAGCAATTTGAGTTGTCTCTGCGAGAGTGGCGATGTCGGCCGTATGGGCGCGATAGTGATGAGTTGGATGGGTTTATTGCATATCATTGTGGTTTGTTAAAACCCAAAATAAAACTATGGTTTTGATGCGGCGATTATTGGCAACAATGAGGTGCAGAGGGATTTGCACGTAGTTAGGGTGGAGTATCGCCCGTGTCAATTTAAGGACCGAACTCAGTGTTGTATGATCCAAGATAATTCGTGCAAACCACAAGTGTTGTTATGGGGCTTCCTTAAACCAATTAAGTTATCTAGTTTAACTTTGCACATTGGTAGGCTGAAGCAGTACGGGCTTTCCTTTCGGGGTTTGCTCGACGGGGTGCCCACACCGAGGTGTTGGGAACAACACTTACCAATATAACGGTGTACGCCATGTCTATGGGAAGTTCCAACATTTCTATGCTCTGAGTTCTTCCATCATAGCATGGGTTTTATCGTCCCGGTGCTGGTGCAAAGTTAAATTAGATAATGTAAAGGTTTTCGTCATGAACATTCTGGCCACACGCTTAAAGTGCGTGAAACATGCGGCAAAAAGAAAAGGTCATGACTTGTGGGTAAAGTTGTACACCTCTGCAGAGTGTAAATCTAATCGATTAGCCGTCCCCTCGGTCATGGGAAACTTGGTGAACTTGCACTAGTTAAATGTTTAATTTTCTAAAATGGGTTGTGGTTTGGAACTTGTTTAGCAGCTTTTGTTTTCATGTCAAAGGATCGACATTGATGGATTCCATTTCTGGATTACTCGATATTCACGATGGGTTGTGAATATTACTTATGCTTTACTTATTTCATATCACCAATTATGCTTTTACAAATTCCGTTTGCAAATAACTTGTTTTACAATGTCAAATTCTCGCTTTATGCAAATGAACCGTAGTAGCCTCCTTTGAAATGGCTCGCATATATTATAGGCTTTGCTCAAGTCTTATGGAGTACGAATGTACTCACCCTTGCTTATATGTGGTTTTTAGGTGGTTAAGTTGTCGAGCTTCAAGTTCCTCTTCGTCATGAGTTGCGGGTTTATCTTCGATGTGTTCTTTCTAGAGTTTATGCCTTGTCGGTTGCTGCGGGTTCGGATGGGCACACTACAAGATTTTGCTTCTTTATCATTGTAATCTCGAGTTGTAAGATTGCTTTGTATATTTGCTTCCGCTTATTAATTTTGTTGTATGGTTGTGATTCCAATTGTCGTGTACGTGCGTACTAGCTACTGATCATGGGACTAGTACGGAATGCACATTAGATTTCCATTTTTGCAAGTTTGTAAAAATGGGGGTCGTCACAGTTGGTATCAGAGCT